>CM027124.1:29658522-30258522 GCA_015476505.1 Urochloa ruziziensis
GGTTGAGAGATAAATTCGATCAAACTTCGGCCAAAAACTTGAACTCAGAAAATTTTCTAAGTCCCAGAACAGAATTGAATTTAGCTGACTTTGAGCATGAAAAGAAATAGCTAGAGTTTGATATCGTGGAGTTGTTCATGATTTTTGAAGAGTTCAAACTACCAGCTTTCAAACCATGAACTTGATTTGGTTTGGATAGATTGAAAATAAAAGATATGGAGCTCTAAGTTGGCTAAAAACTGCTGTCAGAAATTGGACTTAGCCAAATTTCAGAAGTGCTGAATTCAGTGGTTTGGCCACTATTTGACCAAGAGTTTGAGCAAGCAAAAGATGTTTTTGTCCCAAACCAAAACTTCTAGCTGAGAGTAGATAGTTCACTAATGAATTTTCAAATTGGCCAAAAGCCACTTGTTTAAACATTTTTAATTTTAAACAAGCCCCCAAAAGGGTTAAAAGGAAAAGGTTCTAACTTAACCAAATTTGAATTCAAAGGAGTTTAAAAACGAAATTTGACTTTTGGGAGTCCATTTAAACTTGATACTCAGTTCAAAAACATGATGAGCACCATGAATTTTGTACAATGAGTAGATGTGCATGATAAATTTTCCAAAAGTGACACGAGGTGTCACAATCCGCATACAAAGCTGTAGTCGTACTCATCGGTGTAGTCATCGGCTTGGAGTCGCTCATGTCGAATTTCTTGAGAATGTCCTTGGTGTACATGCTTTGGTGCACGAACGTCCCATCCTTGGTTTGCTTGATCTGCAGCCCGAGAAAGAACTGCAACTCTCCCATCATCGACATCTCAAATTCCCTGCTCATATCGTCTGCAAACTTGGCAACAAGATCATGAGAAGAGCCACCAAAAATGATATCATCCATGTAAATCTGAACGATTAAGAGATCATTGCCATTTCTCAACAAGAAGAGCGTCTTATCAACCTTCCCCATTAAAAACCCCTTGCTAAGCAAGAACCCTCTCAATCTACCATACCACGCTCTGGGTGCTTGCTTTAGGCCATATAAAGCTCGGTGGAGTTTGTACACTCGGTGTGGGTATCTCTCGCTCTCAAAACCCGGGGGCTGCCTCACATACACCTCTTCCTCGATCACCCCATTCAAGAAGGCACTCTTCACGTCCATTTGGTACAATTTGAACCCTTTAGCAACTGCAAATGCTAGAAGGATCCGAATTGCCTCCAAACGGGCAACAGGAGCAAATGTCTCCTCATAATCTATCCCCTCCTGCTGCGAAAACCCCTGAGCAACCAACCTCGCTTTGTTTCTTACAATCTCACCACTCTCATCCCTCTTGTTCTTGAACACCCACTTGGTTCCTATGGGATGGCAATTTGGAGGTGGTTCTACTAACTTCCACACCTGATTTCTCTCAAAGTTTTCAAGCTCTTCATGCATGGCATTGACCCAATCAGAATCAGATAAAGCGTGTCCAACATTTTTGGGCTCAAAAGACGCGACAAAAGCAGAATGAGCATAATGAGAGATGTTCTGTGACCTCGACCGTGTAGTGCGTTCATCCATGTTCCCGATGATCTTCGAAGGTGGATGATCCCTCTGTACCAGCCGGGGAGCTTCTCGCCTCGAGATTGCCTCCCCCTCAACATCAGCTTCCACTTGAACTCGATCTGGAGTGTGACTCGACGAAGGTGTAGCAGAGGGGCCGTCGTCGAACGTCGTGGTAGTAGTGGAAGTAGAAGGTACACGATCTCCACACGGTGCCTGAATTTCCTCATCATCTTCATCATCAGGTTGTTCTTCCTCAAAGATGGGCTGTCCCAAATCATCATCACCTGCACACTCAAAAGCAGAAGAGCTACACGGAATGGTCTCGTTGAAGGTGACTTCACAAGTCTCCATGATTTGGTTAGTTTCAAGATTGAGCACACGATATGCTCGAGAATGATTAGCATAACCAAGAAAAATTCCATCCATCGAACGAGACTCAAACTTGTCCAAATTTCCTTTCTTCAAGATGAAACACTTGCAACCAAAAACCCGAAAGTGACTCACACGGGGGGAACGACTATGGAAAAGCTCATAGCAAGTTTTCTTCTTGAAAGCACGAAGGAAAATCCGATTCGAAACATAGCAAGCTGTGTTCACCGCTTCTGCCCAATACTTCCTAGGAGTCCTATGCTCATCTAGCATCGTCCTAGCCATCTCATAAAGTGTTCTATTTTTCTTTCAACAACACCATTCTGAGAGGCAACATATGGCGAAGAGTATTGATGTTCGAGACCAAGATCACGACAGAAGGCATCAAAACGAGTGTTCTTAAATTCCGTACCATTGTCACTACGTATAGCTCTCATGGCACCACCATTACTCTCGTTTTTCAACCTCAAAATCAGATCTCGAACAAAATCAAATGTCTCATCCTTTGACGCCAGAAAGAACACCCAAGCATACCGAGAAAAGTCATCCACAATCACAAGAGGTCAAGAGCACTCAAGCGTGTGAGTAGATCAAAGCTCACATGACCCAATCTCCTATGCCACTTCCAAAGCTCAGAAGAAGTACCAGCGATCAAACACCGTGAAGGACCAAAAGATCAAGAAAAATCAGCACGAAAAATCTGTCCCTCAGGAATGATCATACACACAAGGTCACCTCAAGAATCAAGAATTTTCGAATCACCATGCTTAAATCGAACCTCATAATCCTCATCAAGAAGCTGAGAGACTGAGAGCAAATTGAAACCAAGATTCTTGACAAGAGCAACCCGCTTCAACATGAAATTGTCGCTCACCTGAATTGCACCCTCAGACAGCACTCCACCTCTACCCTTATCCCCGAAAGTGATGTACTGCCTGGACACCACCGGGGTGAGACTGGAGAACCACTTCCCATTACCTGTCATATGTCTCGAGCAGCCAGAATCCATCAACCAAAAGTTCTCCAAGCCTCCCACCTGCACAATCAGAAACGAGAACGAGAATGAGCGAATGACTCGACACTGGGGTTAGCACAAAACGAGTCAAACCAGTGTCGGGCCATCTGCTCAAAAGAGGGGTTAGCAAAATCGACTCTACCACATGAAACCCTCTCGTCTCTCACCATCGGACCTCTAGCACCACGCGGGGGAAAACGTGGCCTAGACTCTCTCCTAGCCTCAAAGCTACGGTCAAACCTCCCTGAACCAAACTGACCACGAAACGGAGGCCGCCTAGCAAACTCACGAACAGCTGAAACACCACGACTAGCAACCATAGGAACTGTGCGCACAAAGGCGTCGCCTCTCGGCCAGGGTGAACGAGACACAGGCACACTACGAGAAGAGTAGTACCTGTCCCTGTTCCCCACCTCCTCCTCTCTTCTCACCTCCCTCTTCTTCCTCCAACTAAACTCCTCAAGGTGTCCATCCCTTCCACAATGCTCACAATGGAAGCGGACTGGCTTTGGCTTTGGGGTTTCTCTCGGCTGTGCCCTCTCTCTCGGCTGGTAAACCCCACTCCTCACAAAGGTCACTCTCCTCTGAAAATTCTCTGTCTTAGGTGGAAACTTGGGAGGATCTGGAGTGGTGTCAAGCTTGTTTAGCAGGTGGTTTGGTTTGGGTGTGAAGGTGTTCTTGAGAATGGCTTTTGGTGGGTTTGTGGGAATGTTTGCGGTGGAGCTCTCTGGATCTCTCTCTCTCTCACCACTACTCTCACCAACCTTCTCAGAACCAAGACCACAACCATCAGCTCTCTTAAAACTAGCAATCAACATCTTGAGCTGAGGCTCGCGACCAGACAACCAACCCAAACACTGTCTCAGCTCATCATTCTCATCTTGCAAGCGATTCACACACTTCTCTAACTCAACATTTTTCAATGCAACAACATCACAAGCAGAACATGAATTCGCAATGGGAGATTTAAGTTGTGCTTCAAGTGAACTAATCATGGTGCGTGATTCAAGCAACTGAGCATGCAAAGCAGGACAAGAAGTACAAGCACCTAGCAAAGATGACCTAGACTTCAACTCAGCAAGCTCAACTCTAGCACCCTCTAGTTCATCCAAGCAAGTCATGTGTTTCTCCTTAAGCACAACAAGATCAGCAATATGCACATCACAAAACGAGCATTCAACTTCATCAGACACAAGAGGAACATATTTCAACATAGCAATCTCAGACTCAAGCTTAGCTGCTCTCTCCCTAGACTCGCAAAGCAAAGACTCAAACTCCATAGCCTTCTTTCCAGTCTCAGAAAGCAAGGTCTCAAGCTCAGCCACTCTATCCTTGGACTCTCCTAGCAAAGACCTAAACTCCCTCTTTTCCTTGTTGGTCTTTCTAAGCACATCATCACGGTTATCGACCAACTGCTCTAATCTAGCAATCTCCTGACGCAAAGAGGTGGGATCGGTCAATACCTCATCCTCGCAGTCGGAGTCGGAGTCGTCCTTGCTCTTCACGGAGTCGTGTGCCATGGTGCAGTAGTCGACGGCGGCGAAGGAGATGCCATTGAAGTTGCGGTTCAAGCTCTTCTTCTCCTTGCGGTGGCCGCGGTCTTCATCTTCACTGCTTGAGCTTGACGACGTGTTGGTGGAGCTTGTGTCGATGTCGCTCGCATCAGCCACCATCGCTCGAGATCTGTGCTTCTTGTGTCCACCATGCTTGTTCTTGGATCTTCTCTCGTCCTTGTTCTTCTGCTTGGAGCGGTACTCGTCCTTGGGACGGTGCTTGTGGTCGTCTCGCGGGCGGTGCTTGCGGTTGTAGTCGTTCTTGATCTCCTCGGGGCACTCGGCGATGAAGTGGCCCATCTTCCCGCATCTGTAGCACATACTCTCGGCACGCCTCGAACCCTTCCGGTTCTGGTACATCCGCTCGAACCTCCTCGTGAGCAACGCGAAATCCTCCTCGCTCAGCACCTCCTATTCTTCACCTGGAAGAGACACAAGAGAAGACATGGCAAAGTGTCTAGGAGTGTTAGCATGTCCATATCCAGAGCCACCGACTAGAGCCAGACTATGGGGATCAGTTGGACTCTTAGCCTTGGCAAGCAACTGTCTATCCACCTCGGAAGACTTCAACTTCGAGAAAAGCTCATCAATAGACAGAGTCTCATAGTTTGCCGACTCCATGATCGCCTCAACCTTGGCACCCCACACGGATCTATCAAGTGCTTGCAGGAGCTTGATAGCTCGGTCATGATCCGAGTATGGGAGCATGGTAATGTTGGCTTTCATGTTGTTGACAATAGACGTGAAACGCTGAAACAAAGCATCAACCGACTCTCCAGGCAAATGAGCGAAATTCTCATATTCTCTCCTGTACATCGAGAAAAGCCTAGCCTTGACATGGCTATCACCACCGTGGGCTACCTTGAGCTTCTGCCAGATCTGGCTAGCTAGGTCCTCGCCCAAAACACGCTCAAACTCCTCGACAGACAAAGCACGGAACAAGTAGTCGACAGCTCTAGCATTTGCCTCAAATCTATCCTTTGCATCCTGGGCATCTAAGTTGGTGGGATTGACATAGTTTTCATCTTTCCTCACATCCCACAGCAACTTTCCTTTGCCTCGCAAGAAAGCGCCCATACGCTGCGATCTTTTGGTATTTGATGGAAGGGGCAAAAGATTTTCCACAAAATATGAACTTTTCTAACCACATGAGGAGAAAAGCTGAATATTCTCTATGGTCGATGGCTCCTTCGTTCTTTGAATAGGTGGAGATGTAATCTTTCCAGCCCATCCTCAGCCACCTTGATGTTGTGAGTTGGCTTAGCCAAGCTGTCAGATCGGGTTGTTGAGGTAATGTTGAGGCCTGTCAGCATCACTACGTCGAGCAGAGAAGGCGACATCGGGCCATGACCAAACAGAAAGGCATTCAGGGCATCGGACCAAAAGTGAGAAGCAGCTATCAGGAGTGGTTCATTCTTCTTGATGTCCAATAGAGATAGAGTGAGGCATTGACCGATTGTGTAGGTTTCCCAATCGGTGCGCTTGCTGCTCATTCGGAGATACCAATTTTTCCATCCTGCGATCACTGTTGGCCAAGATTGGAATGTATCTTTCCATGAAGATGAAGAGTCCGACAAATTCTTGAAAGGAAGACGATTGGTCTCTAAGTTGATTAAATCGGTTGGATCTTCGTTGCCAATCGGGCCCAAGATAAAGAGGCCGAGAGTTTTTGGGATGGGGATTGTGATTTCATTCGCCCGTTCCTAGAGAAAAAAGACGAAGAAAAGGAATTTAAATCTATGGGAGTCGCAAACACCTCGGGAGGAACGAAGAACAGTGAAGAACAAAAAAGGAAGAAGTGGCAGAATCTTTACTTGAGGGGCGGACGAACTGGAGGCCATTGCATTCTCCTACGGAGGTGGTGGTTCACTTGAGAGTGCTCGCCGGAGTTGGGGGACGAGATGGTCGCCGGAAGGCTCTTGAGAACTTGCGTTTATTGCGGAATGGCGAACTATGGCTGGGGGCGGCGACTAGCAGAAGACGGCGTTTGGAAGAAGGCGACAAGTGGAAGAAGAAGGGAAGGAGCGAGCTGTTTATGAGACTTACCCATGGGGGTAGAAACGGAATTTCGCGTGGTTGAAAATCTGGGTTTCGTGTGAAACGGTAACAGATCGATGGGAGGCCGAGAATTTTGGGACAATATGGTCATCTTATCCCGAAACTAGGGGGCATGTGTTGACGACGTTTTTCGACACGTGTCAGAGCCGGCGCTAGAGAAACTTAAGATGAGATTGAATCAGAGTCAAAGATGGAGTTTGAATTGAAATCAGATCGGATTTAATCTCCGTGGTGAAGTCGAAATCGGACATGAAGCTCCAAGTATGAATCATACTCAGAAGACCGGTCGAAAGGCATCGCGTACTTTGGGTTGAATTGGGCTTTTGGTGGGCCAGTTTTATGTATCAATTTAGTTTCCTAGTTAAATAGTTTCTTTCTTTTGCGTCAAGTTTGGTCATGTCATGATCAACTAGGAGCTTGTAATTCCAGGGTATAAATATAAGCCCTGAGGGTCGTGGAAAAGGTTCATACACTGCATCTACGTTTCGCAATCTACTTTCAAGTCGGCAACTTCGACAACCTTTTTCTTTTCACGAGTTCTCCTAGGCTAGTCGAGGCGATCTTGATCTCCAAGGCCTGCTTATGATTTCCGCTTCTGCTGACTAATTTCTAAGCTTTAGCATCCGGCGCATCGCCGTTGCTTCGTTTAGATTTATTCGACAGTTATCGATATCTGCTAGAACTACAAGTTTTTCTTGTTGTTTTTAGCTTTTATCACCATCTATCCAGCTTAGGGTATATCTTAATCGGCTCAGTTCAAAGCTTAACCACAAAGTCTATCTAAAAGCTGATTAATTTTATTCTAAGTGTGTTACTAAGCTCTATCGGATCGCTTCATAGTTGTCTTTTATTGCTTAGTCATCAACCGGCTCTCTCCTGTTTAACTATCGGAATCGGCTCCCTGTGCTGTTTCGTTGTATATCAAAATAGGTCCTTCATCATCCAATTTTACCGACGAGAGAATCGGCTCATAAGCTGTTTCTTAACCTTGGATTCCGATGGCTAATACCCTCATCTTCATCAATTGAGTCTTAGAACAACTCATTGATTGGTCGGACACTTCTTCTTCTTGGAATTTGGAGTGTTTGATAAATTTTTAAAGAAAGCGAGGCATACCCTTATTATTTTTCAACATCTCTCAATCACTCAAAGTGTTTGGAACCTCACCTAGGCTTAGAACCAAGCCTCTCCTATTTCTAAAATGTATAGTGGAGCTTTTGGGTAAGGATCGGCATTGCTCACTCTTCTTTATTTATTTTGCAAGATCGAAGAACTTGTCTAATTTATTCATGCCACTCATAAACCTTGGCCAAGTGCATGTGTACTTTGATGCTTGAGTCCTTATTCCAGCATCTTTCATCTTTCCCCTTTCCTTCTCTTCTCTTTTTTTACTAAAGGAGTGCACCACTGTCTTCTTCACTTTTTTTTCAGAGGGATGAAGAGCTTTGATCACTATGGACTTTGTTGATGCCCATGTACGTGAATGGACAAGATAAACAAGATAGCACAAATGTGAAGGCAAGCAATTCGAGCGAGCTCAAAATTTAGAAGGTGGCTATGTGGAAGCGTCAACTTAAAGTTATCATAAGGCTTTGGATAGGACATGTCAAGTTGATGATAACAAGGTTCGCCTCAAGTTTTTATTGTCAAAAATAATCTCCAATGCCTTGACTTGGAAGGTTCAACTTCTCATGTCATCATATCATAAGGATCTATTAACACAAGATCAGACACTCCTATTAAAAGTTCCGAAGGGAATGAAATACTTGCTCAAGAAATATCACAAGCATATCCATGACGTCATGCAAAGGGGTTCACTTCCACGAATTTTGATCAAAGTTTGATATTGTGAGCCAGGATTTCTTTTATTTGGATCAAAATCATGCAAGGATCAAAGCTAGGGGTTGCAAACCGTGTCCTGGAGTCGAGCCGGCGGCATTGGCCACAGGCCCAGGCCAATCGGCCTAGTATAGGCCTGCCGGCCTGGCCTTGTTGCCAAGCGCCCCGACTCAGGTTCTGCGCGTTTGTGATTTCCTCGATTACGTGTCTGGCACGGGATTTCCTCAAGTTTTAGCAGCTGGAGGTCGATCGGCCTGGCGTAGGCCGGCCGGCCGGCCTGGCATTGTGCCCGATCGCGTTCCGCTTTGTGCAGTGTCAAGTAAATCGTCTGTGTACCCTGTTCCCTGCGTGCTTCATAAAAAATTCAGTCCGAGGGTGTGGTTGGCACACAAGTGTGTACCAACCACTCATTTTATATGGGTCATCTATTCAAATAAATTTTATTTTATTCAAATCAAATCATGGGGGTGCTGATTACAAAGGAAAGTTGAAGAAAAACAAAACAAATGGAATTTAAACTAAGCACCCAAAATATAAACCTACACTAGCCTATCTACTCTCCTTCGGGTGGTAGAGGTGCTTATTGTCGGTCGCCTTCGCAAGACGCTTGATCTTAGAGGCCATTGTCTTGCGGAGGACCTCAATCTTGTCGTCGGTCTCCATTTGCCCGATCACCACCTCAGCCACGCGCTCATCCATATTGTTCACTTTGAGCTGGAGCGCGGTGAGCTTCCTCCTCAATTCCTCCACGTCCTCCTCGTCCTCCTCATCGGACTACTCCATCTGCCCGGGAGGTCCTTGGATCGGAGGAGGCACCATGAAGTGCTTCCTCCCCTCATCGAGCTTCATGGGGGCTGAGAAGAGCCCCTTCCCGATGCCTGGCCCGCTCCGGCATGGAGGGCTAGGACTCCTCGGCGTGTACTGCGGCGAGTACTCCGGCGAGGTGGAGATGAAGAGCAGCACGATCTTCTTCTCGGACGGAGATGAGATGAGCCGCTTCCCGATGGCCTTCTTTGGGGACTAAAGTCCTGTAGTTGGCCTTCGGGGCGTCTTCGGTCACGAACTCCCATCGATCTCCTCCTTGGGACCCAGGAGGGAGGCTCTTCCTGAAGGAGAGCAAAAGCAACGACGGGGAGAGGCCGGCCGGCCCTCCTTAGGCCGATCAGCCTGGGAAGGGGGCCGCCAGGCCTATGGCTTCGCGATCACGGCTTCAATGAACGCCGGCCTCTCAATGATCTAGATGCTGCTGGCATTGGAGGAGCTTGGCATCCCTTTCAAGGACTTGGACAGAGAAAGGATGCTTTGGGACACCAAGTTTGAATCTTGGTGGCTGGATTGGGAGGTCATGGCTTGGGATCTCGAAGGTGGGGGTGTTTCTGGAGAAAGAGGCTCGAGAGTTCTGAGGATGAAGAAGAGTGGGGAGCCATTCATTTTAAAACGATGCTCCTCACCCAAAATCCTATGGATTCTCGGAAGGGATAATAGGAGGAGTGTTTCAAAAGAGGAGCGTCTCGGGACGAGCTCGGGCTGGGCCGATTGGCTTGGGAGAGGCCGGCTGGCCTGGCCCTGTCCGGTTGCTCCCGAGATTTTTCGTGCTTGCTCCACCCCTCCTTCTTTCCGAAGTTTTGATAGAGCTGGAGTGCCCGATCTTTCGGTGAGTGGAGGATAATTTTGATTTGGTGGAAGTCGACCCTCACGATCCGACTACGACGAGCGAACCCGAAGCGCCAATGCAATCGCTGAACCAACTCCCTGTGGTTACCGACCCTGTTGCAATCAAGATCAGAACTTCCTGTACGCAATCAAAGAACGAACAAGAAAAAGAAGGCGAGCAATCTTAATATCACTCGAAGGTGGAGTTCTGAATCACACGAGGACAGCACGTATTTGTGCGTGTTCGGTGTAGCTAAAGCTAGATGTAAAACAAAACTCAAGTGTTCTTGGCGGCGGCTAGGGGGTATATGATAGGGGGAGGACGTCCACAGGGGTGCTGGGGTCGTGCTCCAACCCTAGGACGCGTCCCTAATGGACCCAACTTGATACACGGCCCGTGGGCCAAAATAAGGTGTCGCAGCACCTGGACAGAAAAACCTTCGGTCAATGATTTGACGATTGCGGCCGCCTCGGGACAGCTATGGATATGAGTCCGGATCCATATGAAAGTAGACTTCATAAGCTTTCCATCAAGTACTTGAACGCCCCAAACGGAGTCCGGATGAGGTCGTGGCGGCCGTTGAAAGTCAGGAACTTTCCTGCAGTCCGAATCCAGCGTTTCCAAAACGTGTTGGATTCAATCTCTTTATTTCCTTAGACCAAAAGTGACGTGATAGCCTGGTGTAAAACGTGGGAATACTTTGACTTGGTCCCCAATCGACCTCTTTGGTCCTCCATGCCTTCCATGTGTGTTTAACACTCTTCATGTATTTCATGTCCTCATCATCCTCCCCTTCTTGACGAAAAGCCGTCCTCGGCGTCAATTGTACTTGAAACCGATCCTGCACAACGCAAAGGACAACGGGGTTGCGAAAACAAAAGAAACCAAATGTATTGGGAGGAGGAGGGTCACCATGCTTCGAATTGTCAAATGTGTCATCTCGCATAGACATTTCAGCAGGAATGTAGACTTCTGGATCGGACGACACAATATGGTTGTCAACATGATCCTGCACAAGATTAGTACCAACAAAAGACAAAGCAGGCATAGGTAGCAACCAGCAAAACTCCCCTTCTTTGGATTGAACATGTTTCTTTAAAACAAAGCTAGAGAAATTGGATGTGACATGATTATTTTTAGTGCAGCTCTCTAACTTATCACATTGTTGTCCAACCAGATTTGAACAAATATAAACTCGATGCACCATATATTCTCCATTGTGATTATATTTGCCAATGAAGTGATATGTGTTCCTAGATAAGCATGGCAATTTGTGATATGCAAGAAATCTCTCCTCCAAACAATTTAGATTACATAGAACATCAAAGTCAATATAACCTAAAGTATTTAAAGAAGATAGCAATTTTTGTTCATCATTTGCACAAGTAATTGGAACAAACATTTGATTTTCAGCATAATTATATGGCTCCAAAGCATGTGTATCATCATGATTAAGTAATTGTGGCAGAGGAATAAAAGAATCACTATCACACAACTCTTCTTCATCACAAGGTACATCAAGCAAATGATCTTGTGACAAAGGCAAAAGTAGTAAGGGTTCTACCGATAGTTGCTCTATGTTATCATGTTTAATTTCAGCACAAGGGTGTGATTTTAAAACATGTACAACAGAAACATTGTCACATAAATCATCTTTATCACAAGGAACAATAAGCACATCATCATGTGACAAAGGTTCATCAAGAGATGGTTCCACTAATAATTGCTCTATGATAGCATGAGGTGTGGAAAAATTCAGCACAGTAGAAGTGGTCTCACCTTCCGTGAGTGGAGCACCTGTCGTCGACGGCGCTGTTGTGGCCGTCCTCTCGCGCGGTGTAGTGCTAGATGTGGATGGCGTAGGGAGAGCAGGATCTGCGCTGGATGCCGGGCTTCGTCCTGCAAAAGAGTTAGTATATGTCGTCGAGCGGCGTCCCTGCACTTCACGTTCAGCTTTGCAAGCATATTCAAACAATGTGGTCATATCAGCATAAGTATTAGAATCAAGTATGTCCTGAATGTCGCGGTTTAAACCACTGCGAAAACGTGCCATAGCAGCGGCATCCGTCTCAAATAAACCACAATGGATCATACCCTTTTGTAATTTCTGGTAATATTCCTCAACAGATTGTTGCTCTTGCTGAAACCGCTGCATTTGTTTAAGCAAATCTCGGGCATAATATGAAGGTACAAAGCGATGACGCATAGCAACTTTTAATTGAGCCCAAGTGGTTGGAATAGCCGTGGGATGTTTTAGCTTATATTCACGCCACCACATTAAAGCAAAAAGAGTAAATTCACTAATAGCAGCGTTAACTTGTGCACTAGCAGGAATATCATGGCATGAAAATTTTTGTTCTACCTCTAACTCCCAATCAAGATATGCAGCAGGATCATATTTGCCATTATAAGATGGAATTTGAAATTTAACCATAGCAAATGAGTCATTGTGTGGAGGACATACCACACGACGGGCACAACCGTGGCGATCTCCATCGTCTAGCTCCATGTCACTGTCATAGTCCTTGTGCAACGCCGTGACCGACGTGGACCACGCATCGAATCGTGCCACGATGCCGTTGACGTCTCCTGACATGATTAGCGCAAACACAAAAACAAATCCTAGGACAGCAAAGGTGTGTATGTGTGTGTATGAGATGCTCACAAAGATGCTGCGATCAAATTCTTATCCGTTCTTACCAAGCAACAGGGGTGACCTGCAAGCAACAAGTAGCACCTGCTGAAAGATTGGAGCAGCGATTGCCTGGAGAAACAAAGTCGGCTCGTCGTAGGAATATGTGTAGTTCTGGGTAGGCTGCACTCAAGTCAAGGATTAGCACAATCAAACAATAATGCAAAGCTGAATATAGTGCTAAACACGTAACTAAGCTGCTGGAAACAAGTGCAACGCGCTATGGAGCAAGCAAAGGGAACAAGGAAGTGGGTATGCAGAAATGGATAATCTCTCAGGCCACGTTACGCTGTGTAAACGGCGTTTTTTGGCCTCAAAACTGACAGCACTCGGCACTGAAATTTCGTAAGGTTTCCGGAAAAAAAAAGAACGCTGAAATCGGAGATCCGAGCGAAAAGTTATGGCCGTTTTCGTGAAGGTGTTCGAAACTGCCAAAAAGAAACTTCCAAACGAAAACCGAACTGCTGATTCCTTTTTTTTATTCTTTCCTTTTTCTTTCTTTTGAAAACTTTCTTTTTTTATTTCCTTTTTTCTTTCCTTTTTTTCTTTCCTTTTTTTTCTATCTCTTTCCAAGCTGTGAACACGCGGCGGCCGAACCGAGTAGGACTCGGATGAGCGGCGTGGGGTCGTAGGGTTTGTGGTGAAGATGTAGAGCGGCGGTGGCGGCGTGTGGTGGTGGCAGCTGCGGCGGGTGGTGGTGGCGGCGGCGGCGGAAGCACAAAGTAACCAGCAACAATTGAACGCGAAGCACACAAATTCAACAACGCAAATTATTGAAAGAAAGTGCAAGGCGAAAAATGGTGTTGGGACAATGATCTAACCTGAATTTTTTTTTTGGTTTTTGTGGACTGTAGGTAATGGAACAACACTCGATAAAACTCACCGATCAACCTGGACTTTTGATACCACTTGATAGAGCTGGAGTGCCCGATCTTTCGGTGAGTGGAGGATAATTTTGATTTGGTGGAAGTCGACCCTCACGATCCGACTACGACGAGCGAACCCGAAGCGCCAATGCAATCGCTGAACCAACTCCCTGTGGTTACCGACCCTGTTGCAATCAAGATCAGAACTTCCTGTACGCAATCAAAGAACGAACAAGAAAAAGAAGGCGAGCAATCTTAATATCACTCGAAGGTGGAGTTCTGAATCACACGAGGACAGCACGTATTTGTGCGTGTTCGGTGTAGCTAAAGCTAGATGTAAAACAAAACTCAAGTGTTCTTGGCGGCGGCTAGGGGGTATATGATAGGGGGAGGACGTCCACAGGGGTGCTGGGGTCGTGCTCCAACCCTAGGACGCGTCCCTAATGGACCCAACTTGATACACGGCCCGTGGGCCAAAATAAGGTGTCGCAGCACCTGGACAGAAAAACCTTCGGTCAATGATTTGACGATTGCGGCCGCCTCGGGACAGCTATGGACATGAGTCCGGATCCATATGAAAGTAGACTTCATAAGCTTTCCATCAAGTACTTGAACGCCCCAAACGGAGTCCGGATGAGGTCGTGGCGGCCGTTGAAAGTCAGGACTTTCCTGCAGTCCGAATCCAGCGTTTCCAAAACGTGTTGGATTCAATCTCTTTATTTCCTTAGACCAAAAGTGACGTGATAGCCTGGTGTAAAACGTGGGAATACTTTGACTTGGTCCCCAATCGACCTCTTTGGTCCTCCATGCCTTCCATGTGTGTTTAACACTCTTCATGTATTTCATGTCCTCATCAAGTTTCTCAGGATTTGGCTAGGGAAAGTTTAAAGAAAAGGAAAAGAAAATAGAAAAGGAAAATCTATCCTAGATAGGGGTCATTTTTAGGTCCCACCCGGACTTGGACTAGGTAACTTAGATAGCTCGTAGACGTCCATCTCTTTGAGCCCCGACATTTCAGATTCGAGAAATATTTTCAATCGTTGGCCATTGGCCTTGAAAATATCTCCGTCATTATCCTGGAGGGTTATCGCACCATGATCGGCGGCATCTAAAACTTTAGAAGGACCTTCCCACTTACTTCTAAGCTTACCATGACCAAACAGACGAATACGGGAGTTGAAGAGCAATACCTGATCTCCCACTTTGAAATGCTTGATCTTGATGCGCTTGTCATGCCATCTCTTTGTTCTTTCCTTGTAGAGCTTGGCGTTGTGGTAAGCCTTCTCCCTCCATTCAACCAGTTCAGCCAATTGCATTCCTCTTTTTAGTCCGGCTGTCTGGAGATCCATGTTCCACCTCTTGATAGCCCAATGGGATTTAAATTCAAGCTCAACTGGTAAGTGGCATGTCTTGCCATAAACTAGTTGGTAAGGTGTCATCCCTATCGGTGTCTTGTACGCGGTTCTGTAAGCCCATAGTGCTTCTGGTAGCTTTCGCTTCCACCCTGTTCCCATTGCATTGACCGTCTTCTGCAGAATGTTCTTGATTTGTTTATTGGATGTTTCTCCTTGACCGCTGGTCTGAGGGTGATAAGGGGTAGCCACCCGATGATTTACTCCTAAGTCGTTCAAACACTTCCTGAACATCTTGTCGATGAAGTGTGATCCTCCATCACTAATCACGACTCGGGGTACTCCGAAACGGGGAAAGATGACCTCTTCGAACATCTTTCTTGAATTTTTCGAGTCGGCTGCCATGCAAGGAAGTGCTTCCACCCATTTGGAAACATAGTCAACTGCCACCAGGATGTATTCGCACTGCTCGGATGCAGGGAAGGGGCCTATGAAGTCTATCCCCCACAGGTCAAAAATTTCCAACTGGAGGTTGCTCTGCAGTGGCATGGCATCACGGGCATTAATATTCCCGTGTTTCTGGCATCTGGCATATCTCCGTACGGATTCCTTAGCATCTCCATACATAGTCGACCAGAAGAATCTACTCTGCCAGACTTTTGCATGGTTTCGAAAAATTCCATAATGTCCTCCGTACGGTGATGAGTGGCAGCAATCAAGAATTTTGCATGTATCTTCATGAGGGATGCATCCCCAAACTAATCCATCAGCACAAACTTTGAACAGATAGGGATCATCCCATAGGTGAAAATCAGCTGAGGTAGATCAATTTCTTCTTGTCTTCTCCTGGAGGTACATACCAAATCACCATGAAATTCACTAAGTTTGCATACCATGGACTGGATGTAGTGACCTTGAGGAGAGTATCATCTCTAAGACAATCATTGATCGGAAGATCCAACCCTTGAACTTGCATTCTTGAGAGATCATCCGCCACACAATTATCTGTCCCCTTCTTATCTCGTATTTCTAAATCAAACTCTTGAAGGAGCAGAATCCAACGGATGAGTCGTGGCTTAGCGTCTTTCTTGTCAAGAGGTACTTTAGTGCGGCATGGTCTGTGTATACTATCACCTTAGCAACAACCAAGTAAGACCTGAACTTGTCCATGGCAAACACCACTGCCAGGAGTTCCTTCTCCGTTCTTGCGTAGTTCAACTGAGCTCCGGTCAATGTCTTACTTGCGTAAGATATGGCATAATGCTGTTTATCCTTGCATTGACCTAGCACTACCCTGACTGTATAGTCGCTAGCGTCGCACATGATCTCAAATGGAAGATTCCAGTCGGGAGGTTGTATGAGAGGAGCTGAGATAAGTGCTTTCTTGAGGGTGTAGAAGGCGAGAAGGCAATCGTCGTCGAAATTGAATGGGACTTCTTTAGTCTATAGGCTTGTAAGAGATCTGGCTACCCGAGAGAAATCTTTGACGAATCTTCTATAAAAGCCAGCATGACACAAAAAACTTCACACACCCTTGACATTCGTCGGGGGTGGTAGTTGCTCAAAAACTTCTATCTTTGCCTTATCGAATTCTATCCCTCTTTCCGACACTTTGTGTCCCAGCACAATTCCTTCTCTGACTATGAAGTGGCACTTCTTCCAATTTAGGATGAGGTGATGTTGTTCCCACCTCTTTCCAAGTTCCCGAGACAGTCATCAAAGATTTTGCCATAGACGGTGAAATCGTCCATGAATACTTCCATGATCTTTTTGATCAAGTCAGAGAATATCGCCATCATACACCGCTAAAATGAAGCAGGTGCGTTGCATAGGCCGAAAGACATTCGCCGATAAGCGAACGTTCCGTAAGGGCAGGTGAAGGTAGTCTTTCTCTGGTCATTAGGACGAATAGGAATTTGATGATAATCAGAGTATCTGTCAAGGAAGCAGAAAAATGAGTGGTTTGCCAACCGCTCAAGCATCTCGTCAATGAATGGGAGAGGAAAGTGATCTTTATGGGTTGCCTTATTGAGCTTCCTGTAATCGATGCACATCCTCCATCCAGTAACGGTCCTTTGAGGAATGAGCTCATTCTTGTCATTCTGGATAACTGTCATTCCGTCCTTCTTTGGCACAACTTGAACTGGGCTGACCCACTCACTATCTTGCACGGGGTAGATTATACCTGCGTGTAGAAGCTTCAACACTTCTTTCTTGACTACCCCTTCAAGTCCTGTAGAGAATACTCGAAGACAGACCGGTGTTTCACTAGGACTATAATAAGCTGCCGAGTCTCATTCTCTGTCAGTTTATCACTGATGACGTCTGGCGAGTATCGATCGTTGTGGAGAAAAGCATACCTGAGTCTAGAAGGCAGCGGCTTCAACTCAGGAGGGGGTGTTGTGGTCTTTCTTCCTCATTGAGTTTGATATAGCCGTCCGTTTCTGCCTCTTGGATGAAATGGTTAGCATCTTTAGCCTGGGATGACTAAGCTTGCTCTTCTTGAGCCGAGTTAACTGCTTCTTCCACTGGGTCTGTCTCGGGTTGGGCCTCTGCAATAGTGTTAGCTGAGCGCACAAGGCTGTCCGGGATGATATCTTTACCAACTTTGAACTGTAACATTGCTTGGTCGTGGTTTAGGTTGGCAAGGTGCTCTATTGGCTGTCCAATCAGGAAGAAGTTGTCACCTCTAGGGACATCGAAAATGTGGAAGTCTAGGAAAATCCTGTTGCGTCCCATTTGTACGGGCACAACACGGATAATTCCCTTGCACTCCATCATTTGGCCGTCCATCCACTTGAGGTACTTACTAGAAAAGGACCGGGATTCGTCTGGTTGCACTCGTGATGCGAGTGCACTTGAAATGACGTTACTCCTGACCTTCGGATCATAGGCGACTTCCTGAGTGTCAGTTCCCTCAATAGCGCAATGGAGTACTCTGAAGTTGTGGGTGGTTCGGATGATATCTTCACAACTTTCAATTTTCTTTGTCCATTCCTTACTCATGATCACAGATAAACCCTCAATCTGTGGTACGGCTTCTGGAATGAATGCCTTAGACCTTGAACTTGCTCACACTTGTTCCATTGACATACGTGATGTATTACCGATGTCCAAGTACTCTTCTTCTGTAAAGAGCTCGGGTATGAAGTGCGGCAAATCGTAAGGAATAATTTCTTGGTCTGAGGACTTGTGTTCGAGCACTTCCTCTATGATCGGAGGAGGTGGATCCAATGTAAGGGCGACGATTGGATGCTTGTCTATGGGGGTTGTTGGTGGTGTTGGAGGATCGTCGAAAACTCCTGTGTACTCAGTAGAACTAAGAACCTTTTCCAAGATTCCTCGTACCTCATCCATTGTCTTGTATAAAACTGACCCTGCGGAAGTGACGTTCAAGAATTGTGCACTTTCCAGCTTCAATCCACCAACAAAATGCTGCATAAGCATTTCCTCTGGAATGTTATGCGGTGGACCTGAGTTGGTCAACTGAATGAACCGCTCCCACGTGGCTCCAAGTGACTCATCGCCTTGCTGATATGTCATCAGCTCGACTCTGAGCTTCAAGATCTTGGAGACAGGGTAAAAGAACAGACAAAACTCATCCTTCAACTTGATCCAATCTCCGCTAAAGGTCCTTGCAGCACGGTCGTACCAAGATTTTGCGTTTCCCATCAAAAAGAACGGGAAAAGTTTCCATCGTATAGTGTCTTGGTTGACGTCGGGTATAATAAGAAGAGAGCAATTCTCTTCAAAAACCCGCAAGTGAGCATAGGGACTTTCGTCCTTCGTTCCATCGAAAGACTGTGCACAAACCATGGCAACGCGACTTGGACGAATCTCGAGGCCATGAGGTGGAATTGGGTGGCAGGATGATGGCAGTTCCAAATACTCGCTAGATGGAACCGTCGGATAACTAGGAGAAAACTCCATGTGGTACATGGTTATGGGGGTAAAGTGTACGGCTAAAAAGATCCTACACTAGTGTTGCTACCGCTCCCCGGCAACGGCGCCAAAAAAGCTTGTTGGCACTCCTTAGCCTAGCTAAATCTGCAAGCGCACGGAGTACGATGTAGCCTTTCACCAGGGGAGTAAGAACCTGGTTATCGAATCCAAGGAACGGTAGACACGACTAGCCTAGAGCTTTCCTAACTGGACCCACCAGGGAGCATAAGGTAAGTGTGATAGAGCTGAAGTGCCCGATCTTTCGGTGAGTGGAGGTAATTTTGATTTGGTGGAAGTCGACCCTCACGATCTGACTACGACGAGCGAACCCGAAGCGCCAATGCAATCGCTGAACCAACTCCCTGTGGTTATCGACCGTGTTGAAGCAAGATCAACCTGATCACGAAGATCAATTCCTGTACGCAATCGAAGAACGTACAAGAAAAAGAGGCGAGCAATCTTAATAGCACTCGAAGGTGGGGTTCTGAATCACACGAGGACAACACGTGTCTGTGCGTGTTTGGTGTAGCTAAAGCTTGATGTAAAACAAAACCCAAGTGTTCTTGGCAGCGCCTAGGAGATATACGATAGGGCGAGGACGTCCACAGGTGTGCTGGGGTCGTGATCCAACCCTAGGACGCGTCCCTAATGGACCCAACTTGATACACGGCCCATGGGTCAAAATAAGGTGGCGCGGCACCTGGACAGAAAAACCTTCGGTTAATGATTTGACGATTTCGGCCGCCTCAGGACCGATATGGACATGAGGCTGGATCCTTCATAAGCTTTCCATCAAGTACTTGAACGCCCCAAACGGAGTCCGGATGAGGTCGTGGCGGCCATCGAGGATGACCAAAGGATGACCAAAGGGGTGCTAGGGTCGTGCTCCAACCCTAGGACGCGTCCCTAATGGACCCAACTTGATACACGGCCCGTGGGCCAAAATAAGGTGTCGCAGCACGTGGACAGAAAAACCTTCAGTCAATGATTTGACGATTGCGGCCGCCTCAGAACAGATATGGACATGAGTCTGGATCCATATAAAGTAGACTTCATAAGCTTTCCATCATATACTTGAACGCCCCAAACGGAGTCCGGATGAAGTCGTGGCGGCCGATGAAGTTCAGGACTTTCCTGCAGTCCGAATCCAGCGTTTCCAAAACGTGTTGGATTCAATCTCTTTATTTCCTTAGGCCAAAAGTGACATGATAGCCTGGAGAAAAACGTGGGAACACTTGGACTTGGTCCCCAATCAACCTCTTTGGTCCTCCATATCTTCCATGTGTGTTTAACACTCTTCATGTGTGTCATGTCCTCATCATCCTCCCCTTCTTGACGAAAAGCCGTCCTCGGCGTCAATTGTACTTGAAACCGATCCTGCACAACGCAAAGGAGAACGGGGTTGCAAAAAAAAATGAAACCAAATGTATTGAGAGGAGGAGTGTCACCATGCTTCCAATTGTCAAATGTGTCATCTCGCATAGACATTGCAGCAAGAATGTAGACTTCTGGATCAGACGACACACTATGGTTGTCAACATGATCCTGCACAAGATTAGTACCAACAAAAGACAAAGCATGCATAGGTAGCAACCAGCAAGGCTCCCCTTCTTTAGATTGAACATGTTTCTTTAAAACAAAGCTAGAGAAATTCGATGTGACATGATTATTGTTATTGCAACCCTCTAAGTTATCACATTGTTGTCCAACCAAAGAAGAGTTCAGATTTGAACAAATATAGACTCGATGCACCATAATTCTCCTTTGTGATTATATTTGCCAATGAAGTGATATATATTCCTAGATAAGCATGGCAATTCAGGTGCAAGAAAACTCTCCTCTAAACAATTTAGATTACATAGAACAACAAAGTCAATATAACCTAAAATATTTAAAGAAGATAGCAATTTTTGTTCATCATTTGCACAAGTAATTGGAACAAACATTTTATTTTCAGCATAATTATATGGCTCCAAAGCATGTGTATCATTACCATGAATTAATTGTGGCATAGGAACAAAAGAATTATTATCACACAACTCTTCTTCATCACAAGGAACATCAAGCAAATGATCTTGTGACAAAGGCAAAATTAGTAAGGGTTCTACCGATAGTTGCTCTATGTTATCATGTTTAATTTCAGCACAAGGGTTTGATTTTAAAACATGTACAACAGAAGCATTGTCACACAAATCATCGTTATCACAAGGAACAACAAGCACACCATCATGTAACAAAGATTCGTCAAGAGATGATTCCACTAACAATTGCTCTATGATAGCATGAGGTGTGGAAAAATTCAGCACAACAGAAGTGGTCTCACCATCCGTGAGTGGAGCACCTGTGGTCGATGGCGCTGTAGGTGTGGCCGTCCTCTCACGCGGTGTAGTGCTAGGCGTGGACTGGCGTAGGGAGAGCAGGATCTACGCAGGATGTCAGGCTTCGTTCTGCAAAAGAATTATTATATGTCGTCGAGCAGCGTTCCTGCACTTCACGTTCAGCTTTGCAAGCATATTCAAGCAATGTGGGCATATCAACATAATCTTTATAATCAAGCATGTCCTGAATTTCGCGGTTCAAACCACCGCGAAAACGTGCCATAGCAGCATCATCCGTCACAAACAAACCACAACGAATCATACCTTTTTGCAGCTCCTGGTAATAGTCCTCAACAGATTGTTGACCTTGCTGAAATCGCTGTATTTGTTTAAGCAAATCTCGGGCATAATATGAAGGTACAAAGCGATGTCGCATAGCAGCTTTTAATTGAGCCCAAGTGGTTGGAATAGTCGTGGGATGTTTTAGCTTATATTCACGCTACCACATTAAAGCAAAAAGAGTAAATTCACTAATAGCAGCTTTAACTTGTGCACTAGCAGGAAAATCATGGCATGAAAAAATCTGTTCAACCTCTAATTCCCAATCAAGATATGCAGCAGGATCATATTTGCCATTATAAGAAGGGATCATAAATTTAATCTTAGCAAATGAATCATGAACAGGATTACATACCACACGGCAGGCACGACCGCGGCGTTCTCCATCCTCCTGCTCCGTGTCACCACCATAGCCCTTCTGCAATTCCGTGTCATCGTCTCCTGACATGATTAGCGCAAACACAAAAACAAATCCTATGGCAACAAAGGTGTGTATGGAAAGCTCACAAAGATGCTGCGATCAAGTTCTTATCCGTTCTTACCAAGCAACAGGGGCGACCTGCAAGCAACAAGTATACCGAGTATGAGGGGAGGGGTAGCGATCAGGAAAAAAAAGGGTCTCTGTTTGGGGGCGATCCGGAGGGGGAGGGGACGATCAGGGGGTGTCGGTTCCTCTTTTTTTTTGTTTGGATCGCTGGTGTTTTTTTTTTTGTGGAAGGGACGGCGTGATAAGACAAACCGCGTGGGCAGAGAAATCAAAACCGATTCGGTTTAGCTCGGCACATCGCTCGGTGGGGGAGGGGCGAAACGGCACGGGCCGCTGGTTTAGAGTGCGGCGAGCGTGGGAGCGTGGGAGCGTGGGAGGTAGACCAGGAGTGACCCCAGGGAAAACCGAGACACCGATACGGCTCGGTGCGGTCTGTGCCGAAGGAAGGCACGATCGTTCCTTTCCCTTTTTTTTCTGTTGAACTTTCCTTTTTTTTACTGTCTCTTTTTTTATATAGAATAGGCACGTCACGATCAAGGAAAGCCTAAAACCGAGTCCGATCCAGGGGAAAAAAATCAGCGCTAGGCAGTAAAGCGATCAAGGACGGCGCTAGCTTTGATTGGTCGATCTTTTTTTTTTGGGCAGACAGGACTCTTTCTTTTTTTCACGTGCTAAAAGAGCCAAGTTAGGGGGGGAGGCGACGCGGTTTGGAAAAAAAAGGCGACGCAGTTTTGGAAAGGGCGAGCGGCAGGAAGAAAAAAAGGCAATGGGTGGCGGAGAAAAAAAATGGCGTGAACAGCAGGGAAGAAAAACGGCGGCGAGGTGTGAAGCGGTGGCGGCGGAAACACAAAGTGACCAGCAACAATCGACGCAAAAGCATGCAAATTCAACGATGCAAATTTTGAAAGAAAGTGCAAAGGCGAAGAAAGGTGTTGGGACAATGATCTAACCTGAATTTTTTTTTGGTTTTTGTGGACTGTAGGTAATGAAACAACACTCGATAAAACTCACCGATCAACCTGGACTTTTGATACCACTTGATAGAGCTGAAGTGCCCGATCTTTCGGTGAGTGGAGGTAATTTCGATTTGGTGGAAGTCGACCCTCACGATCCGACTACGACGAGCGAACCCGAAGCGCCAATGCAATCGCTGAACCAACTCCCTGTGGTTACCGACCGTGTTGAAGCAAGATCAGCCTGATCACGAAGATCAATTCCTGTACAAAATCGAAGAACGTACAAGAAAAAGTGGCGAGCAATCTTAATATCACTCGAAGGTGGGGTTCTGAATCACACGAGGACAGCACGTGTTTGTGCGTGTTCGGTGTAGCTAAAGCTAGATGTAAAACAAAACCCAAGTGTTCTTGGCGGCGGCTAGGAGATATATGATAGGGGGAGGACGTCCACAGGTGTGCTGGGGTCGTGCTCCAAGCCTAGGACACGTCCCTAATGGACCCAACTTGATACACGGCCCGTGGGCCAAAATAAGGTGGCGCAGCACCTAGACAGAAAAACCTTCGGTCAATGATTTGACGATTTCGGCCGCCTCAGGACCGATATGGACATGAGCCGGATCCATACGAAAGTAGACTTCATAAGCTTTCCATCAAGTACTTGAACGCCCCAAACAGAGTCCGGATGTGGTCGTGGCGGCCGTCGAAATTCAGGACTTTCCTGCAGTCCGAATCCAGCGTTTCCAAAACGTGTTGGATTCAATCTCTTTATTTCCTTAGGCCAAAAGTGACGTGATAGCCTGGAGAAAAACGTGGGAACACTTGGACTTGGTCCCCAATCAACCTCTTTGGTTCTCCATATCTTCCATGTGTGTTTAACACTCTTCATGTGTGTCATGTCCTCGTCAAAGTGGGTAGAGAGCTTGACTTTAGTTAGCTACTCGTTACCCCAGACAATCTATCTAAACCTAACCTGATCTGCTTCGATGGATAGAACGGGAAGAACTCAGAATGGGGTGAGAGAGGGGTTCTTCCGGGCTCAACACTATTGTTATGAGTACACCCGAACGTGGTGGAGTATAAAGGACAGACAGGACTGTCACCACCTGCTGCCTACCACTGCAGTTCCGTGGGGTGCCACACAACCTGAGGTAGCTAGCCAGCATAGGCACTAGGCCTAAGCTTTCAGCTACTCGCCTCTACCCAACGCGAACGGCTATAGAGGAAACCCCAACAAGAGTCGTTGTCACTCGCGCAAACTCAGGTACCTACAGATCAAATGATAGATAAGATAAATTGCTGAAAGTAAGTTGTCAACTAGCGAGGTACTAAAGGCAAGAGACTGAGGACTTGCTGAAGATAAATCCTGAAATATATTCCTTGGGGGCGGAAATGTTGAGATGAGGCCGAGAAGGAATCCCGTGCCCTCTCTATATAGCTTAGCTGTCACCAAAGAAACTCACCCACTCTCTCCCTACTCTAATTCTAAATATGAGAGCACTTTCACTAAGCTTCTCTTCTCTCCAATGTGGTGTGTGTCTTGAGTGGTGGTGAATGGCGCCTTTTATAGCCTTCCAAGGTCGGTAGTCACCGTAACTGTCACGCTACCGACCTGCTTAACTTTCAAGCAGAAGATGGTCGCGTGAGGGTGCAGCAGGGGCCGGCCGGCCTGGTGTAGGGCGATCGGCCTACACCTGGCTCCTCTGGCCACCGCCTTCGTCGTGGACACTCCTGATTGCTTCCTGAGGTTGGTAATGGTTGCATTCGGTTTAAGCTGTCCAGGAATCCTAGGTTGTGGGTCTTTCAATCCATGGCTTTCCCACCCTAGGCCTTCTGGGTCCTTTGATCAAACCGACATCAAATGCATGGCTCATGATCATCCTTGATTCATCAGTAGACTTGTGGATCAACACCGTGACCAGAAGATGGGATAGGGGGCCGGTCGGCCTGGCCTAGGCCTGCCGGCCTGGCGTTGTGCCCAAATTCTTCTATCTTTTCCTCATTTGCTCCTTCACTCACAAATTGTACAAAAATTGTGGAACTCATTAGAAATAATCAAATTCACTTTGTTATGAGCAAGATGAGCCTGAAATAGAGCGGAATGTTGGTGGTAAAATCGTGTTATAATGACCACCAACAGTGGTTAGCTTAACTAATTACCTAGATTGTCACAGCCTACCCTCCGTAAACAGAATCTCGACCCGAGATTCAAGTGTAGAAAGAGCCTAGTGTGGAAACGGTACTCACGATCGTGTAGCAAAAGGAAGCCTGGAAACTTGGTGTTCAGATAATTCTCTGTTTCCCAAGTTGCTTCCTCTTCGGTATGATGATTCCACTATATCTTGTACATCTTGATGATCTTTCGTCTGGTTCCCCTCTCCTTGCGGTCGAGAATCCTTATAAGGTGTTCTACTAGAGCCAAGTCAGACTCTACCCATGCCAAGTCTTGGTCAACAATCTCAACTTCTGGAACTCAAATGCATTTCTTGAGTTGGGATATATGGAATACATTATGGACAACCGAGAGCCTGTCTGGAAGTTGCACTCGGTAAGCTACCGGTCCACAAACTTCCTTTCACCCCGAACCTCTGCACTCCTTTAGTCGGTGAGACTCGTAAGTAAACTTGCTCTCTGACGAAAAACTGTAGGGGTTTCCTCCGTTTATCAAAGTAGCTTTTCTATCTAGATTGGGCTGCTTTGAGGTTAGGGAAAGGACTAAGAGTTAGCATCTAGGTTCTAATACACTTCACATACACTGCACAGATCAAGTTAGAGATACAAGCTATACGTCTACACGAACTAAGGCAAGGCACCCAGGTACAGGGGAGATAACCTCCCTCGTTGCTTACGCACAACAGGGGAGATAACCTCCCTCGTTACTTATGCACAACCAGGTTGTTACTCATTTCAGGACTCCTACAATGAACCCGAACGTGGCGGATTTCAGAAGGTCCAATAGAGTTGTCACCACCCGCGACCTACCCCAGCCAAACCGTAGGGAACACTCATAATCTACCTTGATTCCAACCCGAGCCCCATGCTTGCATCGTTCACAACATATCGACCGTTCCGGGCTATTGAGACTTCGATCGATGCCACTATTATAAGAATAGTTGGTGAACCTGTACCGTGGGATTGATCATGGAGATCATGCAAGACATACAACTATACTCTAATCAAACTAGAGCAAAGTCTAATATGAGAAAGGACACTCATTTCTATACTATCTATGCAAGAGTATAAGACTAAACAAGCATATAAGCCATGCATATCATGATACAAAGAACATGAACACAGCCCAATCATATCATGTCCAAGACAAAGTAGAATAAAGTCATCCTAGAACTAAGAGATACAATAGCCTTACCCTAGCTCCAAAGAGACTTGGAACCTAAATAGAGCTACTCTAGCCTACTCCACTAAGCCTAGAGCGTAGGAAAGAGAGTGAATTGCCCAAAAGTTGCATGTCTTCATTTGGATCTCCCTCCCTCATATTTATAGGCACCAAGGGACAGTCCTCTGAGCGAATATTCCGAGCATCCACAGCAAACCGACCTTTAGAACAACCTCAGCAAGTGACACATGGAAGGCTAGGACCAGCCGAGCCAAGGTCGGCTCAGCCGAACCTCACACCTGGCTGGCCTCTCATGGATTGTGCTTTCTCTAGGTGGCTGACAGGTGGATCCTGAAGTATGTTCTCACGTGGACACATTGGATTAAGGCGATTTTGGTTCTCTGGTGGGCCCTTCAATCCATGTGATGCACATGTGGTGGTGTCTGATTCAGAGTTTCGTCAGTTGGATCCATGAGCTGGATTCTCCTTTATTTCCTACAACATTTCACCTACAACCAAATATTCTCCAAGGGCATGTGGAACTACATGTCACACCCTGAAATTGTTGGATTTCAGGATGTGATTAGAAAGAATAATTAAACAATGAATTTCTCATAGTTTTAAAATTTTGCCAACATTTATTTATTTTATAGAGAATTTAGTACATGAAAAAAAATTGTTTGTTATCTAAAATTAAACAACCTTGTTTTGTGTGTTGCATTCATGCCGACTGCATAGTGTTTTGAGTGTAGAATAGTATTTAAAGTATTTTATCAAGCACGCCTTCGATTCAACCCGACCTCAAGTCCAATCTATGAAGGATCCCAAACCAAATCATTCAAACCCCAAGACATTATTACAAATCTTCGGAACCCTAAATGCAATCATCAACACTTCTTTAGGCCAAAATCCCATTCGACTCTAGCCACTTAACATTTTGTTGATTCCATAACCTATGGGCCCAAAATTATCTATATTTATGCCACATCTCTTGTTCTCTATTTATTTTACCATCCACTCGAATTAAATCAAACTTGGGCCGAGCCTGACCCACCACTTCTCTCCCTCTCCCTAACAAGGGCCTAAAACCCCACCGACCCACCACTTCTCTCCCTCTCCCTAACAAGGGCCAAAAACCCCACCGACCCACTTCCCTCCCCTCTTTTCCTCCCACGGGCCAAAGTCCACCCAAGACTCATCTCTACCCTCCCTCTTGGGCCAAGCCCACCCCAAAACCCTACCTCTCCCCTCTCCCGTGTCCTCCCTCCTCCCCCCATGACAGAACCCCCCCTGGTCAACCCTCTCCTCCTCCAAGACACAGAAACAGCCGCCCCTCCCTTCTCCCTCCTCCTGCCATGGCCCCCCTTCCCTCTCCTCTCCTCCCTCCCCCTCTTCCCCACCAAAACGGATCGCCCTCGATGAGACGAGATAAGCTTGTTGCTGCACTCATCCTCACATGACCTATAGCAACAAATTGCAGATCATCATCACTGCACCCAATCTAGAGATGTACTGCTCATCCCCGTCGTTGCAGCCGCCGCCGCCGTCTCTCATCGCCATGCCCATCTTCGACTCGTCCATGTCCCCAAAGTAAGAACCCTCGCCACCTTCTCATCTGTTTTTACCTTTTTGTACAGCAAGTCGTGCACCATAGGTCGAGTTCCCATGATCACCGACATTGCTTTCCCCATCGAACTCGTCACTGCACTCGTGGCCAGCAGCACGTCTATGCATTGGCACGCGCGTTCCCGTTGATCCGTTGCTCGGATTGGCGTGTTCTTTTACCCCAATATGCATCATATACCTGCACATTCCCCTGTCAAATGGCTTGGCCAAAGGAGTCACGGTTGTGGAGAAATAAATTCTGATGTGCTCGCTGTTCGTGCTGTCATGTCAGCAGCCTTGTCGCTGATTGACATGTGCATTCCCGTTGATCCAATGCTCGGATCGATGTGTCCTTGCACCACCTAGTGTGTCGAGAACCTGCACATGCCCCTGCAAGGTGGTTCATCCATAGGATTCACGGTTCTTAAGAATTTAATCCCGACGCGCTTGCTGCCCCTGCTGTCTTAGCAGCAGTGTTGCCCGTTGGCATTCGCGTTCCTGTTGATCTAGTACTCCGTTCTACGAATCCTTTAACCACCACATCTCTCATGTTCCTGCACACATCCCTGCAGGAGAGATTCTCCATTCGTACTGCGGTTCCTAGAATATTAATTCCGCACTGCTCTCTGCCCGGCTGCTTGAAGTATTCGGCGTGCAGGCTGAAAGATTAGTCTTCTTCCCCCATCGAAACGGTGGCTATCTTGATGCACCAACCTGTCATGACGTGTTCTCATGTCCCATCAGCGTGTGTGCAGAAGGGATCCTGCATACCCCTATTGTAACCCACGGCACATGAGAAACACAACCGACATACCTTGATCTACTCTCTCTACAATCACCTTGTCGTTGGCTAGTTCTAGCTGTCCTCATCATCCGTAATGTTCTCATCATATCATGTTTTGTAGCCAGCAAGTAACCCCATGTATAAAAGCTTTCCATGTCCTCCTCATTCTCTTATTCTTGCCTTTCTAACATCAATCATCGGCCGCCATACCATTTGATCATCCTAGCTTCATCTCATCTGTTCAAGTTGCGTTAGGTTCGTTTTAACATAAAGTACACGCTAGTGGTGATGTTTACCCCAATTCATGTTTTTATAAATTATTTTCAAATTTATTTGATTAATGTCTACTCACATGTCTTTTCCTGATAAAAGCAATTTAGGGGTACATGTCGATTTTCATAACTAATATTAAGTTGACTAATATTATCTCACTGTGTTTCTAAATAAAATCCAATTAGAGCTACACCTCGGTGTTTCTAAATTAAATGTTAATTTGATGAACATATTTCATATGGTTTTCTAAATAAAAGTTAAATAGGTTATACCTCAGTTTTATGAATAAAGTTAATATGATTAATACTACTATAATTGCTTTCTAATAATAATTTAATTAGTCGAACATGAAGAATAAAGTTATTCGATTAGATGTTCATGTTCCTTTTTCTAAAGTTAAATGTGAATTTGCATAATTGGTACATAAACAATTATAATTAAAATTTGACTAAGTCTACATCCTGAGGACCCAGTGTGTCCGAGGACCGGTGGATGGTCGCTTCCTGGTGTGATGAGTGATTGACAACGTGGTGTGGATTGACGTTTCCCTTGGCTTAAGTATTGCAGGTGTAGAATGCGGCTTGGTTGCATTGGTGCAGGTGAAGAACAGGCGCGAAAGGTCTTAGCCATGGCGGCCTCCGAGGAGCGGAGAGACAAGTAGGCTTGGTTCGAGGGACCCGATGGCCGGTGGATCAAGTGCGGTTCACATGATGGCAAGAACGAGCAAGGGGACGTGGTTCCGGTGCGAGGTAGCGGCTCACAACCGAAGCTCGTACGCGGACGTGAAGCCGGCGCAAGGTGGCGGCTAACAACCGAAGTTTGCGCGCGGGGTTTGGTGATTTGGCCACAAAATCATCGGTGGAAGGTTTCCCTTGGTTTGGGCCTCAAAACCAAGGACCGAGGACTCGACGAGGCGGACTTGGGCAGCTGGGCCTGTGTGGGCTGGCAGGGGCGGTTTAACCGCCCCCCAGGGCCGGTTTAACCGCCCCCCCGGGCTGGCCCAAAAACGGCGTCGAGGAGCTTCGATCCGGAGGACACGCGGCGTGACTGCAAGGCTTGCGTCGGAGGGAAGCTAGCTTGCAGTGGAAGGTGCCCGAGCCGGAAAATATCTGAAGATCAAATGTCAAATTTGCCCCTGAGGGGTATGTATCCCTTAGGGGTAGTTTAGTCTTTAGGACACCACCACTTGGACTACTAATAGGCCCCTTCAGGGCTGGTGGCTGTTATCTCTCTAGTTATCTCTTTAGGTTTTACTTTGAACTTGTTTTCCCTTCATCCCCTCCACCTAGAACTACTTCGAATCATTCCTAGTTTGTATAGGTGAATTCATGGTTATGTGATTGAGTTTGTGCTGCTCATCTTTGTGCCATGATTTGATTTCCCGAGCTCCCTTTCCTTTTTCTATTTTCGTGGGTATTTTCGGAGCTATTTTTGAGGGATTTTCGTTCTTCTTGTTCCCGGGCGTTTTCTCTCGGATTTCTTTGGGGGATTCACGTATGAGTGCCTTGTGCCTCTTTTGCTGGTGATCCCTTGCCCCCAAACGCGAGAATCGCTCTGGTTTTGAGATTTTCGGGATGAACTCGAGGTCATGGTGTTCTTCGCGAGATCTGCGATTCCGGGAGTTGTACTGAGTTAGAGGCCGAGATCTTTTGGGAAAACACTCCACTGGAGGTCTAGATCATCTGACCAAAATCTCGCCTCAAGAGCTCAAGCGGTTTGGGAGATCCACTTTTGTTTTGACTTTCTCCCGAGGCTCCCAGGCCCGGGCGGTTTAACCGCCCCCCTGGCCGGTTTAACCGCCCCCCCTGGGTGTGTTAGATCGAGCCGAGTTTCGGGTCGTTTTGGTGTTCGTCTTGATTGGTTCGAGTTCCGCTGCTCGTTTCTTGTTCCTAGGGTCAGTAGCTTGACAGTGGCTACGTGATCTTGGCAAGATTGCTCTCGGAGGTTTCGGAGTTGTTTTGGGAGAATAGCCGGATGGATTAGAAAGAATTTTTATCGGCTCCCGTTCACTCCCCCCCTCTCTGGTCGCCGTTTCGGTCCTTCAATTGGTATCAGAGCCGGTTACGGGTCTTTGCGACTCTAACCAGTCTAAGATCCAAAGATGGCGTACCAAGATCGGGGTTCCGGGCCTCCGCACTTCGATGGGAAGAACTACCCGAACTGGGTTGCGCGTATGGGCGCTTTCTTGCGAGGCAAAGGAAAGTTGCTGTGGGATGTGACGAAAGATGAAAACTATGTCAATCCCACCAACTTAGATGCCCAGGATGCAAAGGATAGATTTGAGGCGAATGCCCGAGCTGTTGACTACTTGTTCCGTGCTTTGTCCGCGGAGGAGTTTGAGCGTGTTTTGGGCGAGGACCTGGCTTGCCAGATCTAGCAGAAGCTCAAGGTAGCCCACGGTGGTGATAGCCATGTCAAGGCTAGGCTCTTCTCGATGTATCGCAGAGAATATGAAAATTTTGCTCATTTGCCAGGAGAGTCGGTTATTGCTTTGTTTCAGCGTTTCACTTCGATTGTCAACAACATGAAAGCCAACATTACCGTGCTCCCATACTCGGATCATGACCGAGCTATCAAGCTCTTGCAAGCACTTGATAGATCCGTATGGGGTGCCAAGGTTGAGGCGATCATGGAGTCGGCAAACTATGAGACTCTTTCTGTTGATGAGCTTTTCTCGAAGTTGAAATATTCCGAGGTGGACAGACAGTTGCTTGCCAAGGCTAAGAGTCCGACTGATCCCCATAGTCTGGCTCTAGTCGGTGGCTCTGGATATGGACATGCTAACACTCGTTTTGATGCCTTCTGTCGTGATCTTGGTCTTGAACATCAATACTCGTCGCCATATGTTGCTTGTCAGAATGGTGTTGTTGAGAGAAAGAACAGAACACTTTGTGAGATGGCTAGGACGATGCTAGATGAGCATAGGACTCCTAGGAAGTATTGGGCAGAAGCGGTAAACACAGCTTGCTATGTTTCGAATCGGATTTTCCTTCGTGCTTTCAAGAAGAAAACTTGCTATGAGCTTTTTCATGGTCGTTCCCCCCGCGTGAGTCACTTTCGGGTTTTTGGTTGCAAGTGTTTCATCTTGAAGAAAGGAAATTTGGACAAGTTTGAGTCTCGTTCGATGGATGGAATTTTTCTTGGTTATGCTAATCATTCTCGAGCATATCGTGTGCTCAATCTTGAAACTAACCAAATCATGGAGACTTGCGAAGTCACCTTCGACGAGACCATTCCGTGTAGCTCTTCTGCTTTTGAGTGTGCAGGTGATGATGACTTGGGACAGCCCGTCTTTGAGGAAGAACAGCCTGGTGATGAAGATGATGAGGAATTTCAGGCACCGTGTGGAGATCGTGTACCTTCTACTTCCACTACTACCACGACGTTCGACGACGGCCCCTCTGCTACACCTTCGTCGAGTCGCGCACCAGATCAAGTTCAAGTGGAAGCTGATGTTGAGGGGGAGGCAATCTCGAGGCGAGAAGCTCCCCGGCTGGTACAGAGGGATCATCCACCTTCGAAGATCATCGGGAACATGGATGAACGCACTACACGGTCGAGGTCACAGAACATCTCTCATTATGCTCATTCTGCTTTTGTCGCGTCTTTTGAGCCCAAAATGTTGGACACGCTTTATCTGATTCTGATTGGGTCAATGCCATGCATGAAGAGCTTGAAAACTTTGAGAGAAATCAGGTGTGGAAGTTAGTAGAACCACCTCCAAATTGCCATCCCATAGGAACCAAGTGGGTATTCAAGAACAAGAGGGATGAGAGTGGTGAGATTGTGAGAAACAAAGCGAGGTTGGTTGCTCAGGGGTTTTCGCAGCAGGAGGGGATAGATTATGAGGAGACATTTGCTCCTGTTGCCCGTTTGGAGGCAATTCGGATCCTTCTAGCATTTGCAGTTGCTAAAGGGTTCAAATTGTACCAAATGGATGTGAAGAGTGCCTTCTTGAATGGGGTGATCGAGGAAGAAGTGTATGTGAGGCAGCCCCCAGGTTTTGAGAGTGAGAGATACCCACACCGAGTGTACAAACTCCACCGAGCTTTATATGGCCTAAAGCAAGCACCCAGAGCGTGGTATGGTAGATTGAGAGGGTTCTTGCTTAGCAAGGGGTTTGTGATGGGGAAGGTTGATAAGACGCTCTTCTTGATGAGAATGGCAAAGATCTTTTAATCGTTCAGATTTACGTGGATGATATCATTTTTGGTGGCTCTTCTCATGATCTTGTTGCCAAGTTTGCAGATGATATGAGCAGGGAATTTGAGATGTCGATGATGGGAGAGTTGCAGTTCTTTCTCGGGCTGCAGATCAAGCAAACCAAGGATGGGACATTTGTGCACCAAAGCAAGTACACCAAGGACATTCCTCAAGAAATTCGACATGAGCGACTCCAAGCCGATGACTACGCCGATGAGTACGACTACAGCTTTGGATGCGGATGAGGACGGAGAACCAGTGGACCAGAAGGAGTACCGGAGCATGATCGGCTCCCTCCTCTACTTGACGGCGACGAGGCCGGACATACAGTTCAGCGTGTGTCTGTGCGCTCGTTTTCAGGCTTCACCGAGGACTTCACATCGTCAGGCCGTCAAGAGGATTTTCATGTATCTCAAGTTTACTCCTGAGCTGGGTCTTTGGTATTCTGCCGATTCCACTCTTGCACTTCATGGTTTTTCTGATGCGGATTTTGCTGGATGTCGTGTTGATCGCAAGTCTACTTCTGGTCAGTGTCAGTTTCTTGGATCGTCTCTTGTGTCTTGGTCTTCTCGCAAGCAGTCTAGCGTAGCCCAATCCACCACTGAAGCCGAGTATGTTGCTGCTGCTAGCTGTTGTTCTCAGTTGCTTTGGATCACATACACCTTGAGAGACTTTGGCTTAGACATGTCCCATGTTCCACTTCTTTGTGATAGCACCAGTGCCATAAGCGTAGCCAAAAATCCCGTGCTTCATTCCAAAACCAAACACATAGAAGTGAGGTACCACTTTCTGAGAGATCATGTAGAGAAAGGAGATATTGAGCTTGCCCACGTTTCTACCCAAAACCAGCTTGCAGACATTTTCACTAAGCCACTTGACCAAGTGACTTTCACCCGCTTGCGAGGGGAACTTGGTGTGTGTGCGGTTTTCTGAGCTGAGTTTTGGAGGCTTCTCTTGTAGCATATGTATATTTTTGTACCATCTTTGAATCTTGATGTATATTTTGCTTGCTTTTGTATCTTGATTTCATCTTTTGTATCATATCTTAGGATGAGCTTCTCCTATATGCAGTGATTTGTACAACTTGCTACATTTTAGAGTTTAGGCAGGCTGGCTAGGGATTGATTGGATGGATGGCTATGCTCTTGATGGTCTTGATATATATTCTATTGAGATAGCTTCTTTTCGAATTAAAATGACAAACTGAACTTAATTCCTTCACCCATGAGTAAATGCCTTTGCATGTCTTGTTTGAGTCGAAATAGCTAAATCTTGTTTAAGATCATGCTAGGGTGTGATATTCTTTTCAAATGGGTCAAAGACCTTTGTCATTGTAAATGTTTAGCCCATGCTTTATCTTGTGGAGGAGCATAAGCTTCTTTCTGTCGCAAAGACATTTCATGTACCATGCTTAATTTGAAAAACTTGACAAATGAGATGTCTATGCATGAAAGAAGAAAGTTGAGAAAAAGATATATCTGCAGAAAATTATGCTCATGTCTCTATGCTTTCACCATTGCACACACTTGCACACATGGGTGCTAAGCGGTTGCATGTTGTTTGCCGGAGAAGTCTCCCATGAGAAGTGAACACATGGCTCCGTGCTTTGACATGACATGAGGTAGAACTTGGGCGTTTATGATGATCTTTCGTCAAGAATGCTTGTCCTTTCATGATTTTGGTGAGATGAAGTTTATTTTTGCTTAAACAATCCATGGTTAGGACTTTGCTCATGCGGTGACATTTTTGATAAAAATCCACAATTTGCTCATGGCTTTGTCAATTGGATATATGTCTTCACCTTCTTGATGGCAATGCCCGTGTGACATGATGAACTAGCTTGTATGCCTCTTCTCTAACTTGTAGCATTTTGTATTGCTCATTGTATATTTGAGAAGCTTGTAGTTGCATTTTGTACATTTTTGCCTTGATGTGTGCATTGTCAACAAGGGGGAGAATTTCTGGAGCTTTTGGCAAGGGGGAGTCGTTGCTGAACTTAGAAGAAAGATTTTTGCTCTAGATTTTGTCGAAATTGTGTGAGAGGTTGAAGTTTTTGCCCAAATGAGATTTTCTGAGAATTTGCGAAGTTTCTGAGAGTTTAATTATTGGAATATCTTGCTGGGCATATTTGGAAGGTTTTCAAGTTGGAACGGCATCGTTGCGAGTTGATTTGTGAAATTTTGGGCATTTTTCACTTTGGTCATCTGCCAGGGGCGGTTTAACCGCCCCCCCCTGGGCGGTTTAACCGCCCCTGTGCTGAGAGCACAAAGTTTGTGTTGGTTTGAGTCATTTTCGAGTGATTTTCGCACGCACAAGTTCACTTGTTCAGGGGGAGTTGCATCTTTGCAGGGGGAGTGCTTTGAGAGTCCTGAAAAGTGAGTTGGAGGATTTGAAGTTTGAAATTTGTGCTTTGTGTTTTTGCTCTTTTGCCGATGGTGTTGAGCCCTTTCGCTTCTTCTTGAAGGGTCGGCGTTTCTGGAGCTTTCTCTTGCAGAGTGACTTTGTTCTCGGCTTGTTCTTGCTTTTAGTCACTTGCTTGAGTCTTGTTTTCGATTTCTTTTATATTTTCTTTATATCAACTGGTTACTATGTGTGTGTTGTCAATGCACTCATCAAGGGGGAGATTGAGGACCCAGTGTGTCCGAGGACCGGTGGATGGTCGCTTCCTGGTGTGATGAGTGATTGACAACGTGGTGTGGATTGACGTTTCCCTTGGCTTAAGTATTGCAGGTGTAGAATGCGGCTTGGTTGCATTGGTGCAGGTGAAGAACAGGCGCGAAAGGTCTTAGCCATGGCGGCCTCCGAGGAGCGGAGAGACAAGTAGGCTTGGTTCGAGGGACCCGATGGCCGGTGGATCAAGTGCGGTTCACATGCTGGCAAGAACGAGCAAGGGGACGTGGTTCCGGTGCGAGGTAGCGGCTCACAACCGAAGCTCGTACGCGGACGTGAAGCCGGCGCAAGGTGGCGGCTAACAACCGAAGTTTGCGCGCGGGGTTTGGTGATTTGGCCACAAAATCATCGGTGGAAGGTTTCCCTTGGTTTGGGCCTCAAAACCAAGGACCGAGGACTCGACGAGGCGGACTTGGGCAGCTGGGCCTGTGTGGGCTGGCAGGGGCGGTTTAACCGCCCCCCAGGGCCGGTTTAACCGCCCCCCTGGGCTGGCCCAAAAACGGCGTCGAGGAGCTTCGATCCGGAGGACACGCGGCGTGACTGCAAGGCTTGCGTCGGAGGGAAGCTAGCTTGCAGTGGAAGGTGCCCGAGCCGGAAAATATCTGAAGATCAAATGTCAAATTTGCCCCTGAGGGGTATGTATCACTTAGGGGTAGTTTAGTCTTTAGGACACCACCACTTGGACTACTAATAGGCCCCTTCAGGGCTGGTGGCTGTTATCTCTCTAGTTATCTCTTTAGGTTCTACTTTGAACTTGTTTTCCCCTTCATCCTCTCCACCTAGAACTACTTCGAATCATTCCTAGTTTGTATAGGTGAATTCATGGTTATGTGATTGAGTTTGTGCTGCTCATCTTTGTGCCATGATTTGATTTCCCGAGCTCCCTTTCCTTTTTCTATTTTCGTGGGTATTTTCGGAGCTATTTTTGAGGGATTTTCGTTCTTCTTGTTCCCGGGCGTTTTCTCTCGGATTTCTTTGGGGGATTCACGTATGAGTGCCTTGTGCCTCTTTTGCTGGTGATCCCTTGCCCCCAAACGCCGAGAATCGCTCTGGTTTTGAGATTTTCGGGATGAACTCGAGGTCATGGTGTTCTTCGCGAGATCTGCGATTCCGGGAGTTGTACTGAGTTAGAGGCCGAGATCTTTTGGGAAAACACTCCACTGGAGGTCTAGATCATCTGACCAAAATCTCGCCTCAAGAGCTCAAGCGGTTTGGGAGATCCACTTTTGTTTTGACTTTCTCCCGAGGCTCCCAGGCCCGGGCGGTTTAACCGCCCCCCCTGGCCGGTTTAACCGCCCCCCCTGGGTGTGTTAGATCGAGCCGAGTTTCGGGTCGTTTTGGTGTTCGTCTTGATTGGTTCGAGTTCCGCTGCTCGTTTCTTGTTCCTAGGGTCAGTAGCTTGACAGTGGCTACGTGATCTTGGCAAGATTGCTCTCGGAGGTTTCGGAGTTGTTTTGGGAGAATAGCCGGATGGATTAGAAAGAATTTTTATCGGCTCCCATTCACTCCCCCCCTCTCTGGTCGCCGTTTCGGTCCTTCACATCCGCTTTTGGTAAATCTTGCTTTTTAGCAACATGGCTCAGGGGGTTAGAACAAGTGCGTGTACTTTGTTCTAGTGTCTCTCTGTAAGGTCCGGTTCGGAAAGCGGCAACCCAGGAACCAGTCGCCGCCGCCGTAACTATTATGGCTCTGGTCTTGGTCAAGTATCTCGTACGTCTCTAGCTTGCCAGTGGTTACCGAAAGGCGTACGCGGGGAACTGCAGTGCAAGCATGGACTTGATCCATCGGGGACGGTCTCACCTGCGCTCTGAGATCCGTTGGCTATGTCTCGTTAGGCACAGTCCCGTGTCGGGAGCCCCTAGGGTATGGGAGCTCTGCACGTTGCGCTTGTTGGATGTCGCACTATGGATGTCATTGATTCCCCCTTGGTGCGTAATATCCTTGGGCCTAAATCAATTTCGATGCCTTGGGGTCATGCACTGCTAGTTGAACCAAAACGGCTACTGTGCTTGTTAGGGTGTCTTGGGAAAAACCTTGTAGCGTCCCTATGCACTCACACCTCGGTAGTGTGGTAAGTGCGTGGTTGGGTTGAAAGCTCCTTTGAGCTTTTACGCTAACGGTTGGGTAAAGGGCGAAACCTCTGCAGAGTGTAAATCTATCATGATAGCCGTGCTCACGGTCACGAGCGGTCTGGATCCTTTCTGATTAGTGGATCTCTTAATGAAGATGATGTTTGTTCCTGAAATTATACTTACACGCTATTAATGGGTTTACAACTGGGAGTTACTCACTTTGTAGTAATTTGGATACAATGTTAAAATGAACCAACTAAAAGTGCTAAATGCAGTTCAACCGTGTCAAGCACTTTTAAGCCTTTCATACCTCTGTGTTATACTTGCTAAGTATGATGGAATACTTACACTTGCATTCAATCAACAAAATCCCGGACGGGTAATCAGATGGAGCAGCATTTGAGCCAGTGACCGAAGATTTATCAGAAGACCTTCCATACATCTGAGCTGTGGTCAACCAGTCGGTGTCCCTGTGGACTTGAGGCTCTACCAGATGATAGCTAATAAATGAGTCTTCTGCTGTGTTAAGGCATATGTCCTTTGTAAACTCTAATGTAAATTGTTTTATTCGAGCATTGTGCTCTCTGTAATACCATATTTGTAAGATATATTTGCTGTGTGGACTTCCTGGGCACACATATGGCAGCATTTGGGTTTTGTGTAAATCCGGGTGTGACACTACATTATTCAAAGGGAAATATGTGTGTTAGAAGTGTTAATCCTTCACTTTAGTAGAGAATGTTGGCAGTTATTTCGGTACTTAACAGCCGCCAACACTATCGAGCTTAGTCTTCATTAAATCATCCTTGGAGATCTTTAATCAAGTACTAATTGATTCGCAAAACTAATGATAACCTTGATTTTTATTTTGGAAAAACCTCTTATTCTGGGATGTCTTCCAGAAAGTCGATATTTTTGTCCAAAAATCTGGTGTCCTCTTTAACTTAGGATGCTTCAAAGCTTGTCGATCGAGTAGTCCTCATGAGCCAGCCCCCAAGCATAGGGGCCAGCGAAGATGCGTAGAGTAGCAAGTAGTCGAATAGTCATCATTGGTGAAGTGCAGAGACAGATGAGGTCATGGTTGACTCGTTGGCCGCGATCTCCTCCAATCTAAGGAGTCAGGTGCCAATATGGCCTGTAGCCCCACCATTAGTATTTGGTGACCCGAAAACGTCAAAGAGATGTCAACTAGGCAAGCCAAATGGCAAACCGAGTTGTAATTGGTGTCTAGCCCCGAGCATAGGAGTTGGCTGAGATGTTATGGTATGCTGCATAGCCTGGAGAATTATTACCTGAAAAGACAGTGAAAACATTTTGTAATAGTAATGTGGAATATTCAATATACCGAAATTGTATTCAGTAAGAGAATAAATTACCAACTCAACGCAAAAATATGGTGCTAAACTCTTGTTAGGCCATATAATTTCCGAGTATGGCACCTATTGCGTTTAAACACCCAATCTGTGTATGGGTCGTAGCTCAAGTATGCATATGAGCCAACTATCCCTTGAATGACTATTAGAGACTTTAGGCTTGAGAGAGACAAACAAGATGCACGACTAAGACATGTTACCCAAAGAAATTAATGAGCCATTAAGAGAAATCAGCGAAAAAGGTAGTCGATGGAGTGACAAAGAGAATGCGGACTACTCAAAAAGCAGTGGTGAAAATGCACATTGCATCGCGAAGTACTTGGTGGATCGACAAAAAGAATGTGGACCCATAAAGCAGTCGGTGAGAGAGCAAATTGCAGTGCAAAAAAAGATTTGTAAACCATAGGATATGGCCGGTGAAAGCCCCAACACTTAGTACACAAAACTAGTGGTCGAAGCCTGTCACATTAGGTGTACTAAGTCTGTGGCTAAAACTACCAAACATCTCAGGAGTAGAGGTAGAGAGATTGAAAAAATGATTGAGCTAAGTAACTTAGCTTGGTTCGCCGCCGTTTGTCGATGAAGCCAACTAGTCAGAGTCGATTACGGCTAGTTAGTGAACATGTACGACCCATTCTCAAGTAGTTTTGAGATGAGTCGAGTAGTCGAAGCAATCGTTCGCCGAGATAGGAAGCGCGAATTGTTGAAGATGATGCGCAACAACGCGGCCACATGAGCTAGAGTAGTTGAAGTACTCAATGTCGATGGCGGCACGGGTAGTCGAGGTCAGCAGCAACGCCACGAGCTGGAGTGGAGCTGAAGTTGTCAGGCGGGTGTCGAATTCTAGGACCGACAATCCACTAGGGGGTACCCAAGTGATAGATTTGTAGGCAAAGGGCATCGCGAAGCTAGGGAGCTCGAGGTAACACAAGAGACGCAAGGTTTATACACGGTCAGGAGGCCGGGAGGCACAAACCCTACGTCCTGTGTTCGGTGGTGTCTTGTATTGATGAACTCGTCAAAGCTCTTGAGCAATGACGAGTTGGGGGATGCTTACAATGAAGAAGATGAACATGTCCTCGGGGGGTTGACCTAGGCCGCCTTATATAGGCTGATGGCCTAGGGTTACAAGTCAGTTGAGATCTAATCCTACTGGCTTACAACTAGGAAAGCAATCTGAGTCGGTTACAACATAATCTCTAAGATATCCGGGTGCGATCTGCCAGCTGGGTCGCGCATATCTTGTGGAATCTAGGTGTCACGCGCGCACGCCTTGCAGGCTAAGTCTTCTTAGTCTTATCCGGCAAATTTGGGTTGTCTTGTGGGCCGGACCATGAGTCGGCCCACATCGCTGTCAGGCATGGGCCCAAGCCGACTGACATCCTAGTCGGTGAGGGGCCCATGGTTACTTATAAGCCACAAGTCCTCGAGCAACGTGCAGGCAGGTGGAGGTCTATTGACGAAGAGGCGAGTTCATCATGGTGGGCTGAAGCATTTTGATCATCAGGCCGACCCAAGGGTGTGCGGTGCTATAAAAATCTCGGGGGTGATTTTGATCATGCCCGTGTGGCTAGGTGCCATCTGGTGGCCGAGTCGGGCTCTTGAGGGTGCCGAGTCACTTCAAGAAAAAGTGACCCGACTAGTCGGGGCATATGGAGGGCGACTGAAAGGAGCTCTCCATATGGAGTAGTCCCCAAGCATTGGGCCAATAGTTAAAAAAAGAAATAATCCAAGCTTTGAGGTAGCCTGGCCACCTAAGGATAAGAATGCGGTGTCGTGCTTAGCAGGTCAGGACAAGAACAGAAAGCTCGTGACTCCACAGCCATGCATGCATGATGACACGGGCCGCTGAAAAGCTGTAAAGGTGGTCTGGTGCCTCAAAGGTTGGATGCGCTGTCCTTGGGGGTTCACGTGTCGTACAGTAAATCAAACTGTGCGTGCACAGTGAGTAGGGGGACTATAAATAGGGGCCATGCCGATGTGAGGCTCGCAACACGTGAAGTGTAGAAGACAAAGTGTAGCCAGATAAGTGATTTTTGTAGAGTAGGCATGGTCGTCCGTCCACCAGATTTGAAGCTGGGCGTCGTATGCTCATGGTCCTAGAAGGAAGCTTGCGAGTGGAGGGGTGAAAGGCCAAACAGCTGGTGGCCTTGTTCTTGCGACGAGCGTTGCAGGCGGGGCAAGAGCTATTCGCATCAGAGCATCGCCAGGTGCCGAGGGAAACTTAAATGCTGCCAGCCTTCTACATCCCTTCCGTGAAGCTACAAGAAAGCTTGCGATGAGCCTATGTGGGCCAAACTTGCTAGGCATGTAGCAGACGGCTCATTAGTACCTGCTAATATCCACCAAGTTGGTGGAAATATCTTTGCTCTTTTGTAAGCGGCTTGTAGCCGACTTGCTCTTTTGTACTAATGTTTCTTTTTAAGAAATATTTATCGCATGGTCATGCCGACTGAATTAGGCACCCAGTCCCCAAGTATACGAGCTGGCCTGATCTTTTTGACGCGCCGAGTGAAAACGAGCGCCCAGTCCCCAAGTATACGAGGCTGGCCTGGTCTCTTGGACGCGCCGAGTGAAAACGAGCGCCTAGTCCCTAAGTATACGAGGCTGGCCTGGTCTCTTGGATGCACCGAGTGAAAATGAGCGCCCAGTCCCCGAGTATACGAGGCTGGCCTGGTCTCTTGGACGCGCCGAGTGAAATTGAGCGCCCAGTCCATGAGTATACTAGGCTGGCCTGGACTCTTGGACGCGTTGAGTGAAATGACGGAAATAGGACGTTCGTGACGCCGTGTCGAGCCATTGAGCCGCCCTGCGTTAGTCTATTTCGTTGTAAGGCAAACGGCCGTGCCACGGATTCCGTCCACGGGTGACGGTTCGGTTAGGGTTAAGGGTCGCGGTAAATGTTGACGGCCATTATAACCGAGTAGTGACCGTCAACATTTCGGTAAAATGAGGATGATCATACCATGTTCCATGCATAAAAATGTTTTTATTGATAAATTTCACAAGTTTTGGATGAGTTGTGCTTGCAGGACAAATTAGGAGAAATCAGGGGCAAACCTGGCACAGAGCCAGGCTGGCTGGCCTATCCTAGGCCGACCGGCCTCCCCTGGCCACCTCTGGCCACGTCATTGATCCACAAGCTGATCCAAGTATCCTAGATGATCAAGAGACGTGCATTTGATGTCGGTTTGATCCAAGGACCCGAAGGGCCTAGAGTGGGAGACACATGGATTGAAGGGCCCACAACCTAGGATTCTCGGACAGCCTCAACGGAACGCAACCGTTACCGACCTCTGGAGAGCATCAGGACCGTCCCTGCGAAAGGCAGTGCCACTTGGCACCAGAGCCGGGCCGGCCGGCCTGAGGGAGGCCGATCGGCCTCCCCCTGTGGCCGCCACGTGCCCCTCTCTGCGTGAAGCTTAAGCAAGTGCTTAGCTTGCTAATGACACCGAGCTTCGCCCCTGAAGTCTATAAAAGAAGAGCTCATCCACCTTGGGAAACACACACCACACTTCTCAAGTCTATACTTGAAGGGAGATCTTGTATCTTTTCCATTTCTTAGCTTAGGATTAGAGTTGGGAGTAGAGTCGAGTCGAGCTTAGCTCGGATCTTCGGAGTTCTGGTAAAGCTCTTGTATCCTTTCCTTCATCTGAAGAGTTTATCAAAACCATTACTTTCTTATTTTAGAGCTTAAGTTTATCTTTTATATTTATTTCTTGCTCTTGTTTTAGAGTAAAGATCTTGCTCTATTTAGAGTAAAGTTTTATCCCCCTTTAGTCTTAGTGTAGAGTGTAGTTTAGCTCTACCAGGGTTTATCTCGCGGGTCTGCTTGCCTTGACCGGGCGTAAGACACCTTAGGGAAGATGGGGATTTCTCTTGACAGGCCTCAAGAGAAATCTTAATCATCGAGTGCAGACGTGGTGTCTGGCTTGTTGATTAACTAGGAAGTGTGTTGCACCCCACGGAACTGCAGTGGTAGGCGGCAGGTGGTGACAGCCCTATCCCTCCTTCGTAGTCCACCACGTTCGGGTGTACTCATAACAGTAGTGTTGAGCCCAGAGAACCCCCTCTCTCACCCCGTTCTGAGGTTCTCCCGTTCTAGCCGTCGAAGCGAGCTCTGTTCCCGGTATCTAAGCTAGAGTCTAGGTTAAGGTTAGAGTGCATTTTGCTCTGAGTTTGGAAGTGTCTAGGTCCGGTCTCTCCCAACATCTTTCCTTTTCTATAGAATTAGGTGCTCCTGTGTCGCTGGTCTTTTAGACCTTCTATCCAGTCATTTATTTAACCATTATCCCCAAACTGTAGAGTTTGTGCCCCTGGGTTTTGTGGCTTGATATTTCTGGCAAGATATATCATTTCATTCTTCAATACACTTTAACCATTCTGCTTCCCTGCAGAAATATAAATACGATACCCTGGGATAAGTCCCTAGGTGAAGTGCTACAACAAGATATATTCTGTGCGCTTGCAGAATCCTTTTTGCATACGTCGATATATCTTCGCGCTCTTGAAGCGTTGCTAAACGTGACGCTAAGGAGTGCCAGCAGTAAATAAGGGAGGACTGAATTTGACCGCAGTCACTTTCCCATTACGCCATCCGCCGTCGTAGTCACATCTGCTCCCGCCGCCCCATTCTGCCACCGCATCGCACCAAGGCAAGGGTTGCACCGCCGTAGTCGGAAACACAAGCGTCGCGGGTTGAGTGAATGTGAGTGAAGAGGTCGGTTACTTTCCAGGCAAAGAAGATGACCAGAGGGCAGAGGAGCCATGAAGGCGCCGTCGAATCGCCGGTGAAGACTACCTTCCCAGTAGTGGGTCAAGACGGTTTGGTCCCAGACTAGGAGATGTACTGGAGATGATCGCGCATCACTAAGGCGCACTTGAAGGCGATGGAGGTGCGCGGGTAGTTGGGCCCCAAGGAGCGGTTGCAATGGAGAGCGCCGGGACATGACGGCCGGCCATGGGAGAACACCGGGGACATCACGGTTTTCGCTTTGTTCTTCGAGCGCGGATTCGGGATACCCACGGGAGATTTCTTCCGCGGATTGCTCGAGTACTACAAGATCGAGGTGACACATCTGAACCCAACCTCAATTTTGAGCGTTGCGGTCTTCATCCATGTATGTGAGGCATACCTTGGTATCCCCCCTCATTTCAATCTCTGGAGGTGACTGTACAAGTTGAAGTCAATAGGGCTAGGCAGGGGAGGTGCTGGCCCACCCAAGGTTGTCAGAGGGGTGGGGTTTGCACTCAGGCCGGGGATGAGCAGACCCTATCTGGTATTGGATTCAAATGATTCCAACAAGGGGTGGAACAACGAATGGTTCTACATTGGGAACCATGAGCCGGCTTTGTCGAGTCAGATAGGGCACCCTCAGTTATACGACCAGAGTGGGACGCCGCACTAGAGGAAGAATTTATAAAGGAGACGGACAAGTTGCTAGTGATGCTAGCGAAGCAGAAAAGGGTGGGGCTAACTGCCGGGGCTGTGATGCTTTCATTCTGCCAGCGGCTGACCCAGCCGATCCCAGACCGGGTACATCTGACATACGAGTATTGAGGGCTGACTGACCCGACTCGGGAACAAGTGCGGACAGTGTCAGGTGATCAAGCCACTGATCGAATCTCCCACTTCATGAAGGGGCCGATCAGTAACACAAAGGCGCCGAGTGCCTTTTTCTAAAAAATCCATCTGACTCGGTGCGTAACTGAAATTCATGAGATTTCTCTCTTAGTGTGTAGTGTAGGAGTTGCCGGTGAAGTATTTCTGCCTGGCCCCACTTGCAATGCCACGGGACCAGATCCAGAAGACCCTAGGTGAAGAAATCAGGTCATCTGCAACGGCCTAGGTGCGACAGCCACCAACCGACATGCATTGGGAGTCGGACGAGCGGGTCAGTGGGTCGGACGATGAGATGGGTGACATAGAGGTTGTTCAGGTAGCTGCGCCGCAGCGGATGCGACAAGCCACGCACAAGCAACCCGCGTCGCGGGGAACAACGGGTGGCGCTATTGCGTCAGGCGCTCAGGGCCGCAGCAAGAGGGGGCGTAGTCCTCCAGCAGGCAGTGGCACGGAGTCGTCTGGCGGCTTATGGTGACTATGTTTCCCATGAGCAGGATACTGGTGGAGATGGGGATACTATCGTAGGTGACATTCACAGCAGCTGACTCCACCGGGGCACAAAGACCGGTGGCACCGCCGCCAGTGATAAACCCGTAGGCCTAAAATTTTGGACCTTCAAGAGTTCGCGGTAAGTGCATGATTATCACCTTCTGATACCATGAGAGCTGTAGATTGCTTGACGCTGATTGTTATTGCAATGGGCCAGGCCTACCGACCAATCTTTGAATGGAAGAAATCTGCAACCGACGAATCCTGTGAAGGAGCGGCCAACAGACGAGTCGACCGCCAAGCGTGCTCGAGCGGAGAATGTTGGCACGGCTCAAGCTGACAGCGTTGTGCTGCCTATGTCAGGGACGGGTGCATGGCTGGACCTGACATGTGAGGAGATGCCAGTCGGCGATGACACTAGTGTGCCACCCGCGCAGGTGGAGGTGATACAGCCGAAGTGCCCGATCTTTCAGTGAGTGGAGGTAATTTCGATTTGGTGGAAGTATACCCTCATGATCCGACTACGACGAGTGAACCCGAAGCGCCAATGCAATCGCTGAACCAACTCCCTGGGTTACCGAACCTGTTGCAATCAAGATCAGCAACTTCCTGTACGCAATCGAAGAACGAACAAGAAAAAGAAAGCGAGCAATCTGAAAATCACTCGAAGGTGGAGTTCTGAATCACACGAGGACAACACATATTTGTGCGGTGTCGAATGTAGCTAAAGTTAGATGTAAAACAAAACTCAAGTCCAAAAATAAAAGAGGGGTCTATCTAAATAGGGGAGCGCAGCCCCTAGGGTCGGCGTGGAGAGGGGGAGCCACACCCAAGGGGGGTGGGGGCGTGCCCAAGGTGGCCCCACTAGTCAGGCGCCCCCACCTGGGACCCCTGTTGGGCCAACTTCTATTCTTCTGGGCCTTCGTTCTTTAGCAGCATGACGAAACTCAATTCTCTTGCACGAGCCTGAGTAATTGGACCAAGTGGAAGAGATGGCGCCTGGGCTTGTAGTGGAGGTGGCGTCTGGGCTTCTGGAGGTGGCGCTTGGGCTTTTGGATGTGGCGCCTGGTCTTGTACTTCTGATGGTGTAGATGCGCTCGTGTTGTAGTTGATGTCCTCATCACCCTCCCCTTCTCGAACTGAAGTCGTCCTCGACGGCAGCTCCTCATCTTCTCCCGCATATGGCTTCAAATCTGCAACATTAAAACTTGTGGAAACACCAAACTCCGCAGGAAGGTCAAGGACATAAGCATTATCATTAATCTTGGTTAGCACTTTAAAAGGGCCAGCAACACGAGGCATTAATTTAGAACGACGCAAAGTAGGAAAACGATCCTTTCTCAAATGCAACCAAACCATATTACCTGGTTCAAAAGTAACAAGTTTCCTACCTTTCCTACCAGCAACCTGATATTTAGCATTAGCAGCAGCATTGTTTTGTTGAGTTTGTTCATGCAAATTAATCATATGTTCAACATGTGCAACCACATCTAAGTGTGGAGCGCCATCAGCATCAATCGAAAACAAATCAATAGGTGCCCGAGGAATATAACCATAAACAATCTGAAAAGGACACATCTTTGTAGAGAAATGTGTAGCACAATTATAAGCAAAACTCAACATGAGGCAAGCAATCATCCCAACGTTTCAAATTTTTATCTAGGACAGCCCTAAGCATAGTTGACAAAGTTCTATTAACCACTTCAGTTCGTCCATCAGTTTGAGGGTGACAAGTTGCACTAAACAGCAAATTAGTTCCCAATTTATTTCAAAGAGATCTCAGAAAATGACTAAGAAACTTAGTATCACGATCAGAAACTATTGTATTTGGAATACCATGCAAGTGAATAATCTCTCTAAAAAACAATTCAGCAACATTACTAGCATCATCAGTCTTATGACAAGGTATGAAATGAGCCATTTTGGAGAAACGATTGTGGGATATAGGTACCCAGGGGCCCCTCACCGACCAGGATGTCAGTCGGCCAGGGCCCACATGTGACAGCTATGTGGGCCGACTCATGAGCCGACCAACAAAACAGCCCGAGCTTGCCGGACAATACAGTGAAGACTTAGCCCGCAAGGCGTGTGGCGCGACACCCGGATCCTGCGAGACATGCGCGACCCAGCTGGCAGATCAGCACGGATATCTTGGATATTATGTTGTAACCGACTCGGATTGCGTTCCAAATTGTAAGCTGGTAGGATTAGATCTCAACCGACTTGTAAGTCGGCCTAGGTCGTCCCCTAGAGGACAGACGCCTCATGGCACACCATCATCGTGTTCCCCCTTGTAACCGCCTACCGACCCGCCATTGCTCAAGAGCTTTGACGAGTTCATCAGTACAAGACACCACTGAACACAGGACGTAGGGTTTGTGCCTTCTGGCCGCCTGAACCTGTATAAACCTTGCATCTCCTGTGTTACCTCGAGCTCCCTAGCTTCACGATCCCCCAACTCCTACAAATCAACCACTTGGGTACACCCTAGTGGATTGCCGGACCCAAAGTCCAACAGTTGGCGCGCCAGGTCGGGGAGATCGTGGAGCATCTATAGCCAGCTCGATGGTAGCCCCTCATAGTAATGTTGTCTTCCCAAAGACTCTAGGAGGAAATCCTCGAGCACCTCGAGGGAATCAGCTTCTTCGCGCAAGCGCCTAGTAGCGACTCCAGCGACTCCGACTCGGTAGGCACCCTCGCCGCCGACCCGGCACCTAATGCGCCCGGATATATTGGATATTATGTTGTAACCGACTCGGATTGCTTTCCAAATTGTAAGCCGGTAGGATTAGATCTCAACCAACTTGTAAGGCGGCCTAGGTCGTCCGCTAGAGGACAAATGCCTCACGGCACTCCATCATCGTGTTCCCCCTTGTAACTGCCTACCGACCCGCCATTGCTCAAGAGCTTTGACGAGTTCATCAGTACAACACACCACCGAACATAGGACATAGGGTTTATGCCTTCTGGCCGCCTAAACCTGTATAAACCTTGCATCTCCTGTGTTACCTCGAGCTCTCTAGCTTCGCGATCCCGCCAACTCCTACAAATCAACCACTTGGGTACCCCATAGTGGATTGCCGGACCCAAAGTCCAACAGTTGGCGAGCCAAGTAGAGGAGATCATGGAGCATCTACAGCCAGCTCGATGGCAGCCCCTTCTTGTAATGTTGTCTTCCCAAAGACTGGAGGAAATCCCTGAGCACCTCGAGGGAATCAGCTTCTTCGCGCAAGCACCTAGTAGCGACTCTAGCGACTCCGACTCGGTAGGCACCCCCGCCGCCGACCCGGCACCTAATGCGTCATCAGATCCGATCGGATCTGACGACGAAGATATAGAGGCACACCCTCGGATCGTCATCCCACTTTTCTATCGGCGAGGCATTCTGACCCTACGGGACAGGATCCCAGATCTGCTGCCCACGCACAGGTTCCCAATGCCTGACGAGATCATCGTCGGGCTGGATCACATCCATGACACCTTGTCAGAATGCATCGCCCAGGCCAAGGAAACCCTCGGCGCTGTGCCGACCTGGCTTCTGTTTGGTTTCAAGAACGCGGCGGCCACATACTGGGGCAACATCCGCGCCCCAACGCCTTAGGCATCACCTGAGCGCCCACCCAGACCCACCCAGTTTCCAGATGGCAGCGAGTTCCAGATCGCCGTCAATATCTTGCCAGCACTGCTACCTGATCAGGCAAACGACGGTTCCTACAACATGCCCTCGCAGCGCGAGGTTTTCGTGTCAGAAGATCAGGCCATCCAGGACGGTGAGACTGACTCAGCAGGAGAATGGCGCAGAGCCCGCAACCAAGACAAGGCCCGCCAGTGCGAACGCGAGGCTGAAGCAACCGCCACTGCGCTCCCGGCAGGACAACAACCTCCAGACCCTTGGTGCCCAATCTAACGACGAAGCCGGCGCAGAAGCTCGCTGCGAGAACCCACGCCGTGGCTGCCACGAGCCTAGGATCCAGCCCCGGAACCTAGACAACGAGTTCGGTAGAGCTTAGGATCGAGCGGTCCTACCAATCCAGACGCACCAACTCAGGACAATCTTGGGGCAACCGCTCAGCATACAGCCGGTCTGGCCGGGATAGGCGTCGTCACGACGAGCCAGAACTCAACGTCATTGACGAAGAGGTCGACCAGAATCACCCGGACCGTGGCAACAACGAGCAGCATGACAGACGCAACCCAAGAAATAGGCATGACCCTCAAGAGGATCACTGCCGCGATGAGCGCCGACCAGACTATGACCGGCAGCTGGCTGAAAACCTCCAGGACAGAGTCAGGAACTATGCTCGTGACCTCCGGCCAGAGCTAGAGGACCGCCACGCAGCGCGTGATGAAGCCGAGCTCGCACGCCGTGTTTGCTACGGCGAAGATTACGGCCCACCCGACCACCGGGGACGCGGCGCCGACGGCGATGACACCACCACGGCTGACGAGGAACGACGCGCCTTCAATGAGTTGATGGCCCGTGACCGCTATGACCAAGAGTTTGGAGATCCTCGCGTTGCTCACCGCCCACAACCGCGGCCAGAACCTAGGCGCCCAGGAGGCGTCCGACTCAGACTCGAGCCCAGCCGACTGCCATGGTACGAGCGAGTCCAAGGCGATGACGACGTCTTCGATGGATTTGCCGCCTTCATGCCAAGGCTGCGGGCCGTTGTTTATCTCAACGGGTTCAAGCCAACTCAAGTGGAAAAATACATTGGATGATCTGACCCAAAGTTGTGGCTCAAGTAGTATCACACGGCAGTCTAGGTCGCTCATGGGTCCAACGACCAGGTAGCAGCTTACTTCCCCGTGATGCTTGACCCTGAGGCCCTCCTATGGTTCGAGGGGCTCCCTCGTAACTCCATCGACAGCTGGCAAGATCTTTGCGCAGCCTTCTCCAAAAACTTCCAAGCCAGCTACACCACGCCCAGCTCACGTTATGACCTCGACAACGTGAAGCAGAAGAAGAACGAGAGCCTACGGGACTACGCCAAGCGTTTCTTTGACAGCCGTAACAAGCTTACGGACGTCACGGATCGGGAAGTCATCGACGCTTTCTGTCGTTGCTTGTACGAGCCGAGCTTCTTTCGCACGCTCTTCAATGTCGACCCCGATGATGTAGGTGAGCTCATGGACGTCGTTAACCTGGATGCCAGAATGGACGAGGCAGAGTAGGCCCAGTTCAAGAACAAGGGCAAACGTACTGAAGACGACGACCGACATGACCATGTCAAGAAACATGAGTCGGCCAAGATTCGAAGACCTGGCGCAGAGCCACTAGTCGCGGTCGCCGAGGAGGAAGGCCGCGTGGAATCAAGATTCCTGCAGGAGGAGTTCAAAGACACCCTTGACGACTTCTGCCCATTCCACAAGGACGCAACTCACAGCTTGCGAGAGTGTCGCAATCTCCTCAGGGAGCTGGGTGCCAACCTGGCGCCACGTTACAACGATGGCGCACGGCCATACAACCACCGCCAGAATTATAGGTGCAACGACTACCGACCTGATGACCGCTAGTACCAATATCACAACCGCAATGATGACCGTCGTCATGACGACGAGCGCCGGCGTGAAGAACGTCCCAAGCAGGACGAAGAACGCCCAAGGGCGCCAGCGCCTGCACCCAACCAGAACGGCGAGTTCCATCCGGCCGACCGCGTAGTTCTTGTGATCATGGGCGGAAAGAGTAAAACCAAGCGCCGCCAAAAGCTCCAAGCCCGTGAGGTTAACCTCATTTCTACCTGGCCCATCGAGTACTTGAAGTGGTCGGAGCTGCCCATAACATTCAACCGCACCAACCACTGGATTCACCTACCTGAGCCTGGCTCCTACCCCTTGGTGGTATCCCCAGTGGTGGACAGAGTCCTGCTGTCCAAGGTCCTGGTTGACGGGGGCAGCGTCCTTAATATCATCTTCACAGCCACGCTGAACAGCATGGGCTTTGACTACAACAAGCTACAGCAAGCCGAGGAGCCATTCTTTAGAATCGTGCCGGGCAAAGCTTCATACCAAGTCGGTCGGGTCACCCTGCCCGTCACCTTCGGCACAGCGGAAAACTATCGCACTGAGCACATCCACTTCGAAGTGGTCAACTTCAAGAGCTCATACCATGCCATCTTCGGTAGGCCCATGTTGGCCCGATTCATGGCCATACCCAACCATACCTACTTGGTACTGAAGATGCCTGTGACAATCTAGGTGTTTACTTAACTTAATCACCTGCTAAACCTTGTGTCTTAGCCTAATTAGGTTTAATTAGGTCCCACCTAGATTATCACTTAAGAAAAGTCCACCCAAAACCCTTTGTATCTCGGTGAACTTTGGACCTTTCCTGGTTGGCATGGCTTGAATTCAAATTTTCACTTAAGAACTTGAAAATTGACCAATACAAAAGTTGTTCAGTTTTTAATGGGACACATTTTTGTCAGTTGGGTCATTTTAAGATTTTGAGTGGAAGACCCCTTAAGTCTCAGTAAAAGTCAGCCGAGCCTCAAAAGTTTACTGCTGGCCGGCACAGAAGTTCACCGGTTTTCATCTCAATTTTCTTGCTTATCTATTCACTTTTCCCATGGTCACCCCTTACAAACTTGTAGCTGGTAGTCTGGGACATGACTTTGCTTTTTGGAGATTTTGAACTTCAGTTCAAAATTTTGGAGAGAATCGTGTTAGAACAGACGCCCGACAGGTGTTCGATGGAATGACGTTGACGCGCCGGCTCTCGCGTTCACGCCCGACCGCACCCGCCACGCGGCAGCCGGTCCCTGACACGGACGCCGAGGCCGCACTCTCACCTTAATAGCAATCCGCCCTGTCTCTCCGTCCTCGCCCGACTGCGCCCACCTGTCCCCCTGCGCCGTCCCGACCGGACGTGACGCGCGTTCCGCGCGCGCCACGTGGCCGCCGGCAATCCGCCGCGCCTTCGCCCCGACCAAGCCCGGGAACAAGATCCCTGTGGCCCCCAGCTGCTCGCCAACTCCGCGCTGACCGCCTGACCGGCCGTGAGTCAGCTCCGCCCGGGCGCCGCTTCGCCGCGACAGGCCGCCGACCGGCGCGCCCTATCGGCTGTGGCCGCCAAGCCAGCGCAATCCGAGACGCCACGTGCAGCTTCATCGCGTCCGAGCCGCCGTCCAAGCCTCGCCCTCGGCCGCCTATAAAAGGCACAGCACCCCCCCCCTGTCGCTCGCCATTGCCGCGGCCGCTCCCCGCCGTGCACGCTGCCCTGCCACCGCTGAACACCACTAGAGCTCGCCCACGCCACCGTTCTAGCTCCCTAGAGCCCCAGCCGCTCTTCTCCGCCACCGTCGTCGCCGGCGTTGGTGAGGACAGAGTCACCGCCGCTCTGCTCCGCCGCCCACCGCTGTCGCTCCACCTCCGGCCGTGTTTCCTACACCGGATCTACTCGAGGTGAGGTGGTGAGCAACCCTAGCATGTTCTCGTTGAGCCTCATGGACCCACATCGCCGGATTCCGGCCAAACCCGTCGCCGGCCGTGACCCAGGGACTACATTGCAAAGCTTTAGGTTTTTCTAGGGTCCTTTCTGCAAAGTTCCAGGAACCTGGGTGTAAATAGATTGTATAGATCTAGGTTTGAAATCAGAGATATTGTAAAATCGGTTAAAAATCACACAAAAATCGAAAAACTGCAAACTCAATTTTGTTGGACTCTCTATGCCGTGTTCTATCTTTTAGAAAGATTGGAGCAGCAATTGCCTGGAGAAAGATTGGAGCAACCCTAGCATGTTCTCGTTGAGCCTCGTGGTCCCACATCACAAAGTCGCCGCCGCTCTGCTCCGCCGCCCACCGCCGTCGCTCCACCTCCGGCCGTGTTTCCTACACCGGATCTACTCGAGGTAAGGTGGTGAGCAACCCTAGAATTTGCAGGAATATCATGGCATGAAAATTTTTGCTCTACCTCCAATTCCTATTCAAGATATGCAGCGGGATCATATTTACAATTATAAGAGGGTATATGAAATTTAACCGTAGCAAATGAGTCAATGTGTGGAGGACATACCACACGGCGGGCACAGCCGTGGCGATCTCCATCGTCCAGCTCCATGTCACTGTCATAGTCATTGTACAACGCCGTGACCGACGTGGACCACGCATCGAATCGTGCCACGATGCCGTTGACGTCTCCTGACATGATTAGCGCAAACACAAAAACAAATCCTATGGCAACAAAGGTGTGGATGGAATGCTCATAAAGATGCTGTGATCAAGTTCTTATCCGTTCTTACCAAGCAACAGGGGTGACCTACAAGCAACAAGTAGCACCTGTGAAAGATTGGAGCAGCGATTGCCTGGAGAAATAAAGTCGGCTCGTCGTAGGAGTATGTGTAGTTCTGGGTAGGCTGCACTCAAGTCAAGGATTAGCACAATCAAACAATAATGCAAAGCTGAATTATAATGCTAAGCACGTAACAAAGCTGCTGTAAACAAGTGCCACGCGCTATGGATCAAGCAAAGGTAACAAGGATGTGGGATGCAGAAACGAAAAATCTCCCGAGCCGCGTTATGCTGTGTAAACGGCGTTTTTTGGCCTCGAAACCAACGCCACCGGGCGCTATGCGGGCTGCACCTTATGGAAATTTTGTAAGGTCTCCGAAAAAAAAGAACGCTGAAATCGGAGATCCGATCGAAAAGTTATGGTTGTTTTTGTGAAGGTGTTCGAAACTGCACAAAACTGCCAGACGAAAACCGAACTTTCCAAAACGAACTGCTCTTTCATTTTTTTGATTCTTTCCTTTTTTCTTTATTTTCGAAAATTTCCTTTTTTATTTCCTTTTTTTCTTTTCTCAAACAGAACAAGAAAAGCCAAACCGAGAAGGACTCGGTTGGAGCGCGACGGCGTGTAGGGTTCGGTTGGAAAAACGAAACCGAGTAGGGTTCGGTTGGAGGGGGGAACGACGTGGTAAACTCGGCGTGCTGGCGGCAGCGTGGGTGTGTAGGGTTTGTGGAGATGCTGATAGAGCTGGAGTGCCCGATCTTTCGGTGAGTGGAGGATAATTTCGACTTGGGCGGAAGTAGACCCTCACGATCCGACTACGACGAGCAAACCCGAAACGCCAATGCAATCGCTGAACCAACTCCCTGTGGTTACCGACCTTGTTGAAGCAAGATCAGCCTGATCACGAAGATCAATTCCTGTAAGCAATCAAAGAACGAACAAGAAAAAGAGGCGAGCAATCTTAATATCACTCGAAGGTGGAGTTCTGAATCACACGAGGACAGCACGTATTTGTGCGTGTTCGGTGTAGCTAAAGCTAGATGTAAAACAAAACTCAAGTGTTCTTAGCGGCGGCTAGGGGGTATATGATAGGGGGAGGACGTCCACAGGGGTGCTGGGGTCGTGCTCCAACCCTAGGACGCGTCCCTAATGGTCCCAACTTGATACACGGCCCGTGGGCCAAAATAAGGTATCGCAGCACCTGGACAGAAAAACCTTCAGTCAATGATTTGACGATTGCGGCCGCCTCAGGACAGATATGGACATGAGTCCAGATCCATATGAAAGTAGACTTCATAAGCTTTCCATCATATACTTGAACGCCCCAAACAGAGTCCGGATGAAGTCGTGGCGGCCGATGAAATTTAGGACTTTCCTGCAGTCAGAATCCAGCGTTTCCAAAACGTGTTGGATTCAATCTCTTTATTTCCTTAGACCAAAAGTGACGTGATAGCCTGGTGTAAAACGTGAGAATACTTTGACTTGGTCCCCAATCGACCTCTTTGGTCCTCCGTGCCTTCCATGTGTGTTTAACACTCTTCATATATTTCATGTCCTCATCATCCTCCCCTTCTTGACGAAAAGCCGTCCTCGGCGTCAATTGTACTTGAAACCGATTCTGCACAACGCAAAGGAGAACGGGGTTGCGAAAACAAAAGAAACCAAATGTATTGGGAGGAGGAGGGTCACCATGCTTTGAATTGTCAAATGTGTCATCTCGCATAGACATTTCAGTAGGAATGTAGACTTCTGGATCGGACGACACAATATGGTTGTCAACATGATCCTGCACAAGATTAGTACCAACAAAAGACAAAGCAGGCATAGGTAGCAACCAGCAAAACTCCCCTTCTTTGGATTGAACATGTTTCTTTAAAACAAAGCTAGAGAAATTGGATGTGACATGATTATTCTTAGTGCAGCTCTCTAACTTATCACATTGTTGTCCAACCAGATTTGAACAAACATAAACTCGATGCACCATATATTCTCCATTGTGATTATATGTGCCAATGAAGTGATATATGGTCCTAGATAAGCATGGCAATTTGAGATATGCAAGAAATCTCTCCTCCAAACAATTTAGATTACATAGAACAAGCAAAGTCAATACAACCTAAAGTATTTAAAGAAGATAGCAATTTTTGTTCATCATTTGCACAAGTAATTGGAACAAACATTTGATTTTCAGCATAATTATATGGCTCCAAAGCATGTGTATCATCATGAATAAGTAACTGTTGCAGAGGAATAAAAGAATCACTATCACACAACTCTTCTTCATCACAAGGTACATCAAGCAAATGATCTTGTGACAAAGGCAAAAGTAGTAAGGGTTCTACCGGTAGTTGCTCTATGTTATCATGTTTAATTTCAGCACAAGGGTGTGATTTTAAAACATGTACAACAGAAGCATTGTCACACAAATCATCTTTATCACAAGGAACAATAAGCACATCATCATGTGACAAAGGTTCATCAAGAGATGGTTCCACTAATAATTGCTCTACGATAGCATGAGGTGTGGAAAAATTCAGCACTGTAGAAGTGGTCTCACCTTCCGTGAGTGGAGCACCTGTCGTCGACGGCGCTGTTGTGGCCGTCCTCTCGCGCGGTGTAGTGCTAGACGTGGATGGCGTAGGGAGAGCAGGATCTGCGCTGGATGCCGGGCTTCGTCCTGCAAAAGAGTTAGTTTATGTCGTCGAGCGGCGTCCCTGCACTTCACGTTCAGCTTTGCGAGCATATTCAAACAATGTGGTCATATCAGCATAAGTATTAGAATCAAGTATGTCCTGAATGTCGCGGTTCAAACCACTACGAAAACATGCCATAGCAGCGGCATCCGTCTCAAATAAACCACAACGGATCATACCCTTTTGTAATTCCTGGTAATATTCCTCAACAGATTGTTGCCCTTGCTGAAACCGCTGCATTCCGTTTAATCAAATCTCGGGCATAATATGAAGGTACAAAGCGAAACACATAGCAACTTTTAATTGAGCCCAAGTGGTTGGAATAGCCGTGGGATGTTTTAGCTTATATTCACGCCACCACATTAAAGCAAAAAGAGTAAATTCACTAATAGCAGCGTTAACTTGTGCACTAGCAGGAATATCATGGCATGAAAATTTTGTTCTACCTCTAACTCCCAATCAAGATATGCAGCAGGATCATATTTGCCGTTATAAGATGGAATTTTAAATTGAATCGTAGCAAATGAGTCAATGTGTGGATGACATACCACACGGCGGGCACAACCGTGGCAATCTCCATCGTCTAGCTCCATGTCACTGTTATAGTCCTTCTGCAACGCCGTGACCGGCGTGGACCACGCATCGAATCGTGCCACGATGCCGTTGACGTCTCCTGACATGATTAGCGCAAACACAAAAACAAATCCTATGGCAACAAAGGTGTGGATGGAATGCTCACAAAGATGCTGCGATCAAGTTCTTATCCGTTCTTACCAAGCAACAGGGGTGACCTGCAAGCAACAAGTAGCACCTGCGAAAGATTGGAGCAGCATTTGCCTGGAGAAACAAAGTCGGCTCGTCGTAGGAATATGTGTAGTTCTGGGTAGGCTGCACTCAAATCAAGGATTAGCACAATCAACCAAAAATGCAAAGTTGAATTATAGTGCTAAACACGTAACTATGCAGCTGGAAACAAGTGCAACGCGCTATGGAGCAAGCAAACGGAACAAGGAAGTGGGTATGCAGAAACGGGAAATCTCCTGGAGCCCGGTACGCTGTGTAAACGGCGTTTTTTTGCTTCGAAACCAACTTCACCTGGCTTTGCTAGGTGTCCTATATAGGAGAATTTCGTAAGCTTTTTGGAAAAAAAAAGAACGCTGAAAACAGAGATCTGAGAGAAAAGTTATGGCCGTTTTCGTGAAGGTGTTCGAAACTGCACAAAACTTCCAAACGTAAACCGAGCAAGATTAGGCAACTTTGCTGTTTCCTTTTTTTATTCTTTCCTTTTTCTATATTTCCTTTTTTGTTTCTTTTTTTTCCAAACTTTGAACACGCGGCCGAGTAGGACTCGGTGTGGGAGGCGCGGTTTTGGGGGGGGGGGGGGCAGCGATGTGAGGCGGCGGTGGTGATGGAAAAGCGGCGGAAGCACAAAGTGACCAGCAACAATTGAACACGAAGCACACAAATTCAACAACTGCAAATTATTGAAAAAAAGTGCAAGGCGAAGAAAGGTGTTGGGGCAATGATCTAACCTGAATTCTTTTTTTTGGTTTTTGTGGAGTGTAGGTAAAGGAACAACACTCGATAAAACTCACCGATCAACCTGGACTTTTGATACCACTTGATAGAGCTGGAGTGCCCGATCTTTCGGTGAGTGGAGGATAATTTCGACTTGGGCGGAAGTAGACCCTCACGATCCGACTATGACGAGCAAACCCGAAGCGCCAATGCAATCGCTGAACCAACTCCCTGTGGTTACCGACCTTGTTGAAGCAAGATCCGCCTGATCACGAAGATCAATTCCTGTACGCAATCGAAGAACGAACAAGAAAAAGAGGTGAGCAATCTTAATATCACTCGAAGGTGGAGTTCTGAATCACACGAGGACAGCACGTATTTGTGCGTGTTCGGTGTAGCTAAAGGTAGATGTAAAACAGAACTCAAGTGTTCTTGACGGCGGCTAGGGGGTATATGATAGGGGGAGGACGTCCACAGTGGTGCTGGGGTCGTGCTCCAACCCTAGGACGCGTCCCTAATGGACCCAACTTGATACACGGCCCGTGGGCCAAAATAAGGTGTCGCAGCACCTTGGACAGAAAAACCTTCGGTCAATGATTTGACGATTGCGGCCACCTCGGGACAGATATGGACATGATTCTAGATCCATATGAAAGTAGACTTCATAAGCTTTCCATCAACAATTTGAACGCCCCAAACGGAGTCCGGATGAAGTCGTGGCGGCCGTTGAAATTCAGGACTTTCCTGCAGTCTGAATCCAGCGTTTCCAAAACGTGTTGGATTCAATCTCTTTATTTCCTTAGACCAAAAGTGACATGATAGCCTGGTATAAAACGTGGGAATACTTTGACTTAGTCCCCAATCGAGCTCTTTGGTCCTCCATGCCTTCCATGTGTGTTTAACTACTCTTCATGTATTTCATGTCCTCATGAGATGCAGGGACGGCGGCGGCGGCGCTAGGTGGCGATGTAGGGCGGCGGCGGCGCTGGTGGTGATGTAGGACGGAGGCGGCGGAGGTGGTGGCGATGGAAAGCGGCGGAAGCACAAAGTGACTAGCAACAATTGAACGCGAAGCACACAAATTCAACAACGCAAATTATTGAAAGAAAGTGCAAGGCGAAGAAAGGTTTTGGGACAATGGTCTAACCTGAATTTATTTTTTGGTTTTGTGGACTGTAGGTAATGGAACAATACTCGATAAAAACTCACCGATCAATCTGGAAAGCTGATACCACTTGATAGAGCTGAAGTGCCAGATCTTTCGGTGAGTGGAGGTAATTTCGATTTGGTGGAAGTCGACCCTCACGATCCGACTACGACGAGCGAACCTGAAGCGCCAATGCGATCGCTGAACCAACTCCCTGGGTTACAGAACTTGTTGCAATCAAGATCAGCAACTTCCTGTACGCAATCGAAGAATGAACAAGAAAAAGAAGGCGAGCAATCTTAATATCACTCGAAGGTGGGGTTCTGAATCACACGAGGACAGCACGTGTTTGTGCGTGTTCGGTGTAGCTAAAGCTAGAAGTAAAACAAAACCCGAACCCTAATGTGGCGGCGGCTACTGCATATATGGGGGTTAGGTCGTGACCTACCCCCATGGTCACGCCCCTATGGGCTCCAAGACGACACACGGGCCACCGGCCCAAAAGACGGCGGCGCAGCGCCCTGGCAGATTCTGGACGTCCAATTGTTTCGACGATTCCCGTTGACTCAGAAGGAATTTTGGCATGAGACCGGAGCCATTGGAAAGTGTGTCTCCTTAGCTTTCCATCCATATGTAGAATGACCAAAACGGACACCGTACGTGGCCGAGGCGACCAAAACATCACGGACTGCTCCAGAACTCCGAGATGGACTCGAACTTGAGTTGTTTTGGGCCTCCACCTTGGTGACTCGAATTGAATTAGCCTTGGGCCTCCTTCTTGACTTGGACAATCTTGTTGGACTCCTCCTTCACTAATGCATGACCCAATCATGGTCATATGCATGTGTGTCGTGCCCTCATCACAGGGACCTGGGTGTAAATAGATTGTATAGATCTAGGTTTGAAATCAGAGATCTTGTAAAATCGGTTAAAAATCACACAAAAATCGGAAAACTGCAAAATCAATTTTGTTGGACTCTCTGTGTCGTGTTCTATCTTTTATAGAAAGCATATATAGGTGTTTTCTGTGTAGATTTCAAACTAAGTTCAAATATGTTCAAACTTAAATTTGTGCATAGTTTGAAATCTACTTCTTTGTTTGTGCAAAAGTTGACTTCTGTAAAAAGTTGGCACAAAGTTACACAATAGATTGTGAGTTATAAATTGTTTAGCCTGTCAGTACAAGTTTAGATCAACAATTTTAATTAATTAATGTATGCAGCTTCTGAGCTCAATCTTTTTACAGCAGCTCTGTAATGTCTTGATGCACATCTGGTAAATAGTAGAGCTTAGTTTGTGCTGGCTAACTTGCTCTTTTAATTAATAATAGTTTAAACCTAGTAAATTCAAACAGCAAGATCCTTTGATCTTTTTAAGCTACCCTTTGGCATATGAGCTTGTTTAGACTAGTACAGGCTCCGGTAATTTTTCTAGGGATCAATTGATGATAGCGCGATTTACTAGGATTTATTCTTGATGTTAGTGTGCTGATATTGTTTAATTTATTGTGGTTAGTAAATCAAGTAAACCACCAAGAGCATACTGTAATTTTCTCATATTAAATTAAAGAACCAAACTACCAGAATAAATTGTTGAAGTTTCATGACTTAAAAGGCTAAATAAGAATAAGACGCTTCTTTAAATTATTAAAGAAGTTAAACTCATCACCACACACACCTTGGCTGTTTTGTGAAGAAAATCAAATCAAATAATAATAGATGTGTACACAATCACCATCAACACACCTGAGTACTTTTAATGAGTAAACTCAAACTTAATTAAAGAAACGGAAGGTCAGACCAAAATTGTCCAGGTGAATGTGTCACTCAATACACCCCGGGTCTATCATTATGCAGTGATGATGGCTCAATATAAGATCATACTCTTATTTGCATATGCATCTCGTGTAGAACAAGTCCTCGCTGACGGCGACTACGAACCCGTTCCCGCTGGAGGAGAAGGCCAAGCAGAAGGTGAAGTGAACGCCGTCCAGGTCAAGCAAGACCCGAACGTAGCTGCCGAGGAACCCCAGGCTAACATCGTGCCCGAAGGCAAGCCTCGGAGCATCTCCTATGTTTCAAAATCTTGCAACTATGTTTGATAAGTTTTGCTTGTGCATTTACGTTTCAGAAGTTGAATTGAAACCTTAGTTGCATGATCCTAAGTACCTATGCTTGCAACACTAGTATGATAGGTCGATAGCTGCCATGCTATAAGGACCCGATATAAGTCGAGTGATTTCCTGTCACTCGCGAGATATAAGAATCACCTGCTCTACTTATGTTGGAATCATAAGGATGATGGGCGGGGATTTTTGTCATGTAGATGCCCCATCCGTGTATGCTAAAATTGGTTAAGGCCGAAAGGTACGGTAATGCGGGTTAAGTGTTTGAAAGCACTAAGCACTTGTTTGGGCATGAGACCGGTAAGTTTAGTACCTGTTCAGAAGGGGGCGTGGCCTTGTCCTACTTTCCCTGTGATTTATCCCCCTATCGCTGACATGTGGCTGAAGACCGAGGCCGGCCGGCTACGGCCGCGAAGTATGACCGGCTAAGGCTTGTGTCCAAGGGGAGTGGGTTCGGATTAACAACCTCGGAAGGCATGGGAACGGCCTGGTTAGTGTCAACCCTCGGGGTTGATGCTTTTCCATGTGTTTGGTATCCACCTTGCAAGATTATAAATCGGTTCGAACTGTCTGTTTCTCGCAGCTAATGAGACTACTTGACCTCTGTGCCGCATTGAGTAAGAAGTGGAACATGACGATGAAAAGAAACCGAATGCTTGCTTAATTGCTGCTCCACTTGCTTGGCTAGTGCATGTTTCTTACCTAGAATGGTTAATTCGAACTAGAACTTGGCTAAAATATTGAAAGCAAGAACCTACTCTTAGTCGCTCTTTGGCAAAACAAACCCACCAGCCAAAAGCTTTGCATGTATAGGAGTCGGTGATGTAGTTCTCACCCGACGGGTAAGTCTTGCTGAGTATTAGTATACTCAGCCTTGCTTGTTGAATTGTTTTCAGGTAGTGCTCTCGAGGAGATGGTTGCAGGTCTTACCTGGCCAACCACCCTTCCTCCAGGTTGGACCGTTGTATGGGGACGAGGATGCTTCCGATTGACATCACGACGGCTTCACTTGATGTTACTACCGTTTCAAATAAATAGTTGACCTCCGCTGCTTTTCAAAAACTCTGAGACACTGTTACTTTATGCATTGAACTGGTTTGTAATAAAGTGATGAGGACATCTGATAGAGCTGAAGTGCCCGATCTTTCGGTGAGTGGAAGTAATTTCGATTTGGTGGAAGTTGACCCTCACGATCCGACTACGACGAGCGAACCCGAAGCGCCAATGCAATCGCTGAACCAACTCCCTGGGTTGCCGAACCTGTTGCAATCAAGATCAGCAACTTCCTGTAAGCAATCGAAGAACAAACAAGAAAAAGAAAGCGAGCAATCTTAATATCACTCGAAGGTGGGGTTCTGAATCACACGAGGACAACACGTGTTTGTGCGTGTTCGGTGTAGCTAAAGCTAGATGTAAAACAAAACCCAAGACTTCTTGGCAGCGGCTAGGGTGTATATGATAGGTGGAGGATGACCAAAGGGGTGCTGGGGTCGTGCTCCAACCCTAGGACGCGTCCCTAATGGACCCAATTTGATACATGGCCCGTGGGCCAAAATAAGGTGTCGCAGCACCTGGACAGAAAAACCTTTGGTCAATGATTTGACGATTGCGGCCGCCTCGGGACAGATATTGATGAGGACATCACCAGTACATCTACACAAGCAGCACCTTCACCCCAAGCACCACCTTCAGGGCCAATCACTCAGGCTCGTGCAAGAGAGTTGAACTACGTCATGGTGCTAAAGAATGAAGGATATGTGGCTGGATTCGGACTGCGCACGAACGTCAACTTGTGACGGCCGCCACGACTTCATCCGGACTAAGTTTTGGGCGATCAAGTACTTGATGGAAAGCTTATCAAGTCTACTTTCAGAATCACCATCATATCTTCACCGAGGTGGCCGCAATCGTCATTTTGAGTCGGACTGTTTTCTGTCCAAGGTGCTGCGTCAACTTATTTTGGCCCAATGGGCCGTGTATTGAGTTGGGTCCATTAGGGACGCGTCCTAGGGTTGTAGCACTGACCCCAACTCCCTTGTGGCCGTGCTATTAAACTCTATAGCCGTCATTAGCATCCTTGAGTTTTGTTTTACATCTAGCTTTTAGCTACATTCACTGGCCGCACAAATACGTGATGTCCTCGTGATTCAGAACTCCACCTTCGAGTGATAATAAGATTGCTCGCCTCTCGTTCTTGTTCGTTCTTCGATTGCGCACATGAATTGATCTTCGTGATCAGGCTGATCTTGCTTCAATAAGGTCGGTAACCACAAGGGATTTGGTTCAGCGATTGCATTGGCGCTTCGGGTTCGCTCGTCGTAGTAGGATCGTGAGGGTCGACTTCCACCAAATCGAAATTATCTCCACTCACCGAAAGATCGGCACTCCAGCTCTACCAGATATGGACAAAAGTCTGGATCCATATGAAAGTAGACTTCATAAGCTTTCCATCAAGTACTTGAACGCCCCAAACGGAGTCCGGATGAGTTCGTGGCGGCCGTCGAAAGTCAGGACTTCCCTGCAGTCCGAATCCAGCGTTTCTAAAACGTGTTGGATTCAATCTCTTTATTTCCTTAAGCCAAAAGTGATGTGATAGCCTGGTGGAGAACATGAGAACACTTGGACTTGGTCCCCAATCAACCTCTTTGGTCCTCCATGCCTTCCATGTGTGTTTAACACCCTTCATGTGTGTCATGTCCTCATCATCCTCCCCTTCTTGACGAAAAGCCGTCCTCGGCGTCAATTGTACATAAAATTGATCCTGCACAACACAAAGGAGAACGGGGTTTCGAAAACCAAGGAAATCAAAAATATTAAGGGGAGGGATGTCACTATGTTTCCAATTAGCGAAAGTGTCAGCTCGCATAGAACTTTTAGCAAGCATGTATGATTCTTGATCGGGCGACACACGATATTTTTCAACAAGATCCTGCACAAGATGAGTACCAACAAAAGACAAAGCAGGCATAGGTAGCAACCAGCAAGGCTCCCCTTCTTTGGATTGAACATGTTTCTTTAAAACGAAGCTAGAGAAATTGGATGTGACATGACTATTGTTATTGCAGCCCTCTAAGTTATCACATTATTGTCCAGCCAGAGAAGATTTCAGATTTGAACAAATATAAACTCGATACACCATATATTCTCCGTTGCGATTATATTTGCCAATGAAGTGGTATGTATTGCTAGATAAGGATGGCAATTTGAGATATGCAAGAAATCTCCTCTCCAAAGAATTTAGATTACATAGAACATCAAATTCAATATAACCTAAAGTATTTAAAGAAAATAACAGTTTTTGTTCATCAGTTGCACAAGTAATTGGAACAAACATTTTATTTTCAGCAGAATTATATGGCTCCAAAGCATGTGTATCATCATTTCGAAGCAATTGTGGCGGAGGAATAGAAGAATCGCTATCACACCACTCTTCTCTATCACAAGGAACATAATGCAAATGATCTTTTGACAAAGGCAAAATTAGTAAGGATTCTTTCGATAGTTGCTCTATGTTATCATGTTGAATTTCAGCACAAGTGTGTGATTTTAAAACATGTACAACAGAAGCATTATCACACAAATCATCTTTATCACAGGTAACAACAAGCATATCATCATGTGACAAAGATACATCAAGAGATGGTTCCACTAACAATTGCTCTATGATAGCATGAGGTGTGAAAAAGTTCAGCACAGTAGAAGTGGTCTCACAATCCGTGAGTGGAGCACCTGTGGTCGACGATGTTGTAGGTGTGGTCGTCCTCTCACGCGGTGTAGTGCTAGGCGTGGATGGCGTAGGGAGAGCAGGATCTGTGCTAGATGCCGGGCTTCAGTCCTGCAAAAGAGTTAGTATATGTCATTGAGCAGCGTCCCTGCACTTCACGTTCAGCTTTGCAAGCATACTCAAATAATGTGGGCATATCAACATAATCATTATAATCAAATATGTCCAGAATTTTGTGGTTCAAACCACCGCGAAAACGTGCCATAGCAGCGTCATCTGTCTCAAACAAACCACAACGAATCATACGTTTTTGTAGCTCCCGGTAATAGTCCTCAACAGATTGTTGACCTTGCTGAAATCGCTGCATTTGTTTAAGCAAATCTCGGGCATAATATGAAGGTACAAATCGATGTCGCATAGCAGCTTTTAATTGAGTCCAAGTGGTTGGAATAGACGTGGGATGTTTTAGCTTATAATCACGCCACCACATTAAAGCAAAAAGAGTAAATTCACTAATAGCAGCTTTAACTTGTGCACTAGCAGGAAAATCATGGCATGAAAAAATCTGTTCAACCTCTAATTTCCAATCAAGATATGCAGCAGGATCATATTTGCCATTATAAGAAGGGATCTTAAATTTAATCTTAGCAAATGAATCATGAACAGGATTACATACCACACGGCAGGCACGACTGCGGCGTTCTCCATCCTCCTGCTCCGTGTCACCACCATAGCCCTTCTGCAATTCCGTGTCATCAGTCTCCTGACATGATTAGCGCAAACACAAAAACAAATCCTACGGCAACAAAGGTGTGTATGGAAAGCTCACAATGATGCTGCGATCAAGTTCTTATCCGTTCTTACCAAGCAACAGGGGCGACCTGCAAGTAACAAGTAGCACCTGCGAAAGATTGGAGCAGCGATTGCCTGGAGAAAACAAAGTCGGCTTGTCGTAGGAATATGTGTAGTTCTGGGTAGGCTGCACTCAAATCAAGGATTAGCACAATCAAACAATAATGCAAAGTTGAATTATAGTGCTAAACACGTAATCAAGTTGCTGGAAACATAGTGCAAAACGAGATGGACGCAAAGCACAAAAAAAACAGGCAGCGTGGACAAATTCGGTATGGGGGGGGGGGCGTGAAAAATTTCTGGTGAAGCGAGGGGCGACGGTTTTCTCGGTCTGAGGTGGTGTCGATCTGAGCAACAAAAAAAGTGGCGTCTATTTTTCTGTTTGTTGCTGGGGAATCAGTTTCTGTCTCCTTTTTTTTTAATGGACCAATCCTGCTTTGATTCGTATGGTGCAGTGGATTGACGCCAGGCAAACCGAGAGGGAAAAGAAGGCCCGATCGGTTTTGTGTGGATCTCTAGATGTGTCGGTTTGTTTTTTTTTTTCTTTTCTTTCCTATTTTTTGTCTTTCCTTTTTTTTGTAACTCTCCAAACCGAACAAACAGCGTGAGACCGATCGGCTAGGTAAATCGCTGCGTGTAGCGATAGGAAAAAAAAAATGGAAACCGAATCAGGATGGGGCGACGTGGGGATCGATGTCGATCTGGACTCGGTGTATATTTTTTTTTGGTCGGTTTTGGGGGGGGGGGGGGGGGGGGGTGGGTGCGGCAATGGAGAGGGTCTCGGTCTGGGTTAGCGGTGTAAGTCTGTCTCGGTTTGGGGTTTTGGTGAATGGCAGGGAAAATGGCGTGGAAGGAGGGGGGCGGCAAGGTAAAACTGCGGCGGCGAGGTGGGGCGGCGGCGGTGATGGTAAAAGCGGCGGAAGCACAAAGTAACCAGCAACAATTGAACGCGAGGCACACAAATTCAACAACGCAAATTATTGAAAGAAAGTGCAAGGTGAAGAATGGTGTTGGGACAATGATCTAACCTGAATTTTTTTGGTTTTTGTGGACTGTAGGTAAAGGAACAACACTCGATAAAACTCACCGATCAACCTGGACTTTTGATACCACTTGATAGAGCTGAAGTGCCCGATCTTTCGGTGAGTGGAGGTAATTTCGATTTGGTGAAAGTTGACCCTCACGATCCGACTACGACGAGCGAACCCGAAGCGCCAATGCAATCGCTGAACCAACTTCTGGGTTGGCGAACCTGTTGCAGTCAAGATCAGGAACTTCCTGTACGCAATCGAAGAATGAACAAGAAAAATAAGGCGAGCGATCTTAATATCACTCGAAGGTGGGGTTCTGAATCACACGAGGACAGCACGTGTTTGTGCGTGTTCGGTGTAGGTAAAGCTAGATGTAAAACAAAACCCAAGACTTCTTGGCGGTGGCTAGGGGGTATATGATAGGTGGAGGACAACCAAAGGGGTGCTGGGGTCGTGCTCCAACCCTAGGACGCGTCCCTAATGGACCCAACTTGATACACGGCCCGTGGGCCAAAATAAGGTGTCGCAGCACCTGGACAGAAAAACCTTTGGTCAATGATTTGATGATTGCGGCCGCCTCGGGACAGATATGGACATAAGTCCAGATCCATATGAAATTATACTTCATAAGCTTTCCATCAAGTACTTGAACGCCCCAAACGGAGTACGGATGAGGTCGTGGCGGCCGTCGAAATTCAGGACTTCCCTGCAGTCCGAATCCAGCGTTTCCAAAACGTGTTGGATTCAATCTCTTTATTTCCTTATGCCAAAAGTGACGTGATAGCCTGGTGGAGAACGTGAGAACACTTGGACTTGGTCCCCAATCAACCTCTTTGGTCCTCCATGCCTTCCATGTGTGTTTAACACCATTCATGTGTGTCATGTCCTCATCAACATCAACGACAACAATAGCGACTCTACACCAGCAGCACCAGTCCAGGCGCCACTTTCAGCCCAGGTGCCACCTCCAGGTCCAAAAGCCCAGGCGCCACTACCATCTGGGCCAATTACTTGGGCCTGTGCGAGAGAATTGAGCTTCGTCATGCTGCTGAAGAACCAAGGCCCAGAAGAATAGAAGCTGGCCCAACAGGAGTCCCAGGTGGGGGCGCCTGACCGGTGGGGCCCATCTTGGCGCACCCCCACCCCCCTTTGTGACAATCTAGGTGTTCATTAGCTTAATCACCTGCTAAACCTTTTGTCTTAGCCTAATTAAGTTTAATTTGGCCCCACCTAGATTTTCACTTAAGGAATCCTACCAAAAATCCCTTGCACCTCGGTGAACTTTTGACCTTTCACGGTTGGCATGGTTCGAAGTCGAAATTTCGCTTAAGAACTTGAAAATCGACCAATACAAAAGTTGTTCAGTTTTTAATGGGACACATCTTTGTCAATTGGCTCGTTTTGATATTTTGAGTGGAAGGCACCATAAATCCCAGTCAAAGTCAGTCAAACACAGAAGTTCACTGCAGGCTGGCACCCGAGTCCATGCTGTTTTCTACTCAGTTTTCTCTCGAATCCACTCACTTTTTCATAGGTCAACCTTTACAAAAGTTGTAGCTAGTAACCTGGAGCACAACTTTGCTTTTTGGAGATTTTGAACTTCAGTTCAAAATTTTGGAGAAAGGTTGGTTTGAATGGACGCCCAGCATGTGTCCGACGGATTGCCGGCGCTCTCCGGCGCTGCGTGAGTCACGCGCCCGACTGCGCCGCCACGCAGCGGCCAGCCTCTGACACGGACGCCGAGGCCGCGCCCATGCCATAAATGCGCCGCGCGCTGTCCCTGCGGTCGTCCCCGACAGAACCGCTCTGTCCCCCCGCGCCGCTCCGACCAGACGCGACGGGCGCCCGGCGTGCGCCACGTGGTCGCCGGCGACCCGCCGACGGGCTGCAGCGCCGCTGCCCTGACCAAGGCCGGCAGACCAGTCGCTATGGGCCCCAGCGCCTCGCCAACCCGCGCGCGAGCTCACCCCGACAGGCCACCGACCACCCCGCCCAGCGCCGCCCCGCCGCGACAGGTCGCCCGACCGGCGAGCCATGTCCGCCGCGGCAGCCAGCAATGCGCCGCCTGGAGCTCCGCGTGGCAGCTTCGCCGCTCCGAGCCGCAGTCCGAGCCTTCCCTTGACTGCCTATAAAAGGCCCCGCAACCCCCTGCACACGAGCCCCCTCCGCCGTTCGCCTTTCGCCACCGCCAGGCTGCCTCTCTGCCGCTCGCCATTGTCGCCGCTAGGCTGCCGCTCCGCCACCCTCCGCCGTGCGCACTTCTCCGCCGCCGTTCTCCACCACCTGCACTCGCCACGCCCTTGCCCAGCTTCCCAGAGCCCCAATTGCCACTCTCTACCCCGCTGTCGAGTCCTCTCCTCAGATGCGCTCCGCCGCCATCCTCGCACGCCGCTGCCCCTGCAGCAACCACTCGAGCGCAGCAAACCACTCGAGCCCTTCAGCAAACCACTCGAGCTCCGCCACAAACCACTCGAGCCTTGCAGCAAACAACTCGAGCCTTGCCACAAACCACTCGAGCTCTGCCGCAAACCACTCGAGCGCACCTGCAGCACACCCCTCGAGTTCCCCCAGCCCTCAGCCGAGTGCCAATAGCCACTCTAGCCGCCGGAGCAAGCTCGAGCAGAGCCGCCACCGCCAGCTCCGCCATCCGCCGCCGTCGCGCCACCTCCGGTCACCCAATCTACTCGTGATCCACTCGAGGTGAGGCGGTGAGCATCCCTAAGCACCCACGAGTGGTTATTGTTAAGCCCCGTGGCCCCACTTCGCCGGAATCTGGCCAACTCGCCGCCGGCCATGGCCAGGGACCACATTGCAAAGCCACAAATCTTTCTAGGGGCCTTAGCGTAAGTTTCCAGGGGCTAATCTGTAGATAGATTGTTCACATTTAGGGTTCAATCCTGAAACTTTGAAAATCGAGTAAAAATCGTAGAAAAATCAGATTGATGCAAAACCGGTCTTGTTGTATTCCTGGTGCTGTGTTCTACCTTTTCTAGAAAGCATGTATAGGTGTTTTCTGTGTAGATTTTAAGTTAGATGCAAATCTGTTCGTACTCTAATTTGTGCACAGTTTGAAATCCTTTGGTTTGTTTGTGCTAGCTTTTGAGTATGTTGTAGCTGGTAAAGTATCTAGACTGCTGTAGAAAGTTGGCACCAAGTTACACACTAGATCTTGAGTTGTTAATTGTTTAGGCTGGCACTGCACGACTGGTTCAACATTTTTGATGACTAGTCTGTGAAGCTTCTGAGTTCAATCTTTTCACAGAAGTCTTGTGGTAACCTGATGCATGTCTGGTAAAAATTAGAGCTTAGTTTGAGCTGGCTAAGCTTGCACTTTTAATTCATACCAGTTTAAGCTTGTTTAATTCAAACAGAAAGATCTTTAGATCTTTTGGAGCTATCCTTTGGCATGTGAGCTTGCTTAGACTAGTTTAGGCTCTGGTAAAATTCTAAGGACCTTTGGATGATAGTGTGATTTCTTAGGATTTAATCTTGATGATAGTGTGCTGTTCTTGTTTATTTTGTTGTGGTTAATGTATGCATGATCTTGGCCTAAGTTTTGGTCAGCAAATCAAATAAACCACAAAGAGCACACAGTAATGTTCTCACATTTTAATAGTGAACCAAACTGCCAGAATAATTTATAAAATTTCATTGCTAAGAGTGGGATAAATAAGAATAAGTTGTTTATAATAAATGGTTAAATAAACTAAAAACATCACACACACACCCTTGCTGTTTTATGGTGAAATCAAAGATAAATAATATATGTGTACACAATCACCATCGACAAACTTAAATACAACCGGGTTCATCATTATGCAACTGTGATGACTCGACAGAAGATCATATTCTTATTGCATATGCATTCGTGTAGAACCCGCTCTCGCTGACGGAGACTACGAGCTGGTCCCCACTGAAGGAGAAGGCCAAGCGGAAGGCGAAGTGAACGCTGTCCAGGTCGAGCAGGACCCGAACGCGGTTGCAGAGGACTCCCAAGTTAACATTGTGCCCGAAGGCAAGCCCCGGAGCATATCCCATGTTTCGAATCTTGCAACTATGTTTTGTACTCTATGCTTGTGCATTTACGTTTCAGGCATTGATTGAAACCTTAGTTGCATGATCCTAGGTACCTATGCTTTGCAATACTAGTATGATAGGTCGATAGTTGCCATGCTATAAGGACCCGGTACAAGTCGAGTGATTTCCTGTCACTCGCGAGATATAGGAATCAATTGCTTTACTTATGTTGGAATCATAAGGATGACGGACGGGGATTTTTGGTCATGTAGATGCCCCGTCTGTTTATGAAAAGTTGCTAAGGTCGAAGAGTGCCGGCAATGTTGGTCAAGTGTTTGAAAGCACTAAGCACTTGTTTGGGCATGGGACCGGTAAGTTTAGTACCTGTTCGGAAGGGGGCGTTGCCTTCTCTCACTTTCCCTGGGATTTATCCCCCTGTTGCTGACACGTGGCTCAAGACCGAGTCTGGCCGGCTACGGCCGCGAAGTATGACCGGCTAAGGCTTGTGTCCAAGGGGAGTGGGCTCGGATTAACAAACCCGGAAGACATGGGAACGACCTGGTTAGCGTCGACCCTCGGGGTTGGTGCTTTTCCGTGTGTTTAGTATCCACCTTGCAAGGTTAAAATTGGTTCGAACTGTCTGTTTCTCGCAGCTAATGAGACTACTTGATCTCTTGCCGCACCGCGTAATGAAAGTGGAACATGATGATGATAAACTTGTTGCTTGCTTAATTGCTTGCTCCACTTGCTTGATTAGTACAGATTGCTTACCTAGAATGGTTAACTTAACTAGAACTTGCTGCTAAAATATTGAAAGTAAGGATCCACCCTTAGTCGCTATTTGGCAAAACAAACCCACCAGCCAAAAGCCTTGCATGTCTAGAAGTTGGTGATGTAGCTGTCACCCGACGGTTAAGTCTTGCTGAGTATTAGTATACTCAGCCTTGCTTGTGGAATTGTTTTTCAGGTAGTACTCTTGAGGAGATGGTTGCCGGTCTTACCTGGCCAACCACCCTTCCTCCTGGCTGGTCTGTTGTTTGGGACGAGGATGCTTCAGAGTGACGTCACGACGGCTTCACGTGATGTTACTACCACTTCGAATAATTAGTTTATTTCCGCTGCTTTCGAAAACTCTGAATTAACTGTTACTTATGCATTGAACTTGGTTGTAATAATTACCTCAAATGGGACCGATCTAATACTTGTGGATTGTTGTAAACTCTAGGATCCACCTTCGAGTGGGTATTTGTATGACTTGTTTCGATCGAGGTAACTGTTCGTGGTTGCATCGGGCTCGACCCGACAGACTGTCAGATTACTCTGATTTAATTGCGTGATGACCAATGGAGGGTTAGCGCACTTAGCCGGATTAATTTGAGCAGTTCTGCCACAGCTGGTATCAGAGCGAAAAGGCGTACACCAGAGGTTTGCACGGTCCCCAACACACTTATTTCGGAATAAAACTTGGCCAACTAGTACTTTGTGAAAACTCGTTGGATCGCTAAGGATTAACTAGACCGTGAAGCCCTAGAGGGAATTTCGGGTTGTTTCAGGTAGCTTGCTAATTATGGTATATTTGACTAACCTGTCCAGCACACCTTGCCCACGTGTTTTATACGTGCGCTGGTTTCCGTGCCCCGCGTGCACGAAGGGTGATAGGATCTCCATTCCAAGGAACCTATCATTACGGTTGTGTATGAGTCGCCACATGTTTTATATGTGAGCAAGGTCTTGATGGTATGGTTCTAATTCAAATGAGCCTATCATCCTGGTTGTCCGCCATGTTCGAGACATGTGCATGATGCCGCATCACGAGTTATGCGAAGGGTTGTCTGCTCTATTCAAAAGGAGCGTACGACCTAGACTAGATGCACTGTCCATGCAGTGTTGAACGCATGGATACCGTTTTTATAAATGAACGGTAATGAATGGGGACGCTTCCGTGGCGTGCTGGCACGGAAGGTTCAATGTTTTCTTGCAGGTACACTAACTCCGTTCGTTTAAGGTTACGATGGTCCGAGTGACGACTAGTTATTATAGGGAGAGACGTATATTGTGCCTCGCCACCGGCAACTAACTGCGTACGCCAAGGCTTCTTGGTATTTGTGAGGACGTTTTTAGTTCTTTTTCATCATGTTAATCACCTTAAAAGTTGTTGAGTTAACTGGAAGCAAAAGGAAGTAAAAATCATAAATCCCACAAACTTCCAGAAGTCTGTCAAAACTGTGTTTCTTGCTGGTCCGAATTTTTTCGGGTCATTAAAACCACTCGGTTGGCTGGGCACCTTAAATAAAAGTTTTTCATAATTTCATAAGCAAGCTTCTGTCAAAAGTTCAGAATTTTTGGGTAAGTAAAACTGGAGTTATGACCAAAACAAGAGCTGTCTATTTGCTGGAAAAATCTGGCAGACAGCCAGTTAAGAACTAAGTGTTTCACCCATCTTAAACTCAAAATCAAAGCAACCTCAGAATACCAAACTTGTGGTTAATAACCTTAAGAGCAACCTGGTAAAATTTGGGAGCTTTTGGTTGGGTAGTTTCAGAGTTGCACTCGTTTTTTCCACCACTGTCCCAACCTTCTTTCTATTTCCGCACAGTTCTTACTCGGTTCCTTTGGTTCCTTTCTACAGATGGCAGACGCGGCTTACTTTGTGTTTGGCACGGACGGTTTTCTTCACTCTGAGTGCCTCGCTTGGGAGGGTTTTCCCTCTATCTTGTGGGACACTCTGAGTACCGCCGGTTTCGCCTCACCACCCCTCTACTCGTGCCGCGAGTACCTTCAGGATGGTGTGCTTCGTTGCATCACCAGGGTCTACGTGCCACCACACCCTCACCACCCCGAGTGGCCTTTGTTCGATGCTGAGGTGATAGGCCATAGGTTGACTGACACCGTGGAGCTCGCTGCCCTGCGGGTGCTGAACGTCTTTTGTGACTTCCGCCCGTGGAGGTGATGACTTCTCCACTTGGGTTGCTTCCTACCACGCAGCCCGACGACCCGGCTTGGTTGGAGCGTCGAGCTCACGTGAGGGCAGTTGTAGAGTGGACTGGTGCTGTTCCTACCGCTGAGGGACTAGCGCGGTATGTGAACACGTTCTCCAGGCTTCTTACACTGCTTCAGGGAGGACTGCTGACTCGGTTGAGTACGGCATGGCTTCCTACCGGTCCTTCCGACAGCTTCAGTACGACTACACCACTCAGGCCCTGGAGGCAGCAGACACAGACACGGCTATGGCCAACTTCGAGGCTCAGATTGGCGACTTACTTGGACAGGTCACCGCCTTTCAGCAGGAGCGAGAGACTCACTTGGCACAGATGGTCCGAGATGTAGGAGGAGCGTGCTACCCACCTAGGCCAGATCGACGCGATGCAGGAGGAGATAGACTCGCTGCATAACGAGCGGGTTGGGCTCGTTGACCGTGTTGGAGAGCTAGAGGACGAGGTTCACGACCTCCACCTTGACGTTGAGGACGCTCACCAGCACATCGGGATACTCCAGCAGCAGGTTCCTCTTGAGCAGGACGTAGAGATGGTCGATGAGGAGGAGGAGGAGCCTATGGAGATAGAGATAGACCCCGAGGAGGTTCAGGGCATGTCCGGCACGGATACCCTTAGTGACTTGCCCCTCTACCCACGACACCCGGTTCACCCGCCGAGAGTGAGGCTTCGGTCAACAACCTCGACGATTTCTAGATGATTGGCAGTGTTACTCCTCAGCGTAGCCTACTTTTGGACAGTGATGTAATAGGCTAGCTTCGAGTTGAGTATGTCTTTTGTGCAGCTTGACCATGATGTAACTTAGGGTAGGAGTGACCCTAGAGTTTGTTGCTTCGATATGGTTGTAACCGCTAAACTCTGCAGCTGAATCTGGTTTGAATTTTTAATGCATGCATTTCTCATTTCTGGGCTAAATGATGAATACCAAAGTTGTGAGGAATTTCATAAGGAAGATGCTCGCAAAATTTCAGCCCTTCTGGTTAAGAATTGTGAGAGTTATGTACGATTTGGTGAGCCTCGGCCGTTCTGAAAACCGCAAAAACAGAGACGTGAACTTCGAATTTTTCGCCCTAGCTAGAGTGCGAATCAGACCTGGAGCGTAACACGAAAGTTGTAGCTATCTAAATTCTCTAGCTGCTGGCAGACATTCATAATTTTTGGGCAGTGTAACCTGGGAGATATGAATTTTCTCCCCTGACAGCCTTGCTGATCAGAAATTTCTGCAATGGATGTTTACTGTTTTCGCACATGATTGCCTTGTCTACCTTGTATACGAGTTTCGAGATCATGTGGCTGATGGTAAATGATTTTTGCAGATGGTTGACTCAACCCGCCACACCAACTTCACCGCCGGGCAAAACAGTGGCGCCCAGGCAAACCAGCAACCGCTGCCGCAGCCCCCGCAAAATCCGATGGAGGCGTTTTTCGTCACCCAAACTGCGATGATGCGGGAGATGCTTGATGTGCAGCGACAGCTGATGCAGCAACGCCCAGGGGGACATCATGATGCTCAGCCCCATGTTGCTCGCTATGAACACTTCCTGAGCACTCAGCCACCGACCTTCCATGAAGCAACCTGAACCACTGAATGCTGATGCTTGGATTCGTGCTGTGGAATCAAAGTTCTCGGTACTTGCCCTACCATGCTCCGAGGAGAGCAAGGCTAGGTTTGCTGCCCAGTTACTCAGAGGACCCGCCCTCATCTGGTGGGAGAATCACCTGGCCACCCTTCCAGAAAACACTGTGATAACTTGGGCTGACTTCAAGACCGCCTTCAGAGCTCACCATATTCCGGAGGGTTTAATTGAGAGAAGCTTAATGAGTTCCTGGCATTGACCCAAGGCACTAGGTCTGTGTCCCAGTATGCCCAGACCTTCAACAATCTCTGCCAATACGCTGGTACCCATGCTGACACGGATCAGAAGAAAATGGACCGCTTTCGCAGAGGCCTCAGTGCCAAGCTCAAGGAACGTCTGAACCCTATCCGTACTGCTACCTACAATGAGCTGGTCAACCTGGCCATTACGCAAGAAGATGCCATTGCTGCCCTCAAGGCCGAGAAAAAGAGGAAGGCTCCTATGACTCAGGCTGCTCCATCAAATCAGAGGTTCCGGATTGTTCAGAACACTCCTACCTCCAACCCCCAGAGGCCAGGACAACAGGGACGTTGGACTATCAGGCCACCCCAGCAGAATCAGAGTCGTTTCCCTGCTCCTCAGCAGCCCACAGCCCCACGCCCCAACTACCAAGTCCCCGCTCGTCCAAGCAATGGAATGCTTGTTTCAAGTGCGGACAGACGGGTCACTATTACAAGGACTGCCCCCAGAACAAACAGCGGAACCAAGGACGGGCGCAGAATCAGGGCAAGGGAAGAAGGCAGACGGTACAAGTCCGTCAGGGAAGAATCAACTTCACCACTCTCACGGATCTTCCCGAGGAGGCGCCAGTGATGACGGGTACCTTTTCTGTCCACAATCAACCTGCAGTTATACTTTTTGATTCCGGTGCAACACATAGTTTTATAAGTGCAAAGTTCAGTGAAAGATGTGGATTGAATCTTTCTGGCACGGCCACCCCATACTTGATCACCAGTCCGGGTGGAAAAATTTCAACAAACCTAATTGCACGCAAGTGCCCATAATGTTGGGCAGTAAAAATTTTAAGACCCACTTGATAAACTGTGAAGTTGGAGGGGATGGATATCATTCTGGGAATGGATTGGATGACTAAACACCGGGTCATACTTGATATTCCCGAAAGGGTAGTGGAAATACACTCACCACTCTTAGGCCACACCAATCTCTATCTGCCGCACAAGGTCTACGCCAGTTCCCATCTATGCTCATTGGCTGAGCTTAGGCTTGAGGATATTCCAGTGGTTTGCGAGTTCCCTGATGTTTTTCCAGAGGACTTGCCAGGCATGCCCCCTGACCGGGACATTGAGTTCGTTATTGAGCTGCAACCTGGTACCTGCTCCTGTATCCAAGCGACCGTATAGGATGTCACCCATAGAGTTGGCAGAGTTGAAAACGCAATTACAAGAGTTGCTTGAAAAAGGCTTTATCCGACCTAGCACCTCACCTTGGGGATGTTCGGCCCTCTTTGCTAAAAAGAAGGACAAAAGCTTGAGGTTATGCATGGACTATCGCCCTCTCAATGCAGTGACTGTCAAGAACAAGTACCCCTTACCCCGCATTGACATTCTTTTCGATCAGCTAGCTGGTGCTAAAATCTTCTCAAAAATTGATCTTCGTTCTGGGTACCATCAAATCAAGATCCGTCCTTGTGACATTCCCAAGACTGCTTTCTCTACTAGGTATGGTCTATATGAGTACCTAGTCATGTCTTTTGGACTCACCAACGCACCTGCTTACTTTATGTATCTCATGAATTCGGTCTTCATGCCCTATCTTGACAAATTTGTCGTGGTCTTCATCGACGATATTCTGATCTACTCCAAAAATGAGGAAGAACATGCTGAGCACCTTCGCATTGTTCTGCAAACACTTAGAGATCATCAGCTTCTATGCCAAGTTCTCTAAATGTGAATTCTGGCTCAACAGTGTCAAGTTTCTCGGGCACACAATTTCTGATGAAGGTATTTCAGTGGACCCCGAGAAAGTACAAGAGGTCATGGATTGGGAAACTCCCAAGTCTGTTCACCAAATCCGTAGTTTCCTTGGACTAGCAGGGTACTACCGTCGCTTTATTCCTGACTTCTCCAAGATAGCCAAGCCTATGACTGAACTACTCAAGAAGGGAGCTAAGTTCAAATGGTCGGAAAAATGTGAAGAAGCGTTTCACACCTTGAGACGACTCCTTACTTCGGCCCCCGTTCTAGCACAGCCTGACAACACGAAGCCGTATGACATCTACTGCGATGCTTCAGGCACCGGGTTGGGATGTGTTCTCATGCAAGATAACAGAGTCATTGCTTATGCTTCTCGAGCCCTCCGCCCACATGAGGTGAATTACCCTACTCACGATCTTGAAGTTAGCAGCTGTGATTCATGCTCTAAAACTTTGGAGACACCACCTCATGGGAGCACAGTGTAAAGTGTACACCGATCACAAAAGTCTCAAGTACATCCTTACGCAGGCAGATCTGAATATGAGGCAACGTAGATGGTTGGAATTGGTCAAGGATTATGACTTGGAAATACTTTATCATCCGGGAAAGGCCAACGTGGTAGCCGATGCATTGAGTCGGAAGGCACATTGCAACTGTCTCACCGCAGACACCTATAGCCAGACCCTATGTGCTGAGATGAGGAAGCTTAGCTTGGAGATTGTTCCTCATGGCTCACTCAATAACATCTCCTTAGAACCGACTCTCTACGACAAGATCGCTGCCGCTCAATCTCAAGATAAATGCATCAAGATCATTAAAGAAAGGCTCTCTGCCGGAGATGAGAAGTATCGTTGTTTCAGATTGGATCAAAAAGAAGGTCGTACATTTTGGGGAACGTCTAGTGGTACCTAAAAATCCGGAGCTCCGAAAGGAAATTTTGGATGAGGCTCACCTCTCTAAATTTTCCATTCACCCGGGGAGCAGCAAAATGTACCAAGATTTGAAACAAAATTTTTGGTGGACAAGAATGAAGAGGGACATTGCCACGTACGTCTCGGAGTGCGATACTTGCCAAAGGATTAAGGCCAGTCACCTTAAGGTAGCCGGAATGTTACAACCCCTTCCAATACCTTCCTGGAAATGGGAGGATATAAGCATGGATTTCATAGTTGGATTACCCCTCACTTCCCAGAAGCATGATTCTATATGGGTGATTGTCGATCGACTTACCAAGACCGCACATTTTATTCCAGTCCACAGCACCTACACCGCCAAGGAGTATGCTGACATTTATTTCAGCCAAGTCTATCGTCTTCATGGCACGCCCAAAACCATCATATCAGACAGAGGTCCTCAGTTCGTATCCCGCTTCTGGGCGCACTTGCATAAATCACTAGGAACCAAGTTAATCCACAGTTCCGCATACCACCCCCAAACGGATGGCCAAACCGAAAGGGTTAATCAGATAGTTGAGGATATGTTGAGAGCTTGTGTGATACACTTTGACAAGAATTGGGATAAATGTTTGCCCCTCGCTGAGTTCTCATATAACAACAGCTACCAAGCGAGTTTAAAGATGGCACCTTTTGAGGCGCTGTATGGCCGAAGATGTCGAACTCCGTTGAGTTGGTCCCAAACCGGCGAGAGATCGATGTTCGGTACGGACCTAGTGGCCGAGGCAGAGGAGAAAGTGAAAGTGATTCAGGCTAACCTGAAGGCTGCCCAATCCCGACAGAAGAGTTACTATGATAAAAGAAAGAAGCCCCTACAGTTCTCTGTGGGAGAACACGTCTACCTTCGAGTCTCACCCACTAAGGGAGTACTAAGGTTCGGGGTAAAAGGAAAGTTGGCACCCCGTTACATTGGACCCTATGAGATCATAGAAGTCTGTGGACCGGTAGCATACCGAGTACAACTCCCCGAGAAGCTGTCAGGTGTCCACAATGTTTTCCACGTATCTCAACTTAAGAAATGTGTTCGAGTTCCCGAAGTTGAGATTGTCGATCAAGACTTGGCATGGGTAGAACCAGACCTGGCTTCTCGTGGAACACCCTCTCCGGATTCTCGACCGCAAAGAAAGGGGAACAAGAAGGAAGATCATTAAAATGTACAAGATACAGTGGAATCATCACACGGAGGAAGAAGCCACATGGGAGACGGAGGATTATCTGAACACCAAGTTTCCGGGTTTTCTTCTTCTACATGATCGTAAGCATTCTTGCACACACTAGTTCTTTCTACACTCGAATCTCGGGTCGAGATTCTGTTTAAGGGGGTAGGCTGTGACAATCTAGGTGTTCATTAGCTTAATCACCTGCTAAACCTTTTGTCTTAGCCTAATTAAGTTTAATTTGGCCCCACCTAGATTTTCACTTAAGGAATCCTATACAAAAATTCCCTTGCACCTCGGTGAACTTTTGACCTTTCACGGTTGGCATGGTTCGAAGTCGAAATTTCACTTAAGAACTTGAAAATCGACCAATACAAAAGTTGTTCAGTTTTTAATGGGACACATCTTTGTCAATTGGCTCAGTTCTGAGATTTTGAGTGGAAGGCACCTTAAATCCCAGTCAAAGTCAGTCAAACACAGAAGTTCACTGCAGGCTGGCACCCGAGTCCATGCTGTTTTCTACTCAGTTTTCTCTCGAATCCACTCACTTTTTCATAGGTCAACCTTTACAAAAGTTGTAGCTAGTAACCTGGAACACAACTTTGCTTTTTGGAGATTTTGAACTTCAGTTCAAAATTTCGGAGAAAAGGTTGGTTTGAATGGACGCCCAGCATGTGTTCGACGGATTGCCGGCGCTCTCCGGCGCCGCGCGTTCACGCGCCTGACAGCGCCGCCACGCGGCGGCCAGCCTCTGACACGGACGCCGAGGCCGCGCCCACGCCATAAAGCGCCTGCGCGCTGTCCCCGCGGTCTCCCCGACAGAACCGCTCTGTCCCCCGCGCCGCTTCCGACACGAGATGCGACGGGCCGCCCGGCGTGCGCCACGTGGTCGCCGGCGGACCCGCCGGCGGGCTGCAGCGCCGCTTGCCCCGACCAAGGCCGGCACAGACCGTCCGCCGTGGGCCCCAGCACCTCGCCAACCACTGCGACGAGCTCACCCCGACCCGCCATCGACCGCCCCGCCCAGCGCCGCCCGCCGCGACAGGCCAGCCGACCGGCGAGCCATGTCCGCCGCGGCAGCCAGCAACGCGCCGCCCAGAGCTCCGCGTGGCAGCTTCGCCGCTCCGAAGCCGTAGTCGAGCCTCGCCTCGACTGCCTATAAAAGGCCCCGCACCCCCTGCACGCGAGCCCCCTCCGCCGTAGCTTCGCCACCGCCAGGCTGCCTCTCTGCCGCTCGCCATTGTCGCCGCCAGGCTGCCGCTCCGCCACCCTCCGCCGTGCGCACTTCTCCGCCGCCGTTCTCCACCACCTGCACTCGCCACGCCCTTGCCCCAGCTTCCCAGAGCCCCAATTGCCACTCTCTACCCCGCTGTTGAGTCCTCTCCTCAGATGCGCTCCGCCGCCATCCTCGCACGCCGCTGCCCCTGCAGCAACCACTCGAGTGCTGCAAACCACTCGAGCCCCTGCACAAACCACTCGAGCCCTGCCGCAAACCACTCGAGCCTAGCCACAAACCACTCGAGCTCTGCCGCAAACCTCTCGAGCATTGCAGCAACCACTCGAGCCCCACGGAAAACCACTCGAGCGCACCGGTAGCACACCCTCGAGCTTCCCCCAGCCGTCAGCCGAGTGCCAATAGCCACTCTAGCCGTCGGAGCAAGCTCGAGCAGAGCCGCCGCCGCCCAGCTCTGCCATCGACCGCCGTCGCGCCACCTCCGACCGCACAATCTACTCGGAATCCACTCGAGGTGAGGCGGTGAGCATCCCTGAGCACCCACGACTGGTTATTGTTGAGCCCCGTGGCCCCACTTCGCCGGAATCCGGCCGACCTGCCGCCGGCTATGGCCCAGGGACCACATCGCAAAGCCACAAATCTTTCTAGGGGCCTTAGCACATGTTTCCAGGGGCTAATCTGTAGATAGATTGTTCAGATCTAGGGTTCAATCCGGAAACATTTGAAAATCGAGTAAAAATTGTAGAAAAATCAGAATAATGCAAACCCAATTTTGTTGTACTTTTGGCGCTGTGTTGTACCTTTCCGAGCAAGCATGTATAGGTGTTTTCTTTGTAGATTTTAAGTTAGATTCAAATCTGTTCAAACTCTAAATTGTGCACAGTTGAAATCCGTTAGCTTGTTTGTGCTAGTTTTTGAGTATGTTGTAGCTGGTGTAGTATCTAGGCTGCTTTAGAAAGTTGGCACAAAGTTACACACTAGATCTTGAGTTGTTAATTGTTTAGGCTGGCACTGCACGACTGGTTCAACATTTTTAATGACTAGTCTGTGAAGCTTCTGAGTTCAATCTTTTCACAGAAGTCTTGTGGTAACCTGATGCATGTCTGGTAAAAATTAGAGCTTAGTTTGAGCTGGCTAAGCTTGCACTTTTAATTCATACCAGTTTAAGCTTGTTTAATTCAAACAGAAAGATCTTTAGATCTTTTGGAGCTATCCTTTGGCATGTGAGCTTGCTTAGACTAGTTTAGGCTCTGGTAAAATTCTAAGGACCTTTGGATGATAGTGTGATTTCTTAGGATTTAATCTTGATGATAGTGTGCTGTTCTTGTTTATTTTGTTGTGGTTAATGTATGCATGATCTTGGCCTAAGTTTTGGTCAGCAAATCAAATAAACCACAAAGAGCACACAGTAATGTTCTCACATTTTAATAGTGAACCAAACTGCCAGAATAATTTATGAAAATTTCATTGCTAAGAGGGGATAAATAAGAATAAGTTATTTTAATAAATGGTTAAATAAACTGAAAACATCACACACACACACCTTTGCTGTTTGATGGTGAAATCAAAGATAAATAATATATGTGTACACAATCACCATCGACAAACCTAAATACACCGGGTTCATCATTATGCAACTGTGATGACTCGACAGAAGATCATATTCTTATTGCATATGCATTCGTGTAGAACCTGCTCTCGCTGACGGAGACTACGAGCTGGTCCCCGCTGAAGGAGAGGCCAAGCGGAAGGCGAAGGTGAATGTCGTCCAGGTCGAGCAGGACCCGAACGCGGTTGCAGAGGACTCCCAAGCTAACATCTGTGCCCGAAGGCAAGCCCCGGAGCATATCCCATGTTTCGAATCTTGCAACTATGTTTTGTACTCTATGCTTGTGCATTTACGTTTCAGGCGTTGATTGAAACCTTAGTTGCATGATCCTAGGTACCTATGCTTATGCAATACTAGTATGATAGGTCGATAGTTGCCATGCTATAAGGACCCGGTAAAAGTCGAGTGATTTCCTGTCACTCGCGAGATATAGGAATCAACTGCTTTACTTATGTTGGAATCATAAGGATGACGGACGGGGATTTTTGGTCATGTAGATTGCCCCGTCTGTTTATGAAAGTTGCTAAGGTCGAAGAGTGCCGGCGATGTTGATCAAGTGTTTGAAAGCACTAAGCACTTGTTTGGGCATGGGACCGGTAAGTTTAGTACCTGTTCGGAAGGGGGCGTGGCCTTCTCTCACTTTCCCTGGGATTTATCCCCCTGTCGCTGACACGTGGCTCAAGACCGAGGCCGGCCGGCTACGGCCGCGAAGTATGACCGGCTAAGGCTTGTGTCCAAGGGGAGTGGGCTCGGATTAACAAACCCGGAAGACATGGGAACGGCCTGGTTAGCGTCGACCCTCGGGGTTGGTGCTTTTCCGTGTGTTTAGTATCCACCTTGCAAGGTTAAAATCGGTTCGAACTGTCTGTTTCTCGCAGCTAATGAGACTACTTGATCTCTTGCCGCACCGAGTAATGAAAGTGGAACATGATGATGATAAACTTGTTGCTTGCTTAATTGCTTGCTCCACTTGCTTGATTAGTACAGGTTGCTTACCTAGAATGGTTAACTTAACTAGAACTTGATGCTAAAATATTGAAAGTAAGGATCCACTCTTAGTCGATATTTGGCAAAACAAACCCACCAGCCAAAAGCCTTGCATGTCTAGAAGTTGGTGATGTAGCTGTCACCCGACGGTTAAGTCTTGCTGAGTATTAGTATACTCAGCCTTGCTTGTGGAATTGTTTTTCAGGTAGTACTCTTGAGGAGATGGTTGCCGGTCTTACCTGGCCAACCACCCTTCCTCCTGGCTGGTCTGTTGTTTGGGACGAGGATGCTTCAGAGTGACGTCACGACGGCTTCACGTGATGTTACTACCGCTTCGAATAATTAGTTTATTTCCGCTGCTTTCGAAAACTCTGAATTAACTGTTACTTATGCATTGAACTTGGTTGTAATAATTACCTCAAATGGGACCTATTTAATACTTGTGGATTGTTGTAATCTCTGGGATCCACCTTCGAGTGGGTATTTGTATGACTTGTTTCGATCAAGGTAACTGTTCGTGGTTGCATCGGGCTCGACCCGACAGACTGTCAGATTACTTCGATTTAATTGCGTGATGACCAATGGAGGGTTAGCGCACTTAAGCTGGATTAATTTGAGCGGTTCTGCCACACCCTTGGGCGTGGGTTCCCCCTCCACGCCGACCCTAGGGGCTGCGCCCCCTATTTAGATAGACCCCTCTTTTATTTTCAGACTTGAGTTTTGTTTTACATCTAGCTTTAGCTACACCGAACACGCACAAATACGTGTTGTCCTCGTGTGATTCAGAACTCCACCTTCGAGTGATATTAAGATTGCTCGCCTCTTTTTCTTGTTCGTTCTTCGATTGCGTACAGGAATTGTTCTTCGTGATCAGGCTGATCTTGCTTCAACAAGGTCGGTAACCACAGGGAGTTGGTTCAGCGATTGCATTGGCGCTTCGGGATCGCTCGTCGTAGTCGGATCGTGAGGGTCGACTTCCAACAAATCAAAATTACCTCCACTCATCGAAAGATCGGGCACTTCAGCTCTATCAAGTGGCATCAGCTTTCCAGGTTGATCGGTGAGTTTTTATCGAGTGTTATTCCATTACCTACAGTCCACAAAACCGAAAAAAATTCAGGTTAGACCATTGTCCCAAAACCTTTCTTCGCCTTGCACTTTCTTTCAATAATTTGCGTTGTTGAATTTGTGTGCTTCGCGTTCAATTGTTGCTGGTCACTTTGTGCTTCCGCCGCTTTCCATCTCCACCGTCGCCGCCGCCGCTGTCCTACCTCGCCACCAGCACCGTCGCCGCCGTTTTGCATCACCACAAACCCTACAAAACCACGCCACCGCCACCACGCCGTTACACCCCTCCAACCGAACCCTACTCGGTTTCGTTTTCCTTCCCCAAGCCGCACTCCACGCGTCGCCGATCCAACCGAACTCTACTCGGTTTCTTGTTTCTATTTGAGGAAAGCGAGAAAAAAGGAAAGAAAAAAGGAAATAAAAAAAGAAAGTTCTGAAAAGAAAGACAAAGGAAAGAATTCAAAAAAAAAGGAAACAGCAGTTCGTTTTTTTGAAAGTTCGATTTTTCGTTTGGCAGTTTTCTCTCGTTACGAACACCCGTTTTGTAACGGCCATAACTTTTCGCTCGGATCTCCGATTTCAGTGTTCTTTTTTTTTCCGAAAAGCTTACAAAATTTCCTATACGGAGCACCCCGCGTAGCGCTAGGTGAAGTCGGTTTCGAGGCCAAAAAACGCCGTTTAGACAGCGTAACGCGGCCTGGGAGTTTTTTCTGTTTCTGCACCCCACTTCCTTGTTGCCCTTGCTTGATCCATTGCGGGTGGCACTTGTTTCCAGCAGCTTTGTTACGTGTTTAGCACTATTATTCATCTTTGCATTTATTGTTTGATTGTGCTAATCCTTGACTTGAGTGCAGCCTACCCAGAACTGCACATATTCCTACGACGAGCAGACTTTTGTTTCTCCAGGCAATCGCTGCTCCAATCTCTCACAGGTGCTACCTGTTGTCTGCGATCGCCCCTGTTGCTTTGTAAGAATGGATAAGAACTTGATCGCAGCATCTTTGTGCGCTTTCCACCCACACCTTTGTTGTCGTAGGATCTGTTTTTTTTTGTGTTTGTGCTAACCATGTCTGGAGACGACGACACCAAGCTGCAAGGCATGCGGACCGACCTTGATGGACTTAAAGACGACATAGAGACGCTGCACGAGAAGGTTGATTCCGCGATCTCTTCATCCAACGAGCATGTCGACCATCAGGACCTTGCTCAAATAGCCGCCAAGTGTACATTTGACACCTTGATGGCCCGGCTTGACGTGATGAACACGACGCTCACGACGATGAACGCGACGCTCACGGAAATGCAGAAGGGCTATGGTGGTGACACGGAATATGAGGATGGAGACCGCCGCCCTCGTGCCCGCCGTGTGGTACGTAATCTGGTTAATGATTCATTTGCTAAGATTAAATTTAAGATTCCTCCTTTTAATGGCAAATATGATCCTGCTGCATATCTTGACTGGGAGTTAGAGGTAGAACAAAAATTTTCATGTCATGATATTCCTGCTACGTCTCAAGTGAAGGCTGCTATTAGTGAATTTACTGAGTTTGCTTTAATTTGGTGGCATGAATATAAACTCAAACATCCCACTGCTGTTCCATCTACTTGGGCTCAATTAAAAGCTGCTATGCGACATCGTTTTGTTCCTTCTTATTATGCCCGAGATTTGCTTAACACCATGCAGCGATTCCAGCAAGGCCAACGATCCGTTGAGGAGTATTACCAAGAGTTACAAAAGGGTATGATTCGTTGTGGTTTGTTTGAACAGGATAATGCTGCTATGGCACGATTTCGTGGTGGGTTGAATAGGGAAATTCAGGATATACTTGATTACAAGGAGTATAATGATATGACCACGTTATTTGAATATGCTTGCAAAGCTGAACGTGAAGTGCAGGGACGCCGTTCGAAGACATATACTAACCCTTTTGCAGGAAGAAGCCCGTCGTCTAGCTCCACGTCTTCCACTCCAGCACCTTCTACACCTAGCACTATGCCGCGTGAGAAGACGACGAAACCTGCAGCACCCCCAGCACCAGGCGCAGCTTCTTCCTTGGGACGTACACGAGATGTTCGGTGTTTTCGTTGCCAAGGCTTTGGGCACATGATTCGGGACTGCCCCAACACCCGTGCTTTGATCATACGTCACGATGGTGAGTACTCTTCTGCTAGTGATTCCGATTAACCTCACCATACTATGATTGCCACTAACCATGCAGATAATGAGGCGATCCATGCTACTCCCAGTGACGCAGATAGTTATGAATGTCTTGTTGCGCAGCGTGTTCTTAGTAAACAGGTCGCCCCGCCAGAGAAAAAACAGCGACACACTCTTTTCCATACAAAGGGTGTTGTGCAGGAGCGGTCGATTCGCATCATCATTGACAGCGGTAGCTGCAACAACTTGGCGAGTACTACGCTAGTAGAGAAGTTGTCCTTACCCACCCGTAAGCATCCGCATCCCTATCATATTCAGTGGCTTAATGATGGTGGAAAGATTAAAGTAACACAGTCGGTACGTGTTCCGTTCTCCATAGGTGCCTATTCTGATTTTGTTGATTGTGATGTTATTCCTATGGAGGCCTGTTCTTTGTTACTTGGTAGACCTTGGCAATATGATACCGATAGCTTGCATCATGGTTGTTTGAATCATTATTCTCTCATGTTTAAAGGTCAGAAAATAATTATACATCCCATGACACCCGAACAAATTGTTAAAGATAACCTTGCTCGAGCCGCTAAAAATGCTAAACAACATGTACCATCACCTTCTGAAATCAAGTTGAATGCGCCTGTTTTATTTGCTGCATGTGCTGATTTTGATGATCTTTGTGTTGATGAGCTACCTTGCTATGCACTTGTATGTTCTAGTGTGCACGTTTCACTTGATGATATTTCCCCTACGGTTGCTAACCTTTTGCAGGAGTACGCTGATGTTTTTCCCAAATATTTACCATCGGGACTACCTCCACTTCGTGGCATTGAGCACCAGATCGACTTCATTCCCGGCGTACAGCTTCCGAATCGCGCCCCGTACTGCACAAATCCCGACGAGACGAAAGAGATTCAGCGCCGGTCCAGGCGTTGCTTGACAAAGGGTGCATTCGTGAGTCTCTTAGTCCTTGCTCCGTTCCAGTGTTACTTGTTCCAAAGAAGGATGGATCGTGGCATATGTGTGTAGATTGTCGTGCTATTAATAACATCACCATTCGTTATCGATATCCTATACCACGCCTTGATGATATGCTAGATGAGCTTAGTGGTGCCATCATTTTTACTAAGATTGATTTGCGTAGTGGTTACCATCAGATTCGAATGAAATTGGGAGATGAATGGAAAACGGCTTTTAAAACTAAATTTGGCTTAGATGAATGGTTGGTTATGCCGTGTCGGTGATATTATCTCCGGCAGTCTTCCACGGGGTAGCCCACGGAAGTGATTTGTAATGCAGGGAAGATCGCAAAGATCGGAAGCAGGATGGTTAGGATGGACAGACACAAGGGTTTATACAGGTTCGGGCCGTCGACTCGACGTAATACCCTACGTCCTGTTTTGGGATGTTGTATTGCGTGATTTGGTGATTCGAGTTGGCTCGAGTTGTGGTTGGTTGCTGTCTCCTTGTTTTGGAGGGGGTCCCTGCCCGCCTTATATATCGGGGGGCAGGGTTACAAGTCGGTTTGTATCCGATCCTATCTCTAAGAATCCTTTCCTTCTTTACAATAATTCCTATTCCAACTAGGACTTCTCCTTCCAGATCCTTCCTCCGTGCGCCGACTTGTCCCGCACGTCTTCAGGTCCAGAACGATGAGGTGGGCCGCCCCCTTTTAGGTGGGCTGCTAAGCTTGCTCGTGAGGCACCCGGGTACTATATCCCCCACAGTAGCCCCCGAGCACTTCTTGACCGATCATTGGCTGTAATTGTTCCGTCTTTTCTTGCATGATTCAAGTGCTCCAAGTTGTCTAGGACTTCTTCCGAGTGGTTTCGAAGAAGATCCGAGTGGTTTCGAGGAAGATCCGAGTGCATGCTCAGACGTTCCTGAAAACGATTCTTCAATTACAGTCATAGTGAGGGGAAGGAGTGCTCTCTTTCACGACGCGACAGCGAAGTGAATACACTTAGCCCCCGGGCTTTGGGCAATTTTAGTATGAATTGGCCAAAGGTCTTCAATTTTTACCCATCTGTATCTTGAACTTCAATGGTGTGCACCTCCAGGTGCACCCATTGGGTGTAGCCCCCGAGCCTTGAGCAGAATAGAATATTCTGGTCGAGGGTCAAAAAGCAAATATTATGAATCTATTTTTAAACTTAATCCATCAATGGTGTGCACCTCCAGGTGCACCCATTGGGTGTAGCCCCCGAGTCTTGATACGACTCGGCACGATCGTGTCAAGACTCTGAAAGCCGTGAATTCTGACTGAATTTTTCAGCCCCCATGCCTCTGGGCATGGATTTTCGATAATCTTTTCCTTCTGGGGCTTTTTTGTTTCCCCTTTATAAGGATTCTATGTCTCAAGTTCTTTGAACTCGGCATGACCCCCGAGTCGTGTCCCACGACTCAGCTTGACCATATGGTAAGCCACCTTCTCGCAAGATTTATACTTGTCAGCACTTGACCCAGACTTCTGAGCGAATTTAGCGATAGTATCGCATGCCTTACGTAAAAATCAATTGCAAGGATGCAATAATAATTGCAAAATCAAGTCTGGCCGTCGACTAATTTTAGCCTCACGACCGAGTGGTTTCTGCCCCTGAACACTAGCTCAGGAACCCACGTAATTTGTTAATTTGGCAGAACCGAAAGGTCGTGCCTATATTTCAGCCCATTTAGGCCCATCAATCCTGTAAAACCCATTGTTTCCTAGGGAAACTACCGGTTGCCTCATGAAGCCAGAATATCGCGACTCCATATCGCATCTTTGAATTCAAAGCGACGGGACGTGCGAGCGTCGGTTAAGTTCCCGAGACAAACATCGCGCCGCGCGCGGGAGGGACGGTTCATTCCATTATAAGCCATCCCCGCCGCAATCTTCTTCCTTTCCTCGCCCTGAGGTAATGAATCGATTTGTTGCCAGTTTGCTGTGTTCAATTCCACCCATTGGGTGTAATTTTGATGAAAAACTGAACCCAACTTTGATATGCAGGGTCGAGCTGCTTATGTATCAATCCCGTCGTTGAGACTGACGAGGCTTGCCCTTCTGGCAGTGGCGATCCTGCAAATTAATTTTTGTAGATTATCTGTAGTATTGGTAATAGAAGTACTTTGAACAATGTTTGATCTTTTGTTATTGTATATAAGTTTTTATGGGACTACTACTCCCTTTCTTTCTGCGCTGGCCTTAATTTCTGAGTGGTTGACCTGTTACGGAGTAGATTAGCCTCGTTGGTCTCAGTCTCATGCCGCAGAGTCTTTGTCGTGCGTGTAGAGCTTTGACTTGGCGAGTACTTTCCCCCACGATTTAAAGTTTGTTCCACTCATACTTTATGTGCGTGACGCGAAAGAGGAAATTCGAGTAGTAGATATGATGTAGATGGGAGATGAAATCAACTTTATTGATAACTCATGTGAGATTTATAATTCTGCCGAGTCGAGACTGGGGATGATTATCCACGAAAAATCACTCGGATGAAGATTATTAAGAAATATCTTAAAGAAATAAGGGATTAATACATAACTGGGTATGAAGCGCGGGTGATCTTCCCGAGTGAAGGTGATCGGAACTTCCGACCACTTAAGGTACTCAGGTACCGGTGGTTCCCTCGCGTGCATGACCTGGCGATGGGTGAGCTTCTGCTGGCGCTTCGACTCGAACTCTGGTCCGCCATAGATCATGCGCACCACTCGGTCGGCTTCCTGGAAGTCGTCGCCGGGCTCGTCGTTTCGCCTGTCGTCTCGCGGGGAACCATCGTTCCTCTTTCTATAGGGAGGGCCTCTGTTGCCCCCAGTAAAGGCTCGCTTGAGCCCGTAGCAATCTCGTGCGGAGTGCTTGTGCTTATGGACATTGCTCATCGAGCATGCGCTGGAAATCCTCTGGAGTTACCCGGCCTCTGGACCGGTCCAGTGCGGCGACCATATCTCCCTCGCTCTTCTTCTTGCGAGGGTGACTGTCGGTGCGACGATGGTCATCGTGTCGGTCTTCGTCTTTGCGGTGGTCGCGCTTGCGGGTTGTCTTGTTCTCTTCTTCCCAGCGGCTCCTGAGCTCGCTGAGTTGTTCCTTTTCCGCGATCTCTGCGTCCGCCCACGTGCTAGCGATCCGGAACATGTCATTGACAGTCGCGGGTGGCTTCCGAGTCCACTTGTGAATCAGTCTCCCGTGGGAGATGCCGTGCTGGAAGGCTGACATAACCTCCTGATCCGTCACGTCCGTGATGGAGTTGCGCTTCTCCGAGAACCTGCGCACGAAGTCGTGCAGGGTCTCGTTCTTGCGCTGCCTGATCTGACCGAGGAGCCGCTTGCTCCCGGGCCTTTCCCAGGTACCAAGATAGTTACCGACAAAGAGTGCGGTAAGCTGATCCCAGTTGTCGATGGCGTCCTGCAGGAGTCCTGCCAGCCAGTTGCGGCAGTCCTTGGTGAGCATGATGGGAAGGTAATTCGCCATCACGTCCTCGTCGCCGCTGGCCGCTTGTACGGCGGTGTAGTAGATCTGAAGCCATTGAGATGGATCAGACTTCCCGTCGTACTTGTCGATATCCGACAGCTTGAAGCCTCTGGGCCATGTCACGCTTCTCAAGCGCTCGGTGAACGACTGGAATCCGCCGATCCGACCTCTAGGGCGGGAACCGCTCGGACCCGATCCGTCTGTTGTTCTTGGGGGAGTGCTATCCCTCCTGCGATCCCGGTCCCTGGGCGGGGAACGGGTCCTCCGATAGTTCCGAGTCCTGGGTGGAGTTCGGTCCTGTCGGTAGGTTCTGCTGCGCGGTGGAGTTCGATCTCTTGGCGGAGTCGGTCGCCTGGGTGGTGGAAGCACTCGTCGTCGTGGCGGAGTGCGACCGCCATTGTTGCCGCGCCTTGGGCTACCGGAGAGGTCAGAGTAGTCTGACTCCGTCGAGTAGCCGCTCCTGTTGGGGTTACGACGGGGATTTCCATGATCCCGATCGTACTCTTCGCGCCGTCGGATTTCCTCACGGTGGCGCTCTTCGGTGCTGTTGGTGATGATGTCCCTCGCATCTCGATCTCTGTTGATCGTGGTGCGGAGGTCTTCATCACGACCCGATCCGCCGCTGGCCCGGTGTCGAGATGGACCGGGTTCAGGAGCGTCCGTGGTCGTTCTGCCTTGCATCTGGTGAACCTGGACGGAGGCGGCCTGCACGAGAGCCCTTACCTTTTCCAGGCCCGGAGTGTTAGGTGGCAGCCGATTGATTTCCTCGTTGATAGTAACGAGGTTCTGGACCGGTGTCTCGTAGACGTCGTATCCGTTGAACTCGAACATGCCGTCACGCATCAAGTTCCGGGTGCTCCTCCGGTCGTGTTGATCCCGTTGGCGACGATGATCTTCAGAGTGAGGCTCTTGGAGTCGAGCAGTGCCAGATCCTGACGCGGTGGCTCCGTGCGGTCGTGCGGCTCTGCGAGTCGCCCGACTGGCATTGCGTCCTCGACGCTGGTTCCTGGCTTCAGTCGTCTCCTCAGCAGGAGTGACCTCATCTTCTGAGACAGGATTGGTTGGCGTTGCTGGCGCCACCATGTAGCAATATGATCCGACTCCCTCTTGCGCGAGGTAGTCTTCCTCGGACTCGGAAGAAGTCGGATGTGGGCGTATGACGCTCCAAACTACTCGGAGTCAATTCTCCGAGTGATCCTAGTAGTTCCGGCTCTGTAGAGGCATCAGGACACTGTGTATCCTTCCGGCAGATCGTCCAGGATTGAGGGTCCCAGTAGATCTAACCCGTAGGAGTCGCTCCCATAGAAGTAATCATCCGACTGGACGATGTCCTTCATCTTCTGCTTCCGAGCAAGCGCGCAAAAGCCAGGGGTCTGAACAGTAATGACCTCAGGGCTCTGGACGCGTGTTGGTTGAGCGTTTACGCTCTGCGATGATTCGGCGACGCGACTCTCAGGAGTCGGATCGGAACCGAGTGATTGTAGATCTGTTCCCGACTGATCTGGCCTCGCGTTCTGCGATGGACTCAGCGGGGTAGATCCGGCACGATCAGATGCGATCGGACCGGATTGGGCCGTGATGGCCGAAGTCGGCGCCAGAGAGTAGACCTCCGTGGCGACCGTAGCTCCTGCCGCTCGGGTATCCAAGGCGGCGGTGATGACGTCCCCGAACTGGATCTCGACTTCGTCGACGTCCGGGAGGTTGCAGCTGTCCAAGATCTTGACGCGATCCATCGAGCTTACCAGATTGATCTCGGCGATACCCCCTACCTGGCGCGCCACTGTCGGTGATATTATCTCCGGCAGTCTTCCACGGGGTAGCCCACGGAAGTGATTTGTAATGCAGGGAAGATCGCAAAGATCGGAAGCAGGATGGTTAGGATGGACAGACACAAGGGTTTATACAGGTTCGGGCCGTCGACTCGACGTAATACCCTACGTCCTGTTTTGGGATGTTGTATTGCGTGTTTTGGTGATTCGAGTTGGCTCGAGTTGTGGTTGGTTGCTGTCTCCGTTGTTTTGGAGGGGGTCCCTGCCCGCCTTATATATCGGGGGGCAGGGTTACAAGTCGGTTTGTATCCGATCCTATCTCTAAGAATCCTTTCCTTCTTTACAATAATTCCTATTCCAACTAGGACTTCTCCTTCCAGATCCTTCCTCCGTGCGCCGACTTGTCCCGCACGTCTTCAGGTCCAGAACGATGAGGTGGGCCGCCCCCTTTTGGTGGGCTGCTAAGCTTGCTCGTGAGGCACCCGGGTACTATATCCCCCACATGCCGTTTGGTTTGACTAATGCTCCCAGCACTTTTATGCGTTTGATGAATGAAGTTCTCAGGCCTTTCATAGGTTTGTTTGTTGTTGTATATTTTGATGATATCTTGATTTACAGCAAGTCTATGGAAGAGCATTTAGAACATTTGCGTGCTGTTTTTAATGCGTTGCGTGCTGCTCACTTGTTTGCTAACATGGAAAAATGCATCTTCTGCACACAACGTGTTTCGTTTCTTGGTTATGTTGTTACTCCACAGGGTATTGAGGCGGATAGCAGCAAGATTGATGCAATTCGGGAATGGCCTACACCGACGACGGTCACGCAGATTCGGAGTTTTCTTGGGCTTGTAGGTTTCTACCATCGATTCGTACGAGATTTTAGCTCTATTGCAGCACCTCTACATGAGCTTACAAAGAAAGGTGTGCCTTTTACTTGGACTGATTCCCAGGAGCTCACCTTCACTACATTGAAAGATAAGTTAACACATGCTCCTCTTTTGCAATTGCCTGATTTTGGTAAAATATTTGAGCTCGAATGTGATGCCAGTGGTATTGGGTTAGGTGCTATTCTGTTACAAGAAGGAAAACCGGTTGCTTATTTCAGTGAAAAATTAAGCGGTGCTAGTTTGAAATATTCTACTTATGATAAAGAACTTTATGCTTTAGTGCGTAGTTTGCAAACGTGGCAGCACTATCTCTGGCATCATGAGTTTATAATCCATTCTGATCATGAGGCGTTAAAACATATTCGTACCCAAAATAATCTGAACCGTCGTCATTCTAATTGGGTAGAATTCATTGAGTCTTTTCCTTACATCATTAAACACAAGAACGGGAAGGACAATGTGATTGCTGATGCTTTGTCTCGCCGATATAATATGCTGTCACAATTGGATTTTAAAATTTTTGGGTTACACACTATGAAAGATCAATATGTCGATGATAATGATTTTAAAGATGCTTATAAACATTGTATGACTGGTAAACCATGGGGGAAATTTCACATGCAGGATGGGTTCCTGTTTCGCGCTAACAAGCTGTGTATTCCAGCTAGCTCGGTTCGTCTTTTACAGGAAGCTCATGGAGGCGGACTAATGGGACATTTTGGTGTTTACAAAACGCTTGAGGTGCTGGCCGCCCACTTCTTTTGGCCTCGGATGCGTCCTGATGTTGAGCGCTTGGTTGCACGCTGTACTACATGTCAAAAGGCTAAATCCCGATTGAACAACCATGGTTTGTATATGCCTTTGCCTGTTCCTACTTTCCCTTGGCGTGATATTTCTAGGGACATTGTTTTGGGTTTGCCTAGAACTAAGAAGGGGAGGGATAGTATATTTGTGGTTGTTGATCGTTTCTCTAAAATGGCTCATTTCATACCTTGTCATAAGACCGATGATGCTAGCAGTGTTGCTGAATTGTTCTTTAGAGAGATTATTCGCTTGCATGGTATTCCAAATACAATCGTTTTTGATCGTGATGCTAAGTTTCTTAGTCATTTTTGGAGATCTCTTTGGAATAAATTGGGAACTAAATTGCTGTTTAGCACAACTTGTCACCCTCAAACTGAAGTGGTTAATAGAACTTTGTCAACTATGCTTAGGGCTGTCCTAGATAAAAATTTGAGACGTTGGGAGGATTGCTTGCCTCATGTTGAGTTTGCTTATAATCATGCTACGCATTCCTCTACAAAGATGTGCCCTTTTCAGATTGTTTATGGTTATATTCCTCGGGCACCTGTTGATTTGTTTTTGCTTGATGCTGATGGCGCTCCACACTTAGATGCGGTTGCACATGTTGAACATATGATTAATTTGCATGAACAGACTCAACAAAACATTGCTGCTACTAATACTAAATATCAGGTTGCTGGTAGTAAAGGGAGAAAACTTGTTACTTATAAACCGGGTGATATGGTTTGGTTGCATTTGAGAAAGGATCGTTTTCCTACCTTGCGTCGTTCTAAATTAATGCCTCGTGCTGCTGGTCCTATTAAAGTGCTAACCAAGATTAATGATAATGCTTATGTCCTTGACCTGCCTGTGGAGTTTGGTGTTTCCACTAGTTTTAATGTTGCAGATTTGAAGCCGTATGCGGGAGAAGATGTGAGGAGCTGCCGTCGAGGACAACTTTAGTTCAAGAAGGGGAGGATGATGAGGACATCAACGACAACAATAGCGACTCTACACCAGCAGCACCAGTCCAGGCGCCACTTTCAGCCCAGGCGCCACCTCCAGGTCCAGAAGCCCAGGCGCCACTTCCATCTGGGCCAATTACTCGGGCCCCTGCGAGAGAATTGAGCTTCGTCATGCTGCTGAAGAACGAAGGCCCAGAAGAATAGAATCTGGCCCAACAGGTGTCCCAGGTGGGGGCGCCTACTGGTGGGGCCCATCTTGGAGCGCCCCCACCCCCCCTTGGGCGTGGGTTCCCCTCCACGCCGACCCTAGGGGCTGCGCCCCCTATTTAGGTAGACCCCTCTTTTATTTTCAGACTTGAGTTTTGTTTTACATCTAGATTTAGCTATATCGAACACGGACAAATACGTGCTGTCCTCGTGTGATTCAGAACTCCACCTTCGAGTGATTAAGATTGCTCGCCTCTTTTTCTTGTTCGTTCTTCGATTGCATACAGGAATTGATCTTCGTGATCAGGCTGATCTTGCTTCAACAAGGTCGGTAACCACAGGGAGTTGGTTTAGCGATTGCATTGGCGCTTCGGGATCACTCGTCGTAGTCGGATCGTGAGGGTCGACTTCCAACAAATCGAAATTACCTCCACTCATCGAAAGATCGGGCACTTCAGCTCTATCATAAAGTACCTCAAGTGGGACCTTTAATTAATTGTGGATTGTTGTAATCTCTGGGACTCACCTTCGAGTGAGTATTTGCATGACTCGTTTCGATCGAGGTAATTGTTCGTGGTTGCATCGGGCTCGACCCGACAGACCGACATCTTAATCTGTTTTAATTGCGTGATGACCAATGGAAGGTTAGCGCACTTAAGCCGAATTAATTTGAGCGGTTCTGCCACAGGTCATACCAGAGCGAAAAGTTGTGCACCAGAGGTTCGCACGATTCCGATACACTTGTTTTGCAATAAAACTGGACCAACTAGTGCTTTGCGAAAACTCGTTGGACGCTAAGGATTGACATAGACCGTGAAGCCCTAGAGGGAATTTCAGGTTGTTTCACGTGGCTTGCTATCTATGGTATATTTGACTAACTTTCCCAGCATATCTTGCCCACGTGTTTTAAACGTGCGCTGGTTTCCGTGCCCCGTGTGCACGAAGGATGATAGGATCTCCATTCGAAGGAACCTATTATTACGGCTGTGTAAGAGTCGCCACATGTTTTATATGTGAGCAAGGTCTTGATGGTATGGCTCTAATTCCAATGAGCCTATCGTCCTAGTTGTTCACCACGTTCGAGACGTGTGCATGATGTCGCATCACGAGATATGCAAAGGGTTGTGTGCTCTATTAAAAATGAGCGTACGACCTAGACTAGATGCACTATCCATGCAGTGTTGAATGCATGGATACCAGTTTTTATAAGTGAACGGTAATGAATGGGGACGCTTCCGTGACGTGCTGGCACGGAAGGTTCATGGTTTTCTTGCAGGTACACTGACTCCAGTTCGTTTAAGTTCCGTTGGTCTGAGTGACGACTAGCTATTATAGGGAGAGACGTGTATTGTGCCTCGCCACCGGCAATTAACTACGTACACCAAGACTTCTTGGTATTGGTGAGGACGGTATTAGTTCTTTTGCATCATGTTAACCACCCTAAAAATTGTTAAGGCAACTTGAGGCAAAAGGGAAATAAAAATCGTAAATCTCACAAACTCCTGAAAATCTGTCAAATCTATGTTCTCTGCTGGTCCGAATTTTTCGGGTCATTAAAACATCTCAACTGGCTGAGCACCCTAAATAAAAGTTGTTCCTAATTTTGTAACCAAGCTGCTGTAAAAGTTTCAAGATTTTTGAGCCAGTAAAACTTGAGTTATGCTAAAAACAAGAGCTGCCTGTTTGCTGAAAAAATATGGCAGACAGCAAGTTAAAAATTGAGTGTTTCACCCACCTTAAACTCAAAAATCAAACCAACCTTTGAATACCAAACTTGTGGGTAGTAACCTTTAGGGCAACTCCGTGAAATTTGGGAGCTTTTGGTTGGGTAGTGTTGGAGTTACGCCTGCTTTTTCACCGCTGTTCTAGTCTTCTTTTTCCTTCCGCATAGTTCTCACCCGATTCTCTGTTCACTATTCTACAGATAGCAGACGCGGCTTTCTTTGTATTTGGTGCGGACGGTTTTCTCCACTCTGAGTGCCTCGCCTGGGAGAGTTTTCCCTCTATCTTGTGGGACGCTCTGAGCACCGCTGGCTTCGCCTCACCACCCCTCTACTCGTGCCGCGAGTTTTTTGTGGATGATGTGCTTCGTTGCATCACCAGGGTCTACGTGCCACCTCACCATCACCACCCCGAGTGGCCTCTGTTCGACGCTGAGGTGATAGGCCACCGGTTGACCGACACAGTGCAGTCCGCTGCCTTGCGGGTGCTGAATGTTTTTTGTGACTTTCGCCCCTTGGAGGTGATGACTGCCCCGCTTGGGTTGCTTCCTACCACGCAGCCCGACGACCCGGCTTGGTTGGACCGTCGAGCTCACATGGAGACGGTTGTGGGCTGGACCGGTGTTGTTCCGACTGCTGAGGGACTAGCATGGTATGTGTCTGTGTTTTACAGGCCTCGAGCACTGCTTCAGGGAGGACTGGCTGACACGGTTGAGTTCGATATGGCTTCTCACCGGTCCCTCCGACAGCTCCAGTACGACTACACTACTCTCACCATGGAGGCTGCTGACACGGACTTGGCTATGGCCATCTTCCAGGCTTAGGTTGGGGACTTGCTTGGACAGGTCGCTGCCCTTCAACAGGAGCGAAAGACTCACTTGGCACAGACATCTGAGATGGAGGAGGGAGCGTACTACCCACCTAGGCCATATCGCGGATATGCAGGAGGAGATAGACTCGCTTCACAGCGAGCAGGTTGGGCACCTTGACCGTATTGGAGAGTTGGAGGATCAGGTTCACGACCTCCAGCTCGACGTTGAGGACGCCCACCAACACATAGGGATACTTCAGCAGCAGGTTCCTCTAGAGCAGGACGTAGAGATGGAGGATGAGATGGAGGAGCCCATGGAGATTGAGGTAGACCCAGAGGATGTTCAGGGTACTGTCCGGAGTTGACACCCTTAGCGACATGACGCCTCTACCCGCAGCCCCCGGTTCCCCCGTCGAGAGTGAGGCTTCGGTCAACGACCTCGACGACTTCTAGATTGTTGACAGTGCTACTCCTCAGCGTAGCCTACTTTTGGACTGTGATGTGATAGGCTAGCTTTGAGTTGAGTATATCTTTTGTGCAGCTTGACCCTGATGTAACTTAGGGTAGGAGTGACCCTAAAGTCAGTCGATTCGATATGGTTGTAACAGCTAAACTCTGCAGCTGGATCTGGTTTGAATTTTTAATGCATGCATCTTTCATTTCTGGGCTGAATGTTGAATACCAAAGTTGTAAGGAATTTCATAATGGTGACGCTCGTAAAATTTCAGTTTCCATTGGTTGAAGATCGAGAGAGGTATGCACGTTTTAGTGAGCCCCGGCCGTTCAGAAAACAGCAGAGACAGAGACGCGAACTTTGAATTTTTCGCCCCAACTACATTTCGAATCTGACCTGGAGTTGTATACGAAAGTTGTTAGCTCACTACATTTTGTAGCTTCTGGCAAAATTTTGTAATTTTTGGGCATGTAACCTGGGAGATATGAATTTTCTCCTCTGACAGCCTCGCTGATCAGAAAATTCTGCGTTGAACGTTTACTATTTTCGCACATGATTGCTTTGTTTACCTTGTATACGAGTTTCAAGATCATGTGGCTGATGAGTAAATGATTTTGCAGATGGTTGACTCGACGTGCCGTACCAACTTCACCGCTGGGCAAAACATTGGTACCCAAGGAAACCAGCCACCACTGCTGAATCCCCCGCAGAATCCGATGGAGGTGTTTTTCGTCACCCAAACTGAGATGATGCGAGAGGTGCTCAATGTGCAGCGTCAGCTGATGCAGCAACACCAAAGGGGACACCATGATGCTCTACCCCAAGTTGCTCGCTATGAACACTTTCTGAGTACTCAGCCACCCACCTTCCATGAAGCAACTGAACCATTGAATGCTGACGCATGGATTCGTGCCGTGGAATCCAAGTTTTCGGTGCTTGCCCTACCATGCGCAGAGGAGAGCAAGGCTAGATTTGCTGCCCAGTTACTCCGAGGACCCGCCCTTATCTGGTGGGAAAATCACCTGGCTACCCTCCCGGAAAACACTGTCGTGACTTGGACTGATTTCAAGGCCGCCTTCAGAGCTCACCACATTCCTGATGGCTTAATTGAGAGGAAGCTTAATGAGTTCCTGGCATTAACCCAAGGCACCCAGACTGTGTCACAGTATGCCCAGGCTTTCAACCACCTATGCCAGTATGCAGCCTCATGCTGACACAGATCAGAAAAAGATGGAACGTTTTCGCAGAGGTCTTAGTGCCAGACTCAGAGAACGTCTGAACACCACCAGGACCACCACCTATAGTGAGCTCGTTAACCTGGCCATCACCCAGGAAGATGCTATGGCTGCCGTTCAGGCCGAGAAGAAGAGGAAGGCACCCATGATTCAGGGCAGTTCCCAGAATCAGAGGTACAAGATTGTGCAGAGTAATCCTACTCCCAACCCCCAGAAGCCCGGGCAGCAAGGACGTTGGGTTATCAGGCCGCCACATCAGGCACAGAATCGTTTCCTTGCTCCACCCCTGCCTGATGTTCCCTGCAATAGCTATCTGGCACCAGCCCGTACGAGCAACGGGAATGCTTGCTTCAAATGCGGGCAGACGGGTCACTATTATAAGGAATGCCCCTAGAACAAGCAACGGAACCAAGGACGAATGTAGAACCGGGGCAAAGGAAGAAAGCAGATGGTACAAGTCTGTCAGGGGAGAATCAACCTCACCACTCTCACGGATCTTACCGAGGAAGCACCAGTGATGACAGGTACTTTTTCTGTCCACAATCAACCTGCAGTTATACTTTTTGATTCAGGTGCAACACATAGCTTTATAAGTGCAAGGTTCAGCGAAAGATGTTGTCTGAAACTATCTAGCACCGCCACCCCTTACCTGTTCACCAGTCCAGGTGGCAAAATATCAACCAAGCAAATCGCACAGCAAGTACCCATAATGATCGGCAGTAAAAGTTTTAAGACTCACCTAATAAATGTAAACTAGGAAGGGATGGATATCATTCTAGGGATGGATTGGATGACTAAACACGGAGTCATACTTGATATTCCCGAGAGGGTAGTGGAGATACACTCACCGCTCTTAGGCCACACTGATCTCTATCTACCACACAAAGTCTACACCAGTTCCCATATATTCTCTCTGGCCGAGCTTAGAGTTGAGGATATCCCTGTGGTTTGTGAGTTCCCCGATGTCTTTCCGGAGGATCTGCCATGCATGCCACCTGACCGAGACATTGAGTTCGTTATTGAGCTTCAACCTGGCACCGCTCCTATATCCAAGCGACCATATAGGATGTCACCCATAGAGTTGGCAGAATTGAAAACACAACTGCACGAGTTGCTTCAAAAAGGCTTTATCCGATCAAGTACCTCACCTTGGGATGTTCCGCCCTCTTTGATAAAAAGAAGGACAAAAGCTTAAGGTTATGTGTGGACTATCGACCTCTCAATGCGGTGACCTTCAAGAACAAATACCCTTTACCCCGCATCGATATTCTCTTTGATCAGCTAGCTGGTGCGAAAGTCTTCTCAAAAATTGATCTTCGTTCTGGGTATCATCAGATCAAGATCCGCCCTTGTGACATCCCTAAAACCGCCTTCTCTACCAGATATGGTCTATATGAGTACTTGGTCATGTCCTTGGGCTTACAAAGGCACCTGCTTATTTCATGTACCTCATGAATTTAGTCTTTATGCCTTATCTTGACAAGTTTGTCGTGGTCTTCATCGATGACATTCTTATCTACTCCAAAAATAAGGAAGAACATGCTGAGCATCTTCGCATTGTTCTGCAAACACTTAGAGATCATCAGCTTTATGCCAAGTTTCTAAATGTGAATTATGGCTCAACGGTGTCAAGTTTCTCGGGCACACAATCTCTAAAGATGTCATTTCAGTAGACCCTAGCAAAGTACAAGAGGTCATGGATTGGAAAACTCCCACTTCTGTCCACCAAATCCGTAGTTTCCTTGGTCTGGCAGGGTACTACCGTTGTTTCATTCCTGACTTCTCCAAAATAGCCAAACCTATGACGGAGCTACTTAAGAAAGGCGTCAAATTCAATTGGAATGGGAAGTGTGAGGAAGCTTTCCACACCTTGAGACAACTCCTCACTTCCGCACCCATTTTAGCACAGCTTGACAGCACGAAGCTGTATGACATTTACTGCGATGCTTTAGGTACTGGTCTCAGTTGTGTGCTTATGCAAGATAATAGAGTTATCGTGTATGCTTCGCGGGCACTTCGTCCTCATGAGCTGAATTACCCTACGCACGATCTCGAGCTAGCAGCCGTGATCCATGCTCTGAAAATTTGGAGGCACCACCTCATGGGAGCACAATGCAAGGTGTACACAGATCACAAGGGCCTCAAGTATATCCTTACCCAGTCTGATCTTAACATGAGGCAAAGAAGATCATTGGAATTATTAAAGGACTACGACTTGGAAATATTATATCACCCTGGGAAGGCCAACATTGTAGGCGATGCGTTGAGTCGGAAAGCACATTGCAACTGTCTCACCACAGAAACCTACAACCAGACTCTATGCGTAGAGATGAGGAAACTTAGTTTGAAAATTATTCCTCATGGCTCATTGAATCACATTCCGTTAGAACCAACTCTCTACGACAAGATAGCTACCGCACAATCTCAAGATAAATGCATTAAGATCATCAAAGAGAGGCTTTCTGAAGAAGATGAGAAGTATCGTTGTTTCCGATTGGATCAGAAGGAGGTAGTACATTTTGGGGAACGTTTAGTGGTACCTAAGAATCTGGAGCTTTGAAAGGAAATTTTAGATGAAGCTCACTTCTCTAAATTATCTATTCACCCTGGAAGTAGCAAGATGTACCAGGATCTGAGACAAAACTTTTGGTGGACAAGAATCAAGAGAGACATTGCCACGTACGTCTCAGAGTGCGATACTTGCCAAAGAATTAAGGCCAGTCATCTTAAGGTAGCTGGAACGCTACAACCTTTTCCAATACCTTCTTGGAAATGGGAGGATATAAGTATGGATTTCATCGTTGGATTACCGCTCACTTCCCAGAAGCATGACTCTATATGGGTTATCGTTGATCGTCTTACCAAGACCGCTCACTTTATTCCGGTTAGTACCACCTATCAAGCCAAACATTATGCGGATGTCTACTTTGAGCAAATTGTTCGTTTGGACGGGACGCCCAAGACCATCGTATCAGATAGAGGTTCTCAGTTTATGTCTTGATTTTGGGAAAGGTTACAGGAATCTTTAGGAATCCAAATTGATCCGTAGCTCTGCATATCATCCACAGACATGTTAAGAGCTTGTGTCATACACTATGATAAGAATGGGGATAAATGTTTACCCCTTGCTGAATTTTCGTACAACAATAGCTACCAAGCTAGCTTGAAGATGGCACCTTTTGAGGCACTGTATGGCAGGAGGTGTTGAACTCCGTTGAGTTGGTCCAAAACCGGTGAAGACCGATGTTAGGCACTGACCGAGTGACCGAGGGGGAGGAGAAAGTAAAGGTGATTCAGGCTAACCTAAAGGCTGCCCAATCTAGGCAAAAGAGCTACTTTGATAAGAGGAAGAAGCCCCTAAAATTCCTTGTTGGAGATCACGTTTACCTCCGAGTTTCACCTACTAAGGGAGTACAAAGGTTCGGAGTAAAAGGGAAACTGGCACCTCGTTACATTGGACCCTATGAGATCATAGAAGTTTGTGGACCCGTAGCTTACCGAGTACAACTTCCAGAGAGGTTGTCAGCTGTCCACAATGTTTTTCATGTATCTCAACTCAAGAAGTGCGTTCGAGTTCCAGAGGTTGAGATTGTCCACCAAGACATAACCTGGTTAGAACCAGACCTGGCTCTTGTGGAACACCCACTACGGATTCTTGACCGCAAGGAAAGGGGAACCAGAAGGAAGATTATTAAAATGTACAAGATACAATGGAATCATCACACAGAAGAAGAAGCTACATGGGAAACAGAGAATTACCTTAATTCCAAGTTTCCGGGTTTTCTTCTGCTACATGATCGTGTCGAGATTCTGTTTAAGGGGGGGTAGGCTGTGGCAATCTAGGTGTTTACTTAACTTAATCACCTGCTAAACCTTGTGTCTTAGCCTAATTAGGTGTAATTAGGAACCACCTAGATTTTCACTTAAGAAAAGTCCACCCAAAACCCTTTGTACCTCAGTGAACTTTGGACCTTTCCTGGTTGGCATGGCTTGAATTCAAATTTTCACTTAAGAACTTGAAAATCGACCAATACAAAGTTGTTCAGTTTTTACGAGACACATTTTTGTCAATTGGGTCATTTTAAGATTTTGAGTGGAAGACCTCTTAAATCTCAGTCAAAGTCAGCCGAGCCTCAAAAGTTCACTGCTGGCCGGCACAGAAGTTCACCAGTTTTCATCTAAATTTTCTTGCTGATCTATTCACTTTTCCCATGGTCACCCTTTACAAAACTTGTAGCTGGTAGTCTGGGACACGACTTTGCAATTTGGAGATTTTTTTTGACCGAAGTCAGTAGGGGAGGCCCCTACCTATTTTTTGTATAGATATGCTTTTTGGCGATTTTGAACTTCAGTCCAAAATTTTGGAGAAAATTGTGTTAGAACAGACGCCTGGCAGGTGTTCGATGGAACGACGTTCACGCTCCGGCGCTCGCGTTCACGCCCAACCGCGCCCGCCACGCGGCAGCCGGTCCCTGACACGGACGCCGAGGCCGCGCTCTCGCCTTAATGGCAATCTGCCCTGTCTCTCCGTTCTCGCCCGACCTGCGCCCGCCTGTCCCCCTGCGCCGTCTCGACCAGACGTGACGCGCATTCTGCGCGCGCCACGTGGCCGCCGTCAACCCGCCGGCGATCCGCCGCGCCATCGCCCCGACCAAGCCTGGGAACAAGATCCCTGTGGCCCCCAGCTGCTCGCCAACCCCGCGTTGAGCCGCCCGACCGGCCGCGAGTTAGCTCCGCCTGGGCGCCGCCTCGTCGCGATAGGCCGCCGACCGGCGCGCCCTGTCGGCCATGGCCGCCAAGCCAGCGCCGTTCGAGCCGCCATGTGCAGCTTCACCGTGTCCTAGCCGCCGTCCAAGCCTCGCCCTTGGCCGCCTATAAAAGGCACAGCACCACTTCACGCGAGCCTCCCGCCCCCCCTACCCCCGCGTCGCTCGCCATTGCCGCCAGGCTGCCGTCGCCGCTCCCCGCTGTGCAAGCTGCCCCGCCGCCGCTGAACACCACCAGAGCTCGCCCACGCCACCGCTCCAGCTCCCCAGAGCCCCAGCCGCTCTTCTCCGCCACCAGCCGTCGCCGGCGTTGGTGAGGACAGAGTCACCGCCGCCCGCCAGCATCGCTCCACCTCCTGCCGTGTTTCCTACACCGGATCTACTCGAGGTGAGGCGGTGAGCAACCCTAGCATGTTCTCGTTGAGCCTCGTGGTCCCACATCGCCGGATTCCGGCCGAACCCGCCGCCGGCGGTGACCCAGGGACTACATTGCAAAGCTTTAGGTTTTCTAGGGTTCTTTCTGCAAAGTTCCAGGGACCTGTGTGTAAATAGATTGTATAGATCTAGGTTTGAAATCAGAAATCTTGTAAAATCGGTTAAAAATCAGACAAAAATCAGAAAAATGCAAACTTAATTTTTTTGGACTCTATGTGCTGTGTTCTATCTTTTATAGAAAGCAAATATGTAAATTTCAAACTAAGTTCAAATATGTTCAAACTTAAATTTGTGCATAGTTTGAAATCTACATCTTTGTTTGTGCTGAATTTTGGGTATGTTGTAGATGATGAAATTCTTATGCTTCTGTAAAAAGTTAGCATAAAGTTACACACTAGATTGTGAGTTATAAATTGTTTAGTCTGTCAGTGCAAGTTTGAGTCAACAATTTTAATTAATTAATCTATGCAGCTTCTAAGCTCAATCTTTTTACAGTGGCTCTGTAATGTCTTGGTGCACGTTTGGTAAATAGTAGAGCTTAGTTTGTGCTAGCTAACTTGTTCTTTTAATTAATAACACTTTAAACCTAGTAAATTCAAACAGCATGATCCTTTGATCTTTTTAAGCTACCCTTTGGCATTTGAGCTTGTCTAGACCAGTACAGTCTCTGATAGTTTTTCTAGGGATCAATTGATGACAGTGCTATTTACTAGGATTTATTCTTTTTGTTAGTGTGCTGATATTGTTTAATTTATTGTGGTCAATGTATACACGATTTTGGCCTAGTTTTTGGTCAGTAAATCAAGTAACCCACCAAGAGCATACTGTAATTTTCCTACATTAAATTAAAGAACCAAACTGTCAGAATAAATTGTTGAATTTTCATGACTTAAAAGGCTAAATAAGAATAAGTCGCTTCTTTAAATTATTCAACAAGTTAAACTCATCACCACACACACTTTGGCTGTTTTGTGAAGAACATCAAATCAAATAATAATAGATGTGTACACAATCCCGGTAAGTTCGGGCTGTCCTGTGGGCCGGGCAATGAGTCGGCCCACATCACAGTCAGACGTGGGCCCAGGCCGACTAACATCCTGGTCGGTGAGGGGCCCATAGATACCTATATCCCATAGGGGGGCTCTTAGACTTGTTGATGAAGTCGCGTATGTTGAAACCGCATGATGCATGTGCTATCTTGTCGTGATGATTTGAGATGATGTGCTCTGTTTCGGCAACAGCACATGTCCGATCCGAGTTCGAATTCGACGTCTTGGACATCCAACAAAAAGCCCTCCTACCGTAAGCTTTGGACTCGACGCAGATATATGTCGAGTTTTTGATCAATCAGAACCAAACAACCTTGGCACAACCACCGAGTATATTGATCTTGGGAATAAGAGTGGATTAGCAAATGTCCACTATTGATTAGCAAATGTATTAGTTGATGACTATATTTTACAAGTCATGGACATAGAGATGTCAAACTAATAATGTGGGCACATGTATGACATGGGCTGAATTGACCTAACGTGAGATGTTGTAATAGTGTTCTTTGTTTTCAGAACGTGTGTATGCTTTGTCCTAAGTCCTGAGATTGTCGCATGGTCGCATGTACTCAAGGTGTGAATTGACTTACTTAGAGGCTATCAAATGCTATGCCATAATTGGGTAGTTATAAAGGTAGTTTTCGGGTTTGTCAGGAAGCATGTTGTGAGACATGGTCAATCAAGATGGAATTTGCCCCTCTCTAAGTGAGGGAGATATCTCTGGCCCCTCGAGTGATCGGATCAAGAAATGCATGGCCGTGCTAGGTTAAGTGTTAACCTCTTGATGGATTCGATTCACAAGTTCGAGAAAGAGAGGTAGCTTGGAGAAGCTAGACCAAATATTGTGTGCCAAAGGGAATAGCTTGTACATGACGTTGTGGTGGTTCGTTTGATATGATCTTTGCATGCGCATAGGAGTTGACACGTCTTTCTAGAGGCCGCTATCAACTATTGGACGAGTAGGAGTACTCGGACCATGTTTATGCGTGTGTGAACCCATAGGGTCACACACTTAAAGGGTTTGGAACATTGAAAAACTTGACTAAGAGATTGTCTCTAGTGCAAGTGGGAGACAGTTGGATATATGTCGTAGAGCCAATCAGATTGGATCCACTAATGGGCCTACAAAGAGGAAGCACATTAGCATGGCCCATTAGCATTAAATGGACTACACCATCTATTAGTTTCGTATTGCTACGGAGAAGGGTTTGGGAGGTCTTCCTCCCTATATATGTGAGGGAGGGGCAAAGGGGGGCGCCGCCTTTTGGCCGCCCCAAAACACTAGCCGCCTCTTTGGCCGCCGCCCCTCCTGCTCTCCTCGCCGCGCGCGCCCAGGTGCTGGCACACCGGCGCTCGACGTTCCATCCTCGTACGTGTGGATACCTCGGAGGTGCTGCGCTGGGAGCACTAGAACGAACCGCACGTGCTGCAAGACTAGACGGACGTTCGCAACTTCACGCACTGCCACTTCGATGCGTTCGTCGACATCGAGACGTTTTCCCTGCATCTGTGCTTCTAGTGGTAATGATCTGAGATCTATAACTGCAGTTGTTCCTGTTTTCGGGGTACACGATTTTGTATTATGCTAGCTTAGCCTTCCCGAATCCCTTCAACATGTGTTAATGAAGGATTAATTAGTCTTAATAGATTCATCTCGCTGCGACTTATAAATATTTTTGTGATTAGTCTATGTTTAATACTTCAAATGTGAAAAGATTTAATTTAAAAAATTTTATCCAAATGAACTAAACACCCCCTTATGTTGTGACTTGCGAGGCTACTTTGAGACGATGGTGTAGAATATGCATGGACCTTTTTTCTTTTTTTGAGCCAGAGAACTTAGCCACTGCCTTGAAGAAGATTATGGTGGCCAGGCCCATGCTCTCATGTATTTTTCTCTCTCATAGAATCAACGTAGCGCAACGAAAATCAGTGCAGCGCAGCGAAGCGAACAAGCCATGTGCTAGCTGATTCTGTTGATGAGTACTAGATTCTGATTGCAGAGGGCACCATCATATTGAGTTTGACACTAGACCCAAAATAATTTGTGCTGACGACAACGAAACCATCATTGCTCTGGAGCCAACAGAAATGGACATTTGTGCCAGCAGAGATGGATCTTTGCTCACGAGCGCTTAAAACGTTCGCCAGCACAAAACTTTTGCCCATTCAACTTCCGATTGGTCCCCCCAATTTTTTTAACTACGTGATTACCCACACGTTGCAGCAGAATTTGAAAGAGTTTATTGATAAACTATGTTTAGTTACTCGTTAAAATAGCGCACTTGGAGAGATTACCCCGACAGTCATATGAGTTATCTCTTGATGGAAACCATAAAATGTTATGTTACTTTTGAATAGATAAAAAAATAATAAGATATACATCTAATGAATAGAAAATATGCATTTTATAAGAGAGAAATAGCAATTAGTACATCTTAGTTGGATATTAATGCATCTTAGTGGGAGGTAATGATGTGGCTCCATGAGAGTTGAGAGAAATCCTCAGTGGGAATTACTTATATAAGTTATATAGATTCTATTTGCCACGAGTTCTAAAATGATCATTTTCCGCCAATTTTAAATGTGTACCTTCAACCACACAACAAATAAAAACATGAACAATATATAATTTTTTATACCGTTGAACATTCGATAATGATATTGCACATATATGAAATATACGTATTCACTTGTACACAAAAAAATAATAATAGAAGAAACATAAAAAATTTAAAAAGAAAAGCGACCAAATGTGCCAGCTCCGACGGCCACTGCACACCGCGGGCCACCCGTGCGCCCGACTGGGAGTCACGCCGTCGCCTGGTCGCACGCCACTGCCACCGGTTTGGGCCTTCACATGTGCCCAGACGCTCGTTCGCCGCGCTGCTGCCTCTCTCAGGGCCGCTATGCGTTTGGGCTACAGTGTCGAGGTGAGCGCCCGGAGATGTCGCTCGCTTGCCGTACCACCGTCTCTAGTGGAGCCACCGTGTCATGGTAGGCACACTGAGCCCCTGGTCACCCGCGACTAGGGCATCACCGCGGGTCGCCATGCTAGGGGCAAAGACAAGCGCCAAGCTCCTATCCGTCTGCACTGCGAACCCGCCCTTGGTGAGATAGGATACAGAGACGAGAGAGATAGAATGGAGAGGTGGTGAGCTGTTCGGAGGTAGGAGAGATAAGGATAATGTGAGATGGGTTCATGCAAACACATGGCTCCATTGGGAGCTGCATATCGCTGACATGGCAAGCATTTGTGTTGGTGAGCAATAAAGCCGCCCGCTAGTATAGACGAATCTACTAGGCCCATGAGTACATATAATTCTAACAAAAATATTTTTTTAAAAAAATGATAAATTAATACTAACATGTCCGAAACTCATGTTGTATAATGCCTCTAAAAATTACAGTTGGATAGAAATAATGTTTTGTTTATAAGTTAGTAAGTTCACATGTTACTATAGTACTAAATTGACTTGAGTTAATGAAATGTATGATAAGTTGTGTAACTACTTTGTTAAATATGTATATCCCAGCTCTCTCAAAATGTGTTAAGATTTTGTTTTGAGCCAAAGTATGTTAGATTTTTTTTATACTCATATTTTGCACTCGCAAAGTGACCCCACACCAATTTATATAGTTTAGAATAACGTTTAGATAATATTAGAATTTATTTTCACAAAATGTTTTAATAGAAGTGATAAATGTATCTTGTGAATCTTTCATGTACTTTCAGAATTCGAGTTAAAATGGAACAATGTCTTTAACGTTATTTTTCTAATTTTTCTATCTTATTTGAGAAAAGTTTAGTTCAAATATATATTAGTTCCAATAATCATTTAAATATTAAAAATATTAAAAATAGTAAATCACTTCTACAATTTTTCAAACACCTACATAACAACATATGTGTATTCTAATATTTGTCAAAAATAACTTATGATATGTAAAACAAAGCTTTTGACTAGTTAAATCTTTTTTTGATCTTCTCATTTGTATAAATTGAAAAATATGTGCTGACGGGCCCTTATGTCAGCTGCCAGCACAAGGCGGGTGCTTATGTCGTTTGTCAGCACAGATGTATCTCTGCTGTCAGGTTTCAACAGGTGGGCCCAAGCCCTTTTGTGATGGTGGGTGCCAATATTATCCGCCAGCACATAAGAATTATGTGAAAATAGCGATTGTGGCCTTTGGGCACCAATTTCCATACTTGGGAGCACTATCTGCGTTGGACACTACAAGGCTTATGGAAATGGGTGCATCAGGAGCGCAACAGGGTTCATGAGGACCTTGGATGCATCCATATCATGTATTCTGGTGGAAAAATTGCCTAACCCCCCTTTAGCTACGCTATAGTAGTAACGTAGGCTAAAACGTCTCTACATTGGCACATAAAGATGATTTTTGACACGATTTTGAGAACGTGTCAAAGTGTCACGATATTATACATGCTTATAGTGTTAATAGTCTTATAAAGATAATTTTTCGACACACCGTTGAAATAGTCTCAAAATGACACGTAGTTAGACACGCTTTAAAGCATCATTAGCCTCTAGACACGTTGTAAAGTGTATTTTACAATTGTCTATACTCATGTAACAATGCTTTTTGACATGACTATAAAAACGTATCAAAATGACACAAAGTTAGACATGGATTTAGTCTCTGGGTCCTTGGTGCCATAGCTTACAACTGTTGATGCTCGATGAACGTACCGGACTATTCTCGAGCAACAGCAACGACCGTCGTGATTCTTGAGTTCTTGGAGATAGCTACATCCACATTAATCTTCGCATGACCTTGGGGGGAGGGATCCAGCGGGGGATAGCGCCCCGGTTGTTCCCTCCTACCTTTCGCTCAGGTGTTGAGGAGCCAAGATTAGTAAGGAATCTGTCAATGAAGGCATGCGTCCAAAGGGGCCCTTGGAATATGTTCTCGTGGATAACCTTCCTCCTTGCATGCCAAATAGCCCACAAAGTCACCACAACTCTGGTTGTTTCCTCCACTGGCAGCGAAGCAAGGACCTTTGCAAGCCATGCTCTTGCATCCATCTCTTTTAAAGCACCCAGAAATTATGTTGTGTCATCCTTTTCCAGTGCCCAAACACATTTGGACATGTTGCACTCTAGAAGCGAGTGCCTCCATGAATCCACCGCTCCACAAATAGCACACTTGGAAGATGGAGCCATGTTCCTTCAATGGAGGGTATCCCCCACTAGCAGTGAATGTCGTGCCAACTGTTGACAGCCATTATAACCTAGTATTGACAGTCAACATTTCGGTAAAATGAGGATGATCATACTATGTTCCATACATAAATGTGTTTTTACTAATCAATTCCACAAGTTTTGGATGAGTTGTGATTGCAGGATGAAACAGGTGAAACAAGCGCCAAACCTGGCACAGAGCCAGGCCGGCCAGCCTAGCCCAGGCCGACCGGCCTCCCCTGGCTAGGTCTGGCCACGCCACTGATCCACAAGCTCATGCAAATATCCTGATGATCAAGAGACGTGCAATCAATGTCGGTTTGATCCAAGGACCCGAAAGGTCTAGAGTGGGAGACACATGGATTGAAGGGCCCACAACCTAGGACTCTCAGCCAGCCTCAACTGAACGCAACCGTTACTGACCTCTGGAGAGCATCAGGACCGTCCCTGCGAAAGGCGGTGCCACTTGGCACCAGAGTCGGGCCGGCCGGCCTCAGGGAGGCCGATTGGCCTCCCGCTGTGGCCGCCACGTGCCCCCCTCTGCGTGAAGCTTAAGCAAGTGCTTAGCTTGCTAATGATGCCGAGCTTCGCCCCTGGAGACTATAAAAGGAGAGCTCATCCACCTTGGGAGACACACACCACATTTCTCAAGTCATACTTGAAGAGAGCTCTTGTATCTTTTCCATTTCTTAGATTAGGATTAGAGTTGGGAGTACAGTCGAGTCAAGCTTAGCTCGGATCTTCGGAATCTTCGGAATCTTCGGAGTTCTGGTAAAGCTCTTGTATCCTTTCCTTCATTTGAAGAGTTTATCAAAACAATTGCTTTCTTATTTCAGAGCTTAAGCTTATCTTTTATATCTCTTGCTGTTCTTTTTAGAGTAAAGATCTTGCTCTCTTTAGAGTAAAGTTTTGTCCCCTTTTAGTCTTAGTGTAGAGTTTAGTTTAACTCTACCGGGTTTTATCTCGCGGGTTTGCTCGCCTTGACCGGGTCGTAAGATGCCTTAGGGAAGACGGGGATTTCTCTTGACAGGCTTCAAGAGAAATCTTAATCTTCGAGTGCAAACGTGGTGTCTGGCTTGTTGATTAACTAGGAAGTGTGTTGCACCCCACGGAACGGCAGTGGTAGGCAGGTAGGTGGTGCCAGCCCTGTCCGTCCTTTGGAGTCCACCACGTTCGGGTGTATTCATAACAGTAGTGCTGAGCCCGGAGAACCCCCTCTCTCACCCCGTTCTAAGGTTCTCCCGATCTAGCCGTCAAAGCGAGCTCTGTTCCCGGTATCTAAGCTAGAGTCTAGGCTAAGGTTAGAGTGCCTTTTGCTCTGAGTTAGGAAGTGTCTAGGTCGGGTCGCTCCCAACATCTTTCGATTTCTTTAGAATTAGGTGCTCCTCTTTGTGTCGCTGGTCTTTTAGACCTTCTATCCAGTCATTTACTTGACCATTATCTCCAAACCTAGAGTTCGTGCCCCTTGGTTTGTGGCTTGATATTTCTGGCAAGATATATAATTTCATTCTTCAATACACTTTAACCATTATGCTTCCTTGCGGAAATATAAATACGATACCCTAGGATAACTCTCTAGGTGAAGTGCTACAACGAGATATATTCTATGCGCTTGCAGAATCCATTTTGCATACAACGACATATATCTTCGCGCTCTTGAATCATTGCTAAAACGTGACGCTAAGGAGTGCCAACAAGCATTTCTGGCGCCGTTGCCGGGGAAGCAATTGGCTAAAGTTATTGTTGAATTATTTGACAATCTTTACAGATTTACCAACCACTAACCTTAGTGACTTCACCACTGCAACATTCGTCTATTTTTCATGTGTTTGCAAGGTAGTGCATGACTGGTTTCAACCTACCATCAAACTTTGATCCTAATCCAGAACGCATTGGAAGAGTAGTGCGAAGGAGATTCGTACCTCCTCAAATTTCACTCGGCTCAAGCAACACATTCGAGTCGTCATCCGACTCCGAGTCCGAACCAGATTCAGGTTCATCGTATTCTTCGGCCCCAGAATCACCAGAGATAATGGCTCAGCCGAAGAAGACATTCCGTGAGTTCTCAGCCCCGTCAAGCAGCAACTTTCCGGGACTGTCGAATGCACAGGAAGGGGCATTTGAGCTGAGATCTGGCCTAGTCAACATGGTTCGGGCCAGCCCTTTCTGCGGAAAGGCGTTTGAGGATGCCAATGCTCACCTTCGGAATTTCCTGGAGGTGTGCAGCACTATTAACCCCAATGGCACACCGATCAACAGCATCCGCGTACAACTCTTCCCATTCCCTTTGCTTGGGAAAGCCAAGGAATGGTTCTATGCCAACAAAGCATCCTTTGAAGGACGCTGGCAGACGTGCGCCGACGCATTTCTGACCAAGTACTTTCCGGTGGGCAAGACCAACGCCCTCTGAGGAAAAATTACTAGCTTTCAGCAGCTAGACAGAGAATCAGTCCCAGAAGCTTGGGAGCGACTGCAAGAGTACATTGCAGCTTGCCCCCACCATGGTATGGAAGATTGGTTGATCACTCAAAACTTCTTCCACAGCCTGAGTCGCTGATCGCAAGAGCTCTTGGATGCAGCTGCGGGAGGAGCATTCCTCTCGCTAGATGTAGACGCAGCGAAGGCACTGATTGAGAAGATATCCTCTCACCAAAGTATGGTGGGAGAGAGACAAGCTCACCGCACCAAGGGAGTACACCAGATTGACTCCGTCGATATGCTGGCAGCTAAGATGGACCTCCTATTGAAGAAGATGGAATCTCCTGGTAAGGAGATGAATCAGATCGTGGAAGACCGAATCACATGTGAAACATGTGGAGAAGCAGGACACTCGGGTAACAGTTGCCTGATGACACAAGAGGAAGCCTATTTTATCGGAAACAACAACAATTCAGGCTTCCATCCGCAACAAGGTTGGAATTCCAAGCCCAACCTCCCCTTCGGCCAACAGCAAGGTAATAGCTCTAACAACGGTTTTCAGCCGTCGTTAAAGGATATCTGGTATGGCCAAAACCAAATTAACGATAGCATTAGCAAGAAATTTCTTGCTAATGATAAAGTTATGGAGTCAATGGCCTCTCAGATTGAAGCTTTCAATTCTGTTGTTAAGAATCAGCTGAGCTTCAACAAAATGATTGAAACTCAAGTAGCTCAGCTGGCCGCATCTTGTCCTAACCCAATGCGGGAAAGTTACCCGGGCAACCGGAGGTTCCTTTCAAGGAAAACGTTAGTGCGGTTACCACGCGATTGGGAAGTCCACGCGGGATCCACACAATCCTCAGGATGCAGGTACCCAACAGAAGGAAGCTACCAACATCGAGCCAGCCGCCGAAGAGGAAGACGACGAGGAACCCATCCCTGTCTCAAAGGAGGGGAACGAGGCACCTAAAGCCTCTCCCAACATCTTTCCTTTTCTTTAGAATTAGGTGCTCCTGTGTGTGTCGCTAGTCTTTTAGACCTTCTATCCAGACATTTACTTGACCATTATCTCCAAACCTAGAGTTTGTGCCCCTGGGTTTGTGGCTTGATATTTCTGGCAAGATATATCATTTCATTCTTCAATACACTTTAGCTGTGGCAGAACCGCTCAAATTAATCCGGCTTAAGTGCGCTAACCTTCCATTGGTTGTCACGCAATTAAATCGGAGTAATCTGACAGTCTGTCGAATCGAGCACGATGCAACCACGAACAGTTACCTCGATCGAAACAAGTCATACAAATACCGACTCGAAGGTGGATCCCAGAGATTACAACAATCCATAAGTATTAAATAGGTCTCACTTGAGGTAATTTATTACAAACCAAGTTCAATGCATAAAGCAACTGTTAAATCAAAGTTTTCGAAAGCAGCGGAAATAAACTAATTATTCGAAAGCGGTAGTAACATCACGTGAAGCCGTCGTGACGTCACTCTGAAGCATCCTCGTCCCAAACAACAGTCCAACCAGGAGGAAGGGTGGTTGGCCAGGTAAGACCTGCAACCATCTCCTCAAGAGCACTACCTGAAAACAATTCAACAAGCAAGGCTGAGTATACTAATACTCAGCAAGACTTAACCGTCGGGTGTTAGCTACAACACCAACTTCTAGACATGCAAGGCTTTTGGCTGGTGGGTTTGTTTTGCCAAATAGCGACTAATGGTGGATCCTTACTTTCAATATTTTAGCATCAGGTTCTAGTTAAGTTAACCATTCTAGGTAAGCAACCTGTACTAACCCAAGCAAGTGGAGCAAACAATTAAGCAAGCATCAAGTTTATCATCATCATGTTCCACTTTCATTACTCGGTGCGGCAAGAGATCAAGTAGTCTCATTAGCTACGAGAAACAGACAGTTCGAACCGATTTTAACCTTGCAAGGTGGATACTAAACACACGGAAAAGCACCAACCCCGAGGGTCGACGCTAACCAGGCCGTTCCCATGTCTTCCGGGTTTGTTAATCCGAGCCCACTCCCCTTGGACACAAGCCTTAGCCGGTCATACTTCGCGGCCGTAGCCGGCCGGCCTCGGTCTTGAGCCACGTGTCAGCGACAGGGGGATAAATCCCAGGGCAAGCAGGACAAGGCCACGCCCCCTTCCGAACAGGTACTAAACTTACCGGTCCCATGCCCAAACAAGTGCTTAGTGCTTTCAAACACTTGACCAACATCGCCGGCACACTTCGACCTTAGCAACTTTTCATAAACAGACGGGGCATCTACACGACCAAAATCCCCGTCCGTCATCCTTATGATTCCAACATAAGTAAAGCAGTTGATTCCTATATCTCGCGTGTGACAGGAAATCACTCGACTTTTACCGGGTCCTTATAGCGGGGCAGCTATCGACCTATCATACTAGTATTGCATAGCACAGGTACCTAGGATCATGCAACTAGGGTTTCAATTCAACTCCGGAACATAAATGCACAGACATAAACTTAGCAAAACATAGTTGCATGTATTTGAAACATAGGACATGCTCCGGGGCTTGCCTTCGGGCACAGTATTAGCTTGGGAGTCCTCGGCAGCAACGTTCGGGTCTTGCTCGACCTGGACGACGTTCACCTCGCCTTCAGCTTGGCCTTCTCCTTCCGCGGGGACCAGCTCGTAGTCTCCGTCGGCGAGGGCAGGTTCTACACGAATGCATATGCAATAAGAATATGATCTTATGTCGAGTCATCACTGTTGTACAATGATGAACCCGGGTGCATTTAGTAACACATTCACCTGGACAAAATTTGTCTGATCTTCCCTTTCTTTAACAAAGGTTGTAATTACTCATTAAAGTATTTGAGTTAGTCGATGGTGATTGTGTATACATATATTATTTACCTTTGGTTTCGTCACAAAACAGCAAGGCTGTGTGTGTGATGTTTTTAGTTTATTTAACCATTTTTAGAAAATAGCTTATTCTTATTTAACTCCTTTTTAGCACTGAAACTTTCATAAATTATTCTGGCAGTTTGGTTTACTATTATAAGGTGAAAAATTTACTGTGTGCTCTTTGTGGTTTACTTGATTTGCTGACCAAAATTTAAGCCAAGATCATGCATACATTTACCACAACAAAATAAACAAAAACAGCACACTATCATCAAGAATAAATCCTAAGAAATCACACTATCATCCAAAGGTCCTTAGAATTTTAACAGAGCCTAATTTAACCTAAACAAGCTCACATGCCAAAGGATAGCTCCAAAAGATCTAAAGATCCTGCTGTTTGAATTTATCAAGCTTAAAATGGTATGAATTAAAAGTGCAAGCTAGACAGCTCAAACCAAGCTCTACTATTTACCAGACATGCACCAAGTTACCACAAGACTTCTATGAAAAGATTGAGCTCAGAAGCTTCACAGACTAATTATTAAAAATGTTGAACCAATTGTGCACTGCCAGACTAAACAATTAATAACTCAAAATCTAGTGTGTAGCTTTATGCCAACTTACTACAGCAGCCTAGATCCTTCATCGGCTACAACATACTCAAAAACTAGCACAAACAAGCCAATGGGTTTCAAACTGTGCACAAATTAGAGTTTGAACAGATTTGAATCTAATTCAAAAACAAAGTAGAAAACACCTATACATGCTTTCTAGGAAAGGTAGAACACAGCACCAGTAGCACAACAAAATTGGGTTTGCATTTTTCTGATTTTTCTATGATTTTTAATCGATTTTCAAAGTTTCAGGATTTGGATACTAGATCTGAACAATCTATTACAGACTAGCCCCTGAAACTTGCGCTAAGGCCCCTGGAAAGATTTGTGGCTTTGCAATGTGGTCCCTGGCCATGGCCGGCGGCGAGTTGGCCGGATTCCGGCGAAGTGAGGCCACGGGGCTCAACAATAACCAGTCGAGGGTGCTCAGGGGTGCTCACCGCCTCACCTCGAGTGGATTCCGAGTAGTTTGGGCGGCCGGAGGTGGTGTGGCGGCGGCGGACGGCGGAGCTGGGCGGCGGCGGCTCTGTTCGAGCTTGCTCCAGCGGCTAGAGTGGCGATGGCGCTCGACTGAGGGCTGGGGGAGCTCGAGAGGTGTGCTGCAGGTGCGCTCGAGTGGTTTGCTGCGCTCGAGTGGTTTGCTACAGGTGCGCTCGAGTGGTTTGCTGCGCTCGAGTGGTTTGCTACGCTCGAGTGGTTTGCTGGATGGCGGCGGAGCGGAGCTGAGGAGGGGAATCGACGGCGGGGCAGAGAGTGGCAGCTGGGGCTCTAGGAAGCTGGAGCAAGGGCGTGGTGAGTGCTGGTGGTGAAGAACGGCGGCGGAGCAGCGCGCACGGCGGAGAGCGGCGGAGGGGCAGCCTGGCGGCGGCAATGGCGAGCGGCGGAGGGGGCTCGCGTGCAGGGGGGTGTGGGGCTTTTATAGGCAGTCGAGGCGAGGCTCGGACTGCAGGCTCGGAGCGGCGAAGCTGCCACGCGGAGCTCTGGGCGGCGCGTTGCTGGCTGCCGCGGCGGACATGGCTCGCCGGTCGGCGGCCTGTCGCGGCGGGGCGGCGCTGGGCTTGGCGGTCGGTGGCCGGTCGGGGCGAGCTCGTGCGCGGGTTGGCAAGGTGCTGGGGCCCACGGCGACTAGTTTGCCAGCCTTGGTCGGGGCAGCGGCGCTGCAGCCCGCCGGCGGGTCGACGGCGACCACGTGGCGCGCGCCGGGCGCCCGTTCGTCTGGTCCGAACGGCGCGGGGGGACAGAGCGGCTCTGTCGGGCGGGCCACAGGGGAACAGCGCGCGGCGCATTTAAGGCGCGGGCGCAGCCTCGGCGTCCGTGTCAGAGACCGGCCGCCGCGTGGCGGCGCTGTCGGGCGCGTGAACGCGCGGCGCCGGAGATCGCCGGCAATTCGTCGAACACATGCCGGGTGTCCATTCAAACCAAATTTTCTCTGAAATTTTGAACTGAAGTTCAAAATCTCCAAATAGCAAAGTTGTGTTCCAGGTTACCAGCTACAACTTTTGTAAAGGTTGACCTATGAAAAAGTGTATAGATCAACGGGAAAATTGCAGAGAAAACAGCATGAACTCGGGTGCCAGCCTGCGGTGAACTTCGGTGTTTGACTGACTTTGACTGAGATTTAAGGTGCCTTCCACTCAAAATCTCGAAACGAGCCAATTGACAAAAATGTGTCCCATTAAAAACTGAACAACTTTTGTATTGGTCAATTTTCAAGTTCTTAAGTGAAATTTCGAATTCGAACCATGCCAACCGTGAAAGGTCAAAAGTTCACCGAGGTGCAAGGGAATTTTTGGTAGGATTCCTTAAGTGAAAATCTAGGTCGGGCCAATTAAACTTAATTAGGCTAAGACAAAAGGTTTAGCAGGTGATTAAGCTAATCAACACCTAGATTGTCACAGCCTATCCCCCTTAAACAGAATCTCGACCCGAGATTCGAGTGTAGAAAGAACTAGTGTGTGCAAGAATGCTTACGATCATGTAGAAGAAGGAAACCCGAAAACTTGGTGTTCAAATAATTCTTCGTTTCCCATGTGGCTTATTCCTCCGTGTGATGATTCCACTGTATCTTATACATTTTAATGATCTTCCTTCTTGTTCCCCTTTTTTTGCGGTCGAGAATCCGGAGAGGGTGTTCCACGAGAGCCAGGTCGGGTTCCACCCATGCCAAGTTTTGATCGACCATCTCAACCTCGGGAACTCGAACGCACTTCTTAAGTTGAGATACGTGGAAAACATTGTGGACAGCCGACAGCCTCTCGGGGAGTTGTACTCGGTATGCTACTGGTCCGCAGACTTCTATGATCTCATATGGCCCAATGTAACGAGGTGCCAATTTTCCTTTTACCCCAAACCTTAGTACTCCCTTAGTGGGTGAGACTCGAAGGTAAACGTGTTCTCCCACAGAGAACTGTAGGGGCTTCTTTCTTTTGTCAAAATAACTCTTTTGTCGGGACTGGGCAGCCTTCAGGTTAGCCTGAATCACTTTCACTTTCTCCTATGCCTCGGCCACTAGGTCCGTGCCGAACATCGATCTCTCGCCGTTTGGGACCAACTCAACGGAGTTCGACATCTTTGGCCATACAGCGCCTCAAAAGGTGCCATCTTTAGACTCGCTTGGTAGCTGTTGTTATATGAGAACTCAGCGAGGGGCAAACATTTATCACAATTCTTGTCAAAGTGTATTACACAAGCTCTCAGCATATCTTCCACTATCTGATTAACCCTTTCGGTTTGGCTATCTGTTTGGGGGTGGTATGCGGAACTGTGGATTAACTTGGTTCCTACTGATTTATGCAAGTGCGCCCAGAAGCGGGATACGAACTGAGGACCTCTGTCTGATATGATGGTTTTGGGCGTGCCATGAAGACGATAGATTTGGCTGAAATAAATGTCAGCATACTCCTTGGCGGTGTAGGTGATGTGGACTGGAATAAAATGTGCGGTCTTGGTAAGTCGATCGACAATAACCCATATAGAATCATGCTCCTGGGAAGTGAGGGGCAATCCAACTATGAAATCCATGCTTATATCCTCCCATTTCCAAGAAGGTATTGGAAGGGGTTGTAACATTCCCGCTACCTTAAGGTGACTGGCCTTAATTCTTTGGCAAGTATCGCACTCCGAGACGTACGTGGCAATGTCCCTCTTCATTCTTGTCCACCAAAAATTTTGTTTCAAATCTTGGTATATTTTGCTGCTCCCCGGGTGAATGGAAAATTTAGAGAGGTGAGCCTCATCCAAAATTTCCTTTTGGAGCTCCGGATTTTTAGGTACCACTAGACGTTCCCCAAAATGTACGACCTCTTTTTGATCTAATCTGAAACAACGATACTTCTCATCTCCAGCAGAGAGCCTTTCTTTAATGATCTTGATGCATTTATCTTGAGACTGAGCGGCAGCGATTTTGTCGTAGAGAGTCGGTTCTAAGGAAATGTTATTGAGTGAGCCATGAGGAACAATCTCCAAGCTAAGCTTCCTCATCTCAGCACATAGGGTCTGGCTATAGGTGTCTGCGGTGAGACAGTTGCAATGTGACTTCCGACTCAACGCATCGGCTACAACGTTGGCTTTTCCCGGATGATAAAGTATTTCCAAGTCATAATCCTTGACCAATTCCAACCATCTACATTGCCTCATATTCAGATCTGCCTGCGTAAGGATGTACTTGAGACTTTTGTGATCGGTGTACACTTTACACTGTGCTCCCATGAGGTGGTGTCTCCAAAGTTTTAGAGCATGAATCACAGCTGCTAATTCAAGATCGTGAGTAGGGTAATTCACCTCATGTGGGCGAAGGGTTCGAGAAGCATAAGCAATGACTCTGTTATCTTGCATGAGAACACATCCTAACCCGGTGCCTGAATCATCGCAGTAGATGTCGAGCCCGATGCAACCACGAACAGTCTGTCGGGTCGAGCCCGATGCAACCACGAACAGGCTGGGGGAGCTCGAGAGGTGTGCTGTAGGTGCGGTCGAGTGGTTTGCTGCGCTCGAGTGGTTTGCTGCAGGTGCGCTCGAGTGGTTTGCTGCGCTCGAGTGGTTTGTTGGATGGCGGCGGAGCGGAGCTGAGGAGGGGAATCGACGGCGGGGCGGAGAGTGGCAGCTGGGGCTCTAGGAAGCTGGAGCAAGGGCGTGGCGAGTGCTGGTGGTGAAGAACAGCGGCGGAGCAGTGCGCACGGTGGAGAGCGGCGGAGGGGCAGCCTGGCGGCGGCAATGGCGAGCGGCGGAGGGGGCTCGCGTGCAGGGGGTGCGGGGCCTTTTATAGCCCGTCGAGGCGAGGCTCGGACTGCGGCTCGGAGCGGCAAAGCTGCCACGCGGAGCTCTGGGCGGCGCGTTGCTGGCTGCCGCGGCGGAGATGGCTCGCCGGTCGGCGGCCTACGCGGCGGGGCGGCGCTGGGCTTGGCTGTCGGTGGCCGGTTGGGACGAGCTCGTGCGCGGGTTGGCGAGGTGCTGGGGCCCACGGCGACTGGTTTGCCGGCCTTGGTTGGGGCAGCAGCGCTGCAGCCCGCCGGCGGGTCGACGACGACCACGTGGCGCGCGCCGGGCGCCCGTCGCGTCTGGTCGGAACAGCGCGGGGGGACAGAGCGGCTCTGTCGGGCGGACCGCGGGGGACAGCGCGCGGCGCATTTAAGGCGCGGGCGCAGCCTCGGCGTCCGTGTCAGAGACCGGCCGCCGCGTGGCAGCGCTGTCGGGCGCGTGAACGCGCGGCGCCGGAGAGCGCCGGCAATTCGTCGAACACATGCTGGGCGTCCATTCAAACCAAATTTTCTCTAAAATTTTGAACTGAAGTTCAAAATCTCCAAAAAGCAAAGTTGTGTTCCAGGTTACCAGCTACAACTTTTGTAAAGGTTGACCTATGAAAAAGTGTATTGATCAACGGGAAATATTGCAGAGAAAACAGCATGAACTCGGGTGCCAGCCTGCGGTGAAATTTCGAATTCGAACCATGCCAACTGTGAAAGGTCAAAAGTTCACCGAGGTGCAAGGGAATTTTTGGTAGGCATTCCTTAAGTGAAAATATAGGTGGGGCCAATTAAACTTAATTAGGCTAAGACAAACGGTTTAGCAGGTGATTAAGCTAATCAACACCTAGATTGTCACATTAACCATTCTGCATCCCTGCGGAAATATAAATACGATACCCTGGGATAACTCCCTAGGTGCAGTGCTACAACGAGATATATTCTGTGCGCTTGCAGAATCCATTTTGCATACAACGACATATATCTTCACGCTCTTGAAGCGTTGCTAAAACGTGACGCTAAGGAGTGCCAACACCAACCTCCAAAGAAATACTTTCAGTTTGGACGACACCTTCACTTTCTAGAGGTTGGACCCTTCTTTATCGTTTTCCTTGTAATCAGTCTTGCCCGGTCGCCCTTCAAAGTAAGCACAATTCTTCTCCTTGTTACAGACCAGCATCCGGTAAGCAGATCGCACTGAGAAGATGCCACTCTTCTCATAATGCCAAGCCCAAAAGTCCTCCTGTCTTCTGGTACTTAGGGGAATGCTGCTTATCGCCTCCACATCCAATGGATGGAAGACTTGTGAAAGTTTCTATCTATTCCAACATGCTCCCATTGGATGAATAAGCTCACATACTCATTGTGGCGGGTTTGGTGATGGTGTCGCCATTGGACGGAGCATGCCATCTCTAGGGAGCCAATTTGTTTCCTAGATACTTGTATCTTTTCCTGTGCCGATGCGCTTAATAAGGCCTTGAAGCAGGACTTCCTTTCCTTCCATGATCGCACGCCATATTTGGGATGGTGTTGTTCCTGTCTCAGCCCCTAGAAAATCACCTTCAGGGTAGTACACTGCTTTCAGGACACGAGCGCTTAACGACTTCGGGTCCTGCACAATGCGCCATGATTATCTGGCTAGCAATGCTAGGTTAAACAGCTCAATGCCCCTAAAACCCAGCCCTCCTAGATACTTGGGCTTGATCATGTCGTCCCAAGCCACCCAACATGTCTTCCGTTTGCCTTGTTTGCTGCCCCACAAACTCATCATCACACCAGTAATATGTTGACACAAGCCTCTCGGTAGTTTGAAACAAGACATTGAATACATAGGAACCGCCTGGGCCACTGCTTTGATCAGAACCTCCTTCCCCCTGCTGATAGAGATTGCTCCTTATATTTCTCAATGGGCACAATATGTGGCGGAACCTAGACTCCATATTATTATTAGCAGCGAAAAGTAACAAACCCCAGACCTTACGACTACTAACTACTTATACACACTTATCAAAAAGTAAAAAACCCCACGCCTTACAGAAGGAAAAAAAAACAAAAGAAAGTGCCCAAACCAAAGCAAAGGCCCAAAAATCTTTCACGGCACCTGCTTATGTTTTTTTTTTTGGTATGCATCACCAGCCGGGCCCCTAAATGACCGTCTATCTCTTGTTTTAGTCTTCCAAGCGAAAAAAAAACTTTAGCGGAGCCTGTAAATGAGGTTACCATTTTGTGGCAGGCCACCAAATTTTGGTCACCCCTAGAACTGGAGGCCCTCTATTTCCACCCGACATCATTTGGTCGGTCAGCTGGAGTACGTGGAGAATTTGAAGCCTCTAAATTCTAGAGGCCAGCCTGGAAAAACAAAATCGGAGCTCAAATTTAGAGGTCTCACTGGAGTTGCTATAAGAAAAAGAGATTAGTATGTCGAGATTAGAACCGAAGGTGTGGTGAACGGATACGCATATGTACGTCCTCACGGAGAAATTAACAATAAACTTGAGAATATTGTTAAAGGATTCACTGCTATCGACAAAGTTTGGGTTTCATCTGTAGCCTACCACAACTTGCTTGGGACAAAAGGCTATGTTGTTGTTGAAGGAATATTATCATTTAAGCCACAAGCATGTGATATTTGAGTGCAACTGGATATGTCATCAGTCAAAACTTTTGTCATAAATTTTCTTTTCATACAGTGATTTTAAATACGTGAAATGATGTGAGCTGCTTTGTCTCGAAAAGTACCGTAAAGGTACGTTTTCGTGTATAGGACAATTGCTTTGATTTAGTTCTTACAAATATATTTTCAGTTCTCCATGAGCTGAACATACATCGCTAGTATGATGGTTTGAATTCCTCAAAAAGGTATGATGGTTTGACTGCTTGTCATGGTTCAATTCCATGGCCTCTCGTTGTTTTGTTTTTGTTTTTTTTCCAAATTTCCTATTTTTTTAATTCCACGATACACCCTTAATACTGATATATTCAGCCTGCAATAGTTATTCCAATATATCGTTACATATTGCAACGCTTAGAAATTTTATGGGTGATATAAAGTATAAATGTTATATGGTACTAGTAGGGTGGCACGTGCCACAAGCACACGTTGTAAAAATGAAAATAAAATAAAATAAATCCTAATTTAAAAAGAAACAAATTATGAACCATGATGTTATATTCAGTTCAAATTCTCACAAATAAAAAGGTATAGATATAGTATAGAAGAAATGATTGTGTCACAAATTTTTTATACTTTAACAATCCAGATGTGCTTGTCACATACACGTAAATTACAAAGAAAAAATTGATAAACAAGATGCTAATGTTGATAGAACATTTATCTAATGTGCTATCATAATGTGGCAATACTTTTGATCAATTCATGATCATGCAACCTAGTCGTTCTCGTTCTGCTTGTTCCTCTGCCTCCCTCTCTCTGAAGGATCACTCATAGCAAACAGCTTGCAGGTCAAATAAATCTTTGAAATGAAGAATCAATCGACACTCTTTAAGTGCTACTCATAAACAATGTGGTTGAAAACTTGTTTCGGCTGTTGGATCTTTTCCAAGATTCGTTCTGTAAAGAACAGCAAAGAATTTATCAAGAATTTATGTTAATATTAGCCTCAAATTAATTTTATAATTATTGAGTAATTTCAAGTAAAAGTTTACAAGTCAAGACAGAAGACACAGAGACAGATTGCCAGTTATTATTGATAGAGAAGCAGTCTAGATTAAGATCTGTACAAGACCGATATAATTCACTTTGGTATTTTCTACAGGTCGACGATACACAAAATGATTTAGTTAGCATGGTCATCATGACAGCAAGGTTTATTGCAGCAGTCATGTCAATCAAACTTTTATCTTCTCACCAGTTCAATAACTAAAGCAAAGTTAAAAGCAAACAACCCCCACAGATGTAAGCTCTGAAACCCAAGAAACCTTGTTGGGCTGAAGCATTAAGACAATGCTTCACCAAAAAGCTTGAGTAATTTGAACACTGCAATGCCCTTTGCACTATCTCAATGGTATGGACATGAGACATCATTCTAGTACTAAAATGAACTATGATAAATCAAGCTACTGCATAGAGTGTTTTTTGCCCAGAAATGCCAATACACCATGAATAACTATAGACAATGATTTAAAATGATGATTAAAATGGATTAAAAGATGTTTGCATGAAATTATCATCGGTAAAGCAGAGTTTTGCATGAATACCCTGTACGATTTGGTACTGCAACAGATAAAATCTTACCAACCTTAAAAGTAGAGGATATCCTCATAGAATTTTGGAAATCTGTCACAATTTGAATCCGTAGGTGATAACAAAATAAGGTAAAAAGGCACCAAAGGATTACCTCTTATGCAGTTGGACAGTCATTTGGATCAAACACTAATAGCTTTTCATAGTAAGTGCCAAAGGATCTATACTGGAAAACTTCTGAGAAATGGAACCCCGTCTTTCTTTTTCATGCTGCTCAGTACCTTCTTACATTCTCATCCCGAACCTAAAAAGGCATTAAAAGTGCAACAATTCAACCTTGGAGCCACTGAAGCAAATAAGACACAAAATAAAAAATAAGTTTGGCATAGCACTATACCCGAGAAATTGTATCCATTGATGGTGTGCCTAGAAGATCAGTCATCAAATCTAACTGATGAACAACATTTTTACCAGGAAATAAAGGCTTACCGGTCTACACCTCAGCGAACATGCGTCAAGTGCTCCAAATGTCAGTAGCTGGTGTATACTGCATTTTATTAGGGACAAGCACATTCAGACTATTTAAGCATCCTAGCAATGATTTAAGTAAAAGTAAAATTCTTTTACCATTCTGAATAGTAAAGGAAATTAAGCTCATGTTATTGTAAAGGTCCTATTCAACAGGTCATTATTTGTTCCTATTTGTGCATAAACAACAGTGAAAAGTAATAACATGCTATGATATAATTCATTGTCAAAGGAGAAAAAAAGAAGAAGAATATGCACAATATAATCAAAGGAATAAAGTACGCGCACTGGCCAGCACAGGGGAAGACAAATCGATGTGCATGAGTCGTCAATCCCTAAAAATAAAGCAAAATAGAATCATAATTCAGCAGCTGCAAGTAGGGACACGCAGATCCACTACTATCTAACCCAAGCATAGACAAGTCAAATGTATGAACTCATACAAACAAGTCAACAGTTTGAGACTTGGTTCTGAATCATATTGTTTGACAGTTGCATTTGAAAACAAATAATTTGATGTGCTTGGCCCCCAAAAACCTCATTGTAGTTGACTATTAAATGCGCAAGAAACAAACACTGCTTATCTATTAAGCCATAAAACCCGACAATTCCATAAGGTTTCAGATTGTATACATGAAAATTAGGTGTCAATGAGAACAAACACACATTTCTATTCATGCGATAGATAAAACTTGGAGCATTGCACATGGTTACAGCTTTCTTTGATTCATTCCCTCATTTATAACGCAGAATTTTGCAAGAATACCCTGTACGATTTGGCACTACAATCCTGGGCAAACTACAGGTAAATTCTTACCCATTGCAAAACAGAGGATATCATCATAGAAGTTGAGAAGCCATAGTCAGGAGAACGGGAGAGGAGGTCTCCACCGATCTTGCTCACTCCTCCGCCAATAGGATAAGAGTCACCACTTACTCGCCTTGCAACGTGTCAAGTGTCAACTCACTCCTAAAGATGCATAACTCGGTGCAATTCAACATAAAAGAGAACAAATCCGGTAGTCCCGGTAGGTGTTCCCTAACACGCCCAAGATCGAGCACGCCCACCGTTACAAATTACATCATCACATGAACCATAAAGATCAATTTTAAACAAACATGGTTTCACAATTAAGTTACTAGTTCTTACATAAATAGTTCCAACGAGAATTAAAAAGAGAGCACAAGGAACAAGTTTAAACTCTCAACTTGACAACATAAAAGATGGATGAGTTTGTGTTTCTCCAACATCTAACTTAGACAAAAAGAGCCACAATGCAGCAGATAAACGATCGATAACGCAAAAGAATGATGGTGTCATTGCCTACAAACACCACCACAATGATGCCACATTTTCATCACTCATCACCCACGCTTGGATCAGCGGGGTAAAATTGACCAAAAACCATCTCCGGCTCACCTGCAACTTAGAGTTTTGAAAGCAACGTGAGTACGTTGGGTACTCGCAAGACTTATGAAAGGAAAATATATAGCACCATGCAAGGATATATCAAGGTTAGGCTTTAAGGTTAAAATAAATTTAGCAAAAGCCTAAAGCGACTCATCCTTAAATTTAAACCATTAGCATGTTAAGCAACAACCTATAAGCATCTAGTTCATTTTACTTATCTTGCCTAAGCCCTCACAATATTTTAGTTGAGACAAGAACAATATCACGGTAACATAGAGCATGAACATATACCGAGTAACATTAGATTTCAGGGTAACTCTATGATGAATCCAAGGATTTGAGCTTGCTCATGACCGAGAACGTGGCAATTCGAATTGATTTACACCTTGCAAGGGTTGTACTCTTTACCAGCTCGCCACGGGATAAACCCATGACAACTCAATCCGATATGCCCCAATGTTGGAGACAACGCCTAGCTTGCAAGGAGAAAGCGCTAGGTCCACCGGGGACACCCCTAGCACCCCTCTACAAAGCCCACGGCCACACATCTAGGACCATGCTACACTACCAAGACAACAATTGAAAAAGAGCTTACCCGACAGTGATCGGACGACAGTAGCACTGAGGGTGCTCAAAACAAAGTCAACAACGGACAGGCCTTAACTAGTTCAAACGGGCTATGCCACTGAGACTCCTTTCTCGTGACCCTATCCCCAGTTCATGCCTCGCATTCAACTTCATCATTCTCATCAACATTGTTCATCATTAATTAACCAAAAGTAAAGGCGAGAAGTTGATTAGCCTATAGCCCATCCCTCCCAAAGTTGACTAGACCATGACTAAGCCCCTAAGCATTTAATCAATTTAAATTAGTAATAGCCCCTTTCTACACGATTGACAAGGAGAGGACATAAAACAAGCAAGGCTTAAAGATAGGATTCTAATGCATCAATTAAACCCACATGCGACCCATAGCGGCATAAATTAAACATATGGTAGGACATATGAGCTGCTTGCCTTAGTTCTCCTCAGGTTCCACAACCACTTCTTCACCGACTTCGGACTCGGGCTCAACAAACTCGCTCTCCGGCACTTCGGTCGCTAAAAGAATGAAATGCATGTATGCATTAGTGATGATGTCATGAGTGCAATGCTAATGAAATGAGTATGAAGTGGTAGATGCAACCAAGAGCATAATAATGACATCATATGAAGCTAAAGCATTGATGTATAAAAGAGCGACTCAAATTAAGCAATACACTAGCAATCAAGATAAAGCCAAAATAATTGCTATTTATAACTAAAAATTATGAAATAAAACAAACATCTAGAGAATCACTATAACAGCTCATGAGAGTTGGATTCACCTCAAAAACTATTTCTAATAAATAGATATAAAAAGATAAAGTGAAAACCACTATTAACCAAATTAATTCATAAAAGACATGCAAATCAACCATAATAACAGAGAGGTCAATTTTTATGAATTTTATACATTAACTTAAGATTAAAAAAGGTGGGTTTATCATTTTATCAATTTTCTACTATTTATTAAGCTCTTTACAAGATTATCATAAGATACATTATAGAGCAAAAAGTAAAACAGAAACAGAAGTATACTCATTTTTATTAGATAGAGCACATCACCATGGTTCCAACAAACTTGGATTCACATTTTTTGCATTTTTCTACAATTTTCTATGCATTTTACAATTTTCAGCCATTATATCTAAAACAAAAACCAAAAATAGAAAAACCACTTCGCGAAAAGAGTCCCTAGAAACAAATCAAACCTCGCAGATCCACCCTTTCCTTGCGAAACAGCCCCTGCACTTTACGGAAAACCCTCTGAAACTAATCCACCTTCTAATCTAAGGTCCCCGAGCCCAACCCCTTGGTCAAGGCCATGACCCGCGGCAGTTGACCGGCAAATACTCGCCGGAGAAGTGATGGCCGGCGCGGGAAACGTGCCCAACGCGTAGCTAGCTTCGAGGCGCATCCATACATGCCCTAAACACGCTCGCTCGGGGAGGCACGGTGGCGGCGCCCCTGTGGGCGGCGGCGACGGCGAGGGAGGAAGCGTGTGCGGGGGTGGAGAAGGGGCGGCGGGCTACGGCGGAGCCCACCACGTGCTCAGCTTGGGCGAAGTAGGTCGGAGGAGGCCAGACCGTGCGGAGCTCCGAGGTGCTCCAATGCTGGCCGGTGGCGGACGGTGAAATACGGCCTCCACAGCGGCCGAATCTGAGTGAGAAGATGGTAGAAATGTCAAGGATGAAGTGTAGGAGCTCCATGCGAAAGGAATCGAAGAATGGTTCACTGACGACGAAGAATTCCGACAGCGAAGCTCGCTGGCGCGCGGTGGTGGCGGCGGCTTCAATGGATGGGGTGGCTAGGGTTTTGGGGGCCGCCGGGTCAGGTTTTAAAGGCGGGTAGGAGCGGGCCAAGTCCGTGAGATCTCGAAGGCTCGCCCCATGGCCGGTGGCGACGTGGAGGGCGGCCTCTGATAGAGCTGAAGTGTCCGATCTTTCGATGAGTGGAGGTAATTTCTATTTGATGGAAGTCGACCCTCACGATCCGACTACGACGAGAGAACCCGAAGTGCCAATGCAATCACTGAACCCACTCCCTGTGGTTACCGACCTTGTTGAAGCAAGATCAGCCTGATCACGAAGATCAATTTCTGTACGCAATCGAAGAACGAACAAGAAAAAGAGGTGAGCAATCTTAATATCACTCGAAGGTGGAGTTCTGAATCACACGAGGACAGCACGTATTTGTGCGTGTTCGGTGTAGCTAAAGCTAGATGTAAAACAAAACTCAAGTCTAAAAATAAAAGAGGGGTCTATCTAAATAGGGGGCGCAGCCCATAGGGTCGGCATGGAGGGGAACCCATGCCCAGGGGGGGTGGGGCGCGCCCAAGGTGGGCCCCACCAGTCAGGCGCCCCCACCTGGGACTCCTGTTGGGCCAGCTTCTATTCTTCTGGGCCTTCGTTCTTCAGCAGCATGACGAAGCTCAATTCTCTCGCACGGGCCCGAGTAATTGGCCCAGGTGGAAGTGGCGCCTGGGCTTCTGGAACTGGAGGTGGCGCCTGGGCTGAAAGTGGCGCCTGGACTAGTGCTGCTAGTGTAGAATCACTCCTGTTGTCGTTGATGTCCTCATCATCCTCCCCTTCTTGAACTGAAGTCGCCCTCGACGGCAGCTCCTCACCTTCTCCCGCATACGGCTTCAAATCTGCAACATTAAAACTAGTGGAAACACCAAACTCTGTAGGCAGGTCAAGGACATAAGCATTATCATTAATCTTGGTTAGCACTTTAAAAGGACCAGCAGCACGAGGCATTAATTTAGAACGACGCAAAGTAGGAAAACGATCCTTTCTCAAATGCAACCAAACCATATCACCCGGTTCAAAAGTAACAAGTTTTCTCCCTTTACTACCAGCAATCTGATATTTAGCATTAGCAGCAGCAATGTTTTGTTGAGTCTGTTCATGCAAATTAATCATATGTTCAACATGTGCAACCGCATCTAAGTGTGGAGCGCCATCAGCATCAAGCGAAAACAAATCAATAGGTGCCCGAGGAATATAACCATAAACAATCTGAAAAGGGCACATCTTTGTAGAGGAATGCGTAGCATGATTATAAGCAAACTCAACATGAGGCAAATAATCCTCCCAACGTCTCAAATTTTTATCTAGGACAGCCCTAAGCATAGTTGACAAAGTTCTATTAACCACTTCAGTTTGTCCATCAGTTTGAGGGTGACAAGTTGTGCTAAACAGCAATTTTGGTTCCCAATTTATTCCAAAGAGATCTCCAAAAATGATAAGAAACTTAGCATCACGATCAGAAACAATTGTATTTGGAATACCGTGCAAGCGAATAATCTCTCTAAAGAACAATTTAGCAACACTGCTAGCATCATCGGTCTTATGACAAGGTATGAAATGAGCCATTTTAGAGAATCGATCAACAACCATAAAAATACTATCCGTCCCCTTCTTAGTTCTAGGCAAACCCAAAACAAAGTCCATAGAAATATCGCGCCAAGGGGAAGTAGGAACAGGCAAAGGCATATACAAACCATGGTTGTTCAATCGGGATTTAGCCTTTTGACATGTAGTACAGCGTGCAACCAAGTGCTCAACATCAGGACGCATCCGAGGCCAAAAGAAGTGGGCGGCCAGCACCTCAAGCGTTTTGTAAACGCCAAAATGTCCCATTAGTCCGCCTCCATGAGCTTCCTGTAACAACAAAAGACGAACCGAGCTAGCTGGAATACACAGCTTGTTAGCACGAAACAGGAACCCATCCTGTATGTGAAATTTCCCCCATGGTTTACCAGTCATACAATGTTTATAAGCATCTTTAAAATCATTATCATCGACATATTGATCTTTCATAATGTGTAAACCAAAAATTTTAAAATCCAATTGTGACAGCATATTATATCGGCGAGACAAAGCATCAGCAATCACGTTGTCCTTCCCGTTCTTGTGTTTAATGATGTAAGGAAAAGACTCAATGAATTCTACCCAATTAGCATGACGACGGTTCAGATTATTTTGGGTACGAATATGTTTTAAAGACTCATGATCAGAATGGATTATAAACTCACGATGCCAGAGATAGTGCTGCCACGTTTGCAAAGTACGCACTAAAGCATAAAGTTCTTTATCATAAGTAGAATATTTCAAACTAGCACCGCTTAATTTTTCACTGAAATAAGCAACCGGTTTTCCTTCTTGTAACAGAACAGCACCTGACCCAATACCACTGGCATCACATTCGAGCTCAAATATTTTACCAAAATCAGGCAATTGCAAAAGAGGAGCATGTGTTAACTTATCTTTCAAAGTAGTGAAGGCGAGCTCCTGGGAATCAGTCCAAGTAAAAGGAACACCTTTCTTTGTAAGCTCATGTAGAGGTGCTGCAATAGAGCTAAAATCTCGTACGAATCGACGGTAGAAACCTGCAAGCCCAAGAAAACTCCGAATCTGCGTGACCGTCGTCGGTGTAGGCCATTCCCGAATTGCATCAATCTTGCTGCTGTCCACCTCAATACCCTGTGGAGTAACAACATAACCAAGAAACGAAACACGTTGTGTGCAGAAGATGCATTTTTCCATGTTAGCAAACAAGTGAGCAGCACGCAACGCATTAAAAACAGCACGCAAATGTTCTAAATGCTCTTCCATAGACTTGCTGTAAATCAAGATATCATCAAAATATACAACAACAAACAAACCTATGAAAGGCCTGAGAACTTCATTCATCAAACGCATAAAAGTGCTGGGAGCATTAGTCAAACCAAACGGCATAACCAACCATTCATATAAGCCAAATTTAGTTTTAAAAGCCGTTTTCCATTCATCTCCCAATTTCATTCGAATCTGATGGTAACCACTACGCAAATCAATCTTAGTAAAAATAATGGCACCACTAAGCTCATCTAGCATATCATCAAGGCGTGGTATAGGATATCGATAACGAATGGTGATGTTATTAATAGCACGACAATCTACACACATACGCCACGATCCATCCATCTTTGGAACAAGTAACACTGGAACGGAGCAAGGACTAAGAGACTCACGAATGTACCCTTTGTCAAGTAACGCCTGGACCTGGCGCTGAATCTCTTTCGTCTCGTCGGGATTTGTGCGGTACGGGGCGCGATTCGGAAGCTGTGCGCCGGGAATGAAGTCGATCTGGTGCTCAATGCCACGAAGTGGAGGTAGTCCCGATGGTAAATCTTTGGGAAAAACATCAGCGTACTCCTGCAAAAGGTTTGCAACCGCAGGGGGAATATCCAAAGATGGTACATCATCAAGTGAAACGAGGACACTAGAACATACAAGTGCATAGCAAGGTAGCTCATCAACACAAAGATCAACAAAATCAGCACGTGTAGCAAATAAAACACGCGCATTCAACTTGATTTCAGAAGGTGATGGTACAAGTTGTTTAGCATTTTTAGCGGCTCGAGCAAGGTCATCTTTAACAATTTGTTCAGGTGTCATGGGATGTATAATTACTTTCTGACCTTTAAACATGAGAGAATAATGATTCAAACGACCATGATGCAAGCTATTAGTATCATATTGCCAAGGACTACCAAGTAACAATGAACAGGCCTCCATAGGAATAACATCACAATCAACAAAATCAGAATAGGCACCTATGGAGAACGGAACACGTACCGACTGTGTTACTTTAATCTTTCCACCATCATTAAGCCATTGAATATGATAGGGATGCGGATGCTTACGGGTGGGTAAGGACAACTTCTCTACCAGTGTAGTACTCGCCAAGTTGTTGCAGCTACCGCTGTTAATGATGATGCGAATCGACCGCTCCTGCACACCACCCTTTGTATGGAAAAGAGTGTGTCGCTGATTTTTCTCTGGCAGGGCGACCTGTGTACTAAGAACACGCTGCGCAACAAGACTTTCATACCTATCTGCATCACTGGGAGTAGCATGGACCACCTCATTATCTGCATGGTTAGTGGCAATCATAGTATGGTGAGGTTCATCGGAATCACTAGCAGAAGAGTACTCACCATCGTCATGTATGATCAAAGACGGGTGTTGGGGCAGTCCCGAATCATGTGCCCAAAGCCTTGGCAATGAAAACACCGAACATCTCATGTACGTCCCGAGGAAGAAGCTGCGCCTGGTGCTAGGGGTGCTGCAGGTTTCGTCGTCTTCTCATGCGGCGTAGTGCTAGGTGTAGAAGGTGATGGAGTGAAAGATGAGGAGCTGGACGATGGGCTTCTTCCTGCAAAAGGATTAGTATATGTCTTCGAACGGCGTCCCTGCACTTCATGTTCAGCTTTGCAAGCATATTCAAATAACATGGTCATATCATTATACTCCTTCTAATCAAGTATATCCTGAATTTCCCTGTTCAACCCACCACGAAATCGTGCCATAGCAGCATTATCCTGTTCAAACAAACCACAACGAATCATACCCTTTTGTAACTCTTGGTAATACTCCTCAACGGATCGTTGGCCTTGCTGGAATCGCTGCATAGTGTTAAGCAAATCTCGGGCATAATAAGAAGGAACAAAACGATGTCGCATAGCAGCTTTTAATTGAGCCCAAGTAGATGGAACAACAGTGGGATGTTTGAGTTTATATTCACGCCACCAAACTAAAGTAAACTCAGTAAATTCACTAATAGCAGCCTTAACTTGAGACGTAGCAGGAATATCATGACATGAAAATTTTTGTTCTACCTCTAACTCCCAATCAAGATATGCAGCAGGATCATACTTGCCATTAAAAGTAGGAATCTTAAATTTAATCTTCGCAAATGAATCATTAACCGGATTACGTACCACACGGCGGGCACGAGGGTGGCGGTCTCCATCCTCATATTCCGTGTCACCACCATAGCCCTTCTGCAATTCAGTGAGCGTCGTGTTCATCGCGTCAAGCCGGGCCGTCAAGGTGTCAAATGTACACTTGGCGGTTGTCTGAGCAAGGTCCTGCTGGTCGAGACGCTCGTTGGATGAAGAGATCGCGGAATCAACCTTCTCGTGCACCGTCTTTATGTCGTCTTTAAGTCCATCAAGGTCGGTCCGCATGCCTTGTAGCTTGGAGTCCATCTTGTCGTCGTCTCCTGACATGGTTAGCGCAAACACAAAAAAAACAGATCCTACGACAACAAAGGTGTGGGTGGAAAGCTCACAAAGATGCTGCGATCAAGTTCTTATCCGTTCTTACCAAGCAACAGGGGCGATCGCAAACAACAAGTAGCACCTGTGAAAGATTGGAGCAGCGATTGCCTGGAGAAACAAAAGTCTGCTCGTCGTAGGAATATGTGTAGTTCTGGGTAGGCTACACTCAAGTCAAGGATTAGCACAATCAAACAATAAATGCAAAGCTGAATAATAGTGCTAAACACGTAACAAAGCCGCTGGAAACAAGTGCCACCCGCAATGGATCAAGCAAGGACAACAAGGAAGTGGGGTGCAGAAACGGAAAATCTCCCGGGCCGCGTTACGCTGTGTAAACGGCGTTTTTTGGCCTCGAAACCGACTTCACCTGGCGCTACGCGGGGTGCCCTGTATAGGAAATTTCGTAAGCTTTCCGGAAAAAAAAAGAACGCTGAAATCGGAGATCCGAGCGAAAAGTTATGGCCGTTACAAAACGGGTGTTCGTAACGACACAAAACTGCCAAACGAAAAACCGAACTTTCCAAAAACGAACTCCTCTTTCCTTTTTTTTGAATTCTTTCCTTTGTCTTTCTTTTCAGAATTTTCCTTTTTTTCTTTCCTTTTTTTCTCTCTTTCCTCAAACAAGAAACAAGAAACTGTAGGTAATGGAACAACACTCGATAAAAACTCACCGATCAACCTGGAAAGCTGATACCACTTGATAGAGCTGAAGTGCCCGATCTTTCGATGAGTGGAGGTAATTTCGATTTGATGGAAGTCGACCCTCACGATCCGACTACGATGAGCGAACCCAAAGCGCCAATGCAATCGCTGAACCAACTCCCTGTGGTTACCGACCTTGTTGAAGCAAGATTAGCCTGATCACGAAGATCAAATCCTGTACGCAATCGAAGAACGAACAAGAAAAAGAGGCGAGCAATCTTAATATCACTCGAAGGTGGAGTTCTGAATCACACGAGGACAACACATATTTGTGCGTGTTCAGTGTAGCTAAAGTTAGACGTAAAACAAAACTCAAGTCTAAAAATAAAAGAGGGGTCTATAAAAATAGGGGGCGCAGCCCCTAGGGTCGACGTGGAGGGGAACCCACGCCCAGGGGGGTGGGGGCGCGCCCAAGGTGGGCCCCACCAGTCAGACGCCCCCACCTGGGACTCCTGTTGGGCCAGCTTCTATTCTTCTGGGCCTTCGTTCTTCAGCAGCATGACGAAGCTCAATTCTCTCGCACGGGCCCGAGTAATTGGCCCAAGGTGGAAGTGGCGCCTGGCTTCTGGAACTGGAGGTAGCGCCTGGGCTGAAAGTGGCGCCTGGACTGGTGCTGCTGGTGTAGAATCACTCCTGTTGTCGTTGATGTCCTCATCATCCTCTGCCCGGCCAACCGGCGGGAGTGGTGGTGATTGGGAGAGAGGGGAGAGAGAGAGGTGCGTGGGGCCCGTGGCGCGGCGATTTTTTTGAATTTTCCTGGAAATCAAGCTTTGAGACCACAATTGAGTACATTCCTAAGGTCCAAAAATTGCAAAAAAAAAAGCTTGTTGGAAAGTTATAAACACAAGCTAGCATCTAAGACTTGAAGCACCCCTAGAAATGCTTCGGTTTGCCACTCAAAAAGAGAAAAGGCCCCTTAAAGAGACTTGCACTAATTTTTACGCCCAGCAAACAGCCACAAAAAATTCTACCAAATTTACCAAATATCACACTAACAGCCTAGTATTTAAATAAAATAACAGCAAGCCAACTCATGTTGCAAAAGTTCAACTTCCTTCACAAGTGCAGAAAAACATAGATAGGAAAATTAATTCAAATCAAATGCTCGTGATGCTTGTTAACGCTCAAATGATGATTATGCCCTATTGATCACTTGTTAAACACGTTCATGGATTTTGGGACATGACAAATCTCCCCCCCTCCCCCCCCCCCCCCCCCCCCCCCCGCCTTAGGAGAATCTCGTCCGAGATTCAAGTGATGAGGAAAGTAAAGGAAGAAAGAGGACAAGAAAATCATGATAAGCCCTAAGTGTAGAGTAGGCCACATTCACCTAGACAAGAAAGCAACTAGAAGATCTCTACCAAGAAACAAGATCATGGTGTGAGGGAAAACACCTAGGTTTTCATGATGGTGATTGTGTACACATCTAAGAAAGCAAGTATGAAATTCTTCATAAAGAGAGCATGGGGCGAGGTAGATAGGGAGAGCTTACTTATTTGAGAAAAGTTTGGGATATTCCTCACGCATCTTATCCTCATGTTCCCAAGTAGCTTCATCCTCGGAGTGATTACTCCATTGAATCTTAACCATTTTGACCTTTCCCTTTCTTAATTTCCTCTCCGCGTGATCAAGAATACCAGTAGGATGCTCAACATAAGTAAGGCCCGGTCAGAGGTTAAGCATCTCTAGATTGACGGCTTCGGTTGGAACACAAAGACATTTCTTGAGTTGAGAGACATGAAAAACATTATGAACGACGGAGAGTGATGGAGGAAGATCCAATTGGTAGGCCACGGTACCAACCCTCTTGGTGATTTGGAAGGGTCCAACATACCGAGGCGCCAATTTTCCCTTGAATTGGAAATGGCGAACGCCTTTGAAAGGAGAGACCTTGAGATAGACATGATCGCCCACCTTGAAATATAATTCACGACGGCGATGATCGGTATAATTCTTTTGGCGAGATTGAGCTATGCGAAGGTTCTCACAAATGATTCTCACTTGTTCTTCGGCTTCCATGACTAAATCCGGGCCAAAGAAAGGCCTTTCCCCAGACTCGGACCAATTAATAGGGGTTCTACACCTTCTACCATAGAGAGCTTCAAAAGGGGACATCTTGATACTTGATTGGTAACTATTGTTGTAAGAAAACTCCGCGAATGGCAAACAAATTACCCACTTCTTTTCATATATAATGGCACAAGCCCTCAACATGTCTTCCAAGACTTGATTGACTCTCCCAGTTTGACCATCAGTTTGAGGATGATAAGCGGTACTATAAGTGAGGTTGGTTCCCATGGCTTCATGAAGGCTTTCCCAAAAGTGAGCCATAAATTGAGAACCACGATCGGATACGATCGTTTTAGGAACACCGTGGAGACATACTATTCTTGTGAGATACAATTCCGCATATTGCTCGGGGAGATAAGTAGCTTGGACCGGGAGAAAATGAGCCGACTTAGTCAAGCGATCAACAATTACCCAAATTGAGTCATACCCTTGGTGATGAGGACATGACATACATGAAGAGTGTTAAACACACATGGAAGGCATGGAGGATCAAAGATGTTGATTGGGGACCAAGTCAAAGTATTCCCACGTTTTACATCAGGCTATCACGTCACTTTTGGTCTAAGGAAATAAAGAGATTGAATCCAACACGTTTTGGAAACGCTGGATTCGGACTGCAGGAAAGTCCTGACTTTCAACGGCCGCCACGACTTCATCCGGACTCCATTTGGGGCGTTCAAGTACTTGATGGAAAGCTTATGAAGTCTACTTTCATATGGATCCGGTCCCGTGTTCATATCTGTCCCGAGGTGGCTGCAATCGTCAAATCATTGACCAAAGGTTTTTCTGTACAGGTGCGGCGACACCTTATTTTGGCCCACGGGCCGTGTATCAAGTTGGGTCCATTAGGGACGCGTCCTAGGGTTGGAGCATGACCCCAGCACCCCTTTGGTCGTCCTCCACCTCTCATATACCCCCTAGCCGCCGCCAAGAACACTTGAGTTTTGTTTTACATCTAGCTTTAGCTACACCGATCACGCACAAATACGTGTTGTCCTCGTGTGATTTAGAACTCCACCTTCGAGTGATATTAAGATTGCTCACCTCTTTTTCTTGTTCGTTCTTCGATTGCGTACAGGAATTTGTGGCAGAACCGCTCAAATTAATCCGGCTTAAGTGCGCTAACCTTCCATTGGTCATCACGCAATTAAAACGGAGTAACCTGACAGTCTGTCGGGTCAAGCCCGATGCAACCACGGACAGTTACCTCGATCGAAACCAGTCATACAAGTACCCACTCGAAGGTGGATCCCAGAGATTACAACACATCCACAAATATTAAACAGGTCCCACTTGAGGTAAATTATTACAAAACCAAGTTCAATGCATAAAGTACCATTATCTCAGAGTTTTGAAAGCAGCGGAAAACAACTAAATAATCGGAGTCGCAGCAACATCACGTGAAGCCGTCGTGACGTCACTCAGATGCATCCTCGTCCCAAACAACAGACCAGCCAGGAGGAAGGGTGGTTGGCCAAGTAAGACCGGCAACCATCTCCTCAAGGGCGCTACCTGAAAACAATGCCACAAGCAAGGCTGAGTATACTAATACTCAGCAAGACTTAACCGTCGGGTGACAGTTACATCACCAACTTCTAGACATGCAAGGCTTTTGGCTGGTGGGTTTGTTTTGCCAAAGAGCGGCTAAGAGTGGATCCTTACTTTCAGTATTTTAGCATCAAGTTCTAGTTAAATTAACCATTCTAGGTAAGCAACCTGTACTAGTCAAGCAAGTGGAGCAAGCAATTAAGCAAGCATCAAGTTTATCATCATCATGTTCCACTTTCATTACTCGGTGCGGCAAGAGATCAAGTAGTCTCATTAGCTACGAGAAATAGACAGTTCGAACCGATTTTAACCTTGCAAGGTGGATACTAAACACACGGAAAAGCATCAACCCCGAGGGTCGACTGCTAACCAGGCCGTTCCCATGTCTTCCGGGTTTGTTAATCCGAGCCCACTTCCCTTGGACACAAGCCTTAGCCGGTCATACTTCGCGGCCGTAGCCGGCCGGCCTCGGTCTTGAGCCACATGTCAGCGACAGGGGGATAAATCCCAGGGCAAGCAGGACAAGGCCACGCCTCCTTCCGAACAGGTACTAAACTTACCGGTCCCATGCCTAAACAAGTGCTTAGTGCTTTCAAACACTTGACCAACATCGCCGACACTCTTCGACCTTAGCAACTTTTCATAAACAGACGGGGCATCTACATGACCAAAAATCCCCGTCCGTCATCCTTATGATTCCAACATAAGTAAAGCAGTTGATTCCTATATCTCGCGAGTGACAGGAAATCACTCGACTTTTACCGGGTCCTTATAGCGGGGCAGCTATCGACCTATCATACTAGTATTGCAAAGCCTAGGTACCTAGGATCATGCAACTAGGGTTTCAATTCAACTCCTGAACATAAATGCACAAACATAAACTTAGCCAAACATAATTGCATGTATTTGAAACATAGGTAATGCTCCGGGGCTTGCCTTCGAGCACAAAGTTAGCTTGGGAGTCCTCTGCAACCGCATTCGGGTCTTGCTCGACCTGGACAGCGTTCACCTCGCCTTCTGCTTGGCCTCTCCTTCAGCGGGGACCAGCTCGTAGTCTCCGTCGGCGAGGGCAGGTTCTACATGAATGCATATGCAGTAAGAGTATGATCTTCGGTCGAGTCATCACAGTTGCACAATGATGAACCCGGGTGTATTTCGTTTTGTCGATGGTGATTGTGTACACATATATTATTTATCCTTGATTTCACCACAAAACAGTAAGAGTGTGTGTGTGATGATTTCAGTTTAATTAACCATTTATTAAAAACAACTTATTCTTATTTATCCCATTTAGCAATGAAACTTTCACCAATTAAACTGGCAGTTTGGTTCACTATTAAAATTTGAGAAAATTACTGTATGCTCTTTGTGAGTTACTTGATTTTCTGACCAAGATTTAAGCAAAGATCATGCATACATTAACCACAACAACATAAACAAAGACAGGACACTATCAACAAGAATAAATCCTAAGAAACCACACTATCATCCAAAGGTCCTTAGAATTTTACCAGAGACTAAACTAGTCTAAGCAAGCTCACACACCAAAGGATAGCTTAAAAAAGATCAAAGGATCTTGCTGTTTGAATTTCTCCAGTTCTAAACTGGTATAAATTAAAATGCAAGTTAGCCAGCTCAAACTAAGCTCTACTATTTAACAGACATGCATCCAGGTGCCACACGACTTCTGCGAACAGAAAGCACTCGGAAGCTTCACCGACTGGTTATTAACAGGGTGAAACCAGTCGTGGAGTGCCAGCCTAAACAATTAGTACTAGGAATCTAGTGTGTAGCTTTGCGCCAACTATTTACAGCAGTCTAGACTACTCAGAGCATAACATAACCAAAAGCTAGCACAAACAAGCAAGGATTCCAAACTGTGCACAGACTAGAGCATGAACAGATTTGAATCTAACTTAAAGTCTATACAGAAAACTCCTATACATGCTTTCTAGAAAAGGTAGAACACAGCACCAGGAATACAACAAGACTAGTTTTGCAACAAACTGATTTTTCTACGACTTTTTTTTACTCGATTTCCAAGGTTTCAGGATTGAGCTTTAGATTTGAACAATCTATCTACAGATTAACCCTTGGAAACTTATGCTAAGGCCTCTAGAAAGATCTGTGACTTGGCCGAGTGGTTCCTGGCCATGGGGCTCAACAATAACCAGTCGTGGAGGTTTCAGAGAGGCTCACCGCCTTACCTCGAGTGGATCACGAGTGGATTGGTGATCGGAGGTGGTGCGACGGCGGTGGAGGGCGGAGCTGGGCTGTGGCGGCTCTGCTCGAGTCTGCTCTGGCGGCAAGAGTGGTTATTGGCACTCGGCTGAGGTCGGGAGGGACTCGAGGGGTGTGCTGTAGGCGTGCTCGAGTGGTTTGGGATGCTATCGAGTCGTTTGGGAATGCGCTCGAATGGTTTGTGGCGGAGCTCGAGTGGTTTGGCTGAAGGGCTCGAGTGGTTTTGCTGCGCCCGAGTGGTTTGCAGCACTCGAGTGGCTTTGCTGGGGTGGCTGCGGAGCGGATCTAAGGAGAGGGCTCGACGGCGGAGCTGAGGGTGGCAGCTAGGGCTCTGGGAAGCTGGGGCAAGGGCGTGGTGAGTGCGGGTGGCGAGGAACGGCGGCGGAGCAGTGCGCACGGCGAGGGGCGGCGGAGAGGTAGCCTGGCGGCAGCAATGGCGAGCGGCGGAAGAACAGCGCTGGCGGGGGCAAAAGCAAGCAGCGGATGGGGAGGCTCACGTGAAGGGGGTGCGGGGCCTTTTATAGGCAGTCGAGGCGAGGCTCGGACTGCAGCTCGGAGCAACGAAGCGGACACGTGGAGCTTCGGGCGGCGCATCGATGGCTGCCGCGGCAGACATGGCTCGCCGGTCGGCGGCCTGTCGCGGCGGGGCGGCGCAGGGCTGGGTGGTCGGTGGCCGGTCAGGGGAAGCTCGCGCGCGGGTTGGCGAGAGGCTGGGGCCCACGGTGACTGGCTTGCCGGCCCTGGTCGGGGCAGCGGCGCTGCAGCCCGCCGGCGGGTCGCCGGCGACCACGTGGCGCACGCCGGGCGCCCGTCGCATGTGATCGGAGGGGGCGCGGGGACAGAGCGTTTTGTCAGGGATGACCGCGGAGACAGCGCGCGGCGCATTTGAGGCGCGGGAGCGACCTCGACGTCCGCGTCAGAAGCTGATCGCCGCGTGGCGGCGCTGTCGGGCGCGTGACTCGCGCGGCGCCGGAGAGCGCCGGCATTTCGTCGAACACATGTCGTGCGTCCCTTCAAACCAAATTTTCTCCGAAGTTTTGAACTGAAGTTCAAAATCTCCAAAAAGCAAAGTTGTGTTCCAGGTTACCAGCTACAACTTTTGTAAAGGTTGACCTAAGGAAAAGTGAGTGGATTCGAGAGAAAACTGAGAAGAAACGGCATGGACTCGGGTGCCAGTCTGCAGTGAACTTCTGTGTTTTGACTGAATTTGAATGGAATTTAAGGTGCCTTCCACTCAAAATCTCGAAACGAGCCAATTGACAAAAATGTGTCCTGTTAAAAACTGAACAACTTTTGTATTGGTCGATTTTCAAGTTCTTAAGTGAAATCTCGAAATCGAACCATGCCAACCGTGAAAGGTCAAAGTTCACCGAGGTGCAAGGGAATTTTTGGTAGGATTCCTTAAGTGAAAATCTAGGTGAGGCCAAATTGAACTTAATTAGGCTAAGACAAAAGGTTTAGCAGGTGATTAAGCTAATGAACACCTAGATTGTCACAGCCTACCCCCTTAAACAGAATCTCGACGCGAGATTCGAGTGTAGAAAGAACTAGTGTGTGCAAGAGTGCTTACGATCATGTAGAAGAAGAAAACCCGGAAACTTGGTGTTCAGGTAATCCTCCGTCTCCCATGTGGCTTCTTCCTCCGTGTGATGATTCCACTGTATCTTGTACATTTTAATGATCTTCCTTCTTGTTCCCCTTTCTTTGCGGTCGAGAATCCGGAGAGGGTGTTCCACGAGAGTCAGGTCTGGTTCTACCCAGGCCAAGTCTTGATCGACAATCTCAACTTCGGGAACTCGAACACATTTCTTAAGTTGAGATACGTGGAAAACATTGTGGACACCTGACAGCTTCTCGGGGAGTTGGACTTGGTATGCTACCGGTCCACAGACTTCTATGATCTCATAGGGTCCAATGTAACGGGGTGCCAACTTTCCTTTTACCCCGAACCTTAGTACTCCCTTAGTGGGTGAGACTCGAAGGTAGACGTGCTCTCCCACAGAGAACTGTAGGGGCTTCTTCCTTTTATCATAGTAACTCTTCTGTCGGGATTGGGCAGCCTTCAGGTTAGCCTGAATTACTTTCACTTTTTCCACGGCCTCGGCCACTAGGTCCGTACCGAACATCGGTCTCTCGCCGGTTTGGGACCAACTCAACGGAGTTCGACATCTTCTGCCATACAGTGCCTCAAAAGGTGCCATCTTTAAACTTGCTTGGTAGCTGTTGTTATATGAGAACTCAGCGAGGGGCAGACATTTATCCCAACTCTTGTCAAAGTGTAATACACAAGCTCTTAACATATCCTCCACTATCTGGTTAACCCTTTCGGTTTGGCCATCTGTTTGGGGGTGGTATGCGGAACTGTGGATTAACTTGGTTCCAAGTGATTTATGCAAGTGCGCCCAGAAGTGGGATACGAACTGAGGACCTCTGTCTGATATGATTGTTTTGGGTCTGCCATGAAGACGATAGATCTGGCTGAAATAAATGTCAGCATACTCCTTGGCGGTGTAGGAGCTGTGAACTGGAATAAAATGTGCAGTCTTGGTAAGTCGGTCGACAATCACCCATATAGAATCATGCTTCTGGGAAGTGAGGGGTAATCCAACTATGAAATCCATGCTTATATCCTCCCATTTACAGGAAGGTATTGGAAGGGGTTGTAACATTCCGGCTACCTTAAGGTGACTGGCCTTAATCCTTTGGCAAGTATCGCATTCCGAGACGTACGTGGCAATGTCCCTCTTCATTCTTGTCCACCAAAAATTTTGTTTCAAATCTTGGTACATTTTGCTGCTCCCTGGGTGAATGGAAAATTTAGAGAGGTGAGCCTCATCCAAAATTTCCTTTCGGAGCTCCAGAGTTTTAGGTACTACTAGACGTTCCCCAAAATGTACGACCTCGTTTTGATCCAATCTGAAACAACGATACTTCTCATCTCCGGCAGAGAGTCATTCTTTAATGACCTTGATGCATTTATCCTGAGATTGAGCGGCAGCGATCATGTCGTAAAGAGTCGGTTCTAAGGAGATGTTATTGAGTGAGCCATGAGGAACAATCTCCAAGCTAAGCTTCCTCATCTCAGCACATAGGGTCTGGCTGTAGGTGTCTGCGGTGATGCAGTTGCAATGTGCCTTCCGACTCAATGCATCGGCTACAACGTTGGCCTTTCCCGGATGATAAAGTATTTCCAAGTCATAATCTTTGACCAATTCCAACCATCTTCATTGCCTCATATTCAGATCTGCCTGTGTAAGGATGTATTTGAGACTTTTGTGATCGGTGTACACTTTACACTGTGCTCCCATGAGGTAGTGTCTCCAAAGTTTTAGAGCATGAATCACCGCTGCTAACTCAAGATCGTGAGTAGGGTAATTCACCTCATGTGGGCGGAGGGCTCGAGAAGCATAAGCAATGACTCTGTTATCTTGCATGAGAACACATCCCAACCCGGTGCCGGAAGCATCGCAGTAGATGTCATACGGCTTCGTGTTGTCGGGCTGCGCTAGAACGGGGGCTGAAGTAAGGAGTCGTCTCAAGGTGTGAAAAGCCTCTTCACATTTCTCCGTCCATTGAAACTTAGCTCCCTTCTTGAGTAGTTCAGTCATAGGCTTAGCTATCTTGGAGAAGTCAAGAATGAAACGACGGTAGTATCCTGCTAGTCCAAGGAAACTACGGATTTGGTGAACAGACTTGGGAGTTTCCCAATCCATGACCTCTTGTACTTTCCCGGGGTCCACTGAAATACCTTCATCAGAAATTGTGTGCCCAAGAAATTTGACACTGTTGAGCCAGAATTCACATTTAGAGAACTTGGCATAAAGCTGATGATCTCTAAGTGTTTGCAGAACAATGCGAAGATGCTCAGCATGTTCTTCCTCATTCTTGGAGTAGATCAGAATATCGTCGATGAAGACCACGACGAATTTGTCAAGATAAGGCATGAATACCGAATTCATGAGATACATGAAGTAAGCCGGTGCGTTGGTGAGTCCAAAAGACATGACTAGGTACTCATATAGACCATACCTAGTAGAAAAAGCAGTCTTGGGTATGTCACAAGGACGGATCTTAATTTGATGGTATCCTAGAACGAAGATCAATCTTAGAGAAGACTTTTGCACTAGCTAACTGATCGAAAAGAATGTCAATACGGGGTAAGGGGTACTTGTTCTTGACAGTCACTGCATTGAGAGGGCGATAGTCTACACATAACCTCAAGCTTTTGTCCTTCTTTTTAGCAAAGAGGGACGAACATCCCCAAGGTGAGGTGCTAGGTCGGATAAAGCCTTTTTCAAGCAACTCTTGTAATTGTGTTTTCAATTCAGCCAGCTCTACGGGTGACATCCTGTACGGTCGCTTGGACACAGGAGCGGTACCCGGTTGCAGTTCAATAACGAACTCGATGTCCCGGTCAGGGGCATACCTGGCAAGTCCTCTGGAAAGACATCAGGGAACTCGCAAACCACTGGAATATCCTCAAGCCTAAGCTCGACCAATGAGCATAAATGGGAACTGGTGTAGACCTTGTGTGGCAGATAGAGGTCGGTTTGGCCTAAGAGTGGTGAGTGTATCTCCACTACCCTTTCGGGAATATCAAGTATGACCCGATGTTTAGTCATCCAATCCATTCCCAGAATGATATCCATCCCCTCCAACTTCACGTTTATCAAGTGGGTCTTAAAATTTTTACTTCCCAACATTATGGGTACTTGCTGTGCAATTAAGTTTGTGGAAATTTTTCCACCCGGACTGGTGATCAAGTATGGGGCGGCAGTACCAGAAAGATTCAATCCACACCTTTCACTGAACTTTGCACTTATAAAACTATGCGTTGCACCGGAATCAAAAAGTATAACTGCAGGTTGATTGTGGATAGAAAAGGTACCCGTCATCACTGGCGCCTCCTCGGGAAGATCCGTGAGAGTGGTGAAGTTGATCCTTCCCTGGCGGACTTGTACCGTCTGTCTCCTTCCCTTGCCCTGATTTTGTGCCCGTCCTTGGGTTCGCTGCTTGTTCTGGGGGCAGTCCTTGTAATAGTGACCCGTTTGTCCGCACTTGAAACAAGTATTCCCATTGCTTGGACGAGCGGGGGCTTGGTAGTTGGGGCGCGGGGCTGCGGGCTACTGAGGAGCAGGGAAACGACTCTGATTCTGCTGGGGTGGCCTGATAGTCCAACGTCCCTGCTGTCCTGGCCTCTGGGGGTTGGAGGTAGGAGTGTTCTGAACAATCCGGAACTTCTGATTTGATGGGGCAGCCTGCGTCATAGGAGCCTTCCTCTTCTTCTCGGCTTTGAGGGCAGCAATGGCATCTTCTTGAGTAATGGCCAGGTTGACCAGCTCATTGTAGGTGGCAGTACGGATGGGGTTCAGACGTTCCTTGAGCTTTGCACTGAGGCCTCTGCGAAAGCGGTCCATCTTCTTTTGATCCGTGTCAGCATAGGTACCAGCGTATTGGCAGAGGTTGTTGAAAGCCTGGGCGTACTAGGGACACAGTCCTAGTGCCTTGGGTCAATGCCAGGAACTCATTCAACTTCCTCTCAATTAAACCCTCCGGAATATGGTGGGCTCTGAAGGCGGTCTTGAAGTCAGCCCAAGTTATCACCGTGTTCTCAGGAAGGGTGGCCAGGTGATTCTCCCACCAGATGAGGGCAGGTCCTCTGAGTAGCTAGGCAGCAAACCTAGCTTTGCTCTCTTCAGAGCATGGTAGGGCAAGCACCGAGAACTTTGACTCCACTGCGCGAATCCAAGCATCAGCATTCAGTGGTTCAGTTGCTTCATGGAAGGTCGATGGCTGAGTGCTTAGGAAGTGTTCATAGTGAGCAACATGGGGTTGAGCATCCTGATGTCCCCCCAGGCGTTGCTGCATTAGCTGTCGCTGTATATCGAGCATCTCCCGCATCATCGCCGTTTGGGTGACGAAAAACGCCTCCATCGGGTTCTGCGGGGCTGCGGCAGCGGTTGCTGGTTAGCCTGGGCGCCACTGGTTTGCCCGGCGGTGAAGTTGGTGCGGCGGGTTGAGTCAACCATCTGCAAAAATCATTTACCATCAGCCACATGATTTCGAAACTCGTATACAAGGTAGACAAGGCAATCATGCGCGAAAACAGTAAACATCCATTGCAGAAATTTCTGATCAGCAAGGCTGTCAGGGGAGAAAATTCATATCTCCCAGGTTACACGCCCAAAAATTATGAATTTTTGCCAGCAGCTATAGAATTTAGGGAGCTACAACTTTCGTGTTTCGCTTCAGGTCTGATTCGCACTCTAGTTACGGCGAAAAATTCGGAGTTCACGTCTCTGTTTTTGCGGTTTTCAGAACGGCCAATGCTCACCAAATCGTACATAACTCTCACAATTATTAACCAAAAGGGCTGAAATTTTGCGAGCATCTTCCTTATGAAATTCCTCACAACTTTGGTATTCATCATTTAGCCCAGAAATGAGAAATGCATGCATTAAAAATTCGAACCAGATTTAGCTCCAGAGTTTAGCGGTTACAACCACATTGAAGCTACAAACTCTAGGGTCATCCCTACCCTAAGTTACATCATGGTTAAGCTGCACAAAAGACATACTTAACTCGAAGCTAGCCTATTACATCACTGTCCAAAAGTAGGCTACGCTGAGGAGTAACACTGCAAACATCTAGAAATCGTCGAGGTTGTTGACCGAAGCCTCACTCTCGGCGGGTGAACCGGGTGTCGTGGGTAGTGGGGGCAAGTCACTAAGTGTATCCGTGCCGGACATGCCCTGAACCTCCTCGGGGTCTATCTCTATCTCCATAGGCTCCTCTTCCTCCTCATCGACCATCTCAACGTCCTGCTCAAGAGGAACCTGCTGCTGGAGTATCCCGATGTGCTGGTGAGCGTCCTCAACGTCAAGGTTCAGGTCGTGAACCTGGTCCTCTAGCTCTCCAACACGCTCAATAAGCCCAGCCCGCTCGTTATGCAGCGAGACCATCTCCTCCTGCATCGTCTCGATCTGGCCTAGGTGGTTAGCATGCTCCTCCTGCATCTCGGCCATCTGTGCCAAGTGGGTCTCTCGCTCCTGCTGAAGAGTGGTGATCTGTCCAAGTAAGTCGCCAATCTGAGCCTGGAAGTTGGCCATAGCCGTGTCTGTGTCGGCTGCCTCCAGGGCCTGAGTGGTGTAGTCGTACTGCAGCTGTCGGAAGGACCGGTAGGAAGCCATGCCGTACTCAACCGAGTCAGCTAGCCCTCCCTGAAGCAATGTAAGAAGCCTGGAGAACGTGTTCACATACCGCGCTAGTCCCTCAGCGGTAGGAACAGCACCAGTCCACTCAACAACCGCTTTCACGTGAGCTCGACGCTCCACCCAAGCTGGGTCGTTGGGCTGCGTGGTAGGAAGCAACCCAAGTGGAGAAGTCATCACCTCCACGGGGCGGAAGTCACAAAAGACGTTCAGCACCCGCAAGGCAGCGAGCTCCACGGTGTCAGTCAACCTGTGGCCTATCACCTCAGCGTCGAACAAAGGCCACTCGGGGTGGTGAGGGTGTGGTGGCATGTAGACCCGGGTGAGGCAACGAAGCACACCATCCTGAAGGTACTCGCGGCACGAGTAGAGGGGTGGTGAGGCGAAACCGGCGGTACTCAAAGCGTCCCACAAGATAGAGGGAAAACCCTCCCAAGCGAGGCAATCAGAGTGGAGAAAACCGTCCGTGCCAAACACAAAGTAAGCTGCGTCTGCCATCTGTAGAAAAGGAACCAAAGGAACCGAGTAAGAACTGTTCTTAAGGTTATTAACCACAAGTTTGGTATTCTGAGGTTGCTTTGATTTTGGGTTTAAGATGGGTGAAACACTTAGTTCTTAACTGGCTGTCTGCCAGATTTTTCCAGCAAACAGACAGCTCTTGTTTTGGTCATAACTCCAGTTTTACTTATCCAAAAATTCTGAAATTTTTACAGAAGCTTGCTTATCAAATTATGAACAACTTTTATTTAAAGTGCCCAGCCAGCCGAGTGGTTTTAATGACCCGAAAAATTCGGACCTAGCAAGAAACACAGTTTTGACAGACTTCTGGAAGTTTGTGGGATTTAGGATTTTCACTTCCTTTTGCTTCTTCACAATTTTTAAGGTGATTAACATGATGCTAAAGAACTAAAAAAGTCCTCACAAGTACCAAGAAGCCTTGGTGTACATAGTTAGTTGCCGGTGGCGAGGCACAATATACGTCTCTCCCTATAATAACTAGTCGTCACTCGGACCATCGTAACCTTAAATGAACGGAGTTAGGGTACCTGCAAGAAAACCACGAACCTTCCGTGCCAGCACGCCAAGGAAGCGTCCCCATTCATTACCGTTCATTTATAAAAACGGTATCCATGCGTTCAACACTGCATGGACAGTGCATCTAGTCTAGGCCGTACGCTCCTTTTGAATAGAGCACACAACCCTTCGCATAACTCGTGATGCGGCATCCTGCACATGTCTCGAACATGGCGAACAACCAGGATGATAGGCTCATTTGAATTAGAGCCGTACCATCAAGACCTTGCTCACATATAAAACATGTGGTGACTCATACACAACCGTAATGATAGGTTCCTTGGAATGGAGATCCTATCACCCTTCGTGCATCCGGGGCACGGAAACCAGCGCACGTATAAAACACGTGGGCAAGATGTGCTGGGACAGGTTAGTCAAATACACCATAATTAGCAAGCCACCTGAAACAACCCAAAATTCCCTCTAGGGCATCACGGTCTAGTTAATCCTTAGCGATCCAACGAGTTTTCACAAAGCACTAGTTGGTCAAGTTTTATTGCAAAACAAGTGTGTTGCGGACCGTGCGAACCTCTGGTGTACGACTTTTCGCTCTGATACCAGCTGTGGCAGAACCGCTCAAATTAATCCGGCTTAAGTACGCTAACCTTCCATTGGTCATCACGCAATTAAAACGGAGTAACCTGACAGTCTGTCGGGTCAAGCCCGATGCAACCACGGACAGTTACCTCGATCGAAACCAGTCATACAAGTACCCACTCGAAGGTGGATCCCAGAGATTACAACACATCCACAAATATTAAACAGGTCCCACTTGAGGTAAATTATTACAAAACCAAGTTCAATGCATAAAGTACCATTATCTCAGAGTTTTGAAAGCAGCGGAAAACAACTAAATAATCGGAGTCGCAGCAACATCACGTGAAGCCGTCGTAACGTCACTCAGATGCATCCTCGTCCCAAACAACGGACCAGCCAGGAGGAAGGGTGGTTGGCCAAGTAAGACCGGCAACCATCTCCTCAAGGGCGCTACCTAAAAACAATGCCACAAGCAAGGCTGAGTATACTAATACTCAGCAAGACCCAACCGTCGGGTGACAGCTACATCACCAACTTCTAGACATGCAAGGCTTTTGGCTGGTGGGTTTGTTTTGCCAAAGAGCGGCTAAGAGTGGATCCTTACTTTCAGTATTTTAGCATCAAGTTCTAGTTAAATTAACCATTCTAGGTAAGCAACCTGTACTAGTCAAGCAAGTGGAGCAAGTAATTAAGCAAGCATCAAGTTTATCATCATCATGTTCCACTTTCATTACTCGGTGCGGCAAGAGATCAAGTAGTCTCATTAGCTGCGAGAAACAGACAGTTCGAACCGATTTTAACCTTGCAAGGTGGATACTAAACACACGGAAAAGCATCAACCCCGAGGGTCGACGCTAACCAGGCCGTTCCCATGTCTTCCGGGTTTGTTAATCCGAGCCCACTTCCCTTGGACACAAGCCTTAGCCGGTCATACTTCGCGGCCGTAGCCGGCCGGCCTCGGTCTTGAGCCACGTGTCAGCGACAGGGGGATAAATCCCAGGGCAAGCAGGACAAGGCCACGCCTCCTTCCGAACAGGTACTAAGCTTACCGGTCCCATGCCCAAACAAGTGCTTAGTGCTTTCAAACACTTGACCAACATCGCCGACACTCTTCGACCTTAGCAACTTTTCATAAACAGACGGGGCATCTACATGACCAAAAATCCCCGTCCGTCATCCTTATGATTCCAACATAAGTAAAGCAGTTGATTCCTATATCTCGCGAGTGACAGGAAATCACTCGACTTTTACCGGGTCCTTATAGCGGGGCAGCTATCGACCTATCATACTAGTATTGCAAAGCATAGGTACCTAGGATCATGCAACTAGGGTTTCAATTCACGCCATGAGACGATGAGATCCTACAAGAAGACGGCGGGCATGACCTGGTGATTCACGCCATGCCTGAAGGAAGATTTGTGTTCCCAAGAGACAAGACACCCTAGGAAATCTACTGAGTCCCGCCCAGTCGACAGGTGTTCATGGCTGGCTCTGGAGGAGCTGGCGCCGGCGCGGACGATCCACGATACGCTTTCGAGCTGGAGGGTGACATCTCCGCCGACGAATTACCACCCGCTGGAGAAACACCCGCACAAGCAGCGGCAAGGGAGACCGCCAACAACAGGAGGGAACTACGACACATCGATGCCCGCAACCGCCGCACAGCAGGCCACAACCTCGCGCAAGAATTCACAAAGGTCGCACGCTATGACTCCCCCATGGCTAATGCCATGGAGATGGCTTACCACATTCGTAGCCTCCCGCGGTCCCCAGAAGGTGACGCTGCTCTCGATCGGATCAACTCCATGATCCGCATACTCGACAAAGCTCTCGCTGCCTCATCGACGCGCAGTGGCCAGCTGGTCATTAGCAAAGAACTCAACAGCAGCGGTCGCAACCGTTCACGAGACAAACCTCACCCGGCGGGTCTAAGTCGCCTGGCGGACGCAAATCGCCCGAACGATAATTGCCCAACCGGATGGGGTCAACCACGAGCCAATGCCAGCCGCAATGACGGAGGTCGAGCCACATCAGCTCACAGTGGAGACATCAGGCAGACCATCAACGTCAACCGCGAACTGCGGTCAATCATCGACTCCAGGAGGCGTGACGAAGAGCGGGGGTACAAGGAAGATGATGATGAGTACCCGATGTTCTCCAGGGACATCCGGATGGCGTCGTACCCGCAAGCTTTCAAGCCAGCATGCTTCGAGAAATATGATGGCAAGACTTCCCCTGAGTCATGGCTGCGCATCTACTCCATGTCCATAGTGTGCGCGGGCGGCAACAGTGCAATTAAGTGCCAATACTTCCCACTAGCACTCGACCCTTCCCCGCTCACATGGTTTGAGAACCTGCCACGTCGCTCCATCGACTCGTGGGAACGACTGAAGAAGACGTTCGTTGTGAACTTCCAGGGCACCTACAACCGACCCAAGACTCGTCATGACTTGGCCATGTGCAAGCAGCAATCTGGTGAAAACTTACGCGAGTACATGCGCTGCTTCATGGCGATCAAGACCCTAGTGGTCGACATATCTGATCGTGACTGCATCGACTTGTTCCAGAACGGCATCACGAATAGGTACTTTAATACGCAATTTGGTTTGCACTGCCCAAAGACCCTGGAAGCTCTATGCAACCAAGTTGAAGCCTAGTCCGAGCAAGAAGACCATGATCTTGAGAAGTACGGTCCTCACAAGGGCAAGGAGAAGCAAGACAACAGGGGAAACAACTCTAAAGGCCAGCAGAGTTACCAGCACAACAAGCGCAAGCCCGACGACGCAGTCGCAACGCTGGATAACAACATGTGAAGCCAGAAGAAGAGCTACGCTGGCAAGAATGATGTGGAAAAGATCATGGAAAGACCATGCCCAAAGCATCCTAAGCAGAAGCACACCATGGGTCAATGCTATGATCTCCAGCGCGTGTTCTCCCAAAAACTGCGCGAGGAGAGGAACAAAAAGAAGCCGAAACGGGAAGCCTATGACCCTGAAGCCAAGAACAAGGGCAGGGCGCCTGATGATGAAGACGAAGAAGACGAGGAGAACAAGTTCCAGAAGGCGAACAAGGTCCTAAATGTCATCATCGGAGGCGACTACGGTTTCCCTACCTGGAGGAACCACAAGCTCACTATGCGGCTCATCATGGCAGTCGAGCCAGCTGTCCCACGGTACTTAAATTACTTGGAGGTCCCAATTACTTTCTCAAGTGAGGACCAGAGGAACAGCTACGACGAACCAGGGCAATTACCACTCGTCCTGGATCCCACGGTGGCGGGATCACAGCTCACCAAGGTACTCATCGACGGCGGTGCAGGGCTGAACGTGCTATTCTCCGGTACCCTGAAGAGGATGGGCCTTGACATCGAGAAGCTGCTAACGCCCACAGACTCCCGTTCTATGGCATCGTTCCTGGTAATGGTAGTCTCCCACTTGGTCAAGTCACATTACCAGTAACGTTTGGCACTCTAGAGAATTTCAGGACAGAGTACATCAAGTTCAAGGTGGCAGACTTTGAAACCTCATATCAAGCCATCGTCGGACGTCATGCATTGGCCAAGTTCATGGCCATCCCCCACTACGTCTAACCCGTCCTCAAGATATCAGGGCCCAAGGGCGTTATCTCCCTCCATGGTGACTTGAGGCGGTCGTACGTGATAGAGCTGGAGTGCCCGATCTTTCGGTGAGTGGAGGATAATTTTGATTTGGTGGAAGTCGACCCTCACGATCCGACTACGACGAGCGAACCCGAAGCGCCAATGCAATCGCTGAACCAACTCCCTGTGGTTACCAACCCTGTTGCAATCAAGATCAGAACTTCCTGTACGCAATCAAAGAACGAACAAGAAAAAGAAGGCGAGCAATCTTAATATCACTCGAAGGTGGGGTTCTGAATCACACGAGGACAGCACGTGTTTGTGCGTGTTCGGTGTAGCTAAAGCTAGATGTAAAACAAAACCCAAGTGTTCTTGGTGGCAGCTAGGGGGTATATGATAGGGGGAGGACGTCCACAGGGGTGCTGGGGTCGTGCTCCAACCCTAGGACGCGTCCCTAATGGACCCAACTTGATACACGGTCCGTGGGCCAAAATAAGGTGTCGCAGCACCTGGACAGAAAAACCTTCGGTCAATGATTTACGATTGCGGCCGCCTCGGGACAGATATCGATATGAGTCCGGATCCATATGAAAGTAGACTTCATAAGCTTTCCATCAAGTACTTGAACGCCCCAAACGGAGTCCGGATGAAGTCGTGGCGGCCGTTGAAAGTCAGGACTTTCCTGCAGTCCGAATCCAGCGTTTCCAAAACGTGTTGGATTCAATCTCTTTATTTCCTTAGACCAAAAGTGACGTGATAGCCTGGTGTAAAACGTGGGAATACTTTGACTTGTTCCCCAATCGACCTCTTTGGTCCTCCATGCCTTCCATGTATGTTTAACACTCTTCATGTGTGTCATGTCCTCATCATCCTCCCCTTCTTGACGAAAAGCCGTCCTCGGCGTCAATTGTACGTGAAACCAATCCTGCATAACACAAAGGAGAACGGGGTTTCGAAAAACAAGGAAACCAAAAATATTCAGAGGAGGGATGTCACTATGTTTTCGATTCACGAAAGTGTCATCTTGTATAGAACTTTTAGCAAACATGTATGCTTCTTGATCGGCCAACACGCGATGTTTTTCAACACGATCCTGCACAAGATTAGTACCAACAAAAGACAAAGCAGGCATAGATAGTAACCAGCAAGGCTCCTCTTCTTTGGATTGAACATGTTTCTTTAAAACAAAGCTAGAGAAATTGGATGTGACATGATTATTGTTATTGCAGCCCTCTAAGTTATCACATTGTTGTCCAACCAAAGAAGATTTCAGATTTGAACAAATATAAACTCGATGCACCATATATTCTCCATTATGATTATATTTGCCAATGAAGTGATATGTATTGCTAGATAAGGATGGCAATTCGGGATATGCAAGAAATCTCTCCTCCAAACAATTTAGATTACATAGAACATCAAATTCAATATAACCTAAAGTATTTAAAGAAGATAGCAATTTTTGTTCAGCATTTGCACAAGTAATTGGAACAAACATTTTATTTTCAGCAGAATTATTCGGCTCCAAAGCATGTGTATCATCATTATGAAGTAATTGTGGCAGAGGAATAGAAGAATCACTATCACACAACTCTTCTCTATCACAAGAAACATCAAGCAAATGATCTTTTGACAATGGCAAAATTAGTAAGGGTTCTTTCGATAGTTGCTCTTTGTTATCATGTTGAATTTCAGCACAAGGGTGTGATTTTAAAACATGTACAACAGAAGCGTTATCACACAAATCATCTTTATCACAGGTAACAACAAGCATATCATCATGTGACAAAGATTCGTCAAGAGATGGTGCCACTAACAATTGCTCTATCATAGCATGAGGTGTGGAAAAATTCAGCACAGTAGAATTAGTCTCACCATCCGTGAGTGGAGCACCAGTGGTCGACGGTGTTGTAGGTGTGGTCGTCACACAGTGTACTGCTTGGCGTGGATGGCGTAGGAAAAACAGGATCTGCGCTGGATGCTGGGCTTCGTCCTGCAAAAGAGTTAGTATATGTCGTCGAGCGGCGTCCCTGCACTTCACGTTCAGCTTTGCAAGCATATTCAAACAATGTGGTCATATCAGCATAAGTATTAGAATCAAGTATGTCATGAATGTCGCGGTTCAAACCACCGCGAAAACGTGCCATAGCAGCGGCATCCGTCTCAAATAAACCACAACGGATCATACCCTTTTGTAATTCCTGGTAGTATTCCTCAACAGATTGTTGACCTTGCTGAAACCGCTGCATTTGTTTAAGCAAATCTCGGGCATAATATGAAGGTATAAATCGATGTCGCATAGCAGCTTTTAATTGAGTCCAAGTGGTTGGAATAGACGTGGGATGTTTTAGCTTATAATCACGCCACCACATTAAAGCAAAAAGAGTAAATTCACTAATAGCAGCTTTAACTTGTACACTAGCAGGAATATCATGGCATGAAAAATCTGTTCAACCTCTAATTCCCAATCAAGATATGCAGGAGGATCATATTTGCCATTATAAGATGGAATTGTAAATTGAATCGTAGCAAATGAGTCAATGTGTGGATGACATACCACACGGCGGGCACAACCGTGGCGATCTCCATCGTCTAGCTCCATGTCACTGTTATAGTCCTTGTGCAACGTCGTGACCGACGTGGACCACGCATCGAATCGTGCCACGATGCCGTTGACGTCTCCTGACATGATTAGCGCAAACACAAAAACAAATCCTAGGACAGCAAAGGTGTGTATGTGTCTGTATGAGATGATCACAAAGATGCTGCGATCAAATTCTTATCCGTTCTTACCAAGCAACAGGGGCGACCTGCAAGCAACAAGTAGCACCTGCGAAAGATTGGCGCAGCGATTGCCTGGAGAAACAAAAGTCTGCTCGTCGTAGGAATATGTGTAGATCTGGGTAGGCTGCACTTAAATCAAGGATTAGCACAATCAATCAATAATGCAAAGTTGAATAATAGTGCTAAACACGTAACTATGCTGCTGGAAACAAGTGCCACGCGCTATGGATCGACCAAAGGTAACAAGGAAGTGGGATGCAGAAACGGAAAATCTCCCAGGCCGCGTTACACTGTGTAAACGACGTTTTTTGGCCTCAAAACTGACCGCACCTGGCACTGAAATTTCGTAAGGTTTCCGGAAAAAAAAAGAACGCTGAAATCGGAGATCCGAGCGAAAAGTTATGGCCGTTTTCGTGAAGGTGTTCGAAACTGCCAAAAAGAAACTTCCAAACGAAAACCGAACTGCTGATTCCTTTTTTATTCTTTCCTTTTTCTTTCTTTTCAAAACTTTCCTTTTTTTCTTTTTTTTCTTTCCTTTTTTCTTTCCTTTTCTTTTCTATCTCTTTCCAAACTATGAACGCGAGGCGGACTATTTATTCTTATTTGGGGAAAACTAATGGCCCTGAACCAGGACCTTATCAAGGCTATCAACCAATCCCATACCTAGGACATGTTTCTGAAAAAGGAACGGTGGTATGCCTTTTGTGAGCGGATCCGCAATATTTTCTTTTGTACTTATGTGCTCAATCTTATAAGTGCGGTCCCGGTTTCTTTCTTTCACGACACGATACTTAATATCAATGTGCCTAGAAGCACCACTTAATTTATCGTTAGCCGCGAAGAAAACTGCAGCTTGATTGTCGCAGTGCATTGTGATAGGTCTCGCTATCCACAATTCTTAATGCCGGTATGAAACTTTTGAGCCACACGGCCTGTCCCGTTGCATCAAAACATGACACAAATTCAGCTTGCATTGTCGATGCAGCAGTTACACCTTGCTTACCACTTCTCCATGAAATTGCTCCCCCTGCTAGCATGAAGACATAGCCAGAAGTAGACTTTCTATCATCTTCATCACCAGCAAAGTCAGCATCAGTGTAACACTCAACCTCAAGATTATCTGATCTCCTATATGTGAGCATATAGTCTTTAGTGCCTTGGCAATATCTTAATACCTTCTTGACACCAACCCAGTGAGCCCATCCGGGTTTAGACTGATATCTACTAAAAACTCCGGCAGCGAATGCCAAGTCAGGACGCGTACAGACTTGTGCATACATTATGCTCCCAACAGCAGAAGCATAGGGAACGTTCTCCATTCTTTCTCTTTCTAAATCATTCTTAGGGGACTGTTCTTCACTAAACTTATCGCCCTTGTGAATAGGAACAGGTGAAGTGTTGCTCTTTTCCATATTATATCTTCTAAGCATTTTCTCAATATATGCTTTCTGAGATAATCCTAGTATTCTTTGAGCTCTGTTTCGGTGTATCTCAATGCCAAGCACATACGAGGCATCACCAAGGTCCTTCATGTCGAAGTTGGATGATAGAAAATTCTTAGTCTCACGCAACATATTCTTATCGTTGCAAGCTAATAGTATGTCATCCACATACAACACTAGGATTATTATCTTTCCACCCTTTGTTTTGACATAGATGCAGCTATCTGCATTGGTCTCCTTAAATTCAAATTTCTTAATGACTTCATCGAATTTAAGGTTCCACTGTCTAGATGCTTGCTTTAGTCCATAAATGGATTTCTTTAATCTGCATCCCATATGTTCCTTACCCTTAATAGCAAAACCTTCCGGTTGAGCCATGTAAATAATCTCATCTAAATTGCCATTAAGGAACGCAGTCTTAACATCCATCTGATGTAGCTCCATATCAAAATGTGCTACTAATGCCATAACGATTCGAAAAGAATCTTTGGTAGACACAGGAGAAAAGGTTTCATTATAATCAACTCCTTCCTTCTGTGTAAATCCTTTTGCCACGAGTCTGGCCTTAAAACGTTCAACGTTCCCTCTGGAATCACGTTTAGTTTTATAGACCCATTTGCAGCCTACTGGTTTGATCCCATTAGGAACTTCTACTAATTCCCAGACTTTATTTGCACCCATAGACTTAAGTTCTTCTTGCATGGCCTCAATCCACTTAGTGCAATTCTCACTCTCAACTGCTTGTCTGAATGTGGCAGGATCATTAATTTTCCCAACATCATATAAATCTTCACTCAAAAATGTCTCATAAATTCTAGAATCAATCGCTTTCTTCCTTTCCCTTTGCGATCTTCTTAATGGTTCGACCGCAACTGGTTCAGGAATATGTTGAGATATTTCTTGTGGAATTTCTTCCGCCTGAACATTAGCTGACACCTGAGGCTCTAGTGGTGGCTCCACGTTTTCCTGCTGAATATCAGCAGTTGGCGTAGTGCTGCTCATCTGAGTAGGGGGAATCACTGGTGGTACATACTGATATACCTCCGTAGACTCTTGAATCACTGGTTCTGGAAGCTCAACCCGTAATTCTTCGAGACTGATTTCCCTCCTTGGAAAAATTCCATTAACGTCCGAGTCCTCTAGGAACACAGCATGTCTGGTCTCTACAAATTTATTGAAGCGACCAGGACAATAAAATTTGTACCCCTTTGACTTATCTGGGTATCCAATAAAATGACAGCTTATTGTTTTAGAATCTAATTTCTTGTGCTGTGGATCAAACAGCTTTGCCTCAGCAGGGCAGCCCCATACTTTTAAATAATTTAAACACGGTTTCCTCCCATTCCACAACTCAAAAGGTGTCTTGGGGACTGACTTAGACGGAACCCGGTTTAGTATATGGGCGGCTGTCTTTAATGCTTCCATCCACAGCTCCACAGGTAGGCTAGAATGACTGAGCATGCTCCGTACCATATCCATGAGCGTACGGTTGCGACGCTCAGCAACTCCATTTTGCTGTGGTTCGCCTGGCATGGCGTACTGAGCTCTTATGCCGTTTTCTTCTAAATACTTAGCAAATGGTCCTTTAATTTGACCGTACTGTGCATGTCTCCCATAGTACTCACCTCCCCTGTCCGATCTTACTATCTTAATGGTTGTATTATGCTGTTTCTCAACTTCCTTTTGATATATCTTAAATATTTCTAACGCATCTGAACGCTTACGGATGGGGTAGATGTGTCCATAGCGGGAATAATCATCAGTGAATGTTATAAAAGAATCATAACCATCCACTGATTCTACAGAGAGAGGGCCACAGATGTCTGTGTGAATTATTTCTAACACGCCCGTACTCCTAGTAGCGCCTTTCTTAATTTTCTTAGCGTATTTCCCCTTAACACAGTCGATGCACTGCTCTAAGTCTGATAAATCTAATTTCTCTATTATTTCTTCTTTAATGAGACGATCCATTCTCCCCCTCGAAATGTGGCCAAGGCGATAGTGCCACAATTTCGATGAGGTCTCATTAAAACGCTTACGCTTATTTGAAACATTAGCAACATTCATCACAGAGTCATTACTTAAAGAGAGCATATATAGTTTGCCTTGCCTTTCAGCAAGACCCACATTTATTGAATTAAACTGAATCACACACTTGTCTTTATCAAATACACAAACGTGTCCTGAATCTGCTAAAGCTGAAACTGAAATAAGGTTTCTTTTCAAACTAGGAACATAAAGAACTTCATCTAAACTAAGCTGGAAGCCGCCTGGCAACTCTAAGACGAAGCTTCCAACGCCTTCAACCTCAATGCCGTTCCCATCAGCCACTCTTAGATTTCGCTCCCCCCTTCTTATAGTTTGGATCGTATGGAATGCCTGCAATGAATTGGAAATGTGCACGGTGGCACCTGAGTCAATCCACCAAGTACTAGGGGAAAAATCAGCTAAGAATAATTCATCAATAAAAGAGACAACATCATACTGAATGTTACCTTGCTTCTTTAGCCATTCCTTAAAGCCTGCACAGTTCTTCTGAAGATGTTTGGGTGAATCGCAGAAAGAGCAAGTCATCTTGCCACCCTTTGACTGGTTAGCACGCTTAAACTTGTTGTCATTCTTGGGACCAAAATTCTTGTTCCCATTCTTCTTAAAGTGCTTCTTGTTGCCTTGCTTGCTGCTGCCTGACTCATGCTGGTTCTTAGGAGTGCCATTGAGACTGAGATTTCCAACCATGTTGACCACATCCTTCATCTTTTCTGTCTTAAGTCTCTCCTCCTCCTTAACACAGTAGCTTATTAAATCACTGATAGACCAAACAGTCTTGTTGGTGTTGTAGTTAATCTTAAAAGCAGCATACTGTTGAGGAAGTGAAGTCATGATGAAATGCACAAGGAAACCATCAGAGATCTCCATCTGCATCTCCTTAAGCTTATTTGCCATGTCACACATGTTGAGGATGTGCTCCCTGATTCCATTCTGACCATTGTACTGAGAGGAGACTAATTTCAGCATCAGGGTGCTTGCATAAGTCTTTGATGAGCTCTTGAAGTTCTCCTCAATCTTAGCCAGGAGCTCCTTAGCAGTCAGATCAACACCAGCAGTATTCTTAGTGGGAATAGCCCCCTTAATGCCGGCGCTGATTGTCTGAGTCATGACCATGATGGCGAGGCGGTTGGATCTCTCCCACTTCTCAATAGCAGTGGTAGTGCCCCCAGCAGTAGGAGCAGCAGGCTTATCTTCCCTGAGTGCGAGATCAAGGTCGTTCCACATCAGGCACGTCTGAATCTGTCCTTTCCACTCGGGGAAGTTCGCTCCGTTGAGCGGCTTGATGTTGTTGAGGTACGATGCAACTGAGTTGACATTTGTCACTGAAATAAAAGACAAATAAAACTTAGCTTAGTAAATAATAGTATACAAAGAAATGCGAATAAAAGCATGAAATAACCCTACGGTGGTCTGATTAAAACATGCATTAAATTTCAATTTGCAATCACCGGTGGGGAAAACAAACGAAATTCGTCTTAATACTCATGAATAAACAACGGTGGTTGAAATAAACATAAGTTTACTCTAAATAAATTTCCCGGTGGTTCCATTTATCTAGAGGCATCTCTAAGTATAAGGTGGATTTAAAATTAAAAATTCAGTGATCATCTTAAAATAACTTAGCAGAAAAATTGTATGAACACCAACATCTTAAATAAAAGACTTATGCAATAATTAACTTAGCTAAAAACAGGAATTAATAATTACTTAAAACTGAAAACATTCTGAAAAACTTAATAAATGGAGAAAATCAATTCAGCCCGTGACTTAAACTAGCCCATGACAGCCCACAGGCTCGCGGCCCACTTAAACAAACGCGCGCGGCCCAGCAACTAAGCGGCCCATAGACGCGCGCTCAGCGTTGCTTGCGCGCGGGCGCTAGGCGGCCCAGCGACTAAGGCGGCCCAGCGGCGCAACTAACGCGCGCTCTGCGTTGCGCGCGCGCGCACGGACGCGCGGCCCAGCGGCGCGAGGCCCATCAGCCCATCAAGCGCGCGCGCGCTGGCAGCTTGGCGAGCGGCTCGGCGAACTGCGCAGCCCACCGGCAAAGAAGCCCAGCCCGCTTTCTTACCTAACGGGCCATAGCCCAGCGAACCGACGGGCGGGCCGCCGAAGCGGCCCAGCCAGCGTCGCCGCCCCGCCCCCGCGCTGATCTGAGCCGTCCAAACGATCGGACGGCCGCGGGCGCGGCGTGGCCGTATAAAAGGAGCGCCAGCCAGGGGGGGGGAGTGAACCCTAGGTCACTTTCTCCTCCCCCCCTTTCTCCACTCGCTTCGGGCGCTCCGCGCCGGCGGCGGCGGAGCACTTCTTCGCCCGCCGCCGTTCTTCGCCTCTTCGTCTCCACGTCCGGTGAGTTGAGGGCCGAGATCCCGAAGGACCAAGGCAGCCTCGCCGGAGCGCCGCGGGCATCCTCTGCAAGCCGCGTGCGTATCGCGCGCGGCTCGTCGAGGGTGCACCGCCGGTGCTCGACGGCCGGTGGCGGCGGCGCAAATCTGAAGCGCCGCCGTGGAGGGAAGGCCGCGGCCAATTGGCCCGCTACGCAGCGACTTCACCATGTCGCATGCGAGAGCGGGACCGAGGCACGCGGTCGTGAGGACGGCGGTCGCGCGCGGCGAGCTCATGCCACGCGCGGCCGCCGTAAAGGCTAGGGTAAGCCTCCGAAGTTTTTAGGGTTAGGGTTTTGGGGAACCCTAGATCTGGGGATCTAGGGTTTGGGATCTGTGATCCCCTTATTTTCTTTTCTTTTTCACTGATTTTCCCCTTTTCTCTTAATGCTTTTGGGTGGGCTGAGATGATTTTCATGATGTACTTTTCGGGGTGGGCTGAGATGATGTAAACCAGTGGGATTTGGGCTGTGATGATCTTAAATAAGGCGAAAAACATGTGTGACGGATGTAAAACCGAAACCCTAAGCGAGTAGATCTTAGGAAAAACATAAACTTTAACTAAAACTTTAACTAAAACTTGCGCAAACTTTCTGATCTAAAGTTCTAGCATGTTAAACTTGACTAAAATGAGCGTAATCTTTACTGATGCGACGGTCTGAGCATGAATATGTAACAAACTTAAGGAAAAACTTGAACTAAAACATGCTAGATCGAGCCGTGGACTCGTTGTTTAAATAAAAACATGACTAAAACTGAACGTAGGCATGTAAAACTTTACTGATCTAATAAAAACTGAACTAAAACATGCCAAACATCGTGTAGATCTAAACTAAAACATGAGCCAAAAACTTAAACAGAGTAGATCTACACATTAAAACCGAACTTTCTAACTAAAGAAACGTGTTAGGGATCTAGTAGAGCTAGATCTAGGCGACTGATACCAATTGTTAGATCAAACTAACAATGCTTAGCATATAAAACGTGAACAGGATCTACTAGTCTAACAAGATCACGTCTAACACCTTAGCTAAAGCGGAAAATAGATTAGTTCGGCCTTATACCAGCGCTGTTGTTGTCCATGGCGCCGGTGCGGCCTGACGAAGTAGTGGCAGCGAGAGCTTCGTCGGGCTTGTAGCGTAGTCGTTCCTTGAGCGTCTTCTGAGGGTATCGATGGCCTTCAGGACGCCAGCGACACTGCCCAGGACGCGCGGCTCGAGCTTCCAGGCGGCGTGGGGTTGTAGTGTTTGTGGTGAAGATGATTTGTGTGATAACGCTTCTGTTGTACATGTTTTAAAATCACACCCTTGTGCTGAAATTCAACATGATAACAAAGAGCAACTATCGAAAGAACCCTTACTAATTTTGCCTTTGTCAAAAGATCATTTGCTTGATGTTCCTTGTGATAGAGAAGAGTTGTGTGATAGTGATTCTTCTATTCCTCTGCCACAATTACTTCATAATGATGATACACATGCTTTGGAGCCGAATAATTCTACTGAAAATAAAATGTTTGTTCCAATTATTTGTGCAAATGATGAACAAAAATTGCTATCTTCCTTAAATACTTTAGGTTATATTGAATTTGATGTTCTATGTAATCTAAATTGTTTGGAGGAGAGTGATGAGGACATGAAATACATGAAGCGTGTTAAACACACATGGAAGGCATGGAGGACCAAAGAGGTCGATTGGGGACCAAGTCAAAGTATTCCCACGTTTTACACCACGCTATCACGTCACTTTTGGTCTAAGGAAATAAAGAGATTGAATCCAACACGTTTTGGAAACGCTGGATTCGGACTGCAGGAAAGTCCTGACTTTCAACGGCCGCCACGACTTCATCCGGACTCCGTTTGGGGCGTTCAAGTACTTGATGGAAAGCTTATGAAGTCTACTTTCATATGGATCTGGACTCATGTCCATATCTGTTCCGAGGCGGCCGCAATCGTCAAATCATTGACCGAAGGTTTTTCTGTCCAGGTGCTGCGACACCTTATTTTGGCCCACGGGCCGTGTATCAAGTTGGGTCCATTAGGGACGCGTCCTAGGGTTGGAGCACAACCCCAGCACCCCTGTGGACGTCCTCCCCCTATCATATACCCCCTAGCCGCCGCCAAGAACACTTGAGTTTTGTTTTACATCTAGCTTTAGCTACACCGAACACGCACAAATACGTGCTGTCCTCGTGTGATTCAGAACTCCACCTTCGAGTGATATTAAGATTGCTCGCCTTCTTTTTCTTGTTCGTTCTTTGATTGCGTACAGGAAGTTCTGATCTTGATTGCAACAGGGTCGGTAACCACAGGGAGTTGGTTCAGCGATTGCATTGGCGCTTCGGGTTCGCTCGTCGTAGTCGGATCGTGAGGGTCGACTTCCACCAAATCAAAATTATCCTCCACTCACCGAAAGATCGGGCACTCCAGCTCTATCAAGTGGTATCAAAAGTCCAGGTTGATCGGTGAGTTTATCGAGTGTTTTCCTTACCTACAGTCCACAAAACCAAAACAAAAAATTATCAGGTTAGATCCTTGTCCCAGCACCCTTTTTAGCCTTGCACTCTCTTTCAATAATTTGCATTGTTGAGTTTGTGTGCTTCGCGTTCAATTGTTGCTGGTTCTTTGTGCTTCCGCCGCCGCCGCCACCACCTCCTGCCGCTGCTGCCACCACCACACGCCGCCGCCGCCGTTGCTCTACATCTTCACCACAAACACTACAACCCCACGCCGCTCATCCGAGTCCTACTCGGTTCGGCCGTCGCGCGTTCGCAGTTTGAAAGAGATAGAAAAGAAAAGGAAAGAAAAAAGAAAACAAAGGAAAGTTTTGAAAAGAAAGAAAAAGGAAAGAATAAAAAAAGGAATCAGCAGTTCAGTTTTCGTTTGGAAGTTTCTTTTTGGCAGTTTCGAACACCTTCACGAAAACGGCCATAACTTTTCGCTCGGATCTCCGATTTCAGCGTTCTTTTTTTTCCCGGAAACCTTACGAAATTTCAGTGCCAGGTGCGGTCGGTTTTGAGGTCAAAAAACGTCGTTTACACAGTGTAACGCAGCCTGAGAGATTTTCCGTTTCTGCATCCCACTTCCTTGTTACCTTTGCTCGATCCATAGCGCGTGGCACTTGTTTCCAGCAGCATAGTTACGTGTTTAGCACTATAATTCAACTTTGCATTATTGTTAGATTGTGCTAATCCTTGATTTGAGTGCAGCCTACCCAGAACTACACATATTCCTACGACGAGCCGACTTTGTTTCTCCAGGCAATCGCTGCTCCAATCTTTCAGAGGTGCTACTTGTAGATCCGAGCGAAAAGTTATGGCCGTTTTCGTGAAGGTGTTCAAAACTGCCAAAAAGAAACTTCCAAACGAAAACCGAACTGTTGATTCCTTTTTTTTATTCTTTCCTTTTTCTTTCTTTTCAAAACTTTCTTTTTTTTATTTCCTTTTTTTCTTTCATGTTTTTTTCTTTCCTTTTTCTTTTCTATCTCTTTCCAAACTGCGAACATGCGGCGGCCGAACCGAGTAGGACTCGGATGAGCGGCGTGGGGTTGTAGGGTTTGTGATGAAGATGTAGAGCGGCGGCGGCGGCGTGTGGTGGTAGCAGCGGCGGCGGGTGGTGGTGGCGGCGGCGGCGGAAACACAAAGTAACCAGCAACAATTGAACGCGAAGCACACAAATTCAACAACGCAAATTATTGAAAGAAAGTGCAAGGCGAAGAATGGTGTTGGGACAATGATCTAACCTGAATTTTTTTTTGGTTTTTGTGGACTGTAGGTAATGGAACAACACTCGATAAAACTCACCGATCAACCTGAACTTTTGATACCACTTGATAGAGCTGGAGTGCCCGATCTTTCGGTGAGTGGAGGATAATTTTGATTTGGTGGAAGTCGACCCTCACGATCCGACTACGACGAGCGAACCCGAAGCGCCAATGCAATCGCTGAACCAACTCCCTGTGGTTACCGACCCTGTTGCAATCAAGATCAGAACTTCCTGTATGCAATCAAAGAATGAACAAGAAAAAGAAGGCGAGCAATCTTAATATCACTCGAAGGTGGAGTTCTGAATCACACGAGGACAGCACGTATTTGTGCGTGTTCGGTGTAGCTAAAGCTAGATGTAAAACAAAACTCAAGTGTTCTTGGCAGCGGCTAGGGGGTATATGATAGGGGGAGGACGTCCACAGGGGTGCTGGGGTCGTGCTCCAACCCTAGGACGCGTCCCTAATGGACCCAACTTGATACACGGCCCGTGGGCCAAAATAAGGTGTCGCAGCACCTGGACAGAAAAACCTTCGGTCAATGATTTACGATTGCGGCCGCCTCGGGACAGATATCGATATGAGTCCGGATCCATATGAAAGTAGACTTCATAAGCTTTCCATCAAGTACTTGAACGCCCCAAACGGAGTCCGGATGAAGTCGTGGCGGCCGTTGAAAGTCAGGACTTTCCTGCAGTCCGAATCCAGCGTTTCCAAAACGTGTTGGATTCAATCTCTTTATTTCCTTAGACCAAAAGTGACGTGATAGCCTGGTGTAAAACGTGGGAATACTTTGACTTGGTCCCCAATCGACCTCTTTGGTCCTCCATGCCTTCCATGTATGTTTAACACTCTTCATGTGTGTCATGTCCTCATCAGTACGACTGCGACAGAGAAGCCGTAGAGTTTGCATCCACCACTCAGGTGCCTAACTCTATGGCCCAAATCTTCGCAGCCGTTCAAATGCTCAAGAAGACAGAGCTCGAGATTCCTACTAAGGAGTCACGGCCACTCAAAGGGACCACTCCTGATGACATGGCGACTAAGGACGCAGAGCTGATGGAAGGCGACCAGTCCAAGACCACCAAGATCGGGGCTGGCCCGACTCCCAAATAGGAAGACGTGTGCTCGTTAGGTTCCTGCAGGCTAACCGCGACATCTTCGCGTGGAAACCCGTGGATATGCCAGGGGTGCCAAGGGACCTGATCGAGCACAACCTAAATATTGATCCCAAAGCAACTCCCAAGAAGCAGCGACTGCGACGATTCACATCTGACAAGCGCGAGGCAATCAAGAAAGAGCTGGTGAAACTACTCGCTGCGGGGTTCATCAATGAAGTCTTTGATCCTGATTGTTTGGCAAATCCAGTCTTGGTGAAGAAGAAGAGCAACAACGAGTGGCGGATGTGTGTCGACTACACCGATCTGAACAAGCACTGCCCCAAGGACCCTTTTGGGTTCCTGTGCATCGACCAGATTATCAACTCCACTGCTGGTTGCGCTTTACTTTGCTTTCTTGATTGCTACTCGGGTTATCATCAGATATCTCTGAAAGAGGAAGATCAAGTCAAGATGGCGTTCATCACCCCCTACGGGACATACGCCTACACCACGATGTCCTTCGGGTTGAAAAACGCCGGAGCAACCTATCAGCGCGCTATCTAGCTCTGCCTTGAGAAGCAACTACACCGCAACATGGAAGCATATGTGGATGATGTGGTTGTGAAGACCAGGAATCATGATGATCTCATTGCTGATCTGGAAGAAACTTTTGCATCTCTACGGAAGTGGAATTGGAAGCTTAATCAGACTAAGTGCGTCTTTGGAGTACCCTTTGGGAACCTACTCGGGTTCATCATTAGTCACCGAGGTATTGAGGCCAACCCATAGAAAATCAAAGCCATCACGGCCATGGAAGCTCCAAAGACATTCCAAGACATCCAGAAGCCTACTGGGTGCGTGATGGCGCTGCATCATTTCATCTCACGACTTGGAGAAAGAGGCTGGCCCTTATTCAAGCTACTGAAAAAGGGAGACAAGTTCCAATGGACGGAGAAAGCAGCAGCATCATTGGCGGATCTTCAGCAGCATCTCAAAAAACTGCCAATACTGACCGCTCCGCAAGATGATGACAAAGAGCTGCTACTCTACATCGCAGCCACAGCTCATGTGGTGAGCATGACGCTGGTCATTGAGAGGCTTGAGCACCATCATGCATATCCTGTGCAGAGGCCGGTGTACTTCGTAAGTGAAGTACTCACGGAGTCCAAAGCCCGAGACCCGACAGTGCAGAAACTACTCTACGCACTACTCATCACATCAAGGAAGCTGCGCCACTACTTCGACACATTCACCATCTCAGTGGTCACAAAGTTTGCCCTAGGAGAGATCGTTGTGGCAGAACCGCTCAAATTAATCCGGCTTAAGTGCGCTAACCTTGCATTGGTCATCACGCAGTTAAAACAGATTAAGATGTCGATGTGTCGGGTCGAGCCCAATGCAACCACGAACAATTACCTCGATCGAAACAAGTCGTGCAAATACTCACTCGAAGGTGAGTCCCAGAGATTACAACAATCCACAATTAATTAAAGGTCCCAATTGAGGTACTTTATTACATACAGTTCAGTGCATAAGGTAGCAATGTACTCAGAGTTTTGAAATGCAGCGGAAACAACTAATTATTCGAAATGACCGTTTCATCAAATGAAGCCGTCGTGACATCACTCAGAAGCATCCTTGTCCCAAACAACGGTCCAACCAGGAGGAAGGGTGGTTGGCCAGGTAAGACCTGCAACCATCTCCTCGAGAGCACTTCTTGAAAACAATTCAACAAGCAAGGCTGAGTATACTAATACTCAGCAATACTTACCCGTCGGGTGAAAACTACATCACCGACTCCTAGACATGCAAGGCTTTTGGCTGGTGGGTTTGTTTTGCCAAAGAGTGACTAAGAGTGGGTCCTTGCTTTCAATATTTTAGCATCAAGTTCTAGTTTGAATTTAACCATTCTAAGTAAGCAACCTGTACTAACCAAGCAAGTGGAGCAAGCAGTTAAGCAAGTATCAAGTTTCTTTCCATCGTCATGTTCCACTTCTTACTCAATGCGGCACAGAGGTCAAGTAGTCTCATTAGCTGCGAGAAACAGACAGTTCGAACTGATCTCTTAACCTTGCAAGGGGGAAACTCAAACACACAGATCATCGCACACAGCCAAAGACTAGCGCTACCAGGTAGTTCCCAGCAATCCTCTAGTTGCGTCCGGAGCCAAAGTCCCCCTGACATACGAAGTCCAAGGTCGGCCGAACCGAACACTTGCGCCTTTCGTACCCACATGTTTGAGGCATGGGGAAGAAGTTCCTGATAGGAGTAGGAAAAAGTCCGCACATCGGATTCATGTAGGTACTAAACTTACCGACCCCATAGAATCGACAAGTGCTTGGTACGTTCAAAAACTTAACCAGCAGTGTCGTACCTTTGGACCTTAATCAATTTTAGCATACATGGACAGGGGCATCTACATGACAAAAATCCCCTACCCGTCATCCTTATGATTCCAACATAAGTAAGGCAGTTGATTCCTATATCTCGCGAGTGACAGGAAATCACTCGACTTTTACCGAGTCCTTATAGCATGGCAGCTATCAATCTATCATACTAGTATTGCAAGCATAGGTACCTGGGATCATGCAACTAAGGTTTCAATTCAATGCCTGAACATAAATGCGCAAGCAAACTTAACAAACATAGTTGCAAGAGTTGAAACATAGGACACGCTCCGGGGCTTGCCTTCGGGCACGACGTTAGTTTGGGACTCCTCGGCAGCTGTTTTCAAGTCTTGCTCCACCCGGATGGCGTTCACCTCTCCTTCAGCCTGGCCTTCTCCTCCAGCGGGTACGAGTTCGTAGTCACCGTCGGCGAGGACTTGTTCTACACGAGATGCATATGCAATTAAGAGTATGATCTTGTATCGAGCCATCGTTAATGCCTAATGATAGACTCGGGGTCTATTGAGTGACACATTCACCTGGACAATTTTGGTCTGACCTTCCCTTTCTTTAATTAAGTTTGTGATTACTCAAAATCTAGTGTGTAACTTTGTGCCAACTTTTTACAGGAGCCTAAACATTTCATCAGCTGCAACATACCCAAAATCTAGCACAAACAAAGCAGTAGATTTCAAACTGTGCACAAATATAGGTTTGAACAGATTTGAACTTAGTTTGAAATCTACATAGGAAACACCTATACATGCTTTCTATAAAAGATAGAACACATCACAGAGAGTCCAACAAAATTAAGTTTGCATTTTTCTGATTTTTGTGTGATTTTTAACCGATTTTACGATATCTCAGATTTCAAACCTAGATGTATACAATCTATTCACAGATTAGCCCGTGGAAACTTGCGGAAAGGACCCTGGAAATATCTAAGACTTTGCAATGCGGTCCCTGGGCACGACCGGCGGCAGGTTTGGCCAAAATCCGGCGATGTGGGGCCACGGGGTTGGACGCGATCATGCTAGGGATTGCTCACCGCCTCACCTCGAGCGGATGTGGTGGAGAGAGAGCTCCGTCGGAGGTGGAGCGACGGCGGCGGGCGGCGGAGCGGCACGGCGGTGGCTCTGTGTCCCCCAATGCCGTCGATGGCGGTGGCGGAGAGAAGCAGCTGGGGCTCTGGGAAGCTGGAGCGAGGGCGTGGGCGAGCTCTGGTGGCATTGGGCGACAGCGGAGCAGTACGCACAGCGAGGAGCGACGGCAATTGCGAGCGGTGAAGGGGTCTCGCGTGAAGGGGGTGCTACGCCTTTTATAGGCAGCCGAGGGCGCTGGCGGTCAGGACGGCGAGCTCGGTCGCCGGTCGGCGACCTGTCGCGGCGAGGCGGCGCTCGGGCACGGGTGGTCTACGGCCGGTCGGGAGGGGCACGGCGCGGGTTGGCAAGCAGCTGGGGTGCACGAGGATCCTGTCACCGGGCTGGGTCGGGACGGCGGCGCTGCGGATCGCCGGTGGGCCGACGGTGGCCACGTGGCACGCGCGGAACGCGCGTCACGTCCAGTCGGGACGGCGTGGGGGACAAGACGGCGCTGGCCGGGCAGACAGCAGGGGACCGAGCGTGTGACACCCTCAAAATTAATAAGGATTATTTAAGTAAATATTAGATTAATTATTAGGGTTATAAGGATTATTATAGGTTAGAATAGGAATTTCTAGGAATAATAGAATATAAAATGATAATAGAAAAATATAAAATAAAGTTCTATAACTTGAGTGCTCAATAAGGACAAAACTAGTATCGGAAGCCCTAGATTTAAATTAAAAGAAACTAGTTCGAATTTGAATTCAAAAACCATTTCAAAATCCCTTAGAAAAATAAGAAAAGAAATCTTTTGCTGGTGGGCCGGCCAGCCGCGGCCCAGACTTCCTAAAGTCCTAGGTTAGGCACCCAATTCCCCTCCTGGGCTCACTCCCGAGCGGCCCAGCCCGTTTCCCCACCTCCCCTTCAACCTTTTCCCGCGAAGTCCACAAACACCCCCTCAATTTCTCTCTCGGGCTCATCTCCGCGCGATCCGGCCCGGCCCACACTGCCATCGTCTTCCTCCCTCTTCCTCCCCGGTTCTTCCCCCCTCCCTCATTTCTCCTGCACCGACGCGGCCGCGCGCCCATCCCGCCACCACGACGCCCTCAGCCCGCGTGGCGCCCCAAAACCAACGCCACGCCACCCCTGCCTGCTTGTGTCAGGGAGGCCATCCCGGCACGGGAGCCCCTTCCCCCTCCATCTCGCCGCGCCCCTGCCACCGCCGTCGCCGCTCGATCCCCCTCCGGCCAAGATAGGCCAGACAAAGGCGCGCGGGACGCGTGTCACCACCACGCGAGGCCACCGCACATGAAGTGCGGCGCCGACACTCCCTCGCCGGCCTATCCGCACGAAATGCCGCGGCCGCACGCGTCACACGCCGGCCAGCTCGCCATGCCGCGTGTCATCGCCCCGCTGCCCCGGTGAGCCCCCAGGGGGCATCGCCGGGCTATAAATAGCCCTGCGTGCGCCCTGGATGGAGCTCACCCTCACCACAAGACACCACACCACCACCACAGCCACCACCGCGAGCACAAGAGCACCGCCGCGCTGCTCCGGCACCCCCGCCGCCGCCAAGCCCCTGATTTCCCCTCCGGCCGCCGTAGCACCGCTCGGAGCACCCTTTGACGCCCACGGCGTGAAGCGACGTGCCCCAGAGGACACTTACGCCTTCAAGAGTGCCGCCCGAGCTCCGCCGCGACAGGAGACCGCCACCGGTCGACCCCGCCGCTGCTCCGGCCGTCCCTCACCACTGCGACACCACGGTGAGCACCCTAGCACCACCACAGCCCTTTCCCCATTCCTTTTCCTCTCTCCCACTGCTAGCCGAGCCACGGCCAGAGGCCGTGCGCGCCGCCGTGCCCCGGCGAGCCGCCGGTCGGCCCTGGCACCTTTCCTCTGCACCTTCGCGCACCAGTACACTCCACGCGAACCCCTGGTTGCGCGCAACCCTTAGCCACAGCCCCAGGAACCCCCTGCCGTTATTCCCCCTCTCCACAGCCCCAGGAGCCCGCACCGCCACATTAGCCCCTAAACCTCGACGAGAACATCCTCGCCGTGTCCGTCGTGTCCCCCTGAGGCCGTAGATGCCTTTACCGCCGCGAGAGCCGCTCTGTTGCCGCTGGCGGTGAGCTCCCCCTGCAGCCCCTCCGCGCCGCCGCGAAGCACGGCAGCCGCGTTGGCGCCTGCGTGGCAGCCACGCAAGCACTGGCCCCACCTGCCAGCCACCCACCTCGCTGCGTCAGCCGCCACCCCCACTTCCCCGCTCTGCGTGCACTCGGTCCAGTGGACCGCAGGCTCATGGGCCGCGTGGTCCACGCGCCCACGGGCACCGGTCCACAGCACAGTGGCCTGCGGGCTGGCGTCAGCCGGCCCCACTGGTCAGCCGCACAACCCTAGGAAAAATGCTAGGTACACCCGGCTTAGTGCACCCAAAGAGTTATTTCTTTACCTTAGAAATTCGCAAAAATTCCCAGAAAATACCTAAAAATACTAGGGAAAATAATAAGCTATTTAGTACCATTCAAATTATTTATACCTATTTCTAGGGCTTAGAATTAGAAGGATTCTTTTTCGGCCTATATGAAGTCTCCGTTAGCGTACCCCGGTTTATGCCCAATTCAAAATAGAGCCCCATAAATAGCCAATAAATTCCTAAAATTATTAAAATATATTCTAAGGTTTTTCATAAGGTTAGATTCCCTAGAAACTCTTCCTAAACTTAGAAATAATTTATTGCCTTCCACTGACATTTCCAAACCCCGCTAAACCCCGCAAGGACCCTAAGACACCCCGCGAAACCCCGGCAATCCACTGCTTAACTTAGAAACCACCCCTATGGCCATTCTCTCTAGCCTCTCCCCTCACAAGTAATTCATTCGCCGTGATGATTGATTAGTCATATATTTGTACTTGTGTAGATACTCCGCTAGGAAATCTCAGGGCTGTAGCCCCGGCGGAGACTACCACCGTATCAGGCAAGTCTTAGCAATTTCCTTGCTCATGATAATCAATTGCATTAACACGCTCTCCTCTTAGCTAAATGTCTGTAGTTGCATTGAGAGTTAGCCACTCAGATACCCCCAGCTACTAAGACACTACCCAGAGCCAGAAACCCTAGTTGCGAGAGGCACCCAGGGGGAAGAAGATGCGAGGTAGGGTGGATAGTCTCGGAGGAGCTCCTGTCCAGAGGCCTACCTTGGTCGCTTAAGGACCGGTTCTTGGGAAAGTCTTTCCAACGCCATGTACGGCTATACGGGCCAAAAAGGACATAGCCTTCGGGAATGCCCTGTAATGTGAGGCCTCGACTCACACTCCACCAGCTACCTCTGGTAAAGCTACCCCAGGGGCCACGGTGGGAAACGGAAATGCTGGAGACAGCCCCAGACAGAGGGCTGGGACTGGTCGGCACGGGTCGCATGTGACAGGGCCGGTAGGGCCCACGGGCGATGCATGCCCTAATTTATATGATGCATCCATACCCGGGTTAGTGTCCTTGTGTGGACGTTTATGCGATCCCTGTTTAGACCCCAGAAGCATCCGTGGGTAGACCCAGATGGAAGCTGTCCAGAGATGGACGCCAGTGGATACGAGTCCCGTAGGGTGGCCCTACCGTTGGCCACGGAAGGGTCGTCTGACCGTATAGTTTCAAGAGTATAAACCTCTACAGAGTTACCCAATCTATCGATAGCCGTGGCTCTCGGATATGAGCCCGTCTGGTTAAAGCTCCCACAGATTAGCCAAGAATAACCCATAGGGATGATGATAACGAGAGGAAGGTGATTGCGGGATCGACAGAAGGATCCGGGCCAGAATCACCAGGGGGACTGGTAGGGAGGTTCTTGCCTCTCCAGGACCCAACATTAATGTACTAATCACTTGTCAACTAATAAGGCATGTTTATACCTTCGATTGTTATGTACTTGCTGAGTGCGGTGGTACTCAGAATTGCTTAATCTTGCAGCTCCATCGGAAGGTTTCCCTCCCTTCACCGGCCCTGCAAGTCGTCTTGATCAGGTCCTAGTTCCGATCTTTACTTTTCAATTCTGGTTAGCCACTGCCAACTCTTATGCAATTAATGTTTTCCTTTACCAGGAAATGACATTATTTCATGCTAGGTGGGCGCGCCGGGTGGCAGGGGCCCACAGGGTTGGTATCAGAGCCGCGTTAAGCCGTAAAATACATCTTTAATTCCTACTTTAAACACCCTGAGGGCTAGAATACGCGAACAAGTAGAACTAATCTTTTTTCTCACCCGAATATGGCTCTCCTCTATCTTACTCTGTAAAGGAATGGAACTCTCTAACCTTCCTTTCTACACTACAGGTACATGGCAGAGGAACAGCGTTGGGACAGCTGGGACAACTGGGTTGATGAAGAAGGTTGGACGCACGGGCATTACATCACGAAGCATGGATTTCCCCGAATTTTGTGTGATACTCTGCAAAGGTTGGGATACGGACAGTACCCAGAGTATTCGGGGAAAGAATCAAAAAGAAATGGAGTAAGGAGTTGCGAAATGTACCTCCGGATGCCCGGCATGCAAGCACATCCAGAGTGGGTACCTTGGGTAGAACATGCCGAGGGAACCGAATTTTCAGATACGCTCCAAATTATAGCCTTCCGAACCCTCACCAAAATCCTCTCCAGGCATGTGACCGAAACCGAACGTACCCCAGCCAAATATCTTCCCGTGCTAGACCTCACAGATCATCGCTGGCTACAACGAATTGAACACCTACAGCTGGTCCAACCCATAGAACTCCATCACGTTCTAGCCACCACAACCCAATATGCAGTCCCTGTATAACCTCCATACTCAGAAAGAAATGGATGCCCAAACCTATCGCCAAGAGGCAGAAGAGGCGCGTCACCGAGAAAGAAGTGCCCGATTCCGACTAATGAAGACCAAAGATCAAGCTGCTTTATCGGAATATCAAACCGAAACCGCCATGAGGAATATGACCTCTACCATAGACGAGCTTCAACTTACCATTGAAAATCTTACCCAGACTTTAGCTCAACGGCAGGAGGAGATTGAAGCGCTTACTGAGGCATTAAATCAGGCTCAGCACGACGCTCAGAACCAGCAAAACCTGATCGAAAGAAGAAGAAGTGGAAATAATTGATGAAGAGGAATCTTTGGAGGAAGAACCCACGGAAGAGGAAGTGTCGGGATTATACTCTACCTCAACCATCCCCTCCGCTCATTCCCCACTACATTTCGAATCGGCAGGAGAAAATTCTAATAACCGATCCCCTGAACCCGAAACCCCCGACCAAGCAGTTACCTCTAAGCCTCACCCAAATCTAGGGAAAACCTACCTAGTAGTGGGACCCCAGGACAAGATGCTGGAAGTTCTCCACCGACATGGACTGACAGAAGAAGATGTGGGGCCATCTCGCCTGGGATCGCCTTCCCCATAGCTTCGGGGGTAATGCTCGGTACTGGCAAGTGGATCGCTAGAGTAGTAAAATGAAAAGGAAACGAGTGGGAACATGTACTCATGTACAGGGAATAAGAGTTGTAATATAACTTGTGTAGTAAGGGATGTTCCAAATCATACAGTCTATTTAAATAAAGGAATGTTTGTGCAGGAAAGATGGACCGGTGGAATGAGGTTCGGTTCTGTGGTGACCACCACCAGGGATTCCCAGCCTTGCTACGCCAATGTCTTCAGGATCTTCGATTTGATTCACAACACACCCAGTTCTATGGAAGTATGTATGGGTTAAATCATGAACAAGGAGCTGCCATGATTACCCTTATCATGCCGGCTGCACCTGAGAATCCGGATCGTCACCCTACCAATGTAATGGTAGTAGAAAACTCACTTGATCTAGCCGTGCAGTCAGCCGCCCAGAAAATGTTGTGTCAACTGCACACCAAAAACCCTGACCGCTTTGCAGATTCTCCGTACCGATTACTGCCCAGAATGTTGCATAGGCAAGGACCGGAGAACATAACACGGATAGCTGAAGAAATGGAGGAAGCGCCAGGCAACGAAGATGACTCGTGCTGTAGAGTCACAGGACAATATGTCATAGCTCAACACAAGTATATCCTGGCCCTAGAAGGACAGCGAAGAGGCTATAACTTGCAACTTGAGACTAGTGCCAGGGTTCTAAAGGAACTAAGAGAAGACATTGGAAAAGGGGAATTTAGGCAAATGGTACTAAAAGGACAAACCGAGACTTATGAGAGAATGCTGGAACACCAGGGAGAACGATGCCGTCGTTATCAGCAAGAGCGAGACAGCCTAAGGGAGAGATTACAAGCTTTGCATACGGAATACAAGCAGTTACAAAACTATTTCCATGAGCAAATTGGTGCTCTGCAAAGCCAGGTAGAATCTCTAAACAAAACCGATACAGGAAATCAAGCCAAACGAAATAAGGAATTGAGATATCGCCTAGGTCGCTAGCGTAGCCATCTGGCGGACAACCAAATCCATCTCACCGCCTTGACTCAAAAGGTGATATACCTTCAAGATAAAGTAAGAAGAATGAAGATGGGATGGCAACAGTCAGATACCGGAAGACTTCAAGAGATAGAGCAAATGCTCTACCAAGTACCTATGAAATTTAGGAAGGAAATCAAGCCGACCACTTATGCAATCCCAATCACCACCTTGGACTTGGGAGCATACGATGATGAGGTTCACCCTGCACCTCCTCTAACAACGGAAGCACAAATGGCAGCTACCATCGCTCTTCGAATTATTCCAGGATCAAAGACCTCGTCCGAAAAAGACCGGATCATCCAAGAGACCTACTGTGACCCGGCTGAAGAAGAATACCTGGGAGAAAGAGCCGAGACTCCCGAAGAAGAGGACCCGCTGCCGGATGAAGACATCTTTTACTCCGTCTAGGGTAATATACGCAATAACATGTAAAAATGTAAATAGGAAATACGAACTCTAGGACGCTAAAATAATGTATAGGCCTGGGTATATCCCGTGGGCTAGCAACCTGTGTGGAAGGAAATGGTTTAAAGTGTAAAAATTTCTTTCAATAAAAGTTGTTTGATGCTTGAACTAAGAACCAACCCCATACAAATAAATCCATCCCTCGAAGCACATTGAAACCTTGGTTCTCCTATTCATACCTATCTTTCGAAAATATACCCTATCCCAGTTACTTAAGTGGGGTAGACATAACCCCAAAACCTATCAAAAGAAAACCCTTGACCACCCTTATCCCCCCTCCACCAAAATACTTCATAAACCCGCACCAAACCCTATCTAACTCAATCCAAAGAGAAATAATCACCAACTACCTACAGAAACACTTCTCAAAGTCTCCAAAAGAATCACCATACCAAAACAAAGATGAGAAGTGATTTTCCTAAAAGTATCTCGCCCAAAAAAAAAACCCGACCTCTAACCAATAGTCATCCTCCAATCTCGAGGACGAGATTTCTTTAAGTGGGGTAGATCTGTGACACCCTCAAAATTAATAAGGATTATTTAAGTAAATATTAGATTAATTATTAGGGTTATAAGGATTATTATAGGTTAGAATAGGAATTTCTAGGAATAATAGAATATAAAATGATAATAGAAAAATATAAAATAAAGTTGTATAACTTGAGTGCTCAATAAGGACAAAACTAGTATCGAAAGCCCTAGATTTAAATTAAAAGAAACTAGTTCGAATTTGAATTCAAAAACCATTTCAAAATCTCTTAGAAAAATAAGAAAAGAAATCTTTTGCTGGTGGGCCGGCCAGCCGCGGCCCAGACTTCCTAAAGTCTAGGTTAGGCCCCCCAATTCCCCTCCCGGGCTCACTCCCGCGCGGCCCAGCCCGTTTCCCCACCTCCCCTTCAACCTTTTCCCGCGAAGTCCACAAACACCCCCTCAATTTCTCTCTCCGGATCATCTCCGCGCGATCCGGCCCGGCCCACACTGCCGTCGTCTTCCTCCCTCTTCCTCCCCGGTTCTTCCCCCCTCCCTCATTTCTTCAGCACCGACGCCGCCGCGCGCCCATCCCGCCACCACGACGCCCTCAGCCCGCGTGGCGCCCCAAAACCAACGCCACGCCACCCCTGCTGCTCCCTGCTTGCGTCAGGGAGGCCATCCCGGCACGGGAGCCCCTTCCCCCTCCATCTCGCCGCGCCCCTGCCACCGCGTCGCCGCTCGATCCCCCCTCCGGCCAAGATAGGCCACGCAAAGGCGCGCGGGACGCGTGTCACCACCACGCGAGGCCACCGCACATGAAGTGCGGCGCCGACACTCCCTCGCCGGCCATCCGCACGAAATGCCGCGGCCGCAGGCGTCGCACGCCGGCGAGCTCGCCATGCCGCATGTCATCGCCCCGCTGCCCCGGTGAGCCCCCAGGGGTAGGATGGGTGCGCCCTGGATGGAGCTCACCCTCACCACAAGACACCACACCACCACCACTGCCACCACCGCGAGCACAAGAGCGCCGCCGCGCTGCTCCGGCACCCCCGCCGCCGCCAAGCCCCTGATTTCCCCTCCGGCTGCCGTAGCACCGCTTGGAGCACCCTTTGACGCCCACGGCGTGAAGCGACGTGCCCCAGAGGACACTTACGCCTTCAAGAGCGCCGCCCGAGCTCCGCCGTGACAGGAGACCGCCGCCGGTCGACCCCGCCGCTGCTCCGGCCGTCCCTCACCACTGCGACACCACGGTGAGCACCCTAGCACCACCACGGCCCTTTCCCCATTCCTTTTCCTCTCTCCCACTGCTAGCCGAGCCACAGCCGGAGGCCGTGCGCGCCGCCGTGCCCCGGCGAGCCGCCGGCCGGCCCTGGCACCTTTCCTCCGCACCTTCGCGCACTAGTACACTCCACGCGAACCCCTGGTTGCGCGCAACCCTTAGCCACAGCCCCAGGAACCCCCTGCCATGATTCCCCCTCTCCACCGGCCGCCGCTCAAGCTCCGGCGAGCCCGTACCACCGCATTAGACCCTAAACCTCGATGAGAACATCCTCGCCGTGTCCGCCGTGTCCCCCTGAGGCCGTAGATGCCTTTACCGCCGCGAGAGCCGCTCTGTCGCCGCTGGTGGCGAGCTCTCCCGCGAGCACCCCCTGCAGCCCCTCCACGCCGCCGCGAAGCACGGCAGCCGCGTTGGCGCCTGCGTGGCAGCCACGCAAGCGCTGGCCCCACCTGCCAGCCACCCACCTCGCCGCGTCAGCCGCCACCCCCACTTCCCCGTTCTGCGTGCACTCGGTCCAGTGGACCGCAAGCTCATGGGCCGCGTGGTCCACGCGCCCACGGGCACCGGTCCACAGCACAGTGGCCTGCGGGCTGGCGCCAGTGCTGGCGTCAGCCGGCCCCACTCGTCAGCCGCACAACCCTAGGAAAAATGCTAGGTACACCCGGCTTAGTGCACCCAAAGAGTTATTTCTTCACCTTAGAAATTCCCAAAAATCCCCAGAAAATACCTAAAAATACTAGGGAAAATAATAAGCTATTTAGTACCATCCAAATTATTTATACCTATTTCTAGGGCTTAGGATTAGAAGGATTCTTTTTCAGCCTATAGGAAGTCTCCGTTAGCGTACCCCGGTTTATGTCCAATTCAAAATAGAGCCCCATAAATAGCCAATAAATTCCTAAAATTATTAAAATATATTCTAAGGTTTTTCATAAGGTTAGATTCCCTAGAAACTCTTCCTAAACTTAGAAATAATTTATTGCCTTCCACTGACATTTCCAAACCCCGCTAAACCCCGCAAGGACCCTGAGACACCCCGCGAAACCCCGGCAATCCACTGCTTAACTTAGAAACCACCCCTATGGCCATTCTCTCTAGCCTCTCCCCTCACAAGTAATTCATTCGCCGTGATGATTGATTAGTCATATATTTGTACTTGTGTAGATACTCCGCCGGGAAATCTCAGGACTGTAGCCCCGGCGGAGACTACCACCGTATCAGGCAAGTCTTAGCAATTTCCTTGCTCATGATAATCAATTGCATTAACATGCTCTCCTCTTAGCTAAATGTCTGTAGTTGCATTGAGAGTTAGCCACTCAGATACCCCTAGCTACTAAGACACTACCCAGAGCCAGAAACCCTGGTTGCGAGAGGCACCCAGGGGGAAGAAGATGCGAGGTAGGGTGGATAGTCTCGGAGGAGCTCCTGTCCAGAGGCCTACCTTGGTCGCTTAAGGACCGGTTCTTGGGAAAGTCTTTCCAACGCCATGTACGGCTATACGGGCCAAAAAGGACATAGCCTTCGGGAATGCCCTGTAATGTGAGGCCTCGACTCACACTCGACCAGCTACCTCTGGTAAAGCTACCCCAGGGGCCACGGTGGGCAACGGAAATGCTAGAGACAGCCCCAGACAGAGGGCTGGGACTGGTCGGCACGGGTCGCATGTGACAGGGCTGGTAGGGCCCACGGGCGATGCATGCCCTAATTTATATGATGCATCCATCCCCGGGTTAGTGTCCTTGTGTGGACGTTTATGCGATCCCTGTTTAGACCCCAATAGCATCCGTGGGTAGACCCAGATGGAAGCTGTCCAGAGATGGACGCCAGTGGATACGAGTCCCGTAGGATGGCCCTACCGTTGGCCACGGAAGGGTCGCCTGACCGTATAGTTTCAAGAGTACAAACCTCTGCAGAGTTACCCAATCTATCGATAGCCGTGGCTCTCGAATATGAGCCCGTCTGGTTAAAGCTCCCACAGATTAGCCAAGAATAACCCATAGGGGTGATGATAACGAGAGGAAGGTGATTGCGGGATCGACAGAAGGATCCGGCCAGAATCACCAGGGGGACTGGTAGGGAGGTTCTTGCCCCTCCAGGACCCAACATTAATTTACTAATCACTTGTCAACTAATAAGGCATGTTTATACCTTCGATTGTATTGTACTTGTCGAGTGCGGTGGTACTCAGACTTGCTTAATCTTGCAGCTCCATCGGAAGGTTTCCCTCCCTTCACCGGCCCTGCAAGTCGTCTTGATCAGGTCCTAGTTCCGATCTTTACTTTTCAATTCTGGTTAGCCGCTGCCAACTCTTATGCAATTAATGTTTTCCTTTACCAGGAAATGACATTATTTCATGCTAGGTGGGCCCGCCGGGTGGTGGGGCCCACAGAGCGTGGTGCATTTAAGGCGCTGCGTGGCCTCGGTGTACGTGTCAGAGGCCGGCCGCCGCGTGGCGAGCGCGGTCGGGCGCGAACTCGAGCGCCAGCGCGTGAATGTCATTCCGTCAAACACCTGCTGGGCGTCTGTTCAAACACGAATTTCTCCCAAATTTTGAACTGAAGTTCAAAATCTCCAAAAAGCAAAGTCATGTCCCAGACTACCAGCTACAAATTTTGTAAAGGCTAACCAGGGAAAAAGTGAGTGGATTTGAGGGAAAAACGAGATGAACACCGGTGAACTTGGGTGCCGGCCAGCAGTGAACTTCTGGGGATCTGCTGACTTTGACTGAGTTTTAAGGGGTTTTCCACTTAAAATCTCAGAATGAGCTAATTGACAAAAATGTGTCCCATTAAAAACTGAACAACTTTTGTATTGGTCGATTTTCAAGTTCTTAAGTGAAAATTTGAATTCGAACCATGCCAACCACAAAAGGTCCAAAGTTCACCGAGGTGCAAAGGGTTTTGGGTGGACTTTCCTTAAGTGAAAATCTAGGTGGAGCTTAATTACACCTAATTAGGCTAAGGCACAGGGTTTAGTAGGTGATTAAGTTAATTAAAACACCTAGATTGTCACAGCCTACCCTCCTTAAACAGAATCTCGACCCGAGATTCAAGTGTAGGAAAAAGCTAGTGCGATGGAAGAGTGCTTACGATCATGTAACAGAAGAAAACCCGGAAACTTGGTATTCAGATAACTCTCTGTTTCCCATGTGGCTTCTTCCTCTATGTGATGATTCTACTGGATCTTGTACATTTTAATCACCTTCCGCCTAGTTCCCCTTTCCTTACGATCAAGAATCCTCAAAGGGTGTTCCACCAGGGCCAAGTCTGGTTCTACGCAGGCTATGTCTTGGTCTACAATCTCAACTTCTGCAACTCGAACACATTTCTTGAGTTTGGATACATGGAAAACATTGTGGATGGCCGAGAGTTTCTCGGGAAGCTGTACGCGATAAGCTACGGGTCCACAAACTTCTGTGATCTCATAAGGTCCGATGTAATGAGGTGCTAGTTTTCCCTTTACTCCGAACCTTTGTACTCCCTTTGATGAGGACATCACCGGTACATCTACACCAGCAGCACCTTCACCCCAAGCACCACCTTCAGGGCCAATCACTCGGGCTCGTGCAAAAGAGTTGAACTACGTCATGGTGCTAAAGAATGAAGGATATGTGGCTGGATTCGGACTGCGCACGAACGTCAACTTGTGACGGCCGCCATGACTTCATCCGGACTCTGTTTTGGGTGATAAGGTACTTGATGGAAAGCTTATCAAGTCTACTTTCAGATGGATCTGGAATCACCTACATATCTTCACCGAGGCAGACGCAATCGTCATTTTGAGTCAGACTATTTTCTGTCCAAGGTGCTGCGCCACCTTATTTTGGCCCAATGGGCCGTGTATCGAGTTGGGTCCATTAGGGACGCGTCCTAGGGTTGTAACACGACCCCAACTCCCTTGTGGCCATGCTATTAAACCCTATAGCCGTCATTAGCATCCTTGAGTTTTGTTTTACATCTAGCTTTTAGCTACATTCACGGCCGCACAAATACGTGCTGTCCTCGTGATTCAGAACTCCACCTTCGAGTGATAATAAGATTGCTCGCCACTCGTTCTTGTTCGTTCTTCGATTGCACACAGGAATTGATCTTCGTGATCAGGCTGATCTTGCTTCAACAAGGTTAGTAACCACAGGGAGTTGGTTCAGCGATTGTATTGGCGCTTCGGGTTCGCTCGTCGTAGTCGGATCGTGAGGGTCGACTTCCACCAAATCGAAATTATCTCCACTCACCGAAAGATCGGGCACTCCAGCTCTATCAAGTGGTATCAGCTTTCCTGGTTGATCGGTGAGTTTTTATCGAGTGTTGTTCCATTACCTACAGTCCACAAAACCAAAAAAAATTCAGGTTAGACCATTGTCCCAAAACCTTTCTTCGCCTTGCACTTTCTTTCAATAATTTGCGTTGTTGAATTTGTGTGCTTCGCGTTAATTTGTTGCTGGTCACTTTGTACTTCCGCCGCTTTCCATCTCCACCTCCGCCACCGCCGCCGTCCTACCTCGCCACCAGCGCCACCGCCGCCGCAATCATCATCACCACCAGCGCCGTCGCCGCCGTTTGCATCACCACAAACCCTACAAAACCACGCCGCCGCCACCACACCGAGTTACCACGCTGTTCCCCCCCTCCAACCGAACCCTACTCGGTTTCGTTTCCTTCCCCAAGCCGCACTCCACCCGCCGCCGATCCAACCGAACCCTACTCGGTTTCGTGTTTCTGTTTGAGGAAAGAGAGAAAAAAAAGGAAAGAAAAAAAGGAAAGACAAAAAAAAGGAATTAAAAAAAAGGAAAGTTCTGAGAAGAAATACAAAGGAAAGAACTAAAAAAAAGGAAAGAGCAGTTCGTTTTTGGAAAGTTCGGTTTTTTCGTTTGGCAGTTGTGTCATTACGAACACCTGTTTTGTAACGGCCATAACTTTTCGCTCGGATCTCCGATTTCAGCGTTCTTTTTTTCGGAAAGCTTACGAAATTTCCTATACGGGGCCAAAAAACGCCGTTTACATAGCGTAACGCGGCCCCGGAGATTTTCCGTTTCTGCACCCCACTTCCTTGTTGCCTTTACTTGATCCATCGCGGGTGGCACTTGTTTTCAACAGCTTTGTTACGTGTTTAGCACTATTATTCAGCTTTGCATTTATTGTTTGATTGTACTAATCCTTGACTTGAGTGTAGCCTACCTAGAACTACACATATTCCTACGACGAGCAGACTTTTGTTTCTCCAGGCAATCGCTGCTCCAATCTTTCACAGGTGCTACTTGTTGTCTGCGATCGCCCCTGTTGCTTGGTAAGAACGGCTAAGACCTTGATCGCAGCATCTTCGTGAGCTTTCCACCCACACCTTTGTTGTCGTAGGATCTGTTTTTCTTGTGTTTGCGCTAACCATGTCAGGACACGACGACAAGATGGACTCCAAGCTGCAAGGCATGCGGGCCGACCTTGATGGACTTAAAGACGACATAAAGACGCTGCACGAGAAGGTTGATTCCGCGCTCTCTTCATCCAACTAGCATCTCGACCAGCAGGACCTTGCTCAGATAGCCGCCAAGTGTACATTTGACACCTTGATGGCCCGGCTTGATGCGATGAACACGACGCTCACGACGATGAACGCGACGCTCACGGACTTGCAGAAGGGCTATGGTGGTGACACGGAATATGAGGATGGAGACCGCCAACCTCGTGCCCGCCGTGTGGTACGTAATCCGGTTAATGACTTATTTGCGAAGATTAAATTTAAGATTCCTACTTTTAATGGCAAGTATGATCCTGCTGCATATCTTGATTGGGAGTTAGAGGTAGAACAAAAATTTTCATGTCATGATATCCCTGCTACGTCTCAAGTTAAGGCTGCTATTAGTGAATTTACTGAGTTTGCTTTAATTTGGTGGCATTAATATAAACTCAAACATCCCACTGTTGTTCCATCTACTTGGGCTCAATTAAAAGCTGCTATGCGACATCGTTTTGTTCCTTCTTATTACGCCCGAGATTTGCTTAACACTATGCAGCGACTCCAGCAAGGCCAACGATCCGTTGTGGAGCATTACCAAGAGTTACAAAAGGGTATGATTCTTTGTGGTTTATTTGAACAGGATGATGCTGCTATGGCACGATTTCGTGGTGGGTTGAACAGGGAAATTCAGGATATACTTGATTATAAGGAGTATAATGATATGACCATGTTATTTGAATATGCTTGCAAAGCTGAACGTGAAGTGCAGGGACGCCGTTCGAAGACATATACTAACCCTTTTGTAGGAAGAAGCCCGTCGTCCAAATCTCCAGTACCTTCTATACCTAGCACTACGCCGCGTGAGAAGACGACTTCTACACCTAGCACTACGCCGCGTGAGAAGACGACGAAACCTGCAGCACCCCCTGCACCAGGCGCAGCTTCTTCCTCGGGACGTACATGAGATGTTCGGTGTTTTCGTTGCCAAGGTTGTGGACACATGATTCGGGACTGCCCCAACACCCGCGCTTTGATCATACGTGACGATGGTGAGTACTCTTCTGCTAGTGATTCCGATGAACCTCACCATACTATGATTGCCACTAACCATGCAGATAATGAGGCGGTCCATGCTACTCCTAGTGACGCAGATAGGTATGAAAGTCTTGTTGTGCAGCGTATTCCTAGTACACAGGTCGCCCCGCTAGAGAAAAATCAGCGACACACTCTTTTCCATACAAAGGGTGTTGTGCAGGAGCGGTCGATTCGCATCATCATTGACAGTGGTAGCTGCAACAACTTGGCGAGTACAGCGCTGGTAGAGAAGTTGTCCTTACCCACCCGTAAGCATCCGCATCCCTATCATATTCAGTGGCTTAATGATGGTGGAAAGATTAAAGTAACACAGTCGGTACGTGTTCCGTTCTCCATAGGTGCTTATTCTGATTTTGTTGATTGTGATGTTATTCCTATGGAGGCATGTTCTTTGTTACTTGGTAGACCTTGGCAATATGATACTGATAGCTTGCATCATGGTCGTTTGAATCATTATTCTCTCATGTTTAAAGGTCAGAAAATAATTATACATCCCATGACACCTGAACAAATTGTTAAAGAGGTGACCTTGCTCGAGCCGCTAAAAATGCTAAACAACTTGTACCATCACCTTCTGAAATCAAGTTGAATGCACCTGTTTTATTTGCTACACGTGCTGATTTTGTTGATCTTTGTGTTGATGAGCTACCTTGTTACGCACTTGTATGTTCTAGTGTGCTCGTTTCACTTGATGATGTACCATCTTTGGATATTCCCCCTGCGCTTGCTAACATTTTGCAGGAGTACACTGATGTTTTTCCCAAAGATTTACCATCGGGACTACCTCCACTTCGTGGCATTGAGCACCAGCTCGACTTCATTCCTGGCGCACAGCTTCCGAATCGCGCCCCGTACCGCACAAATCCCGACGAGACGAAAGAGATTCAGCGCCAGGTCCAGGCGTTGCTTGACAAAGGGTACATTCGTGAGTCTCTTAGTCCTTGCTCCGTTCCAGTGTTACTTGTTCCAAAGAAGGGTGGATCATGGCGTATGTGTGTAGATTGTCGTGCTATTAATAACATCACCATTTGTTATCGATATCCTATACCACGCCTTGATGATATGCAAGATGAGCTTAGTAGTGCCATTATTTTTACTAAGATTGATTTGCGTAGTGGTTACCATCAGATTCGAATGAAATTGGGAGATGAATGGAAAACGGCTTTTAAAACTAAATTTGGCTTATATGAATGGTTGGTTATGCCGTTTGGTTTGACTAATGCTCCCAGCACTTTTATGCGTTTGATGAGTGAAGTTCTCAGGCCTTTCATAGGTTTGTTTGTTGTTGTATATTTTGATGATATCTTGATTTACAGCAAGTCTATGGAAGAGCATTTAGAACATTTGTGTGCTGTTTTTAATGCGTTGCGTGCTGCTCATTTGTTTGCTAACATGGAAAAATGCATCTTCTGCACACAACGTGTTTCGTTTCTTGGTTATGTTGTTACTCCACAAGGTATTGAGGTGGATAGCAGCAAGATTGATGCAATTCGGGAATGGCGTACACCGACGACGGTTACGCAAATTCGGAGTTTTCTTGGGCTTGCAGGTTTCTACCGTCGATTCGTACGAGATTTTAGCTCTATTGCAGCACCTCTACATGAGCTTACAAAGAAAGGTGTGCCTTTTACTTGGACTGATTCCCAGGAGCTCGCCTTCACTACTTTGAAAGATAAGTTAACACATGCTCCTCTTTTGCAATTGCCTGATTTTGGTAAAATATTTGAGCTCGAATGTGATGTCAGTGGTATTGGGATAGGTGCTGTTCTGTTACAAGAAGGAAAACCGGTTGCTTATTCCAGTGAAAATTAAGCGGTGCTAGTTTGAAATATTCTACTTATGATAAAGAACTTTATGCTTTAGTGCGTACTTTGCAAACGTAGCAGCACTATCTCTGGCATCGTGAGTTTATAATCCATTCTGATCATGAGGCTTTAAAACATATTCGTACCCAAAATAATCTGAACCGTCGTCATGCTAATTGGGTAGAATTCATTGAGTCTTTTTCTTACATCATTAAACACAAGAACGGGAAGGACAATGTGATTGCTGATGCTTTGTCTCGCCGATATAATATGTGTCACAATTGGATTTTAAAATTTTTGGTTTACACACTATGAAGGATCAATATGTCGATGATAATGATTTTAAAGATGCTTATAAACATTGTATGACTGGTAAACCATGGGGGAAATTTCACATGCAGGATGGGTTCGTCTTTTGTTGTTACAGGAAGCTCATGGAGGCGGACTAATGGGACATTTTGGCGTTTACAAAACGCTTGAGGTGCTGGCCGCCCACTTCTTTTGGCCTCGGATGCGTCCTGATGTTGAGCGCTTGGTTGCACGATGCACTACATGTCAAAAGGCTAAGTCACGTTTGAACAACCATGGTTTGTATATGCCTTTGCCTGTCCCTACTTTACCTTGGCTTGATATTTCTATGGACTTTGTTTTGGGATTGCCTAGAACTAAGAAGGGGAGGGATAGCATTTTTGTGGTTGTTGATAGATTCTCTAAAATGGCTCATTTCATTCCTTGTCATAAAACTGATGATGCTAGTCATGTTGCTGAATTGTTCTTTAGAGAGATTATTCGTTTACATGGTGTTCCTAAAACAATTATGTCTGATCGTGATGCTAAGTTTCTAAGTCACTTTTGGAGGTCTCTTTGGAACAAATTAGGCACTAAATTGCTGTTTAGCACAACTTGTCACCCACAAACTGATGGACAAACTGAAGTGGTCAATAGAACTTTGTCAACCATGCTTAGGGCTGTTTTGGATAAAAATCTGAACCGTTGGGAAGATTGTTTACCTCATGTTGAGTTTGCTTATAATCATGCAACACATTCTTCTACAAAGATGTGCCCTTTTCAGATTGTTTATGGTTATATTCCTCGGGCGCCTATTGATTTATTTTCGCTTGAGGCTGTGGACGCCCCACATATTGATGCCGTTGAACATGTTGACCATATGATTAACCTAGATGAACAAACACAACAAACCATTGCTGCTACTAATGCTAAGTATCAAGTTGCTGGTAGTAAAGGAAGAAAACATGTTACTTTTGAACCCGGTGATATGGTTTGGTTGCATTTGAGGAAGGATCGTTTTCCTACTTTGCGTCGTTCTAAATTAATGTCTCGTGCTGCTAGTCCTTTTAAAGTGCTAACCAAGATTAATGATAATGCTTATGTCCTTGACCTACCTGCGGAGTTTGGTGTTTCCACTAGTTTTAATGTTGCAGATTTGAAACCATATGCGGGCGAGGATGAGGAGTTGCCGTCGAGGACGACTTCAGTTCAAGAAGGGGAGGATGATGAGGACATCACCGGTACATCTACACCAACAGCACCTTCACCCCAAGCCCCACCTTCAGGGCCAATCACTCGGGCTCATGCAAGAGAGTTGAACTACGTCATGGTGCTAAAGAATAAAGGATATGTGGCTGGATTCGGACTGCGCACGAACGTCCACTTGTGACGGCCGCCACGACTTCATCCGGACTCCGATTTGGGTGATCAAGTACTTGATGGAAATTTTATCAAGTCTAGTTTCAGATGGATCCTGAATCATCTTCATATCTTCACCGAGGCGGCCGCAATCATCATTTTGAGTCGGACTGTTTTCTGTCCAAGGTGCTGCGCCACCTTATTTTGGCCCAATGGGCCGTGTATCGAGTTGGGTCCATTAGGGACGCGTCCTAGGGTTGTAGCACGACCCCAACTCCCTTGTGGCCGTGCTATTAAACCCTATAGCCGTCATTAGCATCATTGAGTTTTGTTTTACATCTAGCTTTTAGCTACATTCACGACCGCACAAATACGTGTTGTCCTCGTGATTCAGAACTCCACCATCGAGTGATAATAAGATTGCTCGCCTCTCGTTCTTGTTCGTTTTTCGATTGCGCACAGGAATTGATCTTCATGATCAGGCTGATCTTGCTTCAACAAGGTCAGTAACCACAGGGAGTTGGTTCAGCGATTGCATTGGCGCTTCGGGTTCGCTCGTCGTAGTCGGATCGTGAGGGTCGACTTCCACCAAATCGAAATTATCTCCACTCACCGAAAGATCGGGCACTCCAGCTCTATCACCCTTAGTAGGTGAAACTCGGAGGTAAACGTGATCTCCACAAAGGAACTGTAAGGGCTTCTTCCTTTTATCAAAGTAGCTCTTTTGCCTGGATTGGGCAGCCTTCAGGTTAGCCTGAATCACTTTCACTTTCTCTTCCGCCTCGGTTACTAGATCAGTACCTAACATCGGTCTCTCGCCGGTTTGGCACCAACTCAATGAAGTTCGACATCTCCTGCCATACAGTGCTTCAAAAGGTGCCATCTTCAAGCTAGCTTGATGGCTATTGTTGTAAGAAAATGCAGCGAGCGGCATACACTTCTCCCAATTTTTGTCGAAGTGTATCAGACAAGCCCTTAACATGTCTTCAACTATTTGATTTACCCGTTCGGTTTGGCCATCTGTCTGTGGGTGATAAGCGGAGCTGTGAATCAATTTGGTTCCTAATGATTCCTGTAACCTTTCCCAAAACTGGGACATAAACTGAGAACCTCTATCCGATATGATGGTCTTGGGCGTCCCATGCAAACGAACAATTTGCTCAAAGTAGATATCCGCATAATGCTTGGCTTGATAAGTGGTATTTACCGGAATAAAGTGGGCGGTTTTGGTAAGTCGATTAACGATAACCCATATGGAATCGTGCTTTTGGGAAGTGAGTGGTAATCCAACGATGAAATCCATACTTATGTCTTCCCATTTCCAAGAAGGTATTGGAAGGTGTTGTAGCATTCCAGCTACCTTAAGATGACTGGCCTTGATTCTTTGGCATGTATCGCACTCGAAGACGTAGGTGGCAAGGTCTCTTTTCATTCTTGTCCACCAAAAGTTTTGTCTCAAATCCTGGTACATTTTGTTGCTTCCCGGGTGAATAGATAATTTAGAGAGGTGGGCCTCATCCAAAATTTCCTTTCGTAGCTCTGGACTCTTGGGTACCACTAAGCGTTCCCCGAAATATACTACCTCTTTTTGATCCAATCTGAAACAACGATACTTCTCATCCCCATCAGAAAGTTTTTCTTTGATGACCTTAATGCATTTATCCTGAGATTGAGCAGTAGCGATCTTGTCGTAGAGGGTCGGTTCTAGAGAGATGTGATTCGTCGAGCCGTGAGGAATGATTTCCAAACTGAGCTTTCTCATCTCTACGCATAGAGTCTGACTATAGGTTTCTGCGCTGAGACAGTTGCAATGTGCCTTTCGACTTAACGCATCAGCTACCACGTTGGCCTTCCCGGGGTGGTATAATATTTCCAAATCATAGTCCTTGACTAGCTCCAACCATCTTCTCTGCCTCATGTGAAGATCAGACTGGGTAAGAATATATTTGAGGCTCTTGTGATCCGTGTACACCTTGCACTGTGCTCCCATGAGATGGTGCCTCCAAAGTTTTAAAGCATGGATCACGGCTGCTAGCTCGAGATCATGCGTAGGGTAATTCAACTCATGGGGACAGAGTGCCCGCGAAGCATATGTGGTAACTCGATTATCTTGCATAAGAACACAACCGAGACCAGTGCCTGAAGCATCGCAGTAGATGTCATAAGGCTTCGTGTTGTTAGGCTGTGCCAAAACAGGTGCGGTAGTGAGGAGATGCCTCAAGGTGTGGAAAGCTTTCTCACATTTCTCGTCCCACTTAAACTTAGCTCCCTTCTTGAGTAACTCTGTCATAGGTGTAGCTATCTTGGAGAAGTCTGGAATAAATCAACGATAATAACCAGCAAGACCAAGGAAACTACGGAACTGGTGTACGGAAGCGGGGGTTTTCCAATCCATAACTTCTTGTACTTTCCCGGGGTCTATAGAAATACCATCTTCAGAAATTGTGTGCCCGAGAAACTTGACACTGTTGAGCCAGAATTCACATTTAGAGAACTTGGCATAAAGCTGATGATCTCTAAGGGTTTGCAGGACAATGCGAAGATGCTCAGCATGTTCATCCTCATCTTTGGAGTAGATCAGAATGTCATCGATGAAGACCATGACAAATTTGTCGAGATAAGGCATAAAGACCGAATTCATGAGGTACATGTAATACGCAAGTGCGTTAGTAAGCCCAAAGGACATGACCAAGTATTCATACAGACCATATCTGGTAGAGAAGGCGGTTTTAGGGATGTCACAAGGGCAAATTTTGATCTGATGATACCCAGAACGAAGATCAATCTTTGAGAAGACTTTCGCACCGGCTAGCTGGTCAAAGAGAATGTCGATGCGGGGTAAGGGATATTTGTTCTTAATGGTTACCGTATTGAGAGGCCGATAGTCCATACATAACCTCAAGCTTTTGTCCTTCTTCTTAGCAAAGAGAGCGGAACATCCCCATGGTGAGGTACTAGGTCGGATGAAACCTTTCTCCAGCAACTCGTGCAATTGCGTCTTTAGCTCTGCTAACTCAGCGGGTGACATCCTATACGGTCGCTTGGATATAGGAGCGGTGCCGGGTTGAAGCTCAATCACGAACTCAATATCTCGGTCTGGTGGCATACCCAGTAAATCTTCCGGAAAAACATCGGGATACTCACAAACCACTGGAATCTCTTCAATTCTAAGTTCAGCCAGAGAAAATATGTGGGAAATTGTGTAGGCTTTGTGGGGCAGGTAGAGGTCGGTGTGGCCTAAGAGCAGTGAGTGTATCTCGACAACTCTCTCGGGAATGTCAAGCACGACTCGGTGCTTAGTCATCCAATCCATTCCCAAAATAATATCCATTCCATCCAGTCCCACGCTAATAAGATCAGTTTTAAGCAATTTGCTGCCCAAGGCTAGTGGCACTTGTTTCGACCTTTGATTAGTTGAGACCTTCCCGCCAGTGGTGGTGATTAAGTAGGGGGTGGCGGTTTGAGTGAGATTTAGTCCACTTTTGGTGCAAAACCTTGTGCTGATAAAGCTATGCGTTGCACCCGAATAAAAAAAGTGTAACAGTAGGGTGATTGTGGACATAGAAAGTACCCGTCATAACTGGGGCTCCCTCGGGTAGTTTCGCGAGAGTGGTGCAGTTGATCCTCCATTGACGGACTTGCACCGTCTGCTTTCTCCCTTTGCCTTGGTTCTGATGCTTAGCTTGAGGACAGTCGTGGATGTAGTGCCCAGTCTTCCCACATTTGTAGCAGGCATTCCCATTGGTGGGGTGAGCGGGAACCTGATTGTTAACTCGCGGAGCAATAGGCTGTGGAGGAGCGGGAAAACGGTTGTGTGCCGGCTGGGTGGGTCTGAGCACCCAACGTCCTTGCTGCCCGGGCCTCTTGGGGTTGGGAGTAGGACTACTTTGTACAATCTTGTACCTCGGGTTCTGGGAACTGCCCTGAGTCATGGGCACCTTTCTTTTCTTCTCAGCCTGAATGGTAGCCATAGCATCCTCCTGGGTGATAGCCAGGTTAACAAGCTCATTGTAGGCGGCGGTCCTGGTGGTGTTCAGGCGTTCTTTGAGTCTGGCACTAAGACCTCTGCGGAAACATTCCATCTTCTTCTAATCCGTGTCAGCATGAGAACCTGCATACTGGCATAGGCTGTTGAAGGTGTGGGCATACTGGGTCACAGGCCTGTTGCCTTGGGTGAGAGCCAAGAACACATTAAGCTTCCTTTCGATCAAACCTTTTGGAATATGGTGAGCTCTGAACGCGGCAATGAAATCGGTCCACGTCACAACAGTGTTTTCTAGGAGGGTAGCCAGGTGATTCTCCCACCAGATCAGGGCGGATCCTCAGAGCAACTGGGCAGCAAACCTAGCCTTGCTCTCTTCTGAGCATGGGAGTGCGAGCACTGAGAACTTGGACTCCACGGCGCGAATCCACGCGTCAGCATTCAGTGATTCAGTGGCCTCATGGAAAGTGGGCGGCTGGGTACTCAGAAAATGCTCATAACGGGCAACTTGGGGTTGAGCATCCTGGTGTCCCCTTTGGTTTTGCTGCATCAGCTAGCGCTGCACATTGAGCACTTCCCGGCATCATTTCGGTTTGGGTGACGAAAAACGTCTCCATAGGATTCTTCGGGGGATTCGGCAGTGGCGGCTGGTTGGCTTGGGTACCACTACTGTGGCAGAACCGCCCAAATTAATCCGGCTTAAGTGCGCTAACCTTCCATTGGTCATCACGCAATTAAATCAGATTAAGATGTCAGTCTGTCGGGTCAAGCCCGATGCAACCACGGACAGTTACCTCGATCGAAACGAGTCATGCAAATACTCACTCGAAGGTGAGTCCCAGAGATTACAACAATCCACGAATAATTAAAGGTCCCACTTGAGGTAATTTATTACAAACCAGTTCAAATGCATAAAGTAACAATTGTCTCAGAGTTTTGAAAAGCAGCGGAAATAAACTAATTATTCGAAAGCGGTAGTGACATCACGTGAAGCCTGTCGTGACATCACTCAGAAGCATCCTCGTCCCAAACAACAGTCCAACCAGGAGGAAGGGTGGTTGGCCAGGTAAGACCTGCAACCATCTCCTCAAGGGCACTACCTGAAAAACAATTCAACAAGCAAGGCTGAGTATACTAATACTCAGCAAGACTTAACCGTCGGATGATAGCTACATCACCAACTTCTAGACATGCAAGGCTTTTGGCTGGTGGTTTTATTTGCCAAAGAGCGACTAAAAGTGGGTCCTTGCTTTCAATGTTTTAGCATCAAGTTCTAGTTCGAATTAACCATTCTAGGTAAGCAACCTGTACTAATCAAACAAGTGGAGCAAGCAATTAAACAGACATCAAGTTTCTTTCCATCGTCATGTTCCACTTCTTACTCAATGCGGCACAGAGGTTAAGTAGTCTCATTAGCTGCGAGAAACAGACAGTTCGAACCGATTTTAACCTTGCAAGGTGGATACTAAACACACGGAAAAGCGTCAACCCCGAGGGTCGACACTAACCAGGCCGTCCCCATGTCTTCCGAGTTTGTTAATCCGAGCCCACTCCCCTTGGACACAAGCCTTAGCCGGTCATACTTCGCGGCCGTAGCCGGCCGGCCTCGGTCTTGAGCCACGTGTCAGCGACAGGGGGATAAATCCCAGGGAAAGCAGGACAAGGCCACGCCCCCTTCCGAACAGGTACTAAACTTACCGGTCCCATACCCAAACAAGTGCTTAGTGCTTTCAAACACTTAACCAGCAGTACCGTACCATTCGGCCTTAACCAATTTTTGCATACACGGACGGGGCATCTACATGACAAAAATCCCCGCCCGTCATCCTTATGATTCCAACATAAGTAAGACAGTTGATCCCTATATCTCGCGAGTGACAGGAAATCACTCGACTTTTACCGTGTCCTTAAAGCATAGCAACTATCGACCTAATATACTAGTATTGCAAAGCATAGGTTCCTAGGATCATGCAACTAAGGTTTCAATCAATGCCTGAAACGTAAATGCACAAACATAGAGTACAAAACATAGTTGCAAGATTTGAAACATGGGACATGCTCCGGGGCTTGCCTTCGGGCACGTGGTTAGCTTGGGGGTTCTCGGCGGCGGGGTTCGGTTCGTCCTCCACCTGGATCACGTTCACGTCTCCCGAAGCTTGTCCTTCTTCTCCGGTCGGCACCAACTCGTAGTCACCGTCTGCGAGTGCTTGTTCTACACGAGATGCACATGCATAAGAGGTGATCTTATATCGAGTCATCATAATTGCATAATGATAAACCCGGGGTGTATTTAGTGACACATTTACCTGGACAAATTTTGGTCTGACCTTCCCTTTCTTTGATTAAATTGGTAGTTACTCACAAAAGCATTTGGGGTTGGTTGATGGTGATTGTGTACACATATAAAATTATTTAACTTTGACTTCACCACCAAACAGCAAGTGTGGGTGTGGGGTGTGTTTAGTTTATTTAATAACTTTAAAGAAAAGACTTATTCTTATTTCCTCCTTTTTAAGCAGTGAAACTTTCACAAATTATTCTGGCAGTTTGGGACTTCAATTAAATGTGAGAAAATTACAGTATGTTCTTGGTGGGTTATTTGATTTACTGACCAAAAACCAACTCAAAAGGATAAGCACATCAACTATGATAAATCATACAATTTATCATACTAAAATCAAGATTAATCCTTAGAAAATCACACTAACAGAAATTAATCCTAGCAAAAATTACCAGAGCTACACCTAGCTAATACAAGTTATCATGCCAAGAATTAGCTTCAAAAGATCAAAGGACCTTCCTAGAAAATTAACTTTGTTTTCAGCTGCTTAAAACAGCCGAGCATGATTTTAATTAACTAAAAGCATGTTAGCCAAAGAAAACTAGGCTCTACTATTTACCAGCCATGCATCAAGTTAGCACAGAGCTACTGCAAAAAGATTGAGCTCAGAAGCTGCACAGATTAATTATTAAAATTGTTTAACTAAACATGCACAGTCTTACTAAACAATTAATAACTCATAATCTGTTGTGTAACTTTGTGCCAATTTTTTACAGAAGACTAAACATTTCACCAGCTACAACATATCCAAAAATTAGCACAAACAAGGCAGTATATTAGAAACTATGCACAAACTTAAGTTTGAACAGATTTGAATCTACTTTGAAAACTACACAGAAAACACCTATACATGCTTTCTAGAAAAGGTAGAGCACAATACCAGGAGTACAACAAAATTGGGTTTGCATTTTTCTGATTTTTCTACGATTTTTAACGGATTTTTGAAGTTTCAGGATTTGAATTCTAGATCTGAAGTTTCTTTTTGCAGTTTAGCCCCTGGAAACTTGCACTAAGGCCCCTGGAAACTTTTGAACTCTCGCAATGTGACCCTTGGGTCACGGCCGGCGGCGGGTTGACCGGAATCCGGCGATGTGGGGCCACGGGGCTGCGCGAGAGCACGCCAGGGTTGGAGAGGAGCTCACCACGCGTCGGTTTGTAGCCGGAACGGGGACGCGGGGTGGACCGGCGGTGGTGACCGCCGGAGCAGCGGCGGCGCTCTGCTTCGGCTCGGTCTCCGGCGTGGTTGAGGCGGGGCCGGGGCAATGCGGAGCTTGGCGAGCTTTGGTGGAGCTGGGGGAGCGTGCTCGAGGCTTTAGCGAGGTGTGGCGGCGGCCGGGAGGTGGAGTTCGCCGGCGGCGGCAACAATGGCGCCGGCGGAGGGTTGGGGTGCGCGCGCGAGAGGAGGGGTGCGGCGCCTTTTATAGGCGGCCGAGGGGAGGCTCGGGCAGCGGGTTGGGAGGGGTGGAGCTCCACGCGGAGGCTTGGACGGCGCGGCGGCCAGGCGTGCGCTGCGGCGGCGGCGCCGGTCAGGAACCGGTCGCGGCGCAGCGGGCGCAGGCGGCGCGGTCCGCGGTCGGTCGGGCGGTCTTGTGCGCGAGGTGGCGAGCAGCGCGGGCCCAGCTGGGGCGCTGGTCAGGGCGGGAGCTGGCGCGCAGGCGAGGGGAGGCGCTGGCAGGCGGCGGCGGCCATGGCAGGCCGTGCGCAGGCGAGGAGGCAGGGGCGGCCGGTCGGCACAGCGCCCCTCCTTCGCATTGAAGGCCTGCGGCCTCGACATCCTAGCCAGACAGGTCGCGCCGCGCGGTGGCAGGCGCGGTCGGCTGGAACGCGGGCGCCGACGCGCGTTCGTCATTTCATCGAGCAGTTGGCGTGCGCGTGTTTGACCTCCCATAACTCCAAATTTTTGAACGAAACTCAAAAATCTCCAAAAAGGAAAGTTGTGTTCCCAAGTGCAGGCTACAACTTTCACAAAGGGTGACCTATGAAAAAGTGGATAGTTTCGAGGGAAAACTGAGGAGAGGAACCGGTGAACTTCGGTGTCGGCCGACGGTGAACTTCTGTGTCTGCCTGACTTTGACCGAGATTTAAGGTGCCTTCCACTCAAAATCTTGAAATGAGCCAATTGACAAAAATGTGTCCCATGAAAAACTGAACAACTTTTGTATTGGTCGATTTTCAAGTTCTTAAGTGAAATTTTGAATTCAAACCATGCCAGCCAGAAAAGGTCCAAAGTTCACCGAGATGCAAAGGATTTTGGGTGGACTTTTCTTAAGTGAAATTCTAGGTGGGGCCAAGGTACACTTAATTAACCTAAGACAAGTTGTTTTGCAGGTAATCAAGCTAATTAACACCTAGATTGTCACAGCCTACCCCCCTTAAACAGAATCTCGACCCGAGATTCGAGTGTAAAAAGAATTAGGGTACACAAAGGAACTTACGATCGTGAAGTAGAAGAAAACCCGGAAATTTGGTGTTCAGATAATTCTCCGTTTCCCATGTGGCTTCTTCTTCTGTGTGATGATTCCACTGTATCTTGTACATCTTAATGATCTTCCTTCTGGTTCCCCTTTCTTTGCGGTCGAGGATCCGGAGAGGGTGTTCCACAAGAGCCAGGTCTGGTTCTACCCATGCCAAGTCTTGGTCGACAATTTCAACCTCTGGAACTCGAACACACTTCTTAAGTTGGGATACGTGGAAAACATTGTGAACAGCTGACAGCCTCTCGGGAAGTTGTACACGGTAAGCTACGGGTCCACAGACTTCTATGATCTCATAGGGCCCAATGTAACGAGGTGCCAATTTTCCTTTTACTCCGAACCTTTGTACTCCCTTGGTGGGGGAAACTCGAAGATAGACGTGATCTCCGACGAAGAACTGTAGGGGTTTCTTTCTCTTGTCAAAATAACTTTTCTGTCTAGATTGAGCAGCTTTAAGGTTGGCCTGTATTACCTTCACTTTCTCCTCTGCCTCGGTCACTAGGTCAGTGCCTAACATCGGTCTCTCACCGGTTTGGGACCAACTCAATGGAGTTCGGCATCTCCTGCCATACAGTGCCTCAAAAGGTGCCATTTTCAAACTCGCTTGGTAGCTGTTGTTATATGAAAACTCAGCGAGGGGTAAACATTTGTCCCAATTTTTGTCGAAGTGCAGCACACACGCTCTCAACATGTCTTCAACTATTTGGTTAACCCTTTCAGTCTGGCCGTCTGTTTGCGGGTGGTATGCAGAACTGTGGATTAACTTGGTTCCCAATGACTCATGTAGTCGTTTCCAAAAGCGAGCCATAAATTGCGGGCCTCTGTCTGATATGATGGTCTTGGGCGTCCCGTGCAAGCGGAGAATTTGGTCAAAGTAGATATCCGCATAATGTTTGGCTTGATAGGTGGTATTGACCGGAATAAAATGGGCGGTTTTGGTAAGCCGATCAACAATAACCCATATAGAATCATGCTTCCGGGAAGTGAGGGGCAATCCTGAGATGAAATCCATACTTATGTCCTCCCATTTCCAGGATGGTATTGGAAGGGGTTGTAGCGTTCCAGCTACTCTAAGGTGACTGGCCTTAATTCTCTGGCACGTGTCGCATTCTGAGACGTATGTGGCAATGTCCCTCTTCATTCTTGTCCACCAGAAGTTTTGTTTCAAATCTTGGTACATTTTGCTGCCTCCCGGGTGAATGGAAAATTTAGAGAGGTGAGCCTCATCTAAAATTTCTTTTCGGAGTTCCAAATTTTTAGGTACTACTAGACGTTCCCCAAAATGTACGACCTCTTTCTGATCCACTCGGAAACAACGATACTTCTCATCTCCTGCAGAAAGCCTCTCCTTAATGATCTTAATGCATTTATCTTGGGATTGAGCGGCAGCGATCTTGTCGTAGAGAGTGGGTTCTAAGGAAATGTTATTTAACGAGCCATGAGGAACAATCTCCAGACTAAGTTTCCTCATTTCTGCGCATAAAGTCTGGTTGTAGGTTTCTGCGGTGAGACAGTTACAATGTGCCTTCCGACTCAACGCGTCGGCTACAACGTTGGCTTTACCCGGATGGTAGAGTATCTCCAAGTCGTAATCCTTAACCAATTCCAACCATCTACGTTGCCTCATATTCAGATCGGACTGAGTAAGGATATATTTGAGACTTTTGTGATCGGTGTACACTTTACACTGTGCTCCCATGAGGTGGTGCCTCCAAAGTTTTAGAGCATGAATCACGGCTGCTAACTCGAGATCGTGAGTAGGGTAATTTAGCTCATGTGGACGAAGTGCCCGCGAAGCATAAGCAATGACTCTGTTATCTTGCATGAGAACACACCCTAACCCTGTGCCTGAAGCATCGCAGTAGATGTCATAAGGCTTCGTGTTGTCCGGCTGTGCCAGAACGGGGGCAGAAGTAAGGAGTTGTCTCAGGGTGTGGAAAGCTTCTTCACATTTCTCCGTCCACTTGAACTTAGCTCCCTTCTTGAGCAGTTCAGTCATAGGCTTAGCTATCTTGGAGAAGTCAGGAATAAAGCGACGATAATACCCTGCCAGACCAAGGAAACTGCGGATTTGATGAACTGAGGCGGGAGTTTCCCAATCCATGACTTCTTGTACTTTCCCGGGGTCCACTGAAATGCCATCATCAGAAATTGTGTGCCCGAGAAACTTGACACTATTGAGCCAGAACTCACACTTCGAGAACTTGGCGTAAAGCTGATGATCTCTAAGTGTTTGCAGAACAATGCGAAGATGCTCAGCATGTTCTTCCTCATTTTTGGAGTAGATCAGAATGTCGTCGATGAAGACCACGACAAATTTGTCAAGATAGGGCATGAAGACTGAATTCATGAGATACATGAAATAAGCGGGTGCATTTGTGAGCCCGAAAGACATGACCAGGTATTCGTATAGACCATACCTAGTAGAGAATGCTGTTTTCGGAATATCACAAGGACGGATCTTGATTTGATGGTACCCGGAACGAAGATCGATTTTTGAGAAGATTTTAGCACCAGCTAGCTGATCGAAAAGAATATCAATGCGGGGTAAGGGGTATTTGTTCTTGACGGTCACCGCATTGAGGGGGCGATAGTCCACACATAACCTCAAGCTTTTATCCTTCTTTTTAGCAAAGAGGGCCGAACATCCCCAAGGTGAGGTGCTAGGTCGAATAAAACCTTTCTCAAGCAATTCGTGCAATTGTGTTTTCAATTCTGCCAACTCTATGGGTGACATTCTATACGGTCGTTTGGATATAGGAGCGGTGCCAGGTTGCAGCTCAATAACGAACTCAATGTCTCGGTCAGGCGGCATGCCTGGCAAGTCCTCCGGAAAGACATCGGGGAATTCACAAACCACTGGGATATCCTCGACTCTATGCTCCGCCAGTGAGCACAGATGAGAACTTGTGTAGACTTTGTGTGGCAGGTATAGATCGGTGTGGCCTAAGAGTGGTGAGTGTATTTCCACTACCCTCTCGGGAATATCAAGTATGACCCGGTGTTTGGTCATCCAATCCATCCCCAGGATAATGTCCATCCCTTCCAACTTCACGTTTATCAAGTGGGTCTTAAAATTTTTACTGCCCAACATTATTGGTACTTGCTGTGCAATTAAGTTGGTTGAAATTTTTCCACCCGGACTGGTGATCAAGTAGGGTGTGGCAGTACCAGAAAGATTCAACCCACATCTTTCGCTGAACTTCGCACTTACAAAACTATGCGTTGCACCGGAATCAAAAAGTATAACTGCAGGTTGATTGTGGACAGAAAAAGTACCCGTCATCACTGGTGCTTCCTCAGGGAGGTCCGTGAGAGTGGTGAAGTTGATCCTCCCTTGACGGACTTGCACTGTCGGCCTCCTTCCTTTGCCTTGATTTTGTGCCCTTCCCTGGTTTCGCTGCTTGTTCTGAGGGCACTCCTTGTAGTAGTGGCCAGTCTGTCCGCACTTGAAACAAGCATTCCCGTTGCTCGGACGGGTTGATACCGGGTAGTTATTGCGGGGAGCAGCAGGCGGGGGTGGAGCGGGGAAACGACTCGGTGCCGGCTGTGGTGGCCTGATAACCCAACGTCCTTGTTGCCCGGGTTTCTGGGGGTTGGGAGTAGGGTTGCTCTGCACAATCTTATACCTCTGATTCTGGGAACTGCCCTGAGTCATGGGTGCCTTCCTCTTCTTCTCGGCCTGAACGGCAGCCATGGCATCCTCCTGGGTGATGGCCAGGTTCACAAGTTCATTGTACGTGGCAGTCCTGGTGGTGTTCAGGCGCTCCCTGAGCTTGGCACTAAGGCCTCTGCGGAAACGCTCCATCTTTTTCTGATCCGTGTCAGCATGAGAGCCTGCATATTGGCAGAGATTGTTGAAGGTCTGGGCATACTGGGACACAGACCTGTTGCCCTGGGTGAGAGCCAGGAACTCATTAAGCTTTCTCTCAATCAAACCCTCAGGAATATGGTGAGCTCTGAAGGCGGTCTTGAAATCAGCCCAAGTTATCACAGTGTTTTCTGGAAGGGTAGCCAGGTGATTTTCCCACCAGATGAGGGCGGGTCCTCTGAGTAACTGGGCGGCAAACCTAGCCTTGCTCTCCTCAGAGCATGGTAGGGCAAGTACCGAGAACTTTGATTCCACAGCACGAATCCAAGCATCAGCATTCAGTGGTTCGGTTGCTTCATGGAAGGTCGGCGGCTGAGTACTCAGAAAGTGTTCATAGCGAGCAACATGGGGCTGAGCATCATGGTGTCCCCCTGGGCGCTGCTGCATCAACTGACGCTGCACGTCTAGCATCTCCCGCATCATTTCAGTTTGGGTGACGAAAAACGCCTCCATCGGATTCTGCGGGGGCTGCGGCAGTGGTTGCTGAGTGTTTTGGGCGCCACTGTTTTGCCCATTGGTGAAGTTGGTACGGCGGGTTGAGTCAACCATCTGCAAAAATTTATTTACTCATCAGCCACATGACGTTGAACTCGAATACAAGGTAGACAAGGCAATCATGTGCGAGAACAGTAAACATCCATTGCAGAAATTTCTGATCAGCAAGGCTGTCATGGAAGAAAATTCATATCTCCCTGGTTACTCATCCAAAATTCGTAAATTTTTGCCAGTAGCTAGTAAATTTAATGACCCACAACCTTCGTTTATAACCCCAGGTCAGATTCGCACTCTAGCTAGGGCGAAAAATTCGAAGTTCGCCCCTCTGTCTTTGCTGTTTTCAGAGTGGCCAAGGCTCACTAAAACATACATAACTCTCTCAATTCTCAACCAATCGAGCGGAAATTTTACGAGCTTCATCATTATGAAATTCTTTACAACTTTGGTATTCAACATCCAGCCCAGAAATGAAAGATGCATGCATTATAATTCAAACCAGATTCAGCTGCAGAGTTTAGCTGTTACAACCATATCGAATCGACTAACTCTAGGGTCAACTCCTACCCTAAGTTACATCATGGTCGAACTGCACAAAAGACATACTCGACTCAAAGCTAGCCTATCACATCACTGTCCAAAAGTAGGCTACGCTGAGGAGTAACACTGCCAACAACCTAGAAGTCGTCGAGGTTGTTAACCGAATCCACACTCTCGACAGGGGAACCGGGAACTGGGGGTGGATGTGTCATGTCACTAAGGGTATCCACCCCGGACATACCCTGTACCTCCTCTGGGTCTATCTCTACCTCCATGGGCTCCTCCTCCTCCTCATCTACCATCTCTACGTCCTGCTCCAGAGGAACCTGCTGCTGAAGTATCCCTATGTGCTGGTGTGCGTCCTCAATGTCAAGGTGGAGGTCGTGAACCTCGTCCTCTAGCTCTCCAATACGGTCAAGGAGCCCAACCCGGTCGTGGTGAAGGGAGTCTATCTCCTCCTGCATCGTCTCGATCTGGCCTAGGTGGGTAGCACGCTCCTCCTGCATCTCGGCTATCTGTGCCAAGTGAGCCTCTCGCTCCTGCTGAAAGGTGGTGACCTGTCCAAGCAAGTCTCCAATCTGAGCCTGGAAGTTGGCCATAGCCATGTCTGTGTCGGCAGCCTCCATGGTGAGAGTAGTGTAGTCGTACTGAAGCTTTCGGAGGGACTGGTAAGAAGCCATACCAAACTCGGCTGTGTTACCAAGCCCTCCCTGGAGCAGTGCTCGAAGTCGGTCAAACGCGTTCACATACCGTGCTAGTCCCTCAGCGGTAGGAATAGCACCAGGTCCACTCCACAACTGTCCTCACGTGAGCTCGACGCCCTGACCAAGACGGGTCGTCCGGCTGTGAGGTAGGAAGCCACCCAAGTGGGGAGGTCATCACCCCCTCGGGGCGAAAGTCACAAAAGACGTTCAACACCTGCAAAGCAGCTGACTCCACGGTGTCGGCTAGCCGGTGGCCCGTCACCTCAGCGTCGAACAGAGGCCACTCGAGGTGGTGAGGGTGAGGTGGCACGTAGACCCTGGTGAAGCAACGAGGCACACCGTCCTCGAGGAACTCGCGGCACGAGTAGAGGGGCGGTGAGGCGTAGCCGGCAGTGCTCAGAGCGTCCCGCAAGATAGAGGGAAAACCCTCCCAAGCGAGGCACTCCGAGTGGAGGAAGCCGTCTGAGCCAAGCACAAAGTGAACGGCAGCAGCCATCTGTAGAAGAGGAATCAAGGAACCGAGTAAGAACTGTGCGGAAGGGAAAAAGGAGATCGGGACAGCAGTAGAAAAACGGGTGCAACTCAAAAACTACCCAACCAAAAGCTCCCAAATTTTACCAGGTTGTTCTCAAGGTTATTAATCACAAGTTTGGTATTCAGGGGTTGCTTTGGTTTTGAGTTTAAGATAGGTGAAACTTCCAATTTCTAACTTGCTGTCTACCAGATTTTTCCAGCAAACAGACAGCTCTTGTTTTGATCATAACTCCAATTTTACTTATCCAAAAATCTTGAGATTTTTTACAGCAGCTTGCTTAGGAAATTATGAACAATTTTTATTTAAGGTGCCTAGCCATCTAAGATGTTTTAATGACCCGAAAAAAATTCGGACCAGCAAGAAACACAGTTTTGACAGATTTCCAGGAGGTTGTGAGATTTACGATTTTTACTTCCCTTTTTGCCTCAGGTTGTCTTAAGAATTTTTAAGGTGGTTTACATGATGCAAAAGAACTAGGATCGTCCTCACAAATACCAAGAAACCTTGGTGTACGTAGTTAGTTGCCGGTGGCGAGGCACATTATACGTCTCTCCCTATAATAGCTAGTCGTCACTCAAACCATCGTAACCTTAAACGAACGGAGTCAGTGTACCTGCAAGAAAACCATGAACCTTCCGTGCCAGCACGCCACGGAAGCGTCCCCATTCATTACCGTTCATTTATAAAAACGGTATCCATGCGTTCAACACTGCATGGACAGTGCATCTAGTCTAGGCCGTATGCTCACTTTGAATAGAGCACACAACCCTTCGCATAACTCGTGATGCGGCATCATGCACATGTCTCGAACATGGCGAACCACCAGGATGATAGGCTCATTTGAATTAGAACCATACCATCAAGACCTTGCTCACATATAAAACATGTGGCGACTCATACACAACCGTAATGATAGGTTCCTTGGAATGGAGATCCTATCACCCTTCGTGCACGCGAGGCACGGAAACCAGCGCACGTATAAAACACGTGGGCAAGGGTGTGCTGGGCAGGTTAGTCAGATATACACCTTAATTAGCAAGCCACCTGAAACAACCCGAAATTCCCTCTAGGGCTTCACGGTCTAGTTAATCCTTAGCGATCCAACGAGTTTTCACAAAGCACTAGTTGGTCAAGTTTTATTGCAAACAAGTGTAGCGGGACCGTGCGAACCTCTGGTGCACAACTTTTCGCTCTGATACCAGCTGTGGCAGAACCGCCCAAATTAATCCGGCTTAAGTGCGCTAACCTTCCATTGGTCATCACGCAATTAAATCAGATTAAGATGTCAGTCTGTCGGGTCAAGCCCGATGCAACCACGGACAGTTACCTCGATCGAAACGAGTCATGCAAATACTCACTCGAAGGTGAGTCCCAGAGATTACAACAATCCACGAATAATTAAAGGTCCCACTTGAGGTAATTTATTACAAACCGAGTTCAAATGCATAAAGTAACATTGTCTCAGAGTTTTGAAAAGCAGCGGAAATAAACTAATTATTCGAAAGCGGTAGTGACATCACGTGAAGCCTGTCGTGACATCACTCAGAAGCATCCTCGTCCCAAACAACAGTCCAACCAGGAGGAAGGGTGGTTGGCCAGGTAAGACCTGCAACCATCTCCTCAAGGGCACTACCTGAAAAACAATTCAACAAGCAAGGCTGAGTATACTAATACTCAGCAAGACTTAACCGTCGGGTGATAGCTACATCACCAACTTCTAGACATGCAAGGCTTTTGGCTGGTGGTTTTGTTTGCCAAAGAGCGACTAAAAGTGGGTCCTTGCTTTCAATGTTTTAGCATCAAGTTCTAGTTCGAATTAACCATTCTAGGTAAGCAACCTGTACTAATCAAACAAGTGGAGCAAGCAATTAAACAGACATCAAGTTTCTTTCCATCGTCATGTTCCACTTCTTACTCAATGCGGCACAGAGGTTAAGTAGTCTCATTAGCTGCGAGAAACAGACAGTTCGAACCGATTTTAACCTTGCAAGGTGGATACTAAACACACGGAAAAGCATCAACCCCGAGGGTCGACACTAACCAGGCCGTTCCCATGTCATCCTGGTTTGTTAATCCGAGCCCTACTCCCCTTGGACACAAGCCTTAGCCGGTACATACATCGCGGTCGTAGCCGGCCGGCCTCGGTCTTGAGCCACGTGTCAGCGACAGGGGGATAAATCCCAGGAAAGCAGGACAAGGCCACGCCCCATTCCGAACAGGTACTAAACTTACCGGTCCCATGCCCAAACAAGTGCTTAGTGCTTTCAAACACTTAACCAGCAGTACCGTACCATTCGGCCTTAACCAATTTTTGCATACACGGACGGGGCATCTACATGACAAAAATCCCCGCCCGTCATCCTTATGATTCCAACATAAGTAAGACAGTTGATCCCTATATCTCGCGAGTGACAGGAAATCACTCGACTTTTACCGTGTCCTTAAAGCATAGCAACTATCGACCTAATATACTAGTATTGCAAAGCATAGGTTCCTAGGATCATGCAACTAAGGTTTCAATCAATGCCTGAAACGTAAATGCACAAACATAGAGTACAAAACATAGTTGCAAGATTTGAAACATGGGACATGCTCCGGGGCTTGCCTTCGGGCACGTTGTTAGCCTGGGACTCCTCTGCAGCGGGGTTTGGGTCTTGCTCGACCTGGACGGCGTTCACTTCACCTTCCGCTTGGCCTTCTCCTCCAACGGGGACAAGTTCGTAGTCGCCGTCAGCGAGGACTTGCTCTACACGAATGCACATGCAATAAGAGTACGATCTTTTATCGAGTCATCATCATTACATAATGATAAACCCGGGGTGTACTTAGTGACACATTTACCTGGACAAATTTTGGTCTGACCTTCCCTTTCTTTGATTAAATTGGTAGTTACTCACAAAAGCATTTGGGGTTGGTTGATGGTGATTGTGTACACATATAAAATTATTTAACTTTGACTTCACCACCAAACAGCAAGTGTGGGTGTGGGGTGTGTTTAGTTTATTTAATAACTTTAAAGAAAAGACTTATTCTTATTTCCTCCTTTTTAAGCAGTGAAACTTTCACAAATTATTCTGGCAGTTTGGGACTTCAATTAAATGTGAGAAAATTACAGTATGTTCTTGGTGGGTTATTTGATTTACTGACCAAAAACCAACTCAAAAGGATAAGCACATCAACTATGATAAATCATACAATTTATCATACTAAAATCAAGATTAATCCTTAGAAAATCACACTAACAGAAATTAATCCTAGCAAAAATTACCAGAGCTACACCTAGCTAATACAAGTTATCATGCGAAGAATTAGCTTCAAAAGATCAAAGGACCTTCCTAGAAAATTAACTTTGTTTTCAGCTGCTTAAAACAGCCGAGCATGATTTTAATTAACTAAAAGCATGTTAGCCAAAGAAAACTAGGCTCTACTATTTACCAGCCATGCATCAAGTTAGCACAGAGCTACTGCAAAAAGATTGAGCTCAGAAGCTGCATAGATTAATTATTAAAATTGTTTAACTAAACATGCACAGTCTTACTAAACAATTAATAACTCATAATCTGTTGTGTAACTTTGTGCCAACTTTTTACAGAAGACTAAGCATTTCACCAGCTACAACATATCCAAAAATTAGCACAAACAAGACAGTAGATTTCAAACTATGCACAAATTAAGTTTGAACAGATTTGAATTTAATTTAAAACTACACAGAAAACACCTATACAAGCTTTCTAGAAAAGGTAGAGCACAGCACCAGGAGTACAACAAAATTGGGTTTGCATTTTTCTGATTTTTCTACGATTTTTAACTGATTTTTGAAGTTTCAGGATTTGAATTCTAGATCTGAAGTTTCTTTTTGCAGTTTAGCCCCTGGAACTTGCAGATAAGCCCTAGAAAGAACTGAAGGTTCGCAATGTGGCCCTCAAGGACGGCCGGCGGCGCTGCGACCAAATTCCGGCGAGGTGGCGGCGGGATTCGGTCGGGAAAGAGCACGGGGAGGTCAAGGGGCTCACCACGGGTCGGTTTGTAGCCGGAACGGGGACGCGGGGTGGACCGGCGGTGGTGACCGCCGGAGCAGCGGCGGCGCTCTGCTTCGGCTCGGTCTCCGGCGTGGTTGAGGCGGGGCCGGGGCAATGCGGAGCTTGGCGAGCTTCGGTGGAGCTGGGGGAGCGTGCTCGAGGCTTTAGCGAGGTGTGGCGGCGGCCGGGAGGTGGAGTTCGCCGGCGGCGGCAACAATGGCGCCGGCGGAGGGTTTGGGGTGCGCGCGCGAGAGGAGGGGTGCGGCGCCTTTTATAGGCGGCCGAGGGGAGGCTCGGGCAGCGGGTTGGGAGGGGTGGAGCTCCACGCGGAGGCTCGGACGGCGCGGCGGCCAGGCGTGCGCTGCGGCGGCGGCGCCGGTCAGAAACCGGTCGCGGCGCAGCGGGCGCAGGCGGCGCGGTCCGCGGTCGGTCGGGCGGTCTTGCGCGCGAGGTGGCGAGCAGCGCGGGCCCAGCTGGGGCGCTGGTCAGGGCGGGAGCTGGCGCGCAGGCGAGGGGAGGCGCTGGCAGGCGGCGGCGGCCATGGCAGGCCGTGCGCAGGCGAGGAGGCAGGGGCGGCCGGTCGGCACAGCGCCCCTCCTTCGCATTGAAGGCCTGCGGCCTCGACATCCCAGCCAGACAGGTCGCGCCGCGCGGTGGCAGGCGCGGTCGGCTGGAACGCGGGCGCCGGCGCGCGTTCGTCATTTCATCGAGCAGTTGGCGTGCGCGTGTTTGACCTCCCATAACTCCAAATTTTTGAACGAAACTCAAAAATCTCCAAAAAGGAAAGTTGTGTTCCCAAGTGCAGGCTACAACTTTCACAAAGGGTGACCTATGAAAAAGTGGATAGTTTCGAGGGAAAACTGAGGAGAGGAACCGGTGAACTTCGGTGTCGGCCGACGGTGAACTTCTGTGTCTGCCTGACTTTGACCGAGATTTAAGGTGCCTTCCACTCAAAATCTTGAAATGAGCCAATTGACAAAAATGTGTCCCATGAAAAACTGAACAACTTTTGTATTGGTCGATTTTCAAGTTCTTAAGTGAAATTTTGAATTCAAACCATGCCAGCCAGAAAAGGTCCAAAGTTCACCGAGATGCAAAGGATTTTGGGTGGACTTTTCTTAAGTGAAATTCTAGGTGGGGCCAAGGTACACTTAATTAACCTAAGACAAGTTGTTTTGCAGGTAATCAAGCTAATTAACACCTAGATTGTCACAACTACCTTGCCCAGTGGCAAAGTTGGTACCGCGGGTCAAGTCAACCATCTGCAAAATTATTTACTCATCAGCCACATGATCTTGAAACTCGTGTACAAGGTAAACAAGGCAATCATGTGCGAAAATAGTAAACGTTCATCGCAGAATTTCCTGATCAGCAAGGCTGTCAGAGGAGAAAATTCATATCTCCCAGGTTACATGCCCAAAAATTATGAATTTCTGCCAGCAGCTAGAAAATTTAGTGAGCTACAACTTTCGTATAGAGCTCCAGGTCAGATTCGCACTCTAGCTACGGCGAAAAATTCAAAGTTCACAGTCTCTTTCTTTGCTGTTTTCAGAATGGCCGAGGCTCACTAAAACATGCATAACTCCCTCAATTCTTAACCAATAGAGCTGAAATTTTATGAGCATCACCATCATGAAAGTTCTTACAACTTTGGTATTCATCAATCAGCCCAGAAATGAAAGATGCATGCATTAAAAATTCAAACCTGGATCCAGCTGCAGAGTTTAGCTGTTACAACCATATCGAACTGACTAACATTAGGGTTAACTCCTACCCTAAGTTACATCATGGTCAATCTGCACAAAAGACATACTCAACTCAAAGCTAGCCTATCCATCACTGTCCAAAAGTAGGCTACGCTGAGGAGTAACACTGCCAATCATCTAGAAGTCGTCGAGGTTGTTGACCGAAGCCTCACTCTCGACGGATGAACCGGGGGTCGTGGGTAGATGCGGCAAGTCACTAAGGGTATCCGTGCCGGACATACCCTGAACCTCCTCCGGGTCTACCTCAATCTCCATGGGCTCCTCCTCCTCGTCCTCAATCTCTACGTCCTGCTCTAGAGGAATCTGCTGCTGAAGTATACCAATGTGCTGGTGGGCGTCCTCAATGTCGAGCTGGAGATCATGGTTCTGATCCTTCAACTCCCCAATACGGTCAAGGTGTCCAACCAGCTCGGCGTGAAGAGAGTCTATCTCGGCCTGCATATCCGAGATCTGGCCTAGGTGGGTGGTACGCTCCCCCTGCATCTCAGCTATCTGTGCCAAGTGAGTCTCTCGCTCCTGCTGAAGGGCAGCAACCTGTCCAAGCAAGTCTCCAACCTGAGCCTGAAAGTTGGCCATAGCCAAGTTTGTGTCGGCAGCCTGCAAGGTGAGAGTGGTGTAGTCGTACTGGAGCTGTCGGAAAGACCGGTAAGATGCCATGCCAAACTCAACCAAGTCAGCCAGTCCTCCCTGAAGCAGTGCGCGAAGCCTAGAAAACGCGGATACGTACCGTGCTAGTCCCTCAGCAGTCGGAACAGGACCAGCCCAGTCCACAATCGCCTCCATGTTAGCTCGACGGTCCAGCCAAGCCGGGTCGTCGGGCTGCGTGGTAGGAAGCAAGCCAAGCGGGGAAAGTCATCACCTCCACGGGGCGGAAGTCACAAAAGACGTTTAGCACCCGCAAGGCAGCGGACTCCACGGTGTCAGTCAACCGGTGGCCTATAACCTCGGCGTCGAACAAAGGCCACTCAGGGTGGTGAGGGTGAGGTGGCACGTAGACCCTGGTGATGCAACGAAGCACACCGTCCACAAGGAACTCACGGCACGAGTAGAGGGGTGGTGAGGCGAAGCCGGCGGTGCTCAGAGCGTCCCACAAGATAGAGGGAAAACCCTCCCAAGCGAGTCACTCGGAGTGGAGAAAACCATCCGCGCCAAACACAAAGTAAGCCGCGTCTGCCATCTGTAGAAGAAGGAACAGAGAACTGAGTAAGAGTTGTGCAGAAGGAAAAAGAAGACTAGGACAGCGGTGGAAGAACGAGTGTAACTCCAAAACTACCCAACCAAAAGCTCCCAAATTTCACCAGGCTGTGCTTAAGGTTATTAGCTAGAAGATTGGTATTCAGAGGTTGGCTTGGTTGTGAACTTAAGGTGGGTGAAACACTCGATTTTTAACTTGCTGTCTACCAGATTTTTCCAGCAAACAGGCAGTTCGTATTTTTAGCATAACTCAAGTTTGGCTTGCCCAACAATCTTGAAATTTTTACAGCACCTTGGTTACGACATTAGCAACAACTTTCATTTAAGGTGCTCGGCCAACTGAGATGTTTAATGACCCGAAAAATTCGGACCAGCAGAGAACATAGGTTTGACAGAATTTGTGGAGTTTGTGAGATTTACGATTTTCATTTCCTTTTAGCTCAAGTTTCCTTAACAATTTTTAAGGTGGTTAACATGATGCAAAAGAACTAAAATCGTCCTCACAAATTACCAAGAAGCCTTGGTGTACGTAGTTAATTGCCGGCGGCGAGGCACGAAACACGTCTCTCCCTATAATAGCTAGTCGGTACTCAACTACTCGCAGCTTAACGAACGGAGTCAGTGTACCTGCAAGAAAACCATGAACCTCCCGTGCCAGCACGTCACGGAAGCGTCCCCATTCATTACCGTTCATTTATAAAAACGGTACCCATGCGTTCAACACTGCATGGACAGTGCATCTAGTCTAGGTCGTACGCTCATTTTGAATAGAGCACACAACCCTTCGCATAACTCGTGATGCGGCATCATGCACACGTCTCGAACGTGGCGAACAACCAGGACGATAGGCCCCTTGGAATTAGAGCCATACCATCAAGACCTTGCTCACATATAAAACATGTGGCGACCCTTACACAACCACAATGATAGATTCCTTGGAATGGAAATTCTATCATCCTTCGTGCACGCGGGGCACGGAAACCAGCACACGTATAAAACACGTGGGCAAGATGTGCTGTGCAAGTTAGTCAAATACACCATAATTAACAAGCCACCTAAAACAACCCAAAATTCCCTCTAGGTCTTCACAGGTCTAGTTAATCCTTGGCGATCCAATGAGTTTTTGCAAGGCACTAGTGGGTCAAGTTTTATTGCAAAAACAACTGTAATGGAACCGTGTGAATCTCTGGTGCACAACTTTTCGCTCTGGTACCAGCTGTGGCAGAACCACTCAAATTAATCTAGCTTAAGTGTGCTAACCTTCCATTGGTCATCACGCAATTAAAACAGATTAAGATGTCGATCTGTCGGGTCAAGCCTGATGCAACCACGAACAATTACCTCGATCGAAACGAGTCATGCAAATACTCACTCGAAGGTGAGTCCCAGAGATTACAACAATCCACAATTAATTAAAGGTCCCAATTGAGGTACTTTATTACAAATACTTCAGTGCATAAGGTAGCAATGTACTCAGAGTTTTGAAAAGCAGAGCAAACAACTAATTATTCAAAATGACCGTGATATCATGTGAAGCCATCGTGACATCACTCAGAAGCATCCTCGTCCCAAACAACAGTCCAACCAGGAGGAAGGGTGGTTGGCCAGGTAAGACCTGCAACCATCTCCTCGAGAGCACTCCCTGAAAACAATTCAACAAGCAAGGCTGAGTATACTAATACTCAGCAAGACTTACCCGTCGGGTGAAAACTACATCACCGACTCCTAGACATGCAAGGCTTTTGGCTGGTGGGTTTGTTTTGCCAAAGAGCGACTAAGAGTGGGTCCTTGCTTTCAATATTTTAGCATCAAGTCCTTAGTTCGAATTTAACCATTCTAAGTAAGCAACCTGTACTAACCAAGCAAGTGGAGCAAGCAATTAAGCAAGCATCAAGTTTCTTTCCATTGTCATGTTCCACTTCTTACTCAGTGCAGCACAGAGGTCAAGTAGTCTCATTAGCTGCGAGAATAAGACAGTTCGAACCGATTTCTTAACCTTGCAAGGGGGAACCCAAACACACGGATCATCGCACTCAGCCAAAGACTAGTGCTACCAGGTAGTTCCCAACAATCCTCCAGTTGCGTCCGGAGCCAAACTCCCCCTGGCATACGAAGTCCAAGGTCGGCCGAACCGAACACTTGCGCCCTTCGTACCCACATGTTCGAGGCATGGGGAAGAAGGTCCCGATAAGAGTAGGAAAAAGTCCGCACACCGGATTCATGTAGGTACTAAACTTACCGACCCCATAGAATCGACAAGTGCTTGGTACGTTCAAAAACTTAACCAGCAGTACCGTACCTTTCGACCTTAATCAATTTTAGCATACACGGACGGGGCATCTACATGACAAAAATCCCCGCCCGTCATCCTTATGATTCGAACATAAGTAAGGCAGTTGATTCCTATATCTCGCGAGTGACAGGAAATCACTCGACTCTTACCGAGTCCTTATAGCATGGCAGCTATCGACCTATCATACTAGTATTGGAAGCATAGGTACCTGGGATCATGCAACTAAGGTTTCAATTCAATGCCTGAACGTAAATGCGCAAGTAAACTTAACAAACATAGTTGCAAGAGTTGAAACATAGGACATGCTTTGGGGCTTGCCTTCGGGCACGACGTTAGTTTGGGACTCCTCAGCAGCTGTGTTCAACTCTTGCTCGACCCGGACGGCGTTCACCTCTCCTTCAGCCTGGCCTTCTCCTCCAGCGGGTACGAGTTCGTAGTCACCGTCGGCGAGGACTTGTTCTACACGAGATGCATATGCAATTAAGAGTATGATCTTGTATCGAGCCATCGTTATTGCCTAATGATAGACCCGGGGTGTATTGAGTGACACATTCACCTGGACAATTTTGGTCTGACCTTCGCTTTCTTTACTTAAGTTTGTGATTACTCAATAAAGTACTTGGGGTGGGTGGTGGTGATTGTGTACACATCTATTAAGTTTTTAACTTTGATCTTCTTCACAAAACAGCAAGGGTGTGTGTGGTGATTTGTTCATTTTATTCCATCAGCTTAAAGAGGTGATTTATCTTTATTTAGCCCTTTTAAGCAATGAATTTCAACGATTTATTCTGGCAGTTTGGTTCATGATTTTAATGTGAGAATTATAGTATGCCCTTGGTGTGTTGTTTGATTTACTGACCAAAAATCAGACCAAGATCGTGCATACGTTGATCACAATAATTTAAACAAGAACATCACTCTATCATCAAGAATAAATCCTAGTAAATCACACTATCATCAATTGATCCTTAGAAATTTACTAGAGCTTACACTAGTCTAAACAAGCTCACATGAAAATGGGTAGCTCCAAAAATTCGAGGGATCTTGCTGTTTGAATTAACCAAGATTAAACTATTATTAATTAAAAGAGCAAGTTAGCCAGCTCGAACAAGGCTCTACTTTTTACTAGACACTCCACAAAGCATTACAGAACTACTGTAAATAGATTAAGCTCAGGAGCGGCACAGATTAATTATTAAAAATTGTTGATCCAGATGTGCACTGACAGACTAAACAATTAAGAACTCAAAATCTAGTGTGTCACTTTGTGCCAACTTTTTACAAGAGCCTAAACATTTCATCAGCTACAACATACCCAAAATCTAGCAAAAAACAAAGTAGTAGATTTCAAACTGTGCACAAATATACGTTTGAACAGATTTGAACTTAGTTTGAAATCTACATAGGAAATACCAATACATGCTTTCTATAAAAGATAGAAAACATCACGGAGAGCCCAACAAAATTGAGTTTGCATTTTTTTGATTTTTGTGTGATTTTTAACCGATATTACAAGATCTCAGATTTCAAACCTAGATCTATATAATCTATTCACTTGTGACGGCTGCCACGACTTCATCCGGACTCCGTTTTGGGCGATCAAGTACTTGATGGAAAGCTTATCAAGTCTACTTTCAGATGGATCCAGAATCATCTTCATATCTTCACCAAGGCGGCCGCAATCGTCATTTTGAGTCGGACTATTTTCTGTCCAAGGTGCTGCGCCACCTTATTTTGGCCCAATGGGCCGTGTATCGAGTTGGGTCCATTAGGGACGCGTCCTAGGGTTGTAGCACGACCCCAACTCCCTTGTGGCCGTGCTATTAAACCCTATAGCCGTCATTAGCATCCTGGAGTTTTGTTTTACATCCAGCTTTTAGCTACATTCACGGCCGCACAAATACGTGCTGTCCTCATGATTCAGAACTCCACCTTCGAGTGATAATAAGATTGCTCGCCTCTCGTTCTTGTTCGTTCTTCGATTGCGCACAGGAATTGATCTTCGTGATCAGGCTGATCTTGCTTCAACAAGGTCGGTAACCACAGGGAGTTGGTTCAGTGATTGCATTGGCGCTTCGGGTTCGCTCGTCGTAGTCGGATCGTGAGGGTCTACTTCCGCCCAAGTCGAAATTATCCTCCACTCACTGAAAGATCGGGCACTCCAGCTCTATCAAGTGGTATCAGCTTTCCAGGTTGATCGGTGAGTTTTTATCGAGTGTTGTTCCATTACCTACAGTCCACAAAACCAAAAAAAATTTTAGGTTAGACCATTGTCCCAAAACCTTTCTTCGCCTTGCACTTTATTTCAATAATTTGCGTTGTTGAATTTGTGTGCTTCGCGTTAATTTGTTGCTGGCCACTTTGTGCTTCCGCCGCTTTCTATCTCCACCACCGCCGCCGCCGCCGTCCTACCTCGCCACCAGCGCCACCGCCGCCGCAATCATCATCACCACCAGCGCCGTTGCCGCCGTTTGCATCACCACAAACCCTACAAAACCACGCCGCCGCCACCACGCCGAGTTACCACGCCATTAGCCCCTCCAATCGAACCCTACTCGGTTTCGTTTTCCTTCCCCAAGCCGCACTCCACGCGCCGCCGATCCAACCGAACCCTACTCGGTTTTGTGTTTCTGTTTGAGGAAAAAGAAAAAAAGGAAAGAAAAAAGGAAAGACAAAAAAAAGGAAATAAAAAGGAAAGTTCTGAGAATAAAGACAAAGGAAAGTTCTGAGAAGAAAGACAAAGGAAAGAATTAAAAAAAGGAAAGAGCAGTTCGTTTTTGGAAAGTTCGGTTTTTCGTTTGGCAGTTTTGTGTCATTACGAACACCTGTTTTGTAACGGCCATAACTTTTCGCTCGGATCTCCGATTTCGAGGCCAAAAAGCGCCGTTTACACAGCGTAACGCGGCCCGGGAGATTTTCCGTTTCTGCACCTCACTTCCTTGTTGCCTTTGCTTGATCCATCGCGGGTGGCACTTGTTTCCAGCAGCTTTGTTACGTGTTTAGCACTATTATTCAGCTTTGCATTTATTGTTTGATTGTGCTAATCCTTGACTTGAGTGCAGCCTACCCAGAACTACACATATTCCTACGACGAGCAGACTTTTGTTTCTCCAGGCAATCGCTGCTCCAATCTTTCACAGGTGCTACTTGTTGTTTGCGATCGCCCCTGTTGCTTGGTAAGAACGGATAAGACCTTGATCGCAGCATCTTTGTGAGCTTTCCACCCACACATTTGTTGTCGTAGGATCTGTTTTTCTTGTGTTTGCGCTAACCATGTCAGGAGACGACGAAAAGATGGACTCCAAGTTGCAAGGCATGCGGGCCAACCTTGATGGACTTAAAGACGACATAAAGACGCTGCACGAGAAGGTTGATTCTGCACTCTCTTCATCCAACGAGCGTCTCGACCAGCAGGACCTTGCTCAGACAGCTGCCAAGTGTACATTTGACACCTTGATGGCCTGGCTTGATGCGATGAACACGACGCTCACAACGATGAACGCGACGCTCACGGAATTGCAGAAGGGCTATGGTGGTGACACGGAATATGAGGATGGAGACCGCCAACCTCGTGCCCGCTGTGTGGTACGTAATCCGGTTAATGACTCATTTGCGAAGATTAAATTTAAGATTCCTACTTTTAATGGCAAGTATGATCCTGCTGTATATCTTGATTGGGAGTTAGAGGTAGAACAAAAATTTTCATGTCATGATATCCCTGCTACGTCTCAAGTTAAGGCTGCTATTAGTGAATTTACTGAGTTTGCTTTAATTTGGTGGTGTGAATATAAACTCAAACATCCCACTGCTGTTCCATCTACTTGGACTCAATTAAAAGCTGCTATGCGACATCGTTTTGTTCCTTCTTATTATGCCCGAGATTTGCTTAACACCATGCAGCGATTCCAGCAAGGCCAACGATCCGTTGAGGAGTATTACCAAGAGTTACAAAAGGGTATGATTCATTGTGGTTTATTTGAATAGGATGCTGCTGCTATGGCACGTTTTCGTGGTGGGTTGAACAGGGAAATTCAGGATATACTTGATTATAAGGAGTATAATGATATGACCATGTTATTTGAATATGCTTGCAAAGCTGAATGTGAAGTGCAGGGACGCCGTTCGAAGACATATACTAACTCTTTTGCAGGAAGAAGCCCGTCGTCCAGCTCTACGTCTTCCACTCCAGTACCTTCTACACCTAGCACTACGCCGCGTGAGAAGACGATGAAACCTGCAGCACCCCCTGCACCAGGCGCAGCTTCTTCCTCGGGACGTACACGAGATGTTCGGTGTTTTCGTTGCCAAGGCTTTGGGCACATGATTCGGGACTGCCCCAACACCCGTGCTTTGATCATACGTGACGATGGTGAGTACTCTTCTGCTAGTGATTTCGATGAACCTCACCATACTATGATTGCCACTAACCATGCAGATAATGAGGCGGTCCATGCTACTCCTAGTGACGCAGATAGGTATGAAAGTCTTGTTGTGCAGCGTGTTCTTAGTACACAGCTCGCCCCGCCAGAGAAAAATCAGCGACACACTCTTTTCCATACAAAGGGTGTTGTGTAGGAGCGGTCGATTCGCATCATCATTGACAGTGGTAGCTGCAACAACTTGGCGAGTACAGCGCTGGTAGAGAAGTTGTCCTTACCCACCTGTAAGCATCCGCATCCCTATCATATTCAGTGGCTTAATGATGGTGGAAAGATTAAAGTAACACAGTCGGTACGTGTTCCGTTCTCCATAGGTGCCTATTCTGATTTTGTTGATTGTGATGTTATTCCTATGGAGGCATATTCTTTGTTACTTGGTAGACCTTGGCAATATGATACTGATAGCTTGCATCATGGTCGTTTGAATCATTATTCTCTCATGTTTAAAGGTCAGAAAATAATTATACATCCCATGACACCTGAACAAATTGTTAAAGATGACCTTGCTCGAGCCGCTAAAAATGCTAAACAACTTGTACCATCACCTTCTGAAATCAAGTTGAATGCGCCTGTTTTATTTGCTACACGTGCTGATTTTGTTGATCTTTGTGTTGATGAGCTACCTTGTTATGCACTTGTATGTTCTAGTGTGCTCGTTTCACTTGTTGATGTACCATCTTTGGATATTCCCCCTGCGGTTGCTAACATTTTGCAGGAGTACGCTGATGTTTTCCCCAAAGATTTACAATCGGGACTACCTCCACTTCGTGGCATTGAGCACCATATCGACTTCATTCCCGGCGCACAGCTTCCGAATCGTGCCCCGTACCGCACAAATCCCGACGAGACGAAAGAGATTCAGCGCCAGGTCCAGGCGTTGCTTGACAAAGGGTACATTCGTGAGTCTCTTAGTCCTTGCTCCGTTCCAGTGTTACTTGTTCCAAAGAAGGATGGATCGTGGCGTATGTGTGTAGATTGTCATGCTATTAATAACATCACCATTCGTTATCGATATCCTATACCACGCCTTGATGATATGCTAGATGAGCTTAGTGGTGCCATTATTTTTACTAAGATCGATTTGCGTAGTGGTTACCATCAGATTCGAATGAAATTGGGAGATGAATGGAAAACGGCTTTTAAAACTAAATTTGGCTTATATGAATGGTTGGTTATGCCGTTCGGTTTGACTAATGCTCCCAGCACTTTTATGCGTTTGATGAATGAAGTTCTCAGGCCTTTCATAGGTTTGTTTGTTGTTGTATATTTTGATGATATCTTGATTTACAGCAAGTCTATGGAAGAGCATTTAGAACATTTGCGTGCTGTTTTTAATGCGTTGCGTGCTGCTCACTTGTTTGCTAACATGGAAAAATGCATCTTCTGCACACAACATGTTTCGTTTCTTGGTTATGTTGTTACTCCACAGGGTATTGAGGTGGATAGCAGCAAGATTGATGCAATTCGGGAATGGCCTACACCGACGACGGTTACGCAAATTCGGAGTTTTCTTGGGCTTGCAGGTTTCTACCGTCGATTCGTACGAGATTTTAGCTCTATTGCAGCACCTCTACATGAGCTTACAAAGAAAGGTGTGCCTTTTACTTGGACTGATTCCCAGGAGCTCGCCTTCACTACTTTGAAAGATAAGTTAACACATGCTCCTCTTTTGCAATTGCCTGATTTTGGTAAAATATTTGAGCTCGAATGTGATGTCAGTGGTATTGGGATAGGTGCTGTTCTGTTACAAAAAGGAAAACCGGTTGCTTATTCCAGTGAAAAATTAAGCGGTGCTAGTTTGAAATATTCTACTTATGATAAAGAACTTTATGCTTTAGTGCGTACTTTGCAAACGTAGCAGCACTATCTCTGGCATCGTGAGTTTATAATCCATTCTGATCATGAGGCTTTAAAACATATTCGTACCCAAAATAATCTGAACCGTCGTCATGCTAATTGGGTAGAATTCATTGAGTCTTTTTCTTACATCATTAAACACAAGAACGGGAAGGACAATGTAATTGCTGATGCTTTGTCTCGCCGATATAATATGTGTCACAATTGGATTTTAAAATTTTTGGTTTACACACTATGAAGGATCAATATGTCGATGATAATGATTTTAAAGATGCTTATAAACATTGTATGACTGGTAAACCATGGGGGAAATTTCACATGCAGGATGGGTTCCTGTTTCGCGCTAACAAGCTGTGTATTCCAGCTAGCTCGGTTCATCTTTTGTTGTTACAGGAAGCTCATGGAGGCGGACTAATGGGACATTTTGGCGTTTACAAAACGCTTGAGGTGCTGGCCGCCCACTTCTTTTGGCCTCGGATGCGTCCTGATGTTGAGCGCTTGGTTGCACGATGCACTACATGTCAAAAGGCTAAGTCACGTTTGAACAACCATGGTTTGTATATGCCTTTGCCTGTCCCTACTTTACCTTGGCTTGATATTTCTATGGACTTTGTTTTGGGATTGCCTAGAACTAAGAAGGGGAGGGATAGCATTTTTGTGGTTGTTGATAGATTCTCTAAAATGGCTCATTTCATTCCTTGTCATAAAACTGATGATGCTAGTCATGTTGCTGAATTGTTCTTTAGAGAGATTATTCGTTTACATGGTGTTCCTAAAACAATTATGTCTGATCGTGATGCTAAGTTTCTAAGTCACTTTTGGAGGTCTCTTTGGAACAAATTAGGCACTAAATTGCTGTTTAGCACAACTTGTCACCCACAAACTGATGGACAAACTGAAGTGGTCAATAGAACTTTGTCAACCATGCTTAGGGCTGTTTTGGATAAAAATCTGAACCGTTGGGAAGATTGTTTACCTCATGTTGAGTTTGCTTATAATCATGCAACACATTCTTCTACAAAGATGTGCCCTTTTCAGATTGTTTATGGTTATATTCCTCGGGCGCCTATTGATTTATTTTCGCTTGATGCTGTGGACGCCCCACATATTGATGCCGTTGAACATGTTGACCATATGATTAACCTACATGAACAAACACAACAAACCATTGCTGCTACTAATGCTAAGTATCAAGTTGCTGGTAGTAAAGGAAGAAAACATGTTACTTTTGAACCCGGTGATATGGTTTGGTTGCATTTGAGGAAGGATCGTTTTCCTACTTTGCGTCGTTCTAAATTAATGCCTCGTGCTGTTGGTCCTTTTAAAGTGCTAACCAAGATTAATGACAATGCTTATGTCCTTGACCTGCCTGCGGAGTTTGGTGTTTCTACTAGTTTTAATGTTACAGATTTGAAACCATATGCGGGCGAGGATGAGGAGTTGCCGTCGAGGACGACTTCAGTTCAAGAAGGGGAGGATGATGAGGACATCACCGGTACATCTACACCAGCAGCACCTTCACCCCAAGCACCACCTTCAGGGCCAATCACTCGGGCTCGTGTAAGAGAGTTGAACTACGTCATGGTGCTAAAGAATGAAGGATATGTGGCTGGATTCGGACTGCGCACAAACGTCAACTTCTGACGGCCTCCACGACTTCATCCGGACTCCGTTTTGTGCAATCAAGTACTTGATGGAAAGCTTATCAAGTCTACTTTCAGATGGATCCGGAATCATCTTCATATCTTCACCGAGGCGGCCGCAATCGTCATTTTGAGTCGGACTGTTTTCTGTCCAAGGTGCTGCGCCACCTTATTTTGGCCCAATGGGCCGTGTATCGAGTTGGGTCCATTAGGGACGCGTCCTAGGGTTGTAGCACGACCCCAACTCCCTTGTAGCCGTGCTATTAAACCCTATAGCCATCATTAGCATCCTGGAGTTTTGTTTTACATCCAGCTTTTAGCTACATTCACGGCCGCACAAATACGTGTTGTCCTCGTGATTCAGAACTCCACCTTCGAGTGATAATAAGATTGCTCGCCTCTCGTTCTTGTTCATTCTTCGATTGCGCACAGGAATTGATCTTCGTGATCAGGCTGATCTTGCTTCAACAAGGTCGGTAACCACAGGGAGTTGGTTCAGCGATTGCATTGGCGCTTCGGGTTCCCTCGTCGTAGTCGGATCGTGAGGGTCTACTTCCGCCCAAGTCGAAATTATCCTTCACTCACCAAAAGATCGGGCACTCCAGCTCTATCAGCTGCAGCGGGGGCGTGGGCGAGCTCTGGTGGCGTAGGGCGGCAGCGGAGCAGCACGCACGGCGAGGAGCGGCGGCGGCAGCCTGGCGGGGGCAATGGCGAGCGGTGGAGGGGGCTCGCGTGAAGGCGGTGCTGCGCCTTTTATATGCGGTCGAGGGCAGTGGTCCGGACGGCGGTTCGGACGGGGTGAAGCTGCGCATGGCGGCTCGGACACGGTGCTGGCGGTCAGGACGGCGAGCTCGGTCGCCGGTCCGGCGGCCTATCGCGGCGAGGCGGCGCTCGGGCGCGGGTAGTCTGCGGCCGGTTGGGAGGGGCACGGCGCAGGTTGGCGAGCAGCTAAGGTCCACAAGGATCCTGTCGCCGGGCTTGGTCGGGATGGCAGCGCTGCGGATCGCCGCCGAGTCGACGGCGGCCATGTGGCGCGCGCGGAACGCGCGTCACGTCCGGTCGGGATGGCGCGGGGGACAAAACGGCGCTGGCCGGGCGGACAGCAGGGGACCGAGCGCGGCACATTTAAGGCGATGCATGGCCTCGGCGTCCGTGTTAGAGGCCGACTGCCGCGTGGCGAGCGCAGTCGGGCGCGAACTCGGGCGCCGGCGCGTGAACGTCATTCCGTCGAACACCTGCCGGGCGTCTGTTCAAACACGAATTTCTCCCAAATTTTGAACTGAAGTTCAAAATCTCCAAAAAGCAAAGTCGTGTCCCAGACTACCAGCTACAAGTTTTGTAAAGGCTGACCAGGGAAAAAGTAAGTGGATTTGAGGGAAAAACGAGATGAAATCCGGTGAACTTGGGTGCCGGCCAGCAGTGAACTTCTGGGGATCTACTGACTTCGACTGAGTTTTAAGGGGTCTTCCACTTAAAATCTCGAAATGAGCCAATTGGAAAAAAAATGTGTCCCATTAAAAACTGGCAACTTTTGTACTGGTCGATTTTCATGTTCTTAAGTGAAAATTTGAATTCGAACCATGCCAGCCAGGAAAGGTCTAAAGTTCACCGAGGTGCAAAGGGTTTTGGGTGGACTTATCTTAAGTGAAAATCTAGGTGGAGCTTAATTACACCTAATTAGGCTAAGGCACAAGGTTTAGCAAGTGATTAAGTTAATTAAAACACCTAGATTGTCACAATCTTACACAACCCGGATGCCACCGGGCGAATTTCAAAGTGGGCTGTCGAGCTCGGAGCACTCAGCATCGAGTTCAAGTCCAAGAAAGCTATTAAGTCGCAAGTCCTGGCAGACTTCATGGCTGAGTGGCATGAGAACCAAGTGGATATCCCGGTCGGCAGACCAGAACATTGGATCATGTACTTCGACAGCTCTCTCAGGCTCGAAGGCGCCGGCACGGGAGTGCTTTTTATTTCACCCAAGCGTGATCAACCCAAATACATTCTGCACATCTTCTGGAAGGTGTCCAATAATGAAGTAGAGTACGAGGCTTTGTTGCATGGGCTACGACTTTCAATTTCCCTGGGAATCAAGCGATTGATGGTATACGACGACTCATCTATCGTCATCAACCATCGCAACAAAGACTGGGATCGCCAGAAGGAGAACATGGATGCTTACTAGGAGGAAGTACACAAACTAGACAACAAGTTTGCATGACTCGAGTACCATTGGGTAGTCCATGATGACAACGTCGCAGCTGACGTGTTATCCAAGCTAGGATCAACTTGTGCAGAAGTCCCAGCGGAGTTTTCGTTCAGGAACTCCGCAAGAGGACAATTGACTTTGACAAGTCAGCACCCACCAGTAATGGTGACCCTGGACCAGATCGAGAGGTCCTAGTCATCGAGGAAGACTGGCATATCCCGTTCATCGAGTACATGAAGAACAAGACTCTACCTCTGAACAAGACAGAAGCTGAGCAAGTCCTGCGGCGATCAAAGAATTATCTACTGATTGAGGATCAGCTATACAGGAGAGGATTATACACCGATGTGGCTATGCGGTGCGTACCAAGAGTAAAAGGCAAAGGTATACTACACGATATACATGAAGGTGCGTGTGGGAATCATGCAGGATCACGTACAATGGTTGGGAAGGCGTTCAGAGTGGCTTTCTACTTGCCTACAACTCTGAAGGACGCGGAGGAGATGGTTGGGAAGGCGTTCAGAGCGGCTTTCTACTTGCCCACAGCTCTGAAGGACGCGGAGGAGATTGTCTGCAAGAGCCCCGGGTGCCAATTCTTTGCCAGGCAGCAACATGTGCCCGCGCACAAGTTGATTGTTATTCCTCCATCTTGGCCGTTTGCTTGCTGGGGGCTCGACATGGTGGGCAAGCTCACGACTGCCCCTATCAATTTTACACATGTGTTGGTCGCCATCGACAAGTTTACAAAGTGGATCGAGGTCGAACCAGTCACAGATATATCTGCGGCCAAAGTCAAGGGGTTCATTACTGATTTGATGATCAGGTATGGCTGTCCTCACCGCATCATCATAGATTTGGGTTCCAATTTCAATAGCTATGAGTTCAAAGACCACTGTGAGAGGCACGACATTGAAGTCATACACGCATCAGTAGCTCATCCCAAGGCTAATGCACAAGTCGAGAGAGCTAATGGTCTGATCCTAGATGGTTTGAAGAAGCGATTATTTGATTACGACAAGAAATATGGAGGAAAGTGGATTCACGAGTTGGGACATGTAGTCTGGGGTCTCCGTACTCAGCCTTGCAAGCCCACTGGCCACTCGCCATATTTTTTGGTTTATGGATCTGAAGCTATTCTCCCAGTTGACCACATGTACTCATCTTCATGAGTGGAACAATATGATGAGGGAGTTACTGACGATACAAGAAGAGTGGAGATTGATCTGATTGAGGAGGAACGCTGTGCAGCTCTGTTGAATTCCACTCGATATCTCCAGGGAGTCCGACGCTATCATGACAAAAACGTCCAGGAGAGATCATTCAACATTGGCGACTTGGTATTGCGCAGAATCCAGAAGACCACGGGCATGCACAAGCTTATGTCCCGCTAGGAAGGACCTTTTGTTATTCACAAGGTGACAGGACCCGGGTCTTATCGGTTGAAGTACAGTGAGGGAGTAGAAGAGAGAGATTCTTGGAACATCGAGCACTTGCATAAGTTCTATGCTTAGAGTTGTCCTTTTTGAGTTTGTCAGCATCTGTAAAATACTTTTGGGATTCATGGTTGAGTCATCAAGATTGAATAAAGTGGATTTCGTGTTCTCAGCATCTCCTCTCTCACCTTTCATTGAAATAATGCTTTTGTTGTCTTATAAGACTACTCTAGCTCTTTTAATTCCGGAGTTTCTTTTGATACTTGTTGATACAACAGTATACATAAGCTATAATCCAAAGAGTCACCTATACGACTATTTTTTCCAGGATCCCTGAGTACTTAATTCAAGCTAAGACCAGGCTCAGCACTTGTAGAGGCCAGCTAGCCTTAGAAAGCATCTACCTACGGGTACATTGAATTTATTCCAAGATTGTTGATCTTTACTTACAAGTAAATCACATCTTGAAGAGACATTACAAGTCTAATAAAACTTTTTAATCTTTGAGTACTAATTTGAATGTATTTCAAAGTCATTACTCTAGAAAAAGTAGTGATTTTTTGGCAATGAATGCCAGAATTTCATTAAGCACCCATAATTCATATACACTTTGCATATGTACATAACAAATATGGCATACAAACACAGAGTATTTTGATATTACACAAATGTTGCACCACATTTTGTTCATAGCAGGATTACAAGTCATTGAAGTTTCAATCCCTCTACGACTTCTGCTGCTATGGGCTCGAAGTGCTTCAGATATTCTTCAAATTTCGTCTTCTCGCAGTCGTAAGCTCTACCCGTCAGGACGTCATCTATCTCTGTGTCTGGGTAGAAGGATTGGGCAACTGCTAGCACTTGATCTGCTACATAATAGCAAGTTTTCTTCACATACGTTGCAAACTTGCTGGGGCTTCTCGGATGCGCTCTATGAGTGGTTTATTGGATACTTTAGGAGTTCCACGATCAATAGAGTTCACCAGAGTGGTAGCCGCCTTGACAAGTTCGGCGTGTTCAACCTTTAAAACCTGGTATTCTTCTCCGACTGCTTTGCCTTTCTCCAAGGCATCCTTCAGAGTGGCATCTGATTCTTGGAGCATCTTCATGGCTTGCTCATACTCTGTCATAAACTCGTTATGAGTCTCACAAAGAGAGGTATAATCACGTAAGAGTTTTTCCTTCTCCTCTGTGGCTCTATACATACCATTTTGCCATGAGGTGCATTGACCTTTGAGCTTCATATATGCCGTCATATGCTCTGCACAAGGAGATGTTTTGACTACAATGACAAAATAACAAGTCTGAGAGATGATTCTGGATATGGACACTCACTAGTATTGGTCTGCGTCAATGTTCGATTCCTCTTCTCCAGCCTTTCTTTTTCGGCTTTCCATTCTTCCTGGAGGGCGACATGATTTTTCCGCTCTTGTTCCAACTCTTGACTAGTGGTCAGTTTTTCCGCCTGGACAGAATCAAACATCAGAGATAATTTGGCCAGCCGCTCCTTGCTTTTGGCTAGCTCGACTTCCAATTTTTTAGCCCGAATTGATGCGTCAGACATCGCATACAAGGCCTGGGATTTTTTCTTGGAACGCGCGGCCAAATCCTGCAAGTATTTATTGATTACACTCTGCTATCGACTACTAATTTAATAGCTCTGGGGCAGAATCATTACCTCTACGTATTTGATCGAGCCTTGTGCCAGGTTGGCAATCCTTCTCTGCGATTCGACAAAGGCTGCAATCGCGTCTGTATCGAGCAGAGGATCTTCAAATAATTCTGCTGCTCCTGGCATGGCGGTGTTCACCTCTGTCACGGGAACTTCTTCAGCTGTGCCAACCCGACTGGAAGTTGGAAGGAATTGTAGCCCAATGGTCTTCACTAGTGTTGGCTGGGCACTCGACTGCCCCTTTTGCCTTGCGCTTTCATTTTCCTTGTCAGTGAGCAATGGTAAGTCGGGAATGACATCCCTGGTACTTTCAATTGATTTGTTCTTGCTCACCGGGAACTGATTAGGGTTGACTCTGGTCGTGGCTCCTCGGTGGAAACCTTGGCCTTCTTCCTCAGTGGCAAGGGAGCGGATTTCCTACATCGATAAGTAGACAATGTCTCAAATTACTACTCTACTTCTGTGGCGACTTGAGTACGACTACAATACTTACATTTTGGATTTTTTTCTGGCAATTGTGGAATCGCCAAATACCAGTGAGGGCATAATATTTTCACTGGCACTTGACTCCGGCATTTTCTTCGGGCTCGCGGCTGATGAATCATCCATGTCCTCAGTATTCTGAATATTATGACTTGGTGATGTGCGGGGGGCTCCGACTTCGAGTGTTGTGTCCTTCAATGGGCTCGGGGGCTTCGAGCTCACCTCAGGCTGATTCTACAGACCCTCGTCATCGCAAAACCTATGCATTATAGGAATGTTTTATAAACGAGTAGTAATTTGAAGTACCCTTGTTGTACGACTGGTGTACTTACCTAGGGGTTGTCGCTCACAGTCGAGTCGGTGGAGGCTGTCTATGCGGTAATGGTCCTTTTCTTGCGGGCAACTCTCCTCTTTCGCGCATCCGCTGGAAAGGACTGTTCCTTGCCTCTATCCAACAGATCTGCATTAGAAGTGCCTTCATCACCACCCTTTGCATGCTGCACCACCCGAAAGTCTTCAAAGTCACTCGAATGGAGCGATGACTCCGGCTCATCAGAATCTTGCATTGGGGGTTTCCTCAGGTGAAATGGCAGTGAGAATTTTGGATCTGCACCTGCTGGGACTTGATTAGGCATGATCGGCCATGAGTAGTACAAATCCACATCCTCCTGCATAATGGATATTTCTACTATCAGAGTGGTAATTTCACGGGTACCATAGTATATGACCATATACACGAGTACTATACCTACTGGTTTTGGCGGATTCTTGGAATCAAAGAGCTTGAGGAGATATGGTACAGCATAAACCTTTGGCAACAACATTTGCACTCTCTCCATGATCTCCTCTTCACTCAGCTCATCACGACTCATCCTGGAGAGATCTTCTTGTCCTTTGTACTTGAAGCCCCAGTGGTCTTTCTGCACGAGTGGTTGCACTCGACGTTTGATCTAGGCATATACCACAGAGGCTCCGATGACACCTTCTTGCTTCAGCTTGGCAATGTGGGAGAGTAGTTCTGGAATTTGAACGTTTTCTGTAATGGGGGTAGACTTTTCCATTCCGAGAAATCTACTGGAGCCACTCCGGTCCACTCAGGCAGTTTGGGCTCGTAGTCTCCAACATACCACCATTGTTCTTTCCATCCCGAATTGCTACTGAACATATCATACTCGAGGTAGATATCTTTGGCATCCTGACACAATTGAAAGCCAGCTTCGCCAAAGTGGCATGTGGCATCTTTCTTGGGTTGAGCCTTGCATTGAAATAGCCTCCTGAACAACTGGAAATGTGGCCTAATGGCCAAGAATGCTTCACAAAAAAAACACATAAATGGAGATCTGGAGTATTCCATTGTGTGTCAGATTTGGCAGCTCCAATCCATAATTGCACAGCAACCCTCTGAGGAAATCGCAAGTCGGGAGGCCTAATCCCATCATGATGAAATGACTAAACATCAGTGTCTTGTCCACGGGCACCATCAGGGCCTTTTCATCTGGATCTGGCGTCTCCCACAACAACACTTGTTGTTCCTTAAGGAATCCATCTGCAACCAACTTCTGGAGATGTTCTTGGGTTACCTTTGTGAATTTCATATAATTGAATGGCAGAGGATGTGTTCTCTTCTGCAGCTTGCTCCTTTTCGGCGACGGCAATATCACTTCCTTGCCGAGGGATCCAGCACCGCTAGTTTTCTTCTCCTTCTTGGATGTCATCCTCGAGATCACCAGTGACTTCACCCGCATTCACTTGGAGGCTCGAGCGGATTGAATGGTGACTCTGAGCGAATTGGATTTTGGTGGCGACGGTTGTTTTGCAGGCAATGGATTGACCGGCGGCTAGGGTTTGTTTGCTCTGGTCGACTGGATAAGTAAAGGGTGGGCCGTGGTAACTTTTATTCTCCACAGGTGTGTTGCTTGGCCTTTCGAGACCAGGGTAAAAGGTTATTTCCATTTTTTATTAGGGAAATGATTTAAAATTAATTGGTATTTTCTGGGGATACCCTGGGAATACAGTTATTTTTATTTTCGTTTACTCTAAAAAACTTGGATTTTTTCCTTTTCTACTCTCAAACTACTATGTGAGTCTCAAGACTTGATCCTTTTCTATATATACATATTGATAGAGCTGAAGTGCCCGATCTTTCGGTGAGTGGAGGTAATTTCGATGTGGTGGAAGTCGACCCTCACGATCCGACTACGACGAGAGAACCCGAAGCGCCAATGCAATCGCTGAACCTAACTCCCTGGGTTACCAAACCTGTTGCAATCAAGATCAGCAACTTCTTGTACACAATCAAAGAACGAACAAGAAAAAGAAGGCGAGCAATCTTAATATCACTCGATGGTGGAGTCCTGAATCATACGAGGACAGCACGTATTTGTGCGGTGTCGAATGTAACTAAAGCTAGATGTAAAACAAAACTCGAACCCTAATGTGGCGGTGGCTACTGAATATATGGGGGTTAGGTCATGGCCTACCCCCTGGTCACGCCCCTATGGGCTCCAACACGATACACGGGCCAACGGCCCAAAAGACGGCGACGCAGCACCTGGACAGAAAAACCTTTGGTCAATGATTTGACGATTGCGGCTGCCTCGGGACAGATATGGATATGAGTCCGGATCTATATGAAATTATACTTCATAAGATTCCATCAAGTACTTGAACACCCCAAACGGAGTCCGTATGAGGTCGTGGCGGCCGTCAAAAGTCAGGACTTCCCTGCAGTCCGAATCCAGCGTTTCCAAAACGTGTTGGATTCAATCTCTTTATTTCCTTAGGCCAAAAGTGATGTGATAGCCTGGTGGAGAACGTGAGAACACTTGGACTTGGTCCCCAATCAACCTCTTTGGTCCTCCATGCATTCCATGTGTGTTTAGCACCCTTCATGTGTGTCATGTCCTCATCATCCTCCCCTTCTTGACGAAAAGCCGTCCTCGGCATCAATTGTACTTGAAACAGATCCTGCACAACACAAAGGAGAACGGGGTTTCCAAAGTCAAGCAAATCAAAAATATTAAGGAGAGGGATGTCACTATGTTTCCAATTGGCGAAAGTGTCATCTCGCATAAGACTTTTAGCAAGCATGTATGCTTCTTGATCGGGCGACACACGATGTTTTTCAACAAGATCCTCCACAAGATTAGTACAAACAAAAGACAAAGCAGGCACAGATAGTAACCAGCAAGGCTCCCCTTCTTTGGATTGAACATGTTTCTTTAAAACAAAGCTAGAGAAATTGGATGTGACATGATTATTGTTATTGCAGCCTTCTAAGTTATCACATTGTTGTCCAACCAAAGAAGATTTCAGATTTGAACAAATATAAACTCGATGCACCATATATTCTCCGTGGTGATTATATTTGCCAATGAAGTGATATGTATTGCTAGATAAGGATGACAATTCGGGATATGCATGAAATTTGTCCTCCAAACAATTTAGATTACATAGAACATCAAATTCAATATAACCTAAAGTATTTAAAGAAGATAGCAATTTTTGTTCATCATTTGCACAAGTAATTGGAACAAACATTTTATTTGCAGCAGAATTATATGGCTCCAAAGCATGTGTATCATCATTATGAAGTAATTGTGGCAGAGGAATAGAAGAATCACTATCACACAACTCTTCTCTATCACAAGGAACATGAAGCAAATGATCTTTTGACAAAGGCAAAATTAGTAAGGGTTCTTTCGATAGTTGCTCTATGTTATCATGTTGAATTTCAGCACAAGGGTGTGATTTTAAAACATGTACAACAGAAGTATTATCACACAAATCATATTTATCATAGGTAACAACAAGCATATCATCATGTGACAAAGATTCGTCAAGAGATGGTTCCACTGACAATTGCTCTATGATAGCATGAGGTGTGGAAAAATTCAGCACAATAGAAGTGGTCTTACCATCCGTGAGTGAAGCACCTGTGGTCGACGGCGCTGTAGGTGTGGCCGTCCTCTCGCGCGGTGTAGTGCTAGGCGTGGATGGCTTAGGGAGAGCAGGATCTGCGCTGGATGCCGGGCTTCGTCCTGCAAAAGAGTTAGTATATGTCGTTGAGTGGCGTCCCTGCACTTCACGTTCAGCTTTGCAAGCATACTGAAGTAATGTGGGCATATCAACATAATCTTTATAATCAAGTATATCCTGAATTTCGTGTTTCAAACCACCGCGAAAACGTGCCATAGCAGCGTCAGCCGTCTCAAACAAACCACAACGAATTATACCTTTTTGTAGCTCTTGGTAATAGTCCTCAACAGATTGTTGACCTTGCTGAAATCGCTGCATTTGTTTAAGCAAATCTCGGGCATAATATGAAGGTACAAAGCGATGTCGCATAGCAGCTTTTAATTGAGCCCAAGTGGTTGGAATAGCTTTGGGATGTCTTTGTTTATAATCACGCCACCAAATTAAAGCAAAATCAGTAAATTCACTAATAGCAGCTTTAACTTGAGAATTTACAGGAATATCATGGCATGAAAATTTCTGGTCTACCTCCAATTCCCAATCAAGATATGCAGTAGGATCATATTTGCCATTATAAGAGGGTATAGTAAATTTAATCGTAGCAAATGAGTCAATGTGTGGATGACATACCACATGGCGGGCACAACCGTGGCGATCTCCATCGTCTAGCTCCATGTCACTGTCATAGTCCTTGTGCAACGCCGTGACTGACATGGACCACGCATCGAATCGTGCCACGATGTCGTTGACGTCTCCTGACATGATTAGCGTAAACACAAAAACAAATCCTACGACAACAAAGGTGTGGATGGAATGCTCACAAAGATGCTGGGATCAAGTTCTTATACGTTCTTACCAAGTAACAGGGGTGACCGAAACACAAACAAGTAGTACCTGTGAAAGATTGGTGCAGCGATTGCCTGGAGAAACAAAAGTCTACACGTCGTAGAAATATGTAGAGTTCTGGGTAGGCTGCTCTCAAGTCAAGGATTAGCACAATCTAACAATAATGCAAAGTTGAATTATAGTGCTAACACACGTAATAAGAGCTGCTGGAGACAAAGTGCAAAAAGAAAACAAGAAAGAGAGGACAGAAAAAGATGACAAGGAAACAAAAGATGGGAGGCAGTAGGCGCATGCCCAAGCAGGAGCCCCTGCGTGAACGCAAGGATGTCACCCCCCTTCTGATCGGTCTCTCTTTCTTATTTTATTTGATAACTTTCTTTTTCTCTCTCTCTTTTTTGTTTGACTTGCCAAAAGAAACCAAAAGCTGGTCCAGGGAATAATGTCGGCGCGCGTGAATCGTCCAGGGAAAAACTGCACCGCCCTTGTTGGAGTCCTGAGCGACGTGGTCTCTTTGTAGATATTTATTAATACTTTCCTTTTTTTGAACTATCCCAAGCAGACGGCAGGGATACGTGGACGCCGAGACCGATCAGGGACGGCACGATACGAGAGAAGTAGCGTGCGACCTTGCGACGTGGGTGCGGTTTTGGGGTAGGCGCGTCGAATGTGGATGGGTGTTGGAGGTACGACTATGGGCCCATAGGGACACATGGATTGTCTCCAGACAGAGTCGTACCAGGCGTGAAGAACACGAGTAGAGTACTGCAAGGACTCTTCTCGTTATGGAAACTAGTCGTATGACTTGGAAACTACTCGGATTGCCTTGTAAAGCACTCTCCGAGTAGTAATTGGTTAGGATTCTACTTGAAACTGACCTTGTAACCCTGCCCGCCGTGTATATAAGGCTAGGGAGGGACCCTCTCCAAAACACACGATATCATCAATACCAATCACCACACAGGACGTAGGGTATTACGCCTTCTAAGCGGCACGAACCTGTCTAAATCCTGAGTCTCTTAGCCTTTGCGTTCCTGATCTCGACGAAACCCACCTGAAACTCTACTACCTCGGGATACCCCTCGGTAGGATCGACGGTAGAACACCGACATCTGGCGCGCCAGGTAGGGGTTTTCCTCGAAGATCCCGTGGAGAACGCAATGGTGACCTACATTCAAGCTGAAGCGCCTCAGGAGGGCACAACGTTCCGCTTTGGCTCATGGGTCTACGTCGCCGACGGCTCGGGTGGCTTCTACAGCTACTTCGAGACACCTGCGGAGCTGAAGAAGGAGCAAGCGCCCATCATGGAAGATTTGGCCGAGCAACTCGGCGAGATCACGCTCGCGGACCAAATCCACGGGCAAGAGTCTGAGTCGATCATGACTACGGAGAAGCAAACAACCCTCCCACCCCAATTCCCGTTTGGACTCCGTAATTCAACCCACGCATATTGTGAGGCGTTACGGAGCCAGTTCGAGTTCGTTATGGACTCGAAGCGGGACATCCCAGTCCGAGTTATGGCAGGACACGCCAACTCTCTGAGCCAAGCGGTCCCCGAATGCCACTCGGACTCGGACGAGGAGACACTACAAGAAGAAGGCGGACACGACCTCGTGATCTACGCCACGCCTGAAGGAAGATCAGTGTACCAAAGAGACAGGATCCCATGGGACGTCTATGAGTCCCGCCAGATCTTTGTACTCTTTGGGCCTGAAGCTACTGACGACCTGTCGTTCCAGTACGGCACACCACTGCTGCCAGAAGAGGAAAGCTCTACGGAGCTCGTCACCCCAAGCTCCAGCGACTCTGTCGAACCCAATCGACAAGTCTTCATGGCTGGCGCAGCAGCATTTGGTGATGCCGACAACGACCCGCGCTATGCTTTCGAGCTAGAAGGAGGTATCTCTGCAAATGAAGACACACCCGCTGGTGAATCCACTCAAGCGGCCACGGACAGAGAAATCTGGAACAACAGGAGGTCTCAGCGCCGCCTAAACGCTCGCAATCGCGTCATGGCTGGGTGCAACCTCGCTCAAGAGTTCGCGCGAGTGGCACGCTACGACTCTCCTATGGCTAACGCCATGGAGATTGCCTATCACATCCGCAGCCTACCAAGAACCCCAGAAACGGCAGCTGCACTCGAACGGATCAACGACATGGTCCGCACTCTCGACAAAGCCATCGCCGCCACACCATCGCGCAACGAATAAGTCGAAAGCAGCGGACGTCAACCTCCCCGCGACAAGCATCGTCCCCCAAATCCAAGCCGACCAGGAGAAGCCAACTGCGCAGAAGGCGCACCCCCACACCGACTAGAGGATGATCGTCAACGAGGCGGACGCACTCATTGCAACGACGCTGCCACGTCATCCCACAGGCCAGCACACAGTGTCGACCTCCGGCAAACCATCAACGTCAACCAAACGCGCGCTCCATCCTTGAATCCAAGAGGCGTGATGAAGCCCGGGGATACAGGGAAGAAGATGATGAGTACCCAATGTTCTCCAGGGACATCCGGATGGCGGTTTACCCGCAACCATTGAAACCAGTCGGCTTCGAGAAGTACGACGGCAAGACCTCCCACGAGTCGTGGTTGCGCATCTATTCTACAGCTATCGAGTGCGCGGGTGGCAACACTGCCATCAAGTGCAGGTACTTCCCAATGGCACTCGAGCCCGCTCCACTTACATGGTTTGAAAACTTGCCACGACGCTCCATCAACTCCTGGGAACGCCTGAAGAAGATCTTCGTGTCAAACTTCCAAGGCACATACAGTCGCCCCAAGACTCGACACGACCTCGTCATGTGCAAACAGCACAAAGGAGAAAGCGCGCGCGACTACATGCGACGCTTCATGGAAATCAAGACTCTGGTGGTGGACGTCTCTGACCGCGACTGCATCGACTTGTTTCAGAACGGCATCACCAACCGGTTTTTTGACAGGCAATTTGGCCTGCATCGTCCAAGGACTCTGGATGCCCTGCGTGACCAAGTCGAGACGTGGTCTGAGCAAGAAGACCGCGACCTCGAGAAATATGGCCCTCCCCAGGGTAGGGAGAGGCAGGACAACAAAGGCAAGCAGGGCTCCCAGAACAACAAGCGCAAGCCAGACGACACAGTCGCGACTCTGGAGACTGGCATGCGAAGCCAAAAGAAGAACTACCCCGGCAAGAGTGACGTTGAGAAGATCATGGACAGGCCGTGCCCAATGCACCCAAAGCATAAGCACATCATGGGCCAATGTTATGATCTCCAACGCATATACGCCGAGATGGATCGAGAGAACAAGGCCAAGAAGAAGACGGCAGGGGAACCACTCGATCCTGAAGACAAGAACAAGGAAAGGGCCGTCGACAAAGAAGAGGACGACGACGAGGACCAGACGCCCAAGTTCCAGAAGCCCAAGAACGTACTCATGGTCATCATGGGAGGCGACTATGGTTTCCCCACTCGGAGGAAGCATAAGCTCGCTCTGCGGTACATCATGGCAATTGAGCCAGCCGTCCCAAGGTACCTAAAGTACTCGGAGGTTCCAATTACCTTCTCCAGGGCAGATCAGTGGAACAGCTACGACGAACCAGGGCAATTGCCACTCGTCCTGGACCCCACGGTGGCAGGATCAGAACTCACCAAGGTGCTCATCGACGGCGAGGCGGGGCTGAACGTGCTATTCTCTGGCACCCTGAAGAGGATGGGACTCGACATCGAGAAAATGTTGACTCCCACCGAATCCCCATTCTACGGCATTGTCCCTGGAAATGGCAGTCTCCCTCTCGGCCAAGTCACATTCGGCACACAGGAGAACTACAGGACGGAGTACATCAAGTTCGATGTGGCGGACTTCGAGACTTCATATCAAGCGATCCTTGGACGTCCTGCTTTGGCCAAGTTCATGGCCATCCTGTACTATATCTACCTCGTCCTCAAGATGCCAGGACCCAGAGGCGTCATCTCTATCCGCGGCGACTTGCGACGATCATACAACTGCGACAGAGAGGCTGTGGAGTTTGCGGCTACCACTCAGGTACCCAACGCTATGGCCCAGATCTTCGCAGCGGCTCAGAAGCTGAAGCAGTCAGACTACGAGGTCCCCAGCAAGGAACCCGGACCACACAAGGCGGCCATCCCTAAAGATGTGGCGATACTTCGTTTATAAGACTACTCTAGCTTAAAATACTTCCGGAAGTTCCCTTTGATACTTGTTGATTCAACAAAGTATACATCGGTCAAAATCCGAAGAGTAGCTCACATGACTACTTTCCAGCATCCCTGAGTAATTAGATTTAACTAAGACCAGGCTGAACACCTGTAGAGGCCAGCTAGCCTTATAAAGCAACTACCCACGAGTGGTAATTTCAAATCTTTGAGTACTTATTTGAAAGTACTACAGAGTCTACTCCACAAGGCGAGTAGTAAATTCAAATCGTTGAGTACTTATTTGAAAGTACTACAGAGTCTACTCCAAAAGGCGAGTAGTAATTTCAAATCTTTGAGTACTTATTTGAAAGTACTACAGAGTCTACTCCACAAGGCGAGTAGTAATTTCAAATCTCTGAGTACTTATTTGAAAGTACTACAGAGTCTACTCCACCAGGCGAGTAGTAATTTCAAATCTCTGAGTACTTATTTGAAAGTACTCCAGAGTCTACTCCACAAGACGAGTAGTAATTTCAAATCTCTGAGTACTTATTTGAAAGTACTATAGAGTCTACTCCACAGTATGAGTAGTGATCTTCAAGTACCAGCTATCAAGTGCTTTGAAGTGTAACTCGAAAAATGAGTACAACTTGCTGCGGGCTTCCTGAATACACTGCAAGAGTGGTTTGGATGACTTTTCGGGCGCATCATGATCAATGGAATTCACCAATGTGGTGGTCGCTTCAACCCGTTGCAAGTTATCAAGCCAAAGCTCAACTTCAGCTTGTGCCGCGGTACTGCCGCATTGCCAATATGCTCGTGATGAACTCAAAACTAGTCGGAATCAACTCTGACTAGTCTGCTTCATCGACAAACGACAACCAACAAGCTAAGTTACTTGTTTCAATTATTTTTATTTTATTCTAACAAGATTGGCCAAGCGCCGAGTACTTTGTTTGGATGACAACTCTCTAGGCCGCGCAGCGTGCTATCACATCTTCGACAGCTTCCAGGCTCGGGGGCTGACGCTAAAATCACAACTCGGTTCGCCATCAGGCTTACCTAGTTGTCTTTCTCCAGCATATTTGAGTCGCCAAGTACCAATGATGGGGCCTCGACTACATTGGCACCTGACTCCTGTTTCTGGGGAGATCGCGGCGTGACAAGTCAACCACGGCCTCCTCCGTTCTGCTACTCTATTGATGGTGGCTATTTGACTACATACTACTCGATGCATCTTTGCTGGCTCCTATGCTCGGGGGCTGGGTGCAAGAAAACCACTCGGATGATGATCTCCAAGATGATTCAATGTCACCATTATTTCTGGGCGCAAATTACCACTCGGATGATGATCTCCAAGATGATTTGATGAAGACTAAGCTCGCTGGACCCTTGAATCGATCATTCTGAATCGTTTCAAGGCTCGGGGGCTGATAGGCGATATACATCAACTGCTGATTTTATTTTTTATGAAGACTGAAGACTTAAATCAAGACCCTCGGCTTGATTCTTTGATTCAACCCAAGGCTCGGGGGCTACTTGATATCAAGTGCAATTTTCCAAAATTGCACATTTCAAGAACAAGATGAAGATTCAAGATTCTGTGGACCCTCAACCTGATTCTTCGATTCAACTTAAGGCTCGGGGGCTACTCCATATGGAGTGCGATTTTTTATCACACACCATATAATATTTTGAAGACTACTAATTTGATCAGAATAAGCGGGGCTTAAGCACCTCATGGCCTCGTGACAATCAAGACCTGTCCAAGACAGATCAAGCACACGAAGAACTCGAAAAAGCACTCGATTGGCTTGGCAAGCACTCGGTTGACGATACTCGACGATGAAGCGCTTGGGGGCTTGTTGGAGGTACGACCCTGGGCCCACAGGGACACATGGATTGTCTCCAGACAGAGTCATACCAGGCGTGAAGAACACGAGTAGAATACTGCAAGGACTCTTCTCGTTATGGAAACTAGTCGTATGACTTCTAAACTACTCGGATTGCCTTGTAAAGCACTCTCCGAGTAGTAATTGGTTAGGATTCTACTTGAAACCGACCTTGTAACCCTGCCCGCCGTGTATATAAGGCTGGGCAGGGACCCTCTCCAAAACGCACGATCTCATCAATACCAATCACCACACAGGACGTAGGGTATTACGCCTTCTAAGCGGCCCGAACCTATCTAAATCCTGAGTCACTTAGCCTTTGTGTTCCTGATCTCGGCGAAACCCACCTGAAACTCTACTACCTCGGGATATCCCTCAGTAGGATCGACGGTAGAACACCGACAATGGGCGCGTGGAACGTGGAAGCAACGCGGTTTTGGGGTTTGGGGGTGGGCGACCAGGCTGTTTCTGGTGCTTTCTTTTTTTTGACAGCTTTCCCTTTTGTTTTTCTTTTTGATAACCTGCCAAAGGAGGAAACGTAGGCTAATCACACACAAGGAAACAGAGGGGGAGTCTGCAGGGGAGGGCGATGGCTTTGGTGACGATCTGCTAGGGGAAAAAGGGTGACGGTTTGGGTGGGGGGAAAGCGGCGGATGGGAAAAAAAGAGGGAAAAAATTAGACACCAAGCAACTAGCAACAATTAAACGCGTAAGCAAACAAATTCAACAAAACAAATTATTGAAAGAGAGTGCAAGGCTAAAAAGGGGTGCTGGGACAAGGATCTAACCTGATTAATTTTTGTTTTGGTTTTTGTGGACTGTAGGTAAAGGAACAACACTCGATAAAACTCACCGATCAACCTGGACTTTTGATACCACTTGATAGAGCTGAAGTGCCCGATCTTTCGGTGAGTGGAGGTAATTTCGATTTGGTGGAAGTCGACCCTCACGATCCGACTACGACAAGAGAACCCGAAGCGCCAATGCAATCGCTGAACCAACTCCCTAGGTTACTGAACCTTTTGCAATCAAGACTAGCAGCTTCCTGTACGCAATCGAAGAACGAACAAGAAAAAGAAGGCGAGCAATCTTAATATCTCTCGAAGGTGGAGTTCTGAATCACACGAGGACAACACGTATTTGTGCGGTGTCGAATGTAGCTAAAGCTAGATGTAAAACAAAACTCGAACCCTAATGTGCTGGTGGCTACTGAATATATGGGGGTTAGGTCGTGGCCTACCCCCCTGGTCACGCCCCTATGGGCTCTAACACGATACACGGGCCAACGGCCCAAAAGACGGCGACGCAGCACCTGGACAGAAAAACCTTTGGTCAATGATTTGACGATTGCGGCCGCCTCGGGAGAGATATGGACATGAGTCCAGATCCATATGAAATTATACTTCATAAGCTTTCCATCAAGTACTTGAACGCCCCAAACAGAGTTCGTATGAGGTCGTGGCGGCCGTCGAAAGTCAGGATTTCTCTGCAGTCCGAATCCAGCGTTTCCAAAATGTGTTGGATTCAATCTCTTTATTTCCTTAGGCCAAAAGTGACGTGATAGCCTGGTGGAGAACGTGAGAACACTTGGACTTGGTCCCCAATCAACCTCTTTGGTCCTCCATGCCTTCCATGTGTGTTTAGCACCCTTCATGTGTGGCATGTCCTCATCACATATAGTTCAAGGCTCAGGGGCTGCAGGGTAGTAAAGGAATTGGGATTTTATTTTTTCTGAAGAATAAAGATTTAATCAAGACCCTCGGCTTGATTCTGTTATTCAAACCAAGGCTCAGGGGCTACTTGATATCGAGTGCAATTTTTTCAAAATTGCACATTTCAAGATGAAGATTCAAGACTCTGTAGACCCTCAACCTGATTCTTCGATTCAACTTAAGGCTTGGGGCCTACTCCATATAGAGTGCGACTTTCGCCGCACCCCATATAAAAGATTGAAGACTACAAGATTGATCAAGGCATAAGCACCTCACAGCTTCCCGACAACCAAGGATTTTCCAAGATTGTGCAAGTACTCGAAGTACTCGAAAATGCACTCGATTAACTTGGCAAGTACTCGGTTGATGAAGAAACTCGACAATGAAGCGCTTGGGGGCTTGTCAGAGGTACGACCATGGGCCCACAAGGACGCATGGATAATCTCTGAAGGAAGTCGTACCAAGCGTGAAGACTACGAGTAGAGTACCGCAAGGACTCTCCTCGTTATAAAAACTAGTCGTATGACACGTAAACTACTCGGATTGACTTGTAAAGCACTCTACGAGTTGTATTAGATTAGGATTCTACTCAGAACCGACCTTGTAACTCTGCCCTCCATGTATATAAGGCTGGGCTGGGACCCCATCAAAAGATTATGACCTCATTGAATACAAACCACCATACAGGATGTAGGGTATTATGCTATCTCGGCGGCCCAAACCTGTCTAAAATCCTGAGTCTCCTAGCCTATGCGTTCCTGATCTCGGTGAAACCCCACCTGAACTCTACTACCTCGGTTGGATCGACGGTAGAACACCGACACACTGATCCAGGAGATCACAAACACAACACTAAACATCATGAGACGTGAGATCAACGTCGGTTTGATCCAAGGACCTAGAAGGCCAAAGCTATGGTTTGCATGGATTGAAGGGCCCAAGAACATAGGATTCTCGGACAGCCTTGATCAAATGCAGCCATTAGTGACTTCAGGAGATCATCTAAAGCGTCCCTACAGAAGGCAGTGCCATGGGGCAGCCAGCCCAGGCCGATCGGCTTGGGGTAGGCCGGTGAAAGTGCATCTAGGCCCCTAAATGTGTTTTGGTAATTAATGACAATCATCATGGACTAACAATTCTATTGAGATGATGAGATTAGGTTAGTCCGGATGAATGGATGAGCTTCAATGATTGATTACGATATATCGCCGTATATTGAAGCAAGAGGATGCTAAAGGAAAAGGTAAAAGATAGGTTGTTTTCTTTTACCGGTCCTAAGGTGCTTTAGAGAAGAGAATTTGACCGGATTGATAGGCTAGATAGCCGTACTATTAAGAGGGGTCAATTGTGGTTGCTTGTTGTGATTCTAGTGCCAACTTGCTCAAATAGTATAAGTGCATGCATGAGAGCTAACTTCGTTTTCAAAAGTTAAAGGGAATTCAACCTTGCTGATTTTGGTCAGGCGGACGGTCCGCCCTTGGGATGGCGGACGGTCTGCCTCACATCTGGTTGAAGGAAAAGCGGCTAAGTGTTGGATTAAGGGGCCATACCGTCTTTCTTAGGCGGACGGTCCGCCGGGTACAGGCGGACGGTCCGCAGGCTAATTTTGACATGAGGCGGACACTTTTGCGGACCGTTCACGCAGAGACGTTTTCTGGAGGTTCCAGGACACTTTTATAAGGCGGACGGTCTGCCTTTGTGAAACGTAGTCCTTAGTCGTGTGGTGATCATTTTCTAACTAAGAGGCGGACGGTCCGCCCCTGTTGGGCGGACGGTCCGCCAACCCCGTAACGGTCACTTCTGACACGTTTGACTTTTTGAAATAGTAGCCGTTGGGCCCGGGCGGACGGTCCGCCCCCTCTTAGGCGGATGGTCCGCCAGTGCTCTGTTTTCACGAGTTTTACACATAACGGCTAGTTGGGAAGGTGGGGAGTATATATACTCATCCCACAGGTTTGGGGACTCTCTCTTGGCCATTCTGAAAGCTCATTTGACCCAAGAGTCCCCTCTCTCATTTCTCTCTCACTCATTTGCTAAGGGATTGCATTCTTGTGAGTGTGAAGAGTTCTAGTGCATTGCTTTGGATTGCATTGAGCATTGAGGCACTAGGAGAACATCAAGCAAGCGTCATTGGCTTGTTACTCTTGGAGGTTGCCGCCTCCTAGACGGCTTGGTGTGTGATTTTCATTGAGCTCTTCAAGAAGATTGTGAAGAAGCCTTGGAAGATTGTAAGAGGTCTTGTGCTCACCTCACCGGAGCGGTAAAGGGCAACTCTAGTGGAATCGAGGTTTGGAGAGGTTCATTGCATTCAAGCCGGCTTATACATCAAGTGTGACTTGATAGAGAAGCGGTTGAAGCTTTGAATCCACCTCAACGTGGATTAGGGGTGACCGGCAAGTCATCGACACCACGGGAAAAATTTCGGTCTCTTGTGTGATTGTTCATTCCTTCACTCATTTACATTTTGCTATTTGTCTTGATCATTTACATTCATAGAGATTGAATCATACTTGTCACCCTAGGTTGCAAACCTTGACCTAGCTTAGAATCAAGTAGAAATAGGTTTTCTCTTGTGTTACTAATAATTTTTATTAGTGCTTTGATTTTAGTTAAAACCGCCTATTCACCCCCCCCTCTAGTCGGTATCCTAGATCCTACAAGTGGTATCAGAGCCGTGGTCTCCAATTTGCAAGGATTTAATCATCCCGGAGTAGGATAAATGGCTAGTGATAGCAAGAATCATGCGGGGAAACCACCCTTCTTTGATGGAAGCAATTATGACTATTGGAAGACTAGAATGATGGTCTATATTAAGTCAACTAGCAAGAAGGTGTGGGAAATCATAGAGGAAGGATATGTCATACTTGATCCCAAAGATCCTTCCCCATCGGATAGTGAAAAAGAAAATCTAAATGATCAAGCATTGAATTTGCTCTATAGTTGTCTTAGTGTGAATGAGTTCAATCAGATCAAGAACCTCAAGACGGCCTTTGAAGTTTGGGAAAGATTCAAGGAAATTTATGAGGGAACCACCACCGTGAAGGGAGCAAAACTCTTTGTATACAAAGGAAAATTTAGTGAGTTTGCTATGAAGAAAGATGAAAGTGTTGATGAAATGTTTGATCGATTGAACAACATTGTCAATGAGCTCAAGTCTCTCAACTTTGATGTGCCGGATCAAGATTTCTCTCACAAGTTTCTTAGGTGTCTCCCGGAGAAGTATGAAACTATTGTGACTCTCTTGGTAAGGGAGGACTTGAGCAAGATCACCCCAAGTGAAGTTCTCGGTGAAGTGCAAACACATGACATATTCAAGAAGTCACAACGAGAAGCTCGTGGTTTGGCAAATGATGATGAGAAGAAAAGCATAGCCCTCAAGGCAAAGACTACCAAGGAAGACAATTGTAATGAGGGAAATGAAATTGGTGAAGGCTCAATGGAAGAAATGGCCCTCATTGTCAAAAAGCTAAACCGAATGATGAAGAACAAGAACTATGGCAAGAAAGGGCAATCATCAAGCAAAAATCCATTTGAAGACAAGAAATGCTATGAGTGTGGTGAAATGGGTCATATCATCATAAATTGCCCAAACAAGAAATACAAGTACAAGAAAAATGATGACAAGAAGAAGAAAAGAAAGAAATTCTTCAAGAAGAAGAAGAATGGTCAAGCTTACTATGTTGAGTGGGATTCCGATGCTAGCTCCGACTCCGATGATGATGATGATGATGAGGATGACAAGCCATCAAAGGGAGTAGCGGGCATCGCCATCAAGAAGGCTCCATCACTCTTCTCTTCTCCTTTTTGTCTTATGGCAAAGGGTGAAGCCAAGGTATCATATAATGATGATGATGATGATTTATTTGATGATGATGATGAACTAGATGATATTCCTTCATATGATGATCTTGTTAGAATGCTTAACAAGTCTAATGACTACATGTGCAATGAGAAGAAAAAGTTGACGGATTTGGAGAGAAAATACTCATCTCTTCAAAGTTCCTATGAGGAGCTAAAGACTACTCATGAAAATCTAAAAGAAACTCATGAGAAGCTTAAGGAAGCTCACAACATCTCTCTTGCACAAGGAGTCAAAAGTCATGTGAGCACAGGTGTTGGTTGTGATATCTTGAATGATAGATCATGTGCTCCTAGTTCATCTAACCCATCTTGTAGCTCAAGCAATACATCTTTCATGAATGATGGATTCACATGTGATACCTCTCTTATGATTGAGAATAAATTGCTTAATGAGGAAGTTGATAAATTGACCAAGAAATTCACCAAATGGTTTGAGAGTCATTCGGATTTCACTAAGTGTGTGGAAACCCAAAAGGTTCCAATCAACAAGAATGGGATTGATTATTCTCCCAAGAAAGGGAAAAAGGCTTTCATTCCCAACAACTCTACCTTTGGCAAGGCTCATGTAGGATATGAAGAGGAGAATTCATTCAAGTTTTGTCAAACTTGCAAGACTAGAGTTGAGCCATCTCACAAGTGCAAGGGCAAGAAAGATGTATCCTTTGATGCTTCATATGTGCTTAAGAAAAATGTTAAGGGTAAAGTATTTGCTAAGTTTGTTGGTAATCCTAAGAATAACACTAGAAAGATAGCTATATGGGTACCTAAGGTCTTGGTCACTAACATGCAAGGACCCAAGCAAGTTTGGGTACCTAAAAACTAGTAATCTTCTTATGTAGGTGGATTACAAGTCCGGAGGAAGACATTGGGTACTTGATAGTGGTTGCTCTCAACATATGACCGGAGAAGCTAAAATGTTTACTTCTATTGATGATGAAGCCGCCGGTTATGATAATATCATATTTGGTGATAATGGTAAAGGTGAAGTGAAAGGATTAGGCAAAATTGCTATTTCAAATGATTACACTCTCTCAAATGTCTTATTGGTCAACTCTCTCAAGTATAATCTCTTGTCTATTACTCAACTTTGTGATCTTGGCTACAAATGCACCTTTACTAGCGATGGTGTTGAGTTGACCACTCTTGATGGAAAGAATTGCATTTTCAAGGGTTTTAGGCATGAAAATTTATATCTTGTGGATTTCTCATCAAGTCATGCAAATTTAGTTTCTTGTCTTTTCACTAAGTCATCAAAAGGTTGGTTGTGGCATAGAAGGCTTGCTCATGTTGGCATGAAACAACTCAACCGATTATTGAAATATGATCTAGTTGTTGGATTGAAAGATGTGAAGTTTGAGAAGGATAAACTTTGTATTGCTTGTCAAGCCGGAAAGCAAGTTGCTAGCCCTCACTCATCCAAGAGTATCATGTCTACTTCAAGAGCATTGGAATTATTGCATATGGATTTGTTTGGACCAACCACATATAGAAGTATTGGTGGAAATTGCTATTGTCTTGTGATCGTTGATGATTTTACAAGATATACTTGGGTATTCTTTCTTCATGACAAGGCCGACACGTGCGACATTTTCAAGAAATTTGTGACAAGGGCCGAAAATGAATTTGAGCTCAAATTAAAGAAAGTGAGGAGTGACAATGGTAGTGAATTTAGAAACACAAGAATTGATGAATATTGTGATGAAAAGGGTATAAAACATGAGTTCTCATCCAAGTACACTCCAGAACAAAATGGTCTTGTGGAGAGAAAGAATAGAACTTTGATTGATATGGCAAGGTCAATGCTCTCGGAATACAATGTGTCGGATTCTTTTTGGGCCGAAGCCATCAACACCGCTTGTCATGCATCAAATAGACTCTATTGCCACCGATTCTTGAATAAGACTCCATATGAGCTACTCATTGGAAGAAAACCAAATATTTCATACTTTCGGGTCTTTGGGTGTAAATGCTATATTCTTAGGAAAGGCTCACGGTTATCAAAATTTCAAAGTAAATGTGATGAAGGATTTCTTCTTGGGTATTCATCTTGTAGCAAGGCTTATAGAGTATACAACAAGACTCATGGCATAGTAGAGGAAACATGTGATGTAAACTTTGATGAATCAAGTGAATGTCAAGATGAACTAGATAAATCAAGTGATGTAAGAGATGCTATCAAGAATATATCAATTGGTGATGTGAGACCAAGAGAGGAAGATGAGGATGAGGATATGGATCCGAATATTTCTATTAGAGTGAACCCATCAACATCTATACAAAATGATCAAGTTGAACAATCAATTGAGCCTAGCCATGAAGATGCTACAAATGATATTGCTCAACCGGAACCAATTACATCTCCATCTACATCAACTCAAGAGCCGGTAGTTGAAACAAGGGTCCCACACGCCATTGCAAAGGATCACCCCATTGATCAAATTGTTGGAGATATAAGAAAAGGTGTTCAAACTCAATCTCGTGTTGCTTCATTTTGCGAACACTACTCATTTGTATCTTTTCTTGAGCCAAATAAGATAGATGAAGCACTTCAAGATCCGGATTGGGTGAATGCTATGCATGAAGAATTAAACAATTTCACCCGGAATGAAGTTTGGGAATTAGTTGAAAGGCCCAAGAATTACAATGTGATAGGCACTAAATGGGTGTTTAGAAACAAACAAAATGAAGATGGCGTAGTGGTGAGAAACAAGGCTAGATTGGTTGCACAAGGATATACTCAAGTTGAAGGGTTGGACTTTGGTGAAACGTTTGCTCCGGTAGCTAGATTGGAAGCTATTAGAATTCTATTAGCATATGCTTGCTCTCACAACATCAAGCTCTATCAAATGGATGTGAAGAGTGCTTTCTTGAATGGCAAAATTAGTGAACTTGTCTATGTTGAGCAACCCCCCGGTTTTGAGGACCCAATGAAGCCGAATCATGTGTACAAGCTTTCCAAGGCTCTCTATGGACTTAAACAAGCCCCTAGGGCATGGTATGAGAGGCTAAGGGATTTCCTCATCTCACAAGGCTTCAAGATTGGGAAAGTTGATACTACCTTGTTCACTAAATGCATTGGCAAGGACTTATTTGTATGCCAAATCTATGTGGATGATATCATCTTTGGATCAACCAATCAAGATTTTTGTGAAGAATTTGGAGAAATGATGTCTAATGAGTTCGAAATGTCTATGATTGGGGAATTGAATTACTTTCTCGGTCTTCAAATCAAGCAACTCAAGGAAGGCACATTTGTTTGCCAATCAAAATATGTGAAGGACTTATTGAAGAAATTTGGCATGGATGATGCTAAGCCAATCAAGACACCCATGGCTACAAATGGACATCTAGATCTTGATGAGGGAGGTAAACCGGTAGATTTAAAGCTTTATAGATCTATGATAGGTAGCTTGCTTTATCTTACCGCATCTAGGCCCGATATCATGTTTAGTGTATGCATGTGTGCTAGGTTTCAAGCCTCACCTAGAGAATGTCATTTGACCGCCGTCAAACGTATATTGAGGTATTTGAAATTCTCACCCAATATTGGTCTTTGGTATCCCAAGGGTGCTCAATTTGAGTTAGTTGGATATTCGGACTCGGATTATGCCGGTTGCAAGGTTGATAGGAAGAGCACTTCCGGTGGTTGTCAATTTCTTGGAAGGTCACTTGTTTCATGGTCTTCAAAGAAACAAAATTCGGTGGCTCTTTCTACCGCCGAAGCGGAATATATTTCGGCCGGAAGTTGTTGTGCTCAATTGTTATGTCTTGATTATGGTGTGAATTTCAAAGAAGTGCCTCTCTTATGTGATAATGAAAGTGCCGTGAAGATTGCAAATAACCCGGTTCAACATTCAAGAACAAAACATATTGATATTCGGCATCACTTTCTTAGAGATCATGTGAGCAAGGGAGATATTAAGATTGATGGAATTAGTACAAATGATCAATTGGCGGATATATTCACCAAGCCATTAGATGAGCAACGGTTTTGCAAGCTAAGGAATGAACTAAATGTCATTGACTTATCTAATGTGGCTTGAAACTTAGCTTTCTTATCATATCTAATTTATTATGCATTTACTTGTGCATTTTCATAAGTACATTCATATCATTGCATTCATTCCATGATTTTTGGCTCTATGATCACTCAAGGACAATTGGAAAGTTTCAAAATTCCCAAAAGAATCAGTGCTAAAAGATACAAGAAGAAATCAAAGAAAGAAGTGCAGAAAAACAGAAATGGAAGGAAATATTTTATGGTACGGCGGACCGTCCGCGGGTGCAGAGCCGGACCGTCCGCGGATGCAGTGGGAGACCGTCCGCGCGACCTGAGACGGAATTGGAACCGAGAAACTGGCTAAGTCTTAGGCGGACCGTCCGCGGGTAAGAGGCGGACCGTCCGCGGCGGGCGAGAAAAGGCGGGCCCACATGGTTTTTGGATCTAATCTCCCAGGGCACCAGCCTCCTCATCCCACGCCCGACCAGAGCACCGCAACCCCTCTCTCTCTCTCACGGTCTCTCTCAAGAGAAGAAGGAAGAAGAAGCCATTGATCTAGGGGGAGGATTTGGTGACTTGCGGACCGTCCGTGATCAACCCCGGACTGCTCAAGAACTCCTCCACCATGTCCTCTCGCAACACTCGGATCAAGAAGGGAATGTCAAAGCCTAGCTCATCAAAGAGGGCACGAATTGTTGATTCAGATGAGGATTTTGAACTCAGTGACTCCATGCAAGCATTAAGTGACACGGAAGTTGAGGAAGAAGAAAGTGAGGATGAGCTTATTGATGTGACCATCAATCATCCAGGTAGAAGGTGGAATGCTGCTACCTTTGCATCTCTCAGGGCACCCTATCAGTACTCATTGCCTCGTGACACCGCAAATCTTTTCTTTCATACTCGTGTGCAAGAAGATGCATTCTTTGGTCACCTACTCAAGAAAAATGTATTCAAGCACCAGAAAATTGACTTCAACTATATGACCACACAACCCGTGATGGTTGGAGTTGTGAACAACTTTGTGAATATAGAACTAAGGGATTTCCTTGAAAATCATTGTGATTGGAATGAAACTATCATTCGTCAGTTTTATGCCACAGTTGAAATTGATATGACTGAGAAGTCTCTTAAATGGATGACTGGCAAGAGGAGGTACCAAGCCACATTTGCTGAGTTTGCAGCCGCAAATGAGATCAACTATGAGTCTATCACTGATAACACGAGCTATGATGTGGTTGAGGAAAATTTCTTTGAGCTTCATGACATCACCGGTTTCTATGAGCCAAATAGAACGGGGATTGCTAGAGTCTACTCCACTATCATAGGATTGAGGCACCATCCCACTCTCATCAACAAGATCATCCGTACCACTATTCTCCCAAAGAGTGGATACAAAGAAAAGTTCATTGGATGGGCTCCCAACATTGTGCATCATGTCATGAGCAATGAGAAGATGGATGTTGTTAATCTTATAATGTGGCAAATCTTGGAGAAGAAGACTAACATTGAGTATAACTTGTACTTTGCTCCATACATAATGGCTCTCATTCTCACAAAGACCAAGTTCAAAGGGCAATGCAATGAACGTCATCTTGTGTACAAGCCTTTTCGGAATGACTCAGTCTTCCTCACACGGCCATTGACTCCTTACCTTCCAGGAGATGACAATGAGGCATATGTTAATGCCGAAGTTGGAGCAGCAGCAGCAGCAGGGGGAGCAGCCCCAGAGGGTGCAGAGCATGTACAGGCAGAGAATGCAGATGATCAAGCCATGCCTCCACCACCCCCTCCTCAGTCTCAGCAGTATCAGTGGGCACCTCCTGCCGGGTATTTTGACCCATACTTTGCTTCATTGCAGCAGTCCATGACTTCTCAGTTTCAGGAGATGCAGCTTGGTTACACATCCCACTTTGAAGCTTTTGGGCAGCAGATGCACAACTCCCTTCAGACCATGCAGCAGGGCTTTCAGAGGCAGCTTGACGATCGTCTCACTCAGTTTGGACTCATCTTCAGCAAAATGTGTACACTCCCATGATGAACAGGATGACTACCATGAGCACTAATCTCGATAGTGCGTTGGATGCACTCAACGAGAGGTTTGATGGGATTACAACTCATGAAGAGTTTCAGACTGTGATTGAGAGGCAGGAGCACCTTCAGCAGGATTTCGATGCTTTTCGGGGTCACTTTCACTCTTACTTCCCGGCACCTGCGCCGCCGCCAGAGTTCTATCCCCACCAGCCATATTTTCCTCCTCCGCCGCCGCCCGAGCAGTAGCTCCCCTCTTTCGGTTCTTGATGACAAAGGGGGAGAAGTCACTTGGAGGAGTGATCATGGAACTTTGCATTGTTTATTAGCATGGCATGCATGAGTGTTTTATTCTTGCATTTGTGATAAGAACTATGTTGGCTTGTAATAACTTTAGTACTTGTGTGGCTTGTGTTTGTGGAACTAGAACCCGGTTGAAGTTGTTATGCTCTAGTTAAACTTTCTTTGTGGTATTTGTTCTAGTTCCTATGTTTTCTTGAGGCTAATCTACAAATGTTATCTTTCTATAAGCATAAACATATATATCTTGTGTAGCCTCGGTTGCCTTTTTGTAGGGGAGACTCCGTCAAAATCTCTATCTATACATATATGAGAAGCGAAAATTCAATATTATATGCATATCTGTAGGGGGAGTTATTTCCTACAATGAATTTTGAGATCACTTATTAAATCTTCTTTCATGATTCTATTGAGATAAGTAAGTGTTTTCAAAACTCAAAAATCTCTCATATCACTCCTTTAAAATGGTTGTCATCAATTACCAAAAAGGGGGAGATTGAAAGTGCATCTAGGCCCCTAAATGTGTTTTGGTAATTAATGACAATCATCATGGACTAACAATTCTATTGAGATGATGAGATTAGGTTAGTCCGGATGAATGGATGAGCTTCAATGATTGATTACGATATATCGCCGTATATTGAAGCAAGAGGATGCTAAAGGAAAAGGTAAAAGATAGGTTGTTTTCTTTTACCGGTCCTAAGGTGATTTAGAGAAAAGAATTTGACCGGATTGATAGGCTAGATAGCCGTACTATTAAGAGGGGTCAATTGTGGTTGCTTGTTGTGATTCTAGTGCCAACTTGCTCAAATAGTATAAGTGCATGCATGAGAGCTAACTTCGTTTTCAAAAGTTAAAGGGAATTCAACCTTGCTGATTTTGGTCAGGCGGACGGTCCGCCCTTGGGATGGCGGATGGTCTGCCTCACATCTGGTTGAAGGAAAAGCGGCTAAGTGTTGGATTAAGGGGCCATGCCGTCTTTCTTAGGCGGACGGTCCGCCGGGTACAGGCGGACGGTCCGCAGGCTAATTTTGGCATGAGGCGGACCCTTTCGCGGACCGTTCACGCAGAGACGTTTTCTGGAGGTTCCAGGACACTTTTATAAGGCGGACGGTCTGCCTTTGTGAAACGTAGTCCTTAGTCGTGTGGTGATCATTTTCTAACTAAGAGGCGGACGGTCCGCCCCTGTTGGGCGGACGGTCCGCCAACCCCGTAACGGTCACTTCTGACACGTTTGACTTTTTGAAATAGTAGCCGTTGGGCCCGGGCGGACGGTCCGCCCCCTCTTAGGCGGACGGTCCGCCAGTGCTCTGTTTTCACGAGTTTTACACATAACGGCTAGTTGGGAAGGTGGGGAGTATATATACTCATCCCACAGGTTTGGGGACTCTCTCTTGGCCATTCTGAAAGCTCATTTGACCCAAGAGTCCCCTCTCTCATTTCTCTCTCACTCATTTGCTAAGGGATTGCATTCTTGTGAGTGTGAAGAGTTCTAGTGCATTGCTTTGGATTGCATTGAGCATTGAGGCACTAGGAGAACATCAAGCAAGCGTCATTGGCTTGTTACTCTTGGAGGTTGCCGCCTCCTAGACGGCTTGGTGTGTGATTTTCATTGAGCTCTTCAAGAAGATTGTGAAGAAGCCTTGGAAGATTGTAAGAGGTCTTGTGCTCACCTCACCGGAGCGGTAAAGGGCAACTCTAGTGGAATCGAGGTTTGGAGAGGTTCATTGCATTCAAGCCGGCTTATACATCAAGTGTGACTTGATAGAGAAGCGGTTGAAGCTTTGAATCCACCTCAACGTGGATTAGGGGTGACCGGCAAGTCATCGACACCACGGGAAAAATTTCGGTCTCTTGTGTGATTGTTCATTCCTTCACTCATTTACATTTTGCTATTTGTCTTGATCATTTACATTCATAGAGATTGAATCATACTTGTCACCCTAGGTTGCAAACCTTGACCTAGCTTAGAATCAAGTAGAAATAGGTTTTCTCTTGTGTTACTAATAATTTTTATTAGTGCTTTGATTTTAGTTAAAACCGCCTATTCACCCCCCCTCTAGTCGGTATCCTAGATCCTACAGCCGGCCGGCCTCCCCCTGAGGCTGCCATGTGCCCCCTTTCGCTTGACAGTAAAGCTACTGCTTAGCTTGATCTTGACACCGGGAGACACGCCACTTTGGAAAGAAGAGAAGTTAAGTAGAGTTTCATCCTTAGAGTAGAGAGAGTAGTGGGTGAGGACTTGGGTGACAGCCAAGTTTGTAGAGGGAGTTCGGGAGTTCTCTCGGCCTCTTCTCAACAATTTTCGCCCTCGAGGAATATATCTAAGGACTTATCTTCAGTAAGTTTCTCGGTCTCTTGCCTTAGTGGTTCCCTAGTTTACTTATTACTGACAGTAATTTATCTTTCCTATCATTGGTCTGCAGGATCTCTTGTCCGCGTGGGTGACAGCGACGCCCATTTGGGATTTCCTCATAAGCCCTTCGCATTGGGTGGAGGTCAGTAGTTGAAAGCTTAGGCGTGGTGCCTGTGTTGGCCAGCTGCCACGGGTTGTGTTGCACCCCACGAAACAGTCGTGGTAGGCGGCACGTGGTGACAGTCTTGTCCGTCCTTTGAACTCCACCACGTTCAGGTGTACTCATAACAGTAGTGCTAGAGCCCGAAGGATACCCCCCATTTCTCCCCGTGTTCTATGGTCCTTCTACTCTAGTCGTCGAAGTAGACCAAGTTAGACAAAGATATGTTGCCTGAGGTATTGAGTGGCTAACTAAGGCTAGGCTCTCTACCATTTTATCCCTGAACTACTCAGTGAGTCCGGTTAGAAAATTCTAGGCTAGTCGCGTCTACCGTTCCTTGGATTTGACATCCAGGTTTTTACTCCCCTTTTGAAAGGCTACAGCGGTCTCCGTGCGCTTGCGGATTCGTTAGGCTAAGGAGTGCCAACAAGTTTTTCTGGCGCCGTTGCTGGGGGACGGTAGCAACACTAGTGTAGGATCTTTTTAGCTGTAAACTTTACCACCATAACCACCTTCCACATGGAGTCTTCTCCTAGTTACTCGGCGGGTCCATCAAGCGAATATTTGCAACTGCCCTCATCTTGCCACCCCGTTTTACCACATGGCTTCGAGATCCATCCTAGTTTCGTTGCCATGGCTCGAGCACAGTCCTTCACTGGAAAGAAGGACAAAAGTCCCTATACTCACTTGCAGGTGTTTGAGGAGAACTGTTCTCACCTTATTATACTCGGGTAAACCAAGACACGATACACTGGAAATTTTTCCCGTTTTTCTCTGATGGGAAATGCAAAGGCTTGGTACGACCGGGTCGCAAGGGGAGTCGACGGGAATTGGGTTAAGTTGAAGGGTGAGTTCTATCTGTTCTTCTACCCTTTCTCCAAGATAACGAAGCTCAGAGTCAAGTTGATGACATATCAACAAGGCGATGAATCACTTGGAGTGACGTGGGAAAGGTTTATTCAGTTGGTCAATTCAGGACCACTGCATGGTACTCCAGAGGAAATACTCATGGAACACTTTGTTGGTGGATTGAAACCATAAAGTCCTCATTTCTTGAATGTCACTTCCGCGGGATCAGTTTATTATAAATCCATGGCCAAAATACGGGATATCTTGGAAAAGGTCCTCGCCAGTACTGAGTACACGGGAGTATTTGACGATCCTCCAACACCAGCAGACCTACCCACAAACAGACAGCAAGCTCTCACCCTTACAATGGATCCACCTCCTCAGATCATAGAGGAACTGCTCGAACAAAAGTCCTTAGACCCAGAGGGTATTCCAGACGGCCTGCCACATTATGTACCTAAACTCTTTATAGAATAGGAGTTTGTTGAGATCAATAATACATCTCGAATGCCGGTAGAACATGTGTGTGCATACTCAAGGTCTTAGGCATTCATTCTCGAAGTCACGTCACAGATTGAGGGTCTATCTGCGATAATGAGCAAGGAATGGACAGAGGAAACCAAAGGTTGTCAGAAGGCTATAAAAGTCACCCGCAACTTTAAGGTCCTCTATCTCTCTATTGAGGGAACTGGCACTCAGGAAGTCGCCTATGATCCAAAGGTTAGGGTAAACATCATGTCCAGTGCGCAAGCTTCGCGGGTGCAACTGGACGAACCACGATCTTTCTCTCATAAGCACCTGAAATGGATCAACTGCCAGATGTTGGAACACAAGGGAATTCTCAGAGTTGTGCCCGTTCTCATGGGTCACAACCGAGTATTTCTTGATTTCACATTTTTGATATCCATGGAGGTGATAAATTCTTCATGATTGGACAGCCAATAGAGCCTCTTGTCAACCAAAAATCAAGACCGAACTACACTTCAGTTTAGAGTTGGCAAGGAGAAAATTCCGGTTTGTCTCGTGCGGTCGATTAACACTATTGCTGAGGCTCGACCTGAGATAGACCCCGTGGATGAAGCAATGAGCATAGCTCAAGAGGAGCAGGCTCAATGTCCCTAGGCTGAACATGCTAAACATTATGTTCAAGAGGCAGAGACGAACGGCGAGATCAAGCTCAAGGAAGAGGAAAGACCGCAACACCCCCTTCCTGAGCTAAAGCCGCTGCCCCTGGACTCAGCTATGCTTTCCTCCACAACAACCATAGCTCGCCAGTCGTCATCGGTAATAAACTGACAGAGAATGAGACTAGGCAGCTCATCACAGTCTTAGAGAAGCACCGGTCTGTCTTTAGGTATTCTCTACAAGACTTGAAAGGGATTAACTGTGGCATAACCGCTCAAATTAATCCGGCTTAAGTGCGTTAACCTTCCATTGGTCATCACGCAATTAAAACAGATTAAGATGTCGATCTGTCTGTCGGGTCAAGCCCGATGCAACCACGAACAATTACCTCGATTGAAACGAGTCGTGCAAATACTCACTCGAAGGTGAGTCCATGAGATTACAACAATCCACAATTAATTAAAGGTCCCAGTTCAGGTACTTTATTACAAATAGTTCCATGCATACAGGTAACAGTAATCTCAGAGTTTTGAAATGCAGCGGAAACAACTATTTATTCGAAATGACCGTGACATCACGTGAAGCCGTCGTGACATCACTCAGAAGCATCCTCGTCCCAAACAATGGTCCAACCAGGAGGAAGGGTGGTTGGCCAGGTAAGACCTGCAACCATCTCCTCGAGAGCACTTCCTGAAAACAATTCAACAAGCAAGGCTGAGTATACTAATACTCAGCAAGACTTACCCATCGGGTGAAAACTACATCACCAACTCCTAGACATGCAAGGCTTTTGGCTGGTGGGTTTGTTTTGCCAAAGAGCGACTAAGAGTGGGCCCTTGCTTTCAATATTTTAGCATCAAGTTCTAGTTTGAATTTAACCATTCTAGGTAAGCAACCTGTACTAACCAAGCAAGTGGAGCAAGCAATTAAGCAAGCATCAAGTTTCTTTCCATTGTCATGTTGCACTTCTTACTCAATGCGGCACAGAGGTCAAGTAGTTTCATTAGCTGCGAGAAACAGACAGTTCGAACCGATTTCTTAACCTTGCAAGGTGGACCCAAGCACACGGATCATCGCCCTCAGCCAAAGGCCAGCGCTGCCAGGTAGTTCCCATCAATCCTTCAGTTGCGTCCGGAGCCAAACTCCCTCTAGAACAATGTTAGCCTAAACGCTGAACGGTAGTCGTTCGGTCAAGCACCGTTGAGCGTGTAGGTCATGTAAACGCCATGTACACAGCGTGTACACGGATTACACGGTAGTGTACCACATTAGTAAAAATGACAAGATGATAAGTAATATAGGGATCAATTCTCAATTCTTAGACACTCATCGAGTCATAGGTAACATAGGTCACAAAAACACATGTAAGCAACCATACAAATATAACCAAAAGGCAACATGCGACAAAAATACTGATTCACACCTTCAAATTCATGACAATGATATACAAGTACCAAGTAGTATATAGCCTAAACGGTGGCCTACACGGGTTTACACGCTGTGTAAATCTGTGTTGCGTCGTTTAAAGTCAACCGTTTACACCGTGTAAGACCGTGTTTGACCGTGTAAACGGGTTGACCGTGTAATTAACCGTTTAGGCCTAAACTGCACAGTGAGCCATCGAGTAGTGTTTAAACGCCGTGTACACGGCCTACACGGCCGTGTCGGCGAACATTGCTCTAGAATATGAAGTCCAAGGTCGGCCGAGCCGAACACTTACGCCCTTCATACCCACATGTTCGAGGACATGGGGAAGAAGTTCCCGGAAGGAGCAGGAAAAAGTCCGCACACCGAATTCATGTAGGAACTAAACTTACCGACCCCATAGAATCGACAAGTGCTTGGTACGTTCAAAAACTTAACTAGCAGTACCGTACCTTTCGACCTTAACCAGTTTTAGCATACACAGACGGGGCATCTACATGACAAAAATCCCCGCCCGTCATCCTTATGATTCCAACATAAGTAAGGCAGCTAATTCCTATATCTCGCGAGTGACAGGAAACCACTCGACTTTTACCGAGTCCTTATAGCATGCAGCTATTGACCTAACATACTAGTATTGCAAAGCATAGGTACCTAGGATCATGCAACTAAGGTTTCAATTCAATGCTTGAAACGTAAATGCACAAGCAAACTTAACAAACATAATTGCAAGATTCAGAAACATAGGACATGCTCCGGGGCTTGCCTTCAGGCGCGATGTTAGTTTGGGACTCCTCGGCAGCTGCGTTTGGGTCTTGCTCGATCCGGACAGCGTTCACTTCACCTTCCGCTTGGCCTTCTCCTCCAGCGGGTACGAGTTCGTAGTCGCCGTCAGTGAGGACTTGTTCTACACGAGATGCATATGCAACTAAGAGTATGATCTTGTATCGAGCCATCATCAGTGCATAATGATAGACCCGGGGTGTATTGAGTGACACATTCACCTAGACAATTTTGGTCTGACCTTCCCTTTATTTAATTAAGTTTGTGATTACTCATTAAAGTACTTGGGGTGTGTGGTGGTGATTGTGTACACATCTATTAGGATTTAACTTTGATTTCTTTACAAAACAGCAAGGGTGTGTGGAGATGTTTTTAATTTATTTAAATAGCTTAAAGAAGTGACTTATTATTATTTAGCTTTTAAGAAAGGTAAGTTCAATAATTTGTTCTGGCAGTTTGGTTATTTAACTTAATGTGAGAAAATTACAGTATGCTCCTGGTATGTTGTTAGATTTACTGACCAAAAACCAGACCAAGATCATGTATACATGGGCCACAATAAATCAAACAAGAACAACACACTATCATCAAGAATAAATCCTAGTAAATCACACTATCATCAATTGATCCTTAGAAAATTACCAGAGTCTGTACCAGCCTAACAAGCTCACATGAAAAAGGGTAGCTTCAAAAGATCAAAGGATCTTGCTGTTTGAATTAGCCAAGATTAAATTGTTATAAATTAAAAGAGCAAGTTAGCCAGCTCGACCTAAGCTCTACTTTTTACCAGACATGCATCAAAGCATTAGGGGGCTACTGTAGATAGACTGAGCTCAGAAGCTGCATAGATTAATTATTAAAAACTGTTGATCCAGATGTGCACCGACAACCTAAACAATTAATAAGTCAAAATCTATTGTGTAACTTTGTGCCAACTTTTTACAGAAGCCTAAACATTTCATTAGCTACAACATACCCAAAAGTTAGCACAAACAAAGCAGTAGATTTCAAACTATGCACAAATTTAAGTTTGAACAGATTTGAGCTTAGTTTGAAATCTGCACAGGAAACACCTATACATGCTTTCTGTAAAAGACAGAACACATCACAGAGAGTCCAACAAAATGGAGTTTGCATTTTTCCGATTTTTGTGTGATTTTGAACCGATTTTACAAAATCTCAGATTTCAGACATAGATCTATACAATCTATTCACATATTAGCCCCTGAAAACTTGCAGAAAGGACCCTGGAAAGATCTAAGACTTTGCAATGCGGTCCCTGGGCACGGCCGGCTGCGGGTTTGGCCGGAATTTTGAACACCTACCGGGCGTCTGTTCAAACACGAATTTCTCCAAAATTTTGAACTGAAGTTTAAAATCTCCAAAAAGCAAAGTCGTGTCCCAGGCTACCAGCTACAAGTTTTGTAAAGGCCGACCAAGGGTAAAGTGAGTGGATCGAGGGGAAAAATGAGATGAAAACCAGTGAACTTCTGTGCCGTCTGGCAGTGAACTTCTGAAGATGTGTTGACTTCGACTGAGATTTTAGGGGTCTTCCACTCAAAATCTTGGAATGAGCCAATTGATAAAAATGTGTCCCATTAAAAACTGAACAACTTTTGTGTTGGTCGATCTTCAAGTTCTTAAGTGAAAATTTGAATTCAAACCATGCCAACTAGGAAAGGTCCAAAGTTCACCGAGGTGCAAAGGTTTTTGGGTGGACTTTCCTTAAGTGAAAATCTAGGTGGAGCTTAATTACACCTAATTAGGCTAAGGCACAAGGTTTAGCAGGTGATTAATTTAATTAAACACCTAGATTGTTACAGCCTACCCCCTTAAACAGAATCTCGACGCAAGATTCAAGTGTAGGAAAAAACTAGTGCGGTGGAAGGGTGCTTACGATCATGTAGTAGAAGAAAACCCGGAAACTTGGTGTTCAGATTACTCTCTGTTTCCCATGTGGCTTCCTCCTCTGTGTGATGATTCCATTATATCTTGTACATTTTAATAACCTTCCTTCTAGTTCCCCTTTCCTTACGGTCGAGAATCCGTAGTCGGTGTTCCACTAGAGCCAGGTCTGGTTCTACCCAGGCTATGTCTTGATCTACAATCTCAACCTCTGGAACTCGAACACACTTCTTGAGTTGAGATACGTGAAAAACATTGTGGACAGCTGAGAGTTTCTCGGGGAGCTGTACTCGGTAAGCTACGGGTCCACAAACTTCTATGATCTCATAAGGTCCAATGTATCGAGGTGCCAGTTTCCCTTTCACTCCGAAACTTTTTACTCCCTTAGTAGGTGAAACTCGGAGGTAAACGTGATCTCCAACAAAGAACTGTAAGGGCTTCTTCCTTTTATCAAAGTAGCTCTTTTGCCTAGATGGGCAGCCTTCAGGTTAGCCTGAATCACTTTCACTTTCTCCTCCGACTCGGTCACTAGGTCAGTGCCTAATATTGGTCTCTCGCCGGTTTGGGACCAACTCAACGGAGTTCGACATCTCCTGCCATACAGTGCCTCAAAAGGTGCCATCTTCAAGCTACTTTGACAACTATTGTTGTATGAAAATTCAGCGAGCGGCAAACATTTGTCCCAATTTTTGTCGAAGTGTATCACACAAGCCCTTAACATGACTTCAACTATTTGATTTACCCGTTCAGTTTGGCCATCCGTCTGCGGGTGATAAGCGGAGCTATGAATCAATTTGGTTCCTAAGGATTCCTGTAACCTTTCCCAAAACCGGGACATAAACTGAGAACCACTATCCGATATGATGGTCTTGGACGTCCCGTGCAAACGAACAATTTGCTCAAAGTAGATGTCCACATAGTGCTTGGCTTGATAGGTGGTATTTACCAGAATAAAGTGGGCGGTTTTGGTAAGTCGATCAACGATAACCCATATGGAAGCATGCTTCTGGGAAGTGAGCAGTAATCCAACGATGAAATCCATACTTATGTCCTCCCATTTCCAAGATGGTATGGGAAGGGGTTGTAGCGTTCCAGCTACCTTAAGATGACTGGCCTTGATTCTTTGGCATGTATCGCACTCTGAGACGTAGGTGGCAATGTCTCTCTTTATTCTTGTCCACCAAAAGTTTTGTCTCAAATCCTGGTACATTTTGCTGCTTCCAGGGTGAATAGATAATTTAGAGAGGTGGGCCTCATCTATAATTTCCTTTCGAAGCTCCGGATCCTTAGGTGCCACTAAACGTTCCCCGAAATATACTACCTCCTTCTGATCCAATCTGAAACAACGATACTTCGCATCTCCTTCAGAAAGTTTTCTTTGATGACCTTAATGCATTTATCCTGAGATTGGGCAGCAGCGATCTTGTCGTAGAGGGTTGGTTCTAAAGAAATGTGATTCGGCGAGCCATGAGGAACAATTTCCAAACTAAGTTTCCTCATCTCTGTGCATAGAGTCTGACTGTAGGTTTCTACGGTGAAACAGTTGCAATGCGCCTTCCGACTTAATGCATCAGCTACCACGATGGCCTTCCCAGGGTGATATAATATTTCTAAATCATAGTCCTTGACTAGTTCTAGCCATCTTCTCTGCCTCATATTAAGATCAGATTGGGTAAGGATATACTTGAGGCTCTTGTGATCCGTGTACACGTTGCATTGTGCTCCCATGAGGTGGTGCCTCCAAAGTTTTAGAGCATGGATCACGGCTGCTAGCTCGAGATTGTGCGTAGTGTAATTCAGCTCATGAGGACGAAGTGCCCGCAAAGCATACACGATAATCTCGATTATCTTGCATGAGAACATGACCGAGACCAGTGCATGAAGCATCGCAGTAGATGTCATAAGGCTTCAGTGTTGTCAGGCTGTGCCAAAATAGGTGTGGAAGTGAGGAGCTGCCTCAAGGTGTGGAAAGCTTTCTCACATTCCTCGTCCCACTTAAACTTGGCTCCTTTCCTAAGTAACTCTGTCATTGTTTTAGCTATCTTGGAGAAGTCTGGAATAAATCGACGATAATAACCAGCAAGACCAAGGAAACTACGGATCTAGTGTACAGAAGCGGGAGTTTTCCAATCCATAACTTCTTGTACTTTCCCGGGGTCTACAGAAATGCCATCTTTAGAGATGGTGTGCCCGAGAAACTTGACACTGTTGAGCCAGAATTTACATTTAGAGAACTTGGCATAAAGCTGGTGATCTCTAAGTGTTTGCAGAACAATGCGAAGATGTTCAGCATGTTCATCCTCATTTTTAGAGTAGATTAGAATGTCATCGATGAAGACCATGACAAATTTGTCGAGATAGGGCATAAAGATAGAATTCATGAGATATATGAAATAAGCAGGTGCGTTTGTAAGCCCAAAGGACATGACCAAGTACTCATATAGACCATATCTGGTAGAGAAGGCGGTTTTAGGGATGTCACACGGGCGGATCTTGATCTGATGATATCCAAAACGAAGGTCAATCTTTGAGAAGACTTTCGCACCGGCTAGCTGGTCAAAGAGAATATCGATGCGGGGTAAGGGGTATTTGTTCTTGATGGTTACCGCATTGAGAGGTCGATAGTCCACGCATAACCTCAAGCTTTTGTCCTACTTTTTAGCAAAGAGGGCGGAACATCCCCATGGTGAGGTACTAGGTCGGATGAAACCTTTCTCAAGCAACTCGTGCAATTGCGTCTTTAGCTCTGCTAACTCAGCGGGTGACATCCTATACGGTCGCTTAGATATAGGAGCGGTGCCGGGTTGAAGCTCAATCACGAACTCAATGTCTTGGTCCGGTGGCATACCAGGTAAGTCTTCGGGAAAAACATCAGGATACTCACAAACCACTGGAATATCTTCAATTCTAAGTTCAGCCAGAGAAAATATGTGGGAACTTGTGTAGGCTTTGTGTGGCTGATAGAGATCGGTGTGGCCTAAAAGCGGTGAGTGAATCTCTACAACTCTCTCAGGAATGTCAAGTACGACCCGGTGCTTAGTCATGCAATCCATTCCCAAAATAATATCCATTCCATCCAGTCCCACGCTAATAAGATCAGTTTTAAACAACTTGCTACCCAAAGCTAGTGGCACTTGTTTCGACCGTTGATTAGTTGAGACTTTCCCGCCAGGGGTGGTGATTAATTAGGGGGTGGCGGTTTGGGTGAGGTTTAGTCCACTTTTGGTGCAAACTTTGTACTGATAAAGCTATGCGTTGCACCCAAATCAAAAAGTATAACAGTAGGGTGATTGTGGACATAGAAGGTACCCGTCATAACTGGGGCTCCCTCGGGTAGTTCCGCGAGAGTGGTGAAGTTGATCCTCCCTTGACGGACCTGCACCGTCTGCTTTCTCCCTTTGCCTTGGTTCTGCTTCTTAGCCTGAGGACAATCGCGGATGTAGTGCCCAGTCTTCCCGCATTTGTAGCAGGCATTCCCATTGGTGGGGCGAGTGGGAACCTGATTATTAACTCGTGGAGCAATAGGCTATTGAGGAGCGGGAAAACGGTTCTGTGCCGACTGGGATGGTCTGATCACCCAACATCCTTGCTGCCCGGGCCTCTGGGGTTGGGAGTAGGGCTACTCTGCACAATCTTGTACCTCGGGTTCTGGGAACTGCCTTGAGTCATGGGCGCCTTTGTCTTCTTCTCGGCCTGAACGACAGCCATAGTTCCTCCTGGGTGATGGCCAGGTTAACAAGCTCATTATAGGTGGCGGTTCTGGTAGTGTTCAGACGTTCCCTGAGTCTGGCACTAAGGCCTCTGCGGAAACGTTCCATCTTCTTTTGATCCGTGTCAGCATGAGAGCCTGCATACTGGCATACGCTGTTGAAGGTGTGGGCATACTGGGTCACATACTTGTTGCCTTGAGTGAGAGCCAGGAACTCATTAAGCTTCCTTTCAATCCAACCTTCTGGAATATGGTGAGCTCTGAAGGCGGCCTTGAAATCAGTCCACGTCACAACAAGCATTTTCTGGGAGGGTAGCCAGGTGATTTTCCCACTAGATCAGGGCAGGTCCTCGGAGTAACTGGGCAGCAAACTTAGCCTTGCTCTCCTCTGAGCATGGCAGGGCAAGCACCGAAAACTTGGATTCCACGGCGCGAATCCATGTGTCAGCATTCAGTGGTTCAGTAGCCTCATGGAAAGTGGGCGGCTGGGTACTCAGAAAATGCTCATAGCGAGCAACTTAGGGTTGAGCATCATGGTGTCCCCTTTGGTTTTGCTGTATCAGCTGGCACTGCACATTGAGCACTTCCCCGCATCATTTCAGTTTGGGTGACGAAAAACGCCTCCATAGGATTCTACGGGGTATTCAGCAGCGGTGGTTGGTTGGCTTGGGTACCACTGCCTTGCCCAGTGGCGAAGTTGGTACGGCAGGTTGAGTCAACCATCTGCAAAATCATCTACTCATTAGCCACATGATCTTGAAACTCGTATACAAGGTAAACAAGGTAATCATGTGCGAAAATAGTAACATTCATCGCAGAATTTTCTGATCAGCAAGGCTGTCAGAGGAGAAAATTCATATCTCTAAGGTTACACACCCAAAAATTATGAATTTTTGCCATCAGCTAGAAAATTTAGGGAGCTACAACTTTCGTATATAACTTCAGGTCAGATTCGCACTCTAGCTAGGGCGAACAATTCAAAGTTCACGTCTCTGCCTCTGCTGTTTTCAGAATGGCCGAGGCTCACTAAAACGTGCATAACTCTCATAATTCTCAACCAAAAGAGCTGAAATTTTACGAGCATCTCCCTTATGAAATTCCTTACAACTTTGGTATTCACCATTCAGCCCAGAAATGAAATATGCATGCATTAAAAATTCAAACCAGATCCAGCTGCAGAGTTTAGCTGTTACAACCATATGGAATCGACTACATTAGGGTCAACTCCTACCCTAAGTTACATCATGGTCAAGCTACACAAAAGACATACTCAACTCAAAGCTAGCCTAGCCCATTACTATCCAAAAGTAGGCTACGCTGAGAAGTAACACTGTCAACAATCTAGAAGTCGTCGAGGTCGTTGACCGAAGCCTCACTCTCGACGGGGGAATCGGGGGCTGCGGGTAGAGGCGTCACGTCGCTAAGGGTATCCGTTCCGGATATACCCTGTATCTTCCCAATACCCGGCCCGCTGCGGCGCGGCGGACAAGGACCTCCGAGCGTGTACTCCGGTGAATACACCGGCGATGGTGGAGAGGTGGTGATGAAGAGGGGCACCGCCTTTGAGGGAGACAGCACGAGTTTCTTACCGATTGCCTTCTTGGGGGACAAAAGTCCCTCAGTTGGCTTTCGGGGAGTCTTTGACCAAGAACCCTCGTCTTTTTCCTTCCTGGGGCTCTGGAGCAAGCCCTTGGTGGAAGGAGGCTCGAAAAGGCGGCGGGAGCAGGTCGGCCGACCCTCCTCAGGACGATCAGCCTGGCGTCGGCGCCGCTGGCCTTCCAGCAAGGCGACGATCGCCTCGATGAATGCGGCCTTCTTGATGATCTAGAGGCTACTGGTGTTGGATTTGCTAGGCTTGCCTTTCGATGATGACGGTGGGGAGAAGTTGCTCCCGATCACCGATTTTGAGGCTTGGTGGCTGGAGTTGGCGGCCATGGCTCTGGATGCAGGAAGATGAGGTGTTTCTGGAGAAGGGAGGCTCAAGAGTTCTGAGGAAGGGAATGAGTGGGAGCCTAAACCTTACAGATTCTCGGAGGGGATAGGATCTGGATTGAATTCAAAGTTGGAGTATCTCGAGAGGCGCCCAGGCTAGGCCGATCGAGTCCAACTTTTGTGAGCGTGATCCTATTGGGCTCTTCTAGAAAAATTTAAAAGTTTTGGCTACCATAGATTTAAGGAAAGGGAAAAAAATTCTATCCTAGATAAGGGCACTTTTTAAGTCCTACCCAGCCTTGGACTAGGTAACTCGGACAACTCGAAGTAGTCCATCTCTTCGAGGTTTGGCATTTCAGATTCAAGAAATATTTTTAACCATTGGCCATTGGCCTTGAAAACATTCCCACCATTATCCTGGAGGGTTATCGCACCATGATCGGTGGCATCTAGCACATTAAAGGGACCTTCCCACTTACTTCTAAACTTACCATGACCAAACAATCGAATGCGAGAGTTGAAAAGTAGTACCTTATCTCCCGCTTTGAAGTGCTTGATCTTGATTCGCTTGTCATGCCATCTTTTTGTTCTGTCTTTGTAGAGCTTGGCGTTGTGGTAGGCCTTTTCCCTCCATTCAGCCAATTCAGCCAATTGCATTCGTCTTTTCATGCCGGCTGCTTGGAGATCCATGTTCCACCTCTTGATGGCCCAATGAGCTTTGAATTCGAGCTCAACTGGTAAGTGGCAGGTCTTGCCCATGGATCAGTTGGTATGGTGTCATCCCTATCGGCGTCTTATATGCTGTTCGGTAAGCCCATAGTGCTTCTGGCAGCTTTCGTTTCCACCCTGTTCCCATTGCATTGACCTTTTTTGCAGAATGTTCTTGGTTTGCTTGTTCGATGTTTCTGCTTGACCGCTAGTCTGAGGATGGTAAGGGGTAGCTACCCGATGGGTTACTCCAGATCGCTGAGGCACTTCCTGAATGTCTTGTCGATGAAGTGAGATCCTCCATCGTTGATCACGACTCGGGGTACTCCAAAACGAGGGGAAGATAAATTCTTCAAACATTGATACATCCGGCCCATACGGGGTCAGCCGAGGCCCATCAAAGGCTGACCGAAGCATGATAGTTCTTAGGCACACCCACTCAGGGAAAGGCCCAATCTCCCTAAAATACTAATCCGATAGGGGAAGGGTGGCTCTCCCTTTTAAGGTGGCTTCCTCCTCCTCCACTAAGCAAGGTCAGATAATTCGGACGTGCACGGCTGCCGCCTACACTGTTGTGCGCCTGGCCAAACCGTGTGCATGGCTGCCGCCTACACTGTTGTGTGCCTGGCCAAACCGTGTCCAATCATGTCCTCATCATTCCCACCCACTTAAACGGAGGCCCAGCTTTGATACCAAATTGTACATCTGGCCCATACAGGGTCGACCGAGGCCCATCAAATGCCGACCGGAGCCCAACAGTTATTAGGCACACCCACTCGAGGAAAGGCCCAATCTCCCTAAAAGACTAGTCCGATAGGGGAAGGGTGGCTCTCCCTTTTAAGGTGGCTTCCTCCTCCTCCGCTAAGCATGGTGGGATAATTTGGGAGTGCACGGCTGCCGCCTACACTGTTGCGCACCTGGCCAACCGCGTGCACGACTGCCGCCTACATTGTTCTGCGCCTAGCCAAACCATGCTCCCGATGGGCCACAGCTGCCGCCTACACTGTTGTGCGCCTGGCCAAACCTTGCCCAAGGATGTCCTCATGATGATGAAGACATCAACACGAGCGCGTCTACACCAGCAGCACCAGAAGCCCAGGCGCCACATCCAGAAGCCCAGGCGCCACCTCCACTTCAAGCCCAAGCGCCATCTCTTCCACTTGGGCCAATTACTCCGGCCTGTGCAAGAGAATTGAGTTTCGTTATGCTACTAAAGAACGAAGGCCCAGAAGAATAGAAGCTGACCCAACAAAAGTCCCAAGTGGGGGCGCCTGGACTGGTGGTCCGCACCTTGGGCGCGCCCCCACCCCCTCCACGGCGTCCTCCTTGCCATGCTGACCCTAGGGGTTGCACCCCCTATTTAGATAGACTCCTTTTGTATTTCCAGACTTGAGTTTTGTTTTACATCTAGCTTTAACTACATTTGACACGCATAAACACGTGTTGTCCTCGTGTGATTCAGAACTCCACCTTCGAGTGATATTAAGATTGCTCGCCTCTTTTTCTTGTTCGTTCTTCGATTGCGTACAGGAAGTTGCTGATCTTGCTGCAACAAGGTTGGTAACCATATGGAGTTGGTTCAGCGATTGCATTGGCACTTTGGGTTCGCTCATCGTTGTCAGATCGTGAGGGTATACTCCCACCAAGTCGAAATTGTCCCCACTCATTGAAAGATCGGGCACTTCAGCTCTATCAAGTGGTATCAGCTGTCCAGGTTGATCAGTGAGTTTTATCGAGTGTTGTTCCATTACCTACAGTCCACAGAAACGAAAAAAATTCAGGTTAGATCTTTGTCCCAACACCCTTCTTCGCCTTGCACTTTCTTTCAATATTTGCTTTGTTGAATTTGCATGCTTGCGCGTCGTTGTTGCTGGCCACTTTGTGTTTCTGCCGCCATCTTTCATCTTGCCACCTTTGATCTCGCAGCCACCCAAACCCTACCCCACCAAAACCGCCACCAAACCCTCCACTGCCCTACCCAAACCAAACTCCCCTGCTTTGTCCAAACCGAGCCCTACTCCAACTCGGTTCGGCCGCGCCTCCCTGCCGCGTTCTGTCCAAAACAAAAAAGGAAAGAAAAAAGGAAAAAAAGGAAAGTTTGAAAGAGAAGAATCAATCAAAAAAGAAGAAGCAAGCAGTGTCGACTACATACTTTCGGTCGGTTTCGTTTTGGGAAGTTTCTGCCGTTTCAATGTCCTTCACGTAAATGGCCATAACTTTTCGCTCGAAACTCTGATTTCAGTGTTTTTTTTCCAGAATCCTCTCGAAATTCTTTATACAGGTCACCCGGTGTAGCGCCAGGTGAAGCGAAATTTTGAGGCCAAAAAAAGTCGTTTAGACAGCATACCGAGGCTCGGGAGTTTTTGTGTTTCTGCATACCCAATTCCTTGTTACCTTTGCTTGCTCCAGATCGCGTTGCACTTGTTTCCAGCAGCATAGTTTCGTGTTTAGCACTATAATTCAGCTTTGCATTATTGTTTGATTGTGCTAATCCTTGACTTGAGTGCAGCCTACCCAGAACTATACATATTCCTACGACGAGCAGATTTTGTTTCTCTAGGCAATCGCTGCTCCAATCTCTCACAGGTGCTACTTGTTGTTTGCGGTTGCCCCTGCTGCTTGGTAAGAATGGATAAATACTTGATCGCAGCGTCTTTGTGAGCATTCCATCCACACCTATGTTGTCGTAGGATTTGTTTTTGTGTTTGCACTAATCATGTCAGGAGACGACGACAATATGGACACGAAGCTGCAAGGCATGAGGACCAACATTGATGGACTTACCGCCGACATGAAGACGTTGCATGAACGGTTTGATTCCACGGTCACTTCATCCAACGAGCATTTCAACCAGATTGAGCTTGCTTAGACAGCCGCCAAGTGTACGCTCGACACCCTTACGACCCGGCTTGACGCGATGAACATGACGCTCACGAGGATGAACACGACGCTCATGGAATTGCAGAAGGGTTATGGTGGTGGCACGGAGCAGGAGAATGGAGAACGCCACGGTCGTGCCCGCCGTATGGTACGTAATCCTATTAATGATTCATTTGCTAAGATTAAATTTAAGATCCCTCCTTTTAATGACAATTCTGATCCTGCTGCATATCTTGATTGGGAGTTAGAGGTAGAATAAAAATTTTCATGCCATGATATTCCTGCTACATCTCAAGTTAAGGCTGCTATTCTGGAAGAAGGGAGAGTAGAGCAAACACGAAAAAAGTCTTGGGAGCATCCGGGACAGGGCCAGGCCGCCCGGCCTCACCTAGGCCGATTGGCCCAGCCTGGGCTCGTCCCGAGACGCTCCTCCTTTGAAACGCTCCTCCCGTTATCCCTTCCGAGAATCCATAGGGTTTTGGGTGAGTAGCGTCATTTTAAAACAAAAGGCTCCCCACTCTTCTTCATCCTCAGAACTCTCGAGCCTTTTTCTCCAGAAACACCCCCACCTTCGAGATCTCCACCCATGGCTTCCCAATCCAACCACCAAGACTCGAACTCGGTCTCTCGGAGCAGCCTATCTCCATCCAAATCTTAAGAGGGATGCCGAGTTCCTCCAATGCGAGCAGCGTCCAGATCATCGAGAAGGCAGTGTTCATTGACACCGTGATCGCGAAGCCGGAGGCCCGGCGGCCACCTTCCCAGGTCGATCGGCCTAAGGAGGGCTGGCCAGCCTCCCCTCATCACCATTTTGGCTCGCCTTCAGGCAGAGCCTCCCTCCTGATCCTAAGGAGGAGGGCAGTGGGAGTTCGCGCCCGAAGACACCCTGAAGGCCAACTACGGGACTTTTGTCCCCAATGAAGGCCATTGGAAGCGGCTCGTCGTTTCGCCGTCCGAGAAGAAGATCGTGCCGCTCTTCATCTCCACCTCACCGGAGTACTCACCGTAGTACACATCGAGGAGTCCTAGCCCTCCATGCCAGAACGGGCCAGGCATCGGGAAGGGGCTTTTCTCAGCCCCCATGAAGCCCGATGAGGGGAGGAAGCATTTCATGGTGCCCCCTCTGATCCAAGGACCTCCCGGGCAGATGGAATGGTCCGTTGAGGAGGAGGAGGAAGACGTGGAGGAGTTGAGGAGGAAGCTCGCCGCACTCCAGCTCAAAGTAAACAATATGGATGAGCGAGTGGCCGAGGCGGTGATCGGGCAGATGGAGGCCGACGACAAGATCGAGGTCCTCCGCAAGGCAATGGCCTCTAAGGTCAAGCATCTTGCGAAGGCAACCGGCAATGAGCACCTCTACCGCCCGAAGGAGGAGTAGATAGGCTAGTATAGGTTTCGATTTTTGGGTGCTTAGTTTGATTTCCCTTTGATTTGTTTCTTTCAAAATTTTTCCCTTGTAATCAGCACCCCCATGTTTGCTTTGAATTAATTGATTTAAAATTTATTTGAAGATTAGGCTCATATAAAAATGAGTGGTTGGTGCACACTTGTGTGCCAACCACACCCTCGAACTGAATTTTTGATGAAGCACGTAGAGGATCAGAATATACAGATGGCTTACTGGACACTACGCAAAGCGAAACGCGACCGGGCACAATGCCAGGCCGGCCGGCCTAGGCTAGGCCGATCGGCCCCCTGCTGCTGAAACTCGAGGAGATCCCGTGCCCAACGCGTAATCCAGGGAATCACAAACGTGCAGAACCTGAAACGGGGCGCCTGGCAACAAGGCCAGGCCGGCCAGCCTATGCTAGGCCGATCGGCCTGGGCCTGTGGCCAACACCGCCGGCTCGACTCCAGGACACGGTTTGCAACCCCTAACTTTGATCCTTGCATGATTTTGATCCAAATAAAAATTCCTGGCTAAACAATACTAAAATTTGATCAAAATTCATGGAAGTGAACCCCTTCGAATGACATCCTGGATATACTTGTGATACCTCTTGAGCAAGTACTTTACTGCCTTGGAACTTTTAATAGGAGTACCTAATTCTTGTTAATTGATCCTTATGATATGATGATTTGAGAAGTCGGACCTTCCGATTCGAGGCATTGGAGATTGTTTTTGAAAAAAAAACTTGAGGCAACCCTTGTTATCATCAACTTGAAATGTCCTATCCAAAGCCATATAACAAGTTCAAGTTGAAGCTTCCACATAGCCATCTTCTAAATTTTGAGCTCGCTCGAATCGCTTGCCTTTACATTTATGCTATCTTGTTTATCATGGTCATTCACGTACACGGGCATCAACAAAGTCCACAATTATCAAAGCTCTTCATCCTCCTGAAAAAAAAAGAAAAAGAGAAAGGGGAAAGATGAAAGATGCTTGAACAAGGACTCCAACATCAAAGTACACATGCACTTGGCCAAGGTTTATGAGTGGTATGAATGAATAAGACAAGTTATTCGATCTTGCAAAATAAATAAAGAAGAGTGAGCAACACCGATCCCAAAAGCTCCACCTTATAATATAGAAATAGGAGAGGCTTAATTCTAAGCCGAGGTGAGGATCCAAACACTTTGAGTGATCAAAAGATGTTGAGAAATAATAAGGGTATGCCTCGCTTTCTTTACAAAATTATCAAAAACTCCAAATGCCATGAAGAAGTGTTTGACCAATCATTGAGTTGTTCTAAGGCTCAATTGATGAAGATGAAGATGTTAGCCACCAGAATCCAAGGTATGAAAGAAAACTCAAAGATATGACTTGTGTATGCCTTCAGTTCATGACACTGATCTTCTAAGTCCTAATGATTTAATTCATTCTTTACTAAGGGACTAGCAAAGTTCAGGTAGGGGGGCGTGTTGGTGGTCATTACGATACGATTTTGCCACCAACATTCCATCATATTTCAGGCTCATCTTGCTCATAACAAAGTGAATTTGATTATTTCTAATGAGTTCCACAAGTTTTGTATATTTTGTGAGTGCAGGAGCAACAAAGTGAAAGAAGAGCCACTTTGGGCACAAGGCCAGGCCGGCCGGCCTAGCATAGGCCGACCGGCCCCCTTCTGTGGCCCCTTGCCACGTCACTGATATAGGAGATCACAAACACAAAGCCAATGATCCTGAGACTTGAGATCTACGTTGGTTTGATCCAAGGACCTGAAATGCCTAAACTATGCTTGCAGGGATTGAAGGGCTCACCAACCTTGGATTCTCGGACAGCTTTGATCCAAAGAAACCGTTACCGACCTCAAGAACCAATCTAGAGCGTCCCTGAAGAAGGCGGTGCCACGCGGCAGCCAGACCAGGCCGATCGGCCTGGCCTAGGACTGGCCAGCCTTCCCCTGAGGCCGCCACGTGCCCCCCTTCGCGTGGCAGTTAAGCACAAGCTTAGCTTAAGCTTGACGCCGGGAACCGCCCCTGAAGACTATAAAAGGGACCCCCTTCACCTTGAAAGGACACCATCCTTGGAGAGAAGGGAAGTTTAGTGAAAGAGCTCTCATCTTTAGAGTTAGAGTAGGGAGAGAGTGGGTGAGATGCTTGGGTGACAACCAAGCTTTGTAGAGAGAGTCCAGGATTTCTTCTCGGTCTCATCTCAACATTTCCGCCCCCGAGGAATATATTTCAGGAGTTATCTTCAGTAAGTCCTCGGTCTCTTGCCTTTAGTACCTCGCTAGTTCTTGAATTACTTTCAGCAATTTATCTCATCTATCATTTCATCTGCGGGTACCTGAGTCTGCGCGAGTGACAGCGACTCTTGTTTGGGGTTTCCTCTATAGCCCTTCGCCTTGGGTGGAGGTCAGTGGCTGAAAACTTAGGCGTGGTGCCTGTGCTGGCTAGCCACCTCAGGTTGTGTTGCACCCCACGGAACTGCAGTGGTAGGCGGCAGGTGGTGACAGCCCTGTCCGTCCTTTGTATTCCACCACGTTCGGGTGTACTAATAATAGTAGTGCTGAGCCCGGAAGAACCCCTCTCTCACCCCTTTCTAAGATCTTTCCGTTCTAGCCGTCAAAGCAGATCAGGTTAGAGCACCTGAGTAGCACCCAACAGATCCAGGTTCGACTCCCTGTGGGAGCGAATTAATGGGTCTGGAATAAAAAAATATGCAAAATAAAAAGGTTGGGGCTTCCCTTGCCGACTTCGGTCACAAAAAGCAGATCAGGTTAGATTTAGATAGATTGTCTGGGGTAAAGAGTAGCTGACTAAAGTCAAGCTCTCTACCCACTTACCTTGTGCTCCCTGGTGGGTCCGGTTAGAAAAGTTCTAGGCTGGTCACGTCTACTGTTCCTTGGATTTGACATCCAGGTTCTTACTCCCCTAGTGAAAGGCTACATCGTACTCCATGCGCTTGCGGATTTTAGTTAGGCTAAGGAGTGCCAACAATCATGCAATAAAAAATGATGAAGATGAGCACCACTCATCCCTACCCAGAAACTCCTCATATTAACCTAAAATAGGTGAGGTTTTGCTTACAAGGTCTAAGTGAGATCCAGCCACTCTGAGTGATTTCAGAGACTGTGGAAAAAGAGTAAGGAAATGCTTCACTTTTCCATTGTAAAACAAACAAAAACTTCAAGTGCTAAGATGGGAAGGTGGTCGACTAATCATTGAGTTGTTCTAAGGCTCAGCCGGTGAAAGTGAAAGCATTAGCCACTGGAATCCAAGGTATGAAGGAAAGATAGAAAATACTACTTGTGCATATATTGATTCATGACCCTAACTTGCTAAAGTCCTCGGTTTGAAATATCATCTTTGCTAAGGGACTAGCAAAGTTTAGGTGGGGGGCGTGTTAGTGGTTGATATCGTACAATTTTAACACCAACATTCCATCAATATTCTGTCTCTCAAAGACTCTTTCAAAGTAAGTTTGATTATTTCTAATGAGTTCCACAAGTTTTGGATAATTCGTGAGTGAAGGAGCAAACAGGTGAAAGGAGAGCCACTTTGGGCACAAAGCTAGGCCAACCGGCCTAGCATAGGGCGACCGACCCCTTTCTATGGCCCCTGGTCATGTCACTGATCCAGAAGATCACAAACATAACACTAAATATCCTGAGACGTGAGATAAACGTCGGTTTGATCCAAGGACCCGGAAGGCCTGAGCTATGGTTTGCATGGATTGAAGGGCCCACAAACCTAGGATTCTCGGACAGCCTTGATCAAACGCAACCGTTTCTGACCTCAGGAGATCATCTGAAGCGTCCCTGCAGAAGGCGGTGCCACGGGGCAGCCATACATGCCCCCTTTCGCTTGACAGTAAAGCTACTGCTTAGCTTGATCTTGACACCAGGAACCGACCCTAAAGGCTGTTGGCGTTTCTTAATGTTGCAGCTGGTTGCCCAGCAACGGTGCTAGAAAGCCCGTTGACACTTAACATCCACAGAAAATGTGCAAGAAGATAAGGGTGAGAGGATATTCTATGATTCTAGCAACGAGTAGCAAGGCGTCTCTACTTCCTACTAGCTTTGGGCACCGGCTTACACTGCATCCATAGTGACTCGGCTACGGCTCTACGACTTAAGCGAACATGGGGGATTTCGAAGGGTCCAATGGGGCTGTCACCACCCGCGACCTGCCTCGGCCAAACCGTGGGTTAAGATGCACAAACCAAGTGTAATCTATGACTCAGGCACCACTCCAACTACACGGATTACTACTGTGGTCCGTAAACAGTTTCCAGTATGTAAACTCGCCACAGCACTCCCCAAGAAGTGAAGCGACGTACCCACAAGTCAGAGCCTAAACCTGCTACTACTTACTATACTGAATCATAAAAGATCGAAGAGACTTACGCAACACTTACTTTGATAAGCAAAGCATCTCTAGTAAATACATGAACACCTCTCAATCTCACTCTCTCCCTCTCTCTACCTTTCTACCCCTAGGCTAAACTAGCCTAAGCTACTCTCCTCCATATAGACCTCCTCTTGAAGTGAGGGAAGAGGGTGAAGTGAGGAAAGTGCTTGGATGAATGTTGCTTGATTCTCACCCCCCCTAGTATTTATAGGCAGGTGGAGGTCGGTAACCGGAGCATGCACCAGCAAATATTCCTTGTAACTGTCATAGGAGTGGACACGTGGCAGCCAGGGACGAGAGGAGTCGCCCCTGATTCGGCCAAACCAGGGGGTTAGCCGACCCAGTGTGGGCCCTGCCCACAACCGCCTTTGGACAGTTGGCTGACAGGTGTGTCCTGAAGTGTGTCGGGGTATGCTTGGAGTGAAATGGTACTTTTTACTCCCGGTTGTGGGCCCTTCATTCTGTGTGCTTGCACGTGCTTGGTCGAGAGTGTGCTTCCTTGCTCTTGTGGGCCCATGGATCCATGGGAAGCTTAGTTGGCAGCCCTTGGTTGGCTGGAATTGAGTGCTTGTGCCACTTTAGCTTGTATCCACTTCATTTCCATGGTTAGGTGGCCTGCATTCATAATTTACCAACACTTGTGGAACTTATTCGAAATAAGCCCTATCATTAAGGTTGATGTTAATATTTTTATCATTTATGCAGAAGTTGACAGCCTAAATTTGTGATATAACAGCTGTCAGCACACCCCGACACTTAGCCTTTGCTCGTCCTCGAGTGAAGGAGAAAGGAGTAAGGGAACCTCTCAAAGTTGTGAAACTAGAATAAGAATTATTCCATACCTTGCCTTGATCTCATGAACTCTGACGTGTCTATCATGCCATCTTAGGTAGTTGATGGATGGAACGGAGTGGAATCGAATCACTTCAACTCCCTTTGTTCAAGTACTTAGGATTTTATAGTTTATGTTCAAAAGACAAACCTTCTTACTCAATCCTGATTTGATTCTCTCAGATCACTCATGATGTGTATGTCCTCACCAAGGCATTTCCTGCCTTTCTTTCACCCTACTTCTAAAGATAGGACATACTTGCATCACTTATATTGCAAATTCAAGGAATGGATCCAAGCTGAAATCAAATCATACGATCAAGATCAAGACGTGCATCACTAAATGTATGGTGGATGGTATGGTGGACAAGGACTTGCTTCAGTGATCCTCCTCTATCCTTGTTTCTTTCCTTTGGAGACTTGGGCTATCTCTTTTCTCTTTTTTTGACATGCTTGTTTAAGGCGTGTGGCATACCTTCTTTGGGTATGCATCTTCTATTCATGAATACTTTGGAGAGGGAAGCCATTGATCATGGAACCTTGTGTGGTGGATGATGGATGGTACAGTGCTTTGCTTCCGTAAGGAAGTGTAGCAAGGGGGTTTCGATGATTCACATAGTCTTGATCATAAAAGTACGACAGGAATTCATGCAAGGGTCTCATCATTTGAAAAAGATCAAAGCAATCACAAGCAGCATATGAGTATGCGGTTTTCAGGTATTTCATCATATGGCTTTGGTAGGACTTGGCACGATCAAAGAGGAGCTTGCAAGAGGTTGTGTAGATTTAAATTTTTCCCAAGTACTTTAAACATGAAGAACAAAAGATCATCTTTCCAACCCATATCTCAAACGTCAACCACTTAGATGAACATGAGGTTCCTAAGGATATTTGTTCACAAGCATCAAAGCTTAGCAAGTAATAAAACATATGCAAGCCAAACTTTGAAAAGAGAGCAAGATTTATTTCTTGGTCCACTTTTAATTTATCAAGGTTTGAGTTTGAATTTATAGATCATCATTAATTTCATCAACACTCAGGGACCATAGCGAAACGAGGGATAAGAGACACAAACCGACACCAGGGAAGAAGATGGGCTGGAGCGGGCCCAAGCCTGGTTCGGTTGACCCATGGGTTCGGCTGAACCTAGGTGGGTTCACTTCAGGTTCTTCTTTTGTGTGGGCGTAGGTGCAGCTCGGTGTGTCGCATTTCAGTGGTGTCCATGTGCTCTGGAGAGTCTGTGGCTCTCCCCCACACTAGTCTTTTCCTAGGTGCTTCATTTATTCAAGATCAAAGTAAACTAAGTCTTCACCGGGGTAGATGACCGATGAGTCACACTTTATTCAAATAAAAACTGGAGGCGCTTACAACTCTAAATTAAAAGGGATTTTAAAAGAATGAAAAGGGAAATCTAAGAAAACCTATTCTAAAGCACCTATGGTGAAAAGGGAAATAATCGGGACATGCTCTTTAGATCGAAGAGTCATAGAGCTTAGCGTGTCCCGTGACCTTGTAGAGGCGCTGCAGCTGGACACTCAAATCATGGCCAAGATCAAGGAGACCATGTCGAATAGCCCTGTTTCTCGCCCCTTGGCTAGCTACCGCATCTCTAAGCCTCCTATTCTCAACGTGCAACTGATCTATCAAGAGGACCAGTTCCTCCACTAAGTCCTCTGCATGATCCTATGTAGCTAGATCCTTGTCTTCGTCCTCCTCCAGAGTGAGATCCAGCAGATCGGTCAGCTCCCTTTCCAAAAGCTTGGGGGTCCCAATGTTGTTGGTCGCTATCCGGACTCTAAAAATTCAAACACGAGACTGCGGAGGCAATTCTTCCACCCAGTCGTCCTGTTCATAGCGATGACAAAACTGCCTCTCTGCCCTTGGAGATCAGAGAACCGACATAGCGTTCCCCGGGCATCAGTGGGGGCCCGGGATACATGTCGTACAGGACCCTTTTGTGGGGACTCGACGGACGCGCACCCTAGATTCGTAGAGATACAGCAACAGTTCCCAGGCAACGGCGCTAGAAAGCTTGTTGGCATTTCTTAGCATCGCAGCTGGTTGCCCAGCAACGGCGTTAGAAAGCCCGTTGACACTTAACAACCTCAAAAAATCTGCAAGCGCACAGATATCATCGTAGCTTTCCCCTAAGAGTACTCCAAGGGTATCGAATCCAAGGAACGTGTGTGTACACTACAGTCTAAGAGATCCCAAGGATTATCAACCAAGAAGATAAGGGTGAGAGGATATTCTATGATTCTAGCAACGGGTAGCAAGGCGTCTCTGCTTCCTACTTGCTTTGGGCACCGGCTTACACTGCATCCATAGTGACTCTGGCTAACGGCTCTACAACTTAACCGAACGTGGTTGATTTCGAAGGGTCCAACGGGGTTGTCACCACCCGTGGCCTACCCGGGCCAAACTGTGGGTTAAGATGCGCAAACGAAGTGTAATCTACGACTCAGGTACCATGCCTACGGCACGGATTACTACTATGGTCCATAAACACTTTCCGGTAAGTAAACTCGCCACAGCACTCCACAAGATGTGAAGCGGCAAACCCACAAGTGAGAGCCTAAACTTGCTACTACTTACTATACTGAATCATAAAAGATCAAAGACACTTATGCAGCACTTACTTTGATAAGCGAAGCATCTCCAAGTAATACATGAACAGAGAGAGTGTTCATGATGAATATGAACACCTCTCCAACTCACTCTCACTCTCTCCCACTCTCTCCACCTTTCTACCCCTAGGCTAAGCTAGCCTGAGCTACTCTCCTCCATAGTGACCTCCTCTTGAAGTGAGGGAAGAGGGTGAAGTGAGGAATGTGCTTGGATGAATGTTGCTTGATTCTCACCCTGCCCCCTCTAGTATTTATAGGGAGGTGGAGGTCGGTAATCGGAGCATCCACCAGTGAATATTCCTTGTAACCTTCATAGAGGTTTACACATAGCAGCCAGGGACGAGAGTAGCCACCCATGGTTCGACCGAACCAAGGGGATGGCCGACCCAGTGTGGGTCGTGCCCACAACCGCCTTTGGACAGCTGGCTGACAAGTGGGTCCTAAAGTGTGTTTGGGTGTGATTGGGGTGAAATGGTACTTTTTACTCCCGGTTGTGGGCCCTTCAATCCATTTGCTTGCACGTGATTGGTCGAGAGTGTGCTTCCTTGCTCTTGTGGGCCCATGGATCCATGGGAAGCTTAGGTGGCAGCCCTTGGTTGGCGGGAATTGAGTGCTTGTGCCACTTTAGCTTGTATCCACTTCATTTCCATGGTTAGGTGGTATGCATTTAGAATTTACCAACACTTGTGGAACTTATTAGAAATAAGCCCTATCACTAAGGTTGATGTTAATATTTCTAGCATTTATGCAGAAGTTGACGGCCAAAATTTGGGATATAACAGCCGTCAACAAAGGCTATAAAAGGCACCCTTCTTCACCTTGAGAAGAGAAGTTATGTAGAGTTTCATCCTTAGAGTAGAGAGAATAATGGGTGAGTACTTGGGTGACAGCTAAGTTTGTACAGGGAGTTTGGGAGTTCTCTCGGCCTCTCCTCAACAATTTCCGCCCCTGAGGAATATATCTCAGGAGTTATCTTTACTAAGTTTCTCGGTCTCTTGCCTTAGTGGTTGTTGGCACTCCTTAGCGTCACGTTTTAGCAACGCTCAAGAGCATGTAGATATATGTCGTTGTATGCAAAATTAATTCTGCAAACGCACAGAATATATCTCGTTGTAGCACTTCACCTCGGGAGTAACCCTAGGGTATCGTATTTATATTTCCGCAGGGAAGCAGATGGTTAAAGTGTATTGAAGAATGAAATGATATATCTTGCCAGAAATATCAAGCCACAAACCCAGGGGCACAAACTCTCGGTTTGGGTGGATAATGGTCAAGTTAATGACCGGATAGGAGGTCTGAAAGACCAGCGACACACGGAGCACCTATTTCTAAAGAAAAGGAAAGATGCTGGGAGAGACCGGACCTAGACTCTTTCTAACTCAGAGCAAAAGGCACTCTAGCCTTAGCCTAGACCCTAGCTGAGATACCGGGAACAGAGCTCGCTTCGATGGCTAGAACGGGAGAACCTCAGAACGGGATGAGAGAGGGGGTTCTCCGGGCTCAGCACTACTGTTATGAGTACACCCGAACGTGGTGGACTACGAAGGACGGACAGGGCTGTCACCACCTGCCGCCTACCACTGCAGTTCCATGGGGTGCAACACACTTCCTAGTTAACCAACAAGCCAGACACCACGTCTGCACTCGATGATTAAGATTTCTCTTGAGGCCTGCCAAGAGAAATCCCTGTCTTCCCTAAGGCATCTTACGGCCCGGTCAAGGCGAGCAAACCCGCGAGATTAAGCCCGATAGGGCTAAACTAAACTCTATACTAAAACTAAAGGGGATAGGACTTTGCTCTAAAGAGAGCAAGATCTTTACTCTAAAAGAAGAGCAAGATAGAAATATAAAAGATAACTTAAGCTCTGAAGTAAGAAAGTAATTATATAAATAAACTCTTCAAAAGAAGGAAAGGATACAAGAGCTTTACCAGAACTTCAAAGACTCCGAAGATCCGAGCTGAGCTCGACTCGACTCTACTCCCAACTCTAATCCTAATCTAAGAAATGAAAAAGATACTAGAGCCTCCCTTCAAGTAGAGACTTGAGTGATGTGGTGTGTGTCTTGAATGGAAGACTGAGCAGCCTTTTATAGCCTCCATGGGGTGGATGTCAGCTTAATCTTCACGCCACTGTCACACCCTGAAATTCTCCAATTTCAGGATGTGAATTTAGAGAATAATTAAACAACGATTTTCTCTCAATTTTAAAATTTTTCCGACATTTATTTATTTTACAGAGAATTTAGCTAGAAAGAAAATTAATTGGGTGTTTCTAAAAAGAAATCAATTGCTCTCTGCGAGTTGCATTCATGCCGAGTTGCATCTTGGTGTTTTATGAGTGCTAAGTTTTCAAAAATGTGTTCTTTAAACGTCTAGGTTTTTCCGAGAATTTTCCAGACTTTTCTGGGATTTATTCTCATCTTTTGAGAGTTAAATCTATTTAATAGAAGGCTCTAAAATCATTTTCACGAGCTCCTGATATTTTATTTGGACTCCTCGTGTCCCAATCTATCTCTAGGATTTTTCCTAGAATTTTCAGAATTTTCTGAGTATTTTTCGTGCTTTAAAAACATTTCCTAGATTTTCTGGAACTGTTTTCGCATTGAAAAGTATTTCTGGAAAAATAAAAACCCAATCCTTTTCCTTAACGGATCGTGCTGGATCCGGCTGAACCCGACCCGACCCGCTCCACCTAACCCGCTCCACCCCCTTCTCTCTGCCAGTGAGCCCCGCCTCCTCTTCGCGGCCCGATTTGGGCCCGGCAAAGCCCATCGCGGCCCGCACGTCGGCGCCGCACAGCGCCGCCGTCTCGGCGTGCGTGCCACGCAAGGCCTTGGCCTCCGCGCGCCTATAAAGGCCACCGCCCCGCGCTGTAGCCCCCCTGCTGCTCGACCGCCGCCTTCGCCGTCCCGCGCAGCTCCGCCGTCGCCGCCATTGGAGGCCGCCGGAGTGCAGCGCCGCCGCCGGCCATTGCCGCGTGCAGGCGCCGCCGGTCCGAGCCAACCCCACCACGAGGTCCGCGGCGCCGAGCCGCACGTCCGCCGCCCGTCCTCGCTGTCTTCCCATCGCCGGAACGCCACCAGCCCGTGCGGACCGAGCCGGCCGCCGTCCGCCGCCGCCGCTCCGATTTCAGGCCGCCCTCGTCCGTCTCCGCCGCCGGTTAGCACATCAACGCGATCCCCTCGTCCTCCTCGGCCGGTTCCCTGCCTCGCCGGAACCCCTCGTCGCCCGGACTGCCGGCAGTTTTGCCGCCAGCGCCGCCGGTCAGCCATCTTCCAGAGGAAGAAGAAGCCCCTTAAGGTTTTGCGGTTTAGCCCCTGGGTAAAACTGTAATAAATCAAGGTTTCAATGAGTCTTGTTATATTTACAGATTAACCCCTGAAAACCATAGATCTTCTCAATCTGAACCCAGTCCTGTTATTTTGCAGATCTAACCCTGAGGAATCCTCTTTTCGCAGTGATTGTTCACTGAGTATTGGAATTCTTCTCAGCTAGTCCCTGGAATCTACGGTTAATCGCGATCAAGTCCCTGCAGCCTTGTTTTAGGTATAACTTCCACGTTTTAAATCCGTTTCGACCCGTTCTTGTTTCGTTAGATTTGTAATCACTTAAATTACGTGTTAGTGGTGTTGTTCATGATAGTTGTGTTTTTATAAATTAATTTTTAATATTAATTTGATTAATTGCTTATAGGCATGTTTTTGCAATTAAAATCTATATAGCTTTATACCACGTGGTTTTATAATAAAGTTTAATTGGATTAAGTTTACTGAATTATCTTTTCTGAATAAAAGTTAATAGGCTATATCCTGGCTTTACAAATTAAATGTTAATGTGATTAATGCTTACTCTACATGCCTTTTCTAAATAAAATATGATTAGGCTTATACTTCGTTTTCTTAAATAAGGTTAATATGGTTAATATCTACATTAATGTGTTTCTAATGTAATTTGCTTAGTTGAACACGCAATATAAAGTTATACGCTTAGATCATCTCATATGCTTCTTTTCAAATTAAATTATTTAATTGGTATAATTTGTACATAAACCATTGCAAATAAAATATGGCTAGATGTACTACGATCTTTTCAATTACAAATATAATTGGAGTTAATTCTAATATAATCATATTTTGGTAATTAAAATAAAGGAAGCACCTAGCATTTGTTTGATAATGAAAATCTTTCGATAGTTTATTTAATCACAGTTCCGTTTTCAGCGTTCCTTGCGTCTTTGCATTTGTAGCAACGAGCTCCTTCGTTTAGTACGCTCTTTAAAAGCTTTTATTTTGATTGGTGTATTGTTCTTAGTTGTCTTTGTTTGATTGTTTTTAGAATGTTTGCTTTGCTTGGGTGTTTGCTGCGAGTAGAAGGAACGTGGTTCGAGAGCTTGAAGAGCTGAAGACATTATGAGCAACTATATCGGAATTGAGGCAAGTGTGTTCTTGATATTTTATCCCAATAACTATATTTAATCACCTTTGCATATGCTTTGCATTTAATAGTGATGGGTCCTATTAAGGAGTTCCTAGTCCTTCATGATTATTCCTTGTCTGCCTGGGTTTATCTTTATGTTGGGTAGCACTGCTAGTTGCTATATTTGGGTTATGGTGGTTCTAATGAACAACAATGACAAACATGGTTACTCTATGCTATACCCCTGGTTAAATACAAGAATACTTTGCATTAATTGGAACATGGAGAACCACCCGGGAAAACAGTACAACCATAAGACTAATGGGCTCTGGTCTTGGCTAAGTAATTAGAGACTCTGGCTTGGAATAGCTTTACCTGATAAGGGCAAAGGGGGACTGAGTCGCGGTCTAGCCCGGTCCTCTTGGGAAGTAGCCTTTGCTAAGGTACATGCCTATTAGGGAGGGTTAGGAGCGCCAGACACCGGAACCATGCGAGCTAAACCTTGTTGGAGAATCTTTGTAAAGACCTCGTAGCGTCCCTATGCAATCACACCTTGGTAGTGTGATATGCGCCTGTGTGGTGCTGCATGGTTGGGTTTAAAGTTCTTTTGGACTTTTACACGACTTATGGTTAAAGTGTACAACCTCTGCAGAGTGTAAAACTGTTATAACAGCCGTGCTCACGGTCAAGAGCGGCCTGAACACTCACATGATAATTGAACTTGAAGATGGACTTAAATCGTGGTTCTGGTTGTGCCATGTGCTTGTGGCGCTCTGTTTTTATTAATGTGGTTTGGTATATATTTATATCTTAGTAATCAGGTGCTAATAAAAGTTTGACCAACTAAAATTGCTTATCGCTTTAAACCCTCAGCCTCTCCTTGATTTAGCCTTGCATTCATACTTTCCCCACACTTGCTGAGTACGACATGTGCTCACCCTTGCTATAAACAATGTTGCTCAGAAGAAGGAAGCTGCTGTGGAGTTCTTTGAAGATGTTGCTGAGTTCTAGGCGTACGCACCCCCCGGTCGTCTGCTTGTGGAGTTGGAGCCTCCGTTTCCAGGATTTGAGCTGTGTAATTCTCTGATTTATTTTCTTTTACGTGATACTGTCTCTATTATTCACTTTTTGTTCACCGTATGTGTGAAACTTGATCCTGGCACACATACGGTGTGCACTCGGTTTTGTTTTTCAGAACCGGGTGTGACAGCCACCATCCTGCTTAGCATCCACGCTGAAGAGGGTAGCTTGAGGCCACAGCAACAGGCCGGCCGGCCTGGCTGGCACGTCTGGCCACCGACTTCGTCGTGGACGCTTCTGATTGCTCCCCGAGGTCGGTAACGATTGCGTTCAGTTGAGGCTGTCCAAGAATCCAAAGTTGTGGGCCCTCTAATCCATGTGTCTTGCACTCTAGGCCTTTCGGGTCCTTGGATCAAACCGACGTTGATTGCACAATGCTTGATCATCCTGGGTGTTTGATTGAATTTGTGGATCAGTGACGTGGCCAGACCTGGCCAGAGGAGGCCGGTCGGCCTGGGCTAGGCCGGCCGGCCTGGCCTTGTGCCAGGTTTGGCCCCTGTTTCATCAGTTTTGTTCTGCAACCATAACTCATCCAAAACTTGTGGAATTTGTCAATAAAAATAGTTTTATGCATGGAATATGGTATGATCATCCTCATTTTACCGAAACGTTGACGGTCAGTACGAGGTTATAATGGCTGTCAACACGCCCCCAAGCTTAGACTCTTGCTCGTCCTCGAGCAAGGCTAGAACTCTAGGTTCGGTAGGTCAGGAGTTGCTTCAATGTGTATACTCTTAAAGCACCTTGTGCTTGAGCCAAAACTCAACGAATCACTTGAATAAGTTGGCATAAAAGAGAACTCATACCATGGTTCCACGTGGGGCTGCAGCGGTTCACGTTTTGGGCTATTGAGAGCTTGAACGGTCATCTCTAAAGTATTTCCTACAACTTTTCAGGTTCCATCTCGGAGATATGAATTTTTCAAAAGATGGTTTATTCATTCCCCGATGGTACTCTCGAGCCACTCAAGGTGTTTAATCCTCACTCTTGGTCAGGATTGACCAATTTTTTTTCTACACTAAGGCTGAAGTGGAGTTATAGGTAGGGTAAGAGTGGCATACCTTGGTTACTTCTGTTGTCGAGTCGAAGAGTGGTCCGCGAGCGAGGACACTCGTCAAATTCCGGTCTTTGGAATTCATGGGGTTTCAAATGGAGAAGGAGAAAGTGTGATGCTCAAAGGTCTTGGGACTCCTTATTTTTTCTCTCTCATATTTTTGAGATGTTTCTTTTCTTCTTTTTTTTTCTTTTTTTCAGATGGAGCATTTGTCTCCATATTATTTTTTTTTCTTTTTCAAATACATCTCTTCTCTTACTTTGGTAACAGAGAGGAATTCAGCTTTGTATGGAGTAATTGAGGACCTTTAGGGTGAGCTTTGTGATGAAGTGAGTGTATGTCATTGACGGTGGACGTCAACCCCGGAGCGGGACTTTGACTAGTCAGACATTTTGAGGCTGAGGTGGATGGGAAGACCGGTAAACGACAAGTGCCTTCTGCAAGCGGACTTCACCACTCGACAAGACTCAAAGCAAGTCAAGATAGCATATGGTAGTTTAAAAGATGTATAACTGTTTAGGCTCTGGGTAGGACATTTTAAACCATCGAGGAAGATTCACCATGTAACATTTTATAAAAACTTCCGAGAGGTTCCTTACTAAGCATGCAGTTATACCTCGAAACAAACCATACCAAAACTCACAATAACTTAAACAATGAACAAGTGCTCTTGCTCCCACAGTTTTATCATGGCGGATCCTTAAATGCCAACGAGCTCAAATACTCAAGAGTAAAGGATTAAGCACGAGGCACTTAGAGGGCATAAACAGAGCAACTTTTCATCATTCCAGAGGTTATCAACGGAGTCAATTTGATGTACTCCCTTGCGGGGAGCTTATCTTTCTCCTATCCAGCTCTGGTGAGTGGATATCTTCTCGATTAGCGCCTTCGCTGCATCTACATCCAACGAGAGGAAAGCTGCTCCCGCGGCTGCATCCAACATCTCTTGCGATCGTCGGCTCATGCTGTGGAAGAAGTTCTGGGTAATCAGCCAATCTTCCACACCATGGTGAGGGCAGGCTGCAATATACTCTTGCAGTCACTCCCAAGCTTCAGGAATTGTCTCTCCGTCTAGCTGCTGAAAGCTAGTGATTTTTCCTCGGAGGGCATTGGTTTTGCCCACCGGGAAGTACTTGGCCAGAAATGCGTCTGCGCACGTCTGCCAGCGTCCTTCGAATGATGCCTTGTTGGCATAAAACCACTCCTTTGCTTTCCCAAGCAAGGAGAATGGGAAGAGTTGAAGGCGAATGTTGTTGACCGGTGTGCCATTGGGGTTGATAGTGCTGCACACCTCCAGAAAATTCCGAAGGTGAGCGTTCGCATCCTCAATTGCCTTTCCACAGAAAGGGCTGGCCTGAACCATGTTTACCAGGCCAGTCCTCAGCTCAAATGCACCTTCCTGTGCGTTTGACAGTCCCGGGAACTTGCTGCTTGACGGGGCTGAGAACTCACGGAGCGTCTTCTTTGCTTGAGCCATAATCTCTGGAGACTCTGAGGCTGAAGAAGACGACGAATCTGAATCTGATTCGGACTCGGAATCGGATGATGACTCGAATATGTTGCTTGAGCTGAGTGAAATCTGAGGAGGTACGACTCTCTTTCGCACTACTCTTCCAATGCGTTCTGGATTTGGATCAAAGTTTGATGGCAGGTTGAAACCAGTCATGCACTACCCTGCAAACACATCAAAAATAGACGAATGTTGCAGTGGTGAAGTCACTAAGGTTAGTGGTTTGGTAAATCTGTAAAGATAATCAAATGATTCAACAATAACTTTAGCCAATTGCTTCCCCGGCAACGGCGCCAGAAATGCTTGTTGGCACTCCTTAGCGTCACGTTTTAGCAACGCTCAAGAGCGCGTAGATATATGTCGTTGTATGCAAAATTAATTCTGCAAGCGCACAGAATATATCTCGTTGTAGCACTTCACCTCGGGAGTAACCCCAGGGTATCGTATTTATATTTCCGCAGGGAAGCAGATGGTTAAAGTGTATTGAAGAATTAAATGAGATATCTTGCCAGAAATATCAAGCCACAAACCCAGGGGCACAAAACTCTCGGTTTGGGTGGATAATGGTCAAGTTAATGACCGGATAGAAGGTCTGAAAGACCAGCGACACACTGAGCACCTATTTCTAAAGAAAAGGAAAGACGCTGGGAGAGACCGGACCTAGACCCTTTCTAACTCAGAGCAAAAGGCACTCTAGCCTTAGCCTAGACCCTAGCTTAGATACCGGGAACAGAGCTCGCTTCGACGGCTAGAACGGGAGAACCTCAGAACGGGATGAGAGAGGGGGTTCTCCGGGCTCAGCACTACTGTTATGAGTACACCCGAACGTGGTGGACTACGAAGGACGGACAGGGCTATCACCACCTGCCGCCTACCACTACAGTTCCGTGGGGTGCAACACACTTCCTAATTAATCAACAAGCCAGACACCACGTCTGCACTTGATGATTAAGATTTCTCTTGAGGCCTGTCAAGAGAAATCCCCGTCTTCCCTAAGGCATCTTACGGCCCGGTCAAGGCGAGCAAACCCGCGAGATAAAGCCCGGTAGGGCTAAACTAAACTCTATACTAAAACTAAAGGGGATAGGACTTTGCTCTAAAGAGAGCAAGATCTTTACTCTAAAAGGAGAGCAAGATAGAAATGTAAAAGATAACTTAAGCTCTGAAGTAAGAAAGTAATTATATAAATAAACTCTTCACAAGAAGGAAAGGATACAAGAGCTTTACCAGAACTTCGAAGCCTCCGAAGATCCGAGCTGAGCTCGACTCGACTCGACTCCCAACTCTAATCCTAATCTAAGAAATGAAAAAGATACTAGAGCTCCCTTCAAGTAGAGACTTGAGTGATGTGGTGTGTGTCTTGGATGGAAGACTGAGCAGCCTTTTATAGCTTCCATGGGGTGGATGTCAACTTAATCTTCACGCCACCATCCTGCTTAGCATCCACGCTGAAGAGGGTAGCTTGAGGCCACAGCAACAGGCCCGCCGGCCTGGTGTAGGCCGATCGGCCTACACCTGGCAAATCTGGCCACCGACTTCGTCGTGGACGCTTCTGATTGCTCCCTGAGGTCGGTAACGGTTGCGTTCAGTTGAGGCTGTCCAAGAATCCGAAGTTGTGGGCCCTCTAATCCATGTGTCTTGCACTCTAGGCCTTTCGGGTCCTTGGATCAAACCGACGTTGATTGCACGGTGCTTGATCATCCTGGGTGTTTGATTGAACTTGTGGATCAGTGACGTGGCCAGACCTGGCCAGAGGAGGCCGGTCGGCCTGGGCTAGGCCGGCCGGCCTGGCCTTGTGCCAGGTTTGGCCCCTGTTTCACCAGTTTTGTCCTGCAACCATAACTCATCCAAAACTTGTGGAATTTGTCAATAAAAATAGTTTTATGCATTGAATATGGTATGATCATCCTCATTTTACCGAAATGTTGACGGTCACTACGAGGTTATAATGGCTGTCAACAGTGGTTCACTAGTTTACTTATTACTTTCTGTAATTTATCTTTCCTATCATTGGTCTGTGGGATCTCTTGTCCGCGTGGGTGACAGCGACACCCATTTGGGATTTCCTCATAAGCCCTTCGCGTTGGGTGGAGGTCAGTAGCTGAAAGCTTAGGCGTGGTGCCTGTGCTGGTTAGCTGCCGAGGGTTGTGTTGCACCCCACGAAAACAATCGTGGTAGGCGGCAGGTGGTGACAGTCCTGTCCGTTCTTTGTAGTCCACCATGTTTGGGTGTACTCATAACAGTAGTGCTAGAGCCCAGAGGATACCCCATTTCTCCCCCTATTCTGTGGTCTTCCCGCTCTAGTCGTCGAACTAGACCAAGTTAGACAAAGATAGGTTGCCTGCAGTATTGAGTGGCTAACTAAGGCTATGCTATCTACCCTTTTATCCCTGAACTCCTCAGTGGGTCCGGTTAGAAAATTCTAGGCTAGTCGCGTCTATCATTCCCTGGATTTGACATCCAGGTTTTTACTCCCCTAGTGAAAGGCTACAGCGGTCTTCGTACACTTGCGGATTCGTTAGGCTAAGGAGTGCCAACAAGCTTTTCTGGCACCGTTGCCGGGAATGGTAGCAACACTAGTGTAGGATATTTTTAGTCGTATACTTTACCACCATAACCACCTTCCACATGGAGTCTTCTCCTAGTTACCCGGCGAGTCCATCTAGCGAATATTTGGAACCGCCCTCATCTTTTCACCCCGTTTTAACACATGGCTTCGAGATCCATCCCAGATTCATTGCTATGGTTCGAGCACAGTCCTTCACTGGAAAAAAGGACAAAAGTCCCTATACTCACTTGCAGGTGTTTGAGGAGAACTATTCTCTCCTTATTATACCCGGGGTAAACCAAGATACGATACGCTGGAAACTTTTCTCGTTTCTCTGATGGGAAATGAAAAGGCTTGGTACGACCGGATCGCAAGGGGAGTCGGTGGGAATTGGATTAAGTTGAAGGATGAGTTATGTCTGTTCTTCTACCCTTTCTCCAAGATGACATAACAACAAGGCAATGAATCGCTTGGATCAACGTGGGAAAGGTTTATTTAGTTGGTCAATTCAAGACCACCGCATGGTATTCCAGAGGAAATACTCATGCAACACTTCTGCGGGATCAGTTTATTATAAAACCGTGGCCTAAGTACGGGATATCTTGGAAAAGGTCCTCGCCAGTACTGAGTACGCAGGAGTATTTGGTGATCCTCGAACACTAGCAGACCTACCCACAGAGATGCAGCAAGCTCTCACCCTTACAATGGGTCCACCTCCTCCGATCATAGAGGAAGTGCTCGAACACAAGTCCTTAGACCAAGAGGGTATTCCAGACGGCCTGGCACATTATGTACCTAAACTCTTCACAGAAGAGGAGTGTCTTGAGATCAGTAATACATCTCGAATGCCAATAGAACATGTGTGTGCATACTCAAGGTCTTAGGCATTCATTCCTGAAGTCACGTCGCAGATTGATGGTCTATCTGCGATAATGAGTAAGGAATGGACAGAGGAAACCGAAGGTTGTGAGAAGGTTATCAAAGTCACCCGCAACTTTAAGGTCCTCTATCTCTCTATTGAGGGAACTAGCACTCAGGAAGTCGCCTATGATCCAAAGGTCGGGGTAAACCTCATGTCCAATGCGCTAGCTTCATGGGTGCAACCGGACGAACCACGATCTTTCTCTCATAAGCACCTAAAATGGATCAACGGCCAGATGTTGGAACACAAGGGAATTCTCAGAGTTGTGCTCGTTCTCATGGGTCGCAACCGAGTATTTCTGGATTTCAATTTTTTGATATACATGGAGGTGATAACTTCTTCCTGATTGGACAGCCAATAGAGCCCCTTGTCAACCCTAATCAAGACCAAACTACACTTTAGTTTAGAGTTAGCAAGGAGAAAATTCTGATTCGTCTCATGCGGTCGATTAACACTATCGCTGAGGCTCGACCTGAGATAGACCCCGTGGATGAAGCAATGAGCATAGCTCAAGAGGAGCAGGCTCAGTCTCCCCGGGCTGAACATGCTAAATATTATGTTCAAGAGGCAGAGACGGACGGCCATATCAAGCTTAAGGAAGAGGAAAGACCGCAACACCCCCTTCCTGAGCTAAAGCTGCTGCCCCCTGTACTCGGCTAGGCTTTCCTCCACAACAACCATAGCTCGCCAGTGGTCATCAGCGATAAACTGACAGAGAATGATACTAAGCAGCTCATCACAGTCTTAGAGAAGCACCGGTCTGTCTTCGGGTATTGTCTACAAGAATTGAAGGGGATCAACCCCATCTTATGACCCGATAGTAATATCCCGCTAGCCCAAGAAAACTCCAAATATGGGTGACACTTTGCGGATGCTTCCAATTGAGAACATCTTGCACTTTGCTAGGATCCACGACAACACCATCTTTAGAGAGAACATGACCAAGAAAGGATACCTCTTCAAGCCAAAATTGACATTTACTAAACTTGGCATAAATACGATGGTCTCTAAGCTTTTGGAGAACAATATGGAGATGACGAGCATGATCTTCTTTGGTTTTGGAATAAATAAGAAAGTCATTATCACAAACACATCAAGCTCTTCCATGAATATACTATTCATAAGACACATGAAGTAGGCTGGTGCATTAGTAAGACCAAAGGACATAATGGTGTACTCATAGAGTCCATACCGAGTAGAGAAGGCTGTTTTAGGAATGTCTTCCTTTTGGATTCTGATTTGATGATACCCCAACCTTAGGTCAATCTTGAAGAAATAATGAGCACCAGACAATTGATCAAACAAGAAATCAATGCGAGGAAGAGGGTATTTATTCTTGACCGTGACCTCATTTAACGGACGATAGTCAACACACATACGCAAAATTTCATCTTTCTTCTTCACAAAGAGAGCCGGGCATCCCCAAGGTGAGGAGCTCAGACGAATGAATTCCTTTTCCAACAAAAGCTTGAGTTGCATTTTCAATTCTTCTAACTCATTGGGAGGCATACGATAGGGACGCTTTGGGATTGGTGCTATCCCGGGCAATAGTTCAATAGCAAACTCCACTTCCCAATCGGGAGGCATTCCCGGTAATTCTTCCGGAAAGACATCCAGATACTCACAAACCACGAGAATCTCTTCCAATGCCATGATTTCGGTACTCGACAAGGTAAAGAGAGAAGACTCTTCTCTAAGGAAAGGGCAACCCTTTTGCCGGAAGGATGTAAGAGATCTACGGTGCGAGGCCCACATTTGATAACCCTATCATGCTTACCCATCCAATTCATACCAAGAAATACATCTGTTGGCACTCCTTAGCCTAACTAAAATTCGCAAGCGCACGGAGTCCGATGTAGCCTTTCACCAGGGGAGTAAGAACCTAGATATCGAATCCAAGGAACGGTAGACGCGACTAGCCTAGAACTTTTCTAACCGGATCCACCAAGGAGAAAAAGGATAAATGGGTAGAGAGCTTGACTTTAGTTAGCTACTCGTTACCCCAGACAAACTATCGATACCTAACCTGATCTGCTTCGACGGCTAGAACGGGAAGAACTCAGAATGGGGTGAGAGAGGGGTTCTTCCGGGCTCAGCACTACTGTTATGAGTACACCCGAACGTGGTGGAGTACAAAGGACGGACAGGGCTGTCACCACCCTGCCGCCTACCACTGCAGTTCCGTGGGGTGCAACACAACCTGAGGTGACTAGCCAGCACAGGCACCACGCCTAAGCTTTCAGTCACTGACCTCCACCCAACGCGAAGGGCTATAGAGGAAACCCCAAACAAGAGTCGCTGTCACTCGCGTAGACTCAGGTACCCGCAGATCAAGATAAATACGATAACTTGCTGAAAGTAAGTTGTAAACTAGCGAGGTACTAAAGGCAAGGGACCGAGGACTTACTGAAGATAACTCTTGAATATATTCCTCGGGGGCGGAAATGTTGAGACGAGACCGAGAGAGAAATCCCGGACTCTCTCTACAAAGCTCGGCTGTCACCCGAGCAACTCACCCACTCTCTCCCTACTCTAACTCTAAAGATAAGAGCGAAAACTCACTAAGCTACTCTTCTCTCCTTTGGATGATTTGATGGATGCTTTCTCAAGGTGAAGGAGGGTCCCTTTTATAGTCTTCAGGGGCAGTTGCAAGCTTCAGGGTTAAGCTAACCCTCTGCTTAACTGCCACGCGAAGGGGGACAGGTGGCGGCCTCTGGGGGAGGCCGGCCAGCCTAGGCCCGGCCGATCGGCCTGGCCTTGCTGCCCCGTGGCACCGCCTTCTTCAGGGACGCTCTGGATTGCATCCTGAGGTCGGTAACGGTTGCTTTGGATCAAAGCTGTCCAAGAATCCAATGTTGGTGGGCCCTTCAATCCATGCACATGTAGCTTAGGCCTTTCGGGTTCTTTGGATCAAACCGACGTTGATCGCACGTCTCATGATCATTTGTGTTGTGTTTGTGATCTCCTGGATCAGGGACGTGGCAAGTGGCCACAGAAGGGGGCCGGCCGGCCTGGCATAGGCCGGCCGGCCTGGCTTTGTGTCCAGTGTGGCTCAGCTTTTGCTTGCTTGCTCCTGCACTCACAAATTGTACAAAACATGTGGAACTCGTTAGAAATAATCAATTTCACTTTGTTATGAGCAAGATGAGCCTGAGATGTGACGGAATGTTGGTGGTGAAACCGTATCGTAACGACCACCAACACGCCCCCCTACCTGAACTTTGCTAGTCCCTTAGCAAAGAATGAATTAAATCACCGGGACTTGTGCAAGATCAGGGTTATGAGCTCAAGGTATACACAAGTCATATCTCTGAGTTTTCTTTCATACCTTGGATTCTGGTGGCTAACACCTTCATCTTTATCAATTGAGTCTTAGAACAACTCATTGATTGGTCGAGCACTTCTTCCTCTTGGCATTTGGAGTTTTTGATAATTTTATAAAGAAAACGAGGCATTCCCTTGTTATTTCTCAACATCTCTCGATCACTCATAGTGTTTAGATCCTCACCTGGGCTTAGAATCAAGCCTCTCTATGTTATAAGGTGGAGCTTTTGAGATGTTGCTCACTCTTCTTTATTTATTTTGCAAGATCGAAGAACTTGTCTAATCATTCCTACTACTCATACATCTTGGCCAAGTGCATGTGTACTTTGATGGTTGAGTCCTTGTTCAAGCACCTTTCATCTTTCCCCTTTCTCTTTCTCTTTTTTTTTCTTCTGAAGATAAGGAGTGTATCATTCCTTTCTTCATCATCTTTTTTTTCAGGGGGATGAAGAGCTTTCGACAATTTGGACTTTATTGATGCTCGTGTACGTGGATGGCCATGATGAACAAGATAGCACGAACGTGAAGGCAAGTAATTCGAGCAAGCTCAAAATTTAGAAGGTAGCTATGTAGAAGTTTCAACTTGAACTTGGTATATGGCTTTGGATAGGACATTTCAAGTTGATGATAACAAGGGTTGCCTTAAGTTTTATTTTCAAAAACAATCTCCAAAACCTTGAGTCGGAAGGCTCAACTTCTCAAATCATTATATCATAAGAATCAATTAACGAGAATCAGGCAATCCTATCAAAAAGTTCCAAGGAGATGAAATTATTTAAGGTGCCATGCGCAGGGGTTCACTTTCATGAGTTTTGATCAAGTTTTAAAATTATTTAGCCAGGAATTTTATTTGGATCAAAATCACGAAAGGATCAAATGTAGGGGTTGCAAACCGTGTCCTGGAGTCGAGTCGACGACGTTGGCCACAGGCCCAGGCCGATCGGCCCAGTAGAGGCCGCCGGCCTGGCATTGCAGCCAAACGTTCCGATTCAGGTTCCTCGTTTATGTGATTCGCGAGATTACGCAGTGGGCACGGGATCTCCTCGAACGGCTTCAGCAGGGGGCCGGCCGGCCGGCCTGGCATTGTGCCAGGTGCAGTCCTACCTTGGCCAGCGACCAGTGCACCTCCTGTACATCAGTGTTTCTGTGTGCTTCACTGAAATATCAGTCCGAGGGGTTGGTTGGCACACAAGTGTGCACCAACCATTCATTTTCACATTTTTTTTCTTTTTATATATGAGCTTCTTCTTCCAAATAAATTTATTTTATTCAAACTGAAGGGAAACAAATATGGGGGTGCTGCATACAAGGGAAAATTGAACTAAAATGAATCAAAGGAAAATTAAACTAGCACCCAAAAATCTAAACTAAATCTAGCCCTAACTACTCCTCCTTCGGGCGATAGAGGTGTTCATTGCCGGTGGCCTTCGCGAGGCGCTTGACCTTAGAGGCCATTGCCTTGCGAAGGATCTCGATCTTGTCATCGGCCTCCATCTGCCCGATCACCGCCTCCGCCACGCGCTCGTCCATGTTGTTGACTTTGAGTTGCAGCGCGGCGAGCTTCCTCCTCAGCTCCTCTACGTCCTCCTCCTCCTCCTCATCGGACCACTCCATCTGCCTGGGAGGTCCTTGGATCGGAGGGGGCGTCATGAAGCGCTTCCTCCCCTCGTCGGGCTTCTTAGGGGCTAAGAAAAGCCCCTTCCCGATGCCTGGCCCTTCCCGGCGTGGAGGGCTAGGACTTCCCGGGGTGTACTGCGGTGAGTACCCCGGCGAGGTGGAGATGAAGAGCGGCACGATCTCCTTCTTGAGCGGCGAGGAGACGAGGCGCTTCCCGATGGCCTTCTTTGGGGACAAAAGTCCCGTAGTTGGCCTTCGGGGCGTCTTGGACAGCGAACTCCCCTGACCCTCCTCCTGAGGATCACGGAGGGAGGCTCTGCCCAAAGGCGAGCCAGAGAGGCGGCGAGGGGAGGCCGGCCGGCCTGCCCCAGGCCGATCGGCCTGGGAAAGGGGCCGCCGGGCCTCCGGCTGCGCGGCGACGATGTCGACGAACGCCGCCTTCTCGATGATCCTGACGCTGCTGGAGTTGGAGGAGCTAGGTGTCCCTTTCAAGGACTTGGATGGGGAATGGCTGCCTTGAGAGGCCGAGTTGGAGTCTTGGTGGCTTGATTGGGAGGCCATGGCTCAGATTTCTCAAAGGAAGGGAAGTTTCTGGAGAAGGAGGCTCGAGAGTTCTGAGGGAGAAGAAGAGATGGGGCCTTTCGTTTTAAAACGACGCTCCTCCTTTCAAAACCCCACAAATTCTCCAAAAGGATAGCAGCGAGACTCATTCAAACAAGGAGCGTCCCGAGACGAGCCGGTGCTGGGCCGGTCGGCCTGGGTGAGGCCGGCCGGCCTGGCCTTGTCTCGAGGGCCCCTGAAATTTTTCGTGTATGCTTCCCTTGCTCTTCTACCAGAAAGTCTTTAGGGTTTGGCTAGAAAAAGTTTAAGGAAAGGAAAGGAAAATAGAAAGGGAAATCTATCCTAGATAAGGGCCATTTTTAGGTCCCGCCCGGACCTGGACTAGGTATCTCGGTTAGCTCGTAGACGTCCATCTCTTTGAGCTCCGGCATTTCGGATTCGAGAAATATTTTCAATCTTTGGCCATTGGCCTTGAAAGTATTTCCGTCATTATCCTGGAGGGTTATCGCGCCATGATCGGCGGCATCTAAGACTTTAAAAGGACCTTCCCACTTACTTCTAAGCTTACCATGACCAAACAAGCGAATACGGGAGTTAAAGAGTAATACCTGATCTCCCGCTTTGAAATGCTTGATCTTGATGCGCTTGTCATGCCATCTCTTTGTTCTTTCTTTATATAGCTTGGTGTTGTGGTAGGCCTTTTTCCCTCCATTCATCCAGTTCAGCCAATTGCATTCTTCTTTTGAGTCCGGCTGTCTGGAGATCCATATTCCACCTCTTGATTGCCCAATGGGACTTGAATTCTAGCTCAACCGGTAAGTGGCATGTCTTGCCATATACCAGTTGGTAGGGAGTCATCCCTATCGATGTTTTGAATGCTGTTCGATATGCCCAAAGTGCTTCCGGTAGCTTTCGCTTCCATCCCGTCCCCATTGCATTGACCGTCTTTTGCAGAATGTTCTTGATTTGTTTGTTTGATGTTTCTGCTTGCCCGCTGGTCTGGGGGTGATAAGGTGTAGCCACTCGGTGGTCCACTCCTAAGTCGCTTAGGCACTTCCGGAACGTCTTGTCGATGAAGTGTGATCCTCCATCACTGATCACGACTCGGGATACTCCAAAACGGGGAAAGATGATCTCTTCGAACATCTTCCTTGAATTCTTCGAGTCGGCTGCCGTGCACGGAAGTGCCTCCACCCATTTGGAAACATAATCGACTGCCACCAGGATATATTCACACTGCTCGGATGCAGGGAAAGGACCCATAAAGTCTATTCCCACACGTCGAAAATCTCCAACTGAAGGTTATTTTGCAGTGGCATAGCATCACGGGCGTTGATATTCCCGTATTTCTGACACCTGGCACATCTCCGTACGAATTCCTTAGCGTCTCCATACATGGTCGGCCAGAAGAATCCACTCTGCCAGACCTTTGCATGGGTTCAGAAAATTGCGTAGTGTCCTCCGTACGGTGATGAATGGCAACGATCAAGGATCTTATGTGTTTCCTCATGAGGGATGCATCGTCGGAGTAATCCGTCAGCACAAACCTTGAACAGATAGGGGTCATCCCAAAGGTGAAATCTGCTGAGGTAGATTAACTTCTTTTTGTCTTCTCCTGGAGGCACATACCCAGTCACCATGAAGTTTACCAAGTTTGCGTACCATGGACTGGATGTGGTGACCTTGAGGAGAGTATCATCTCTGAGATAGTCATTGATCGGAAGATCCGACCCGTGAACCTGCATTCTTGAGAGATGATCCGCCACACAATTATCTGTCCCCTTCTTGTCTCGTATTTCTAAATCGAACTCTTGAAGGAGCAGAATCCAACGGATGAGTCGTGGCTTGGCATCTTTCTTGGTCAAGAGGTACTTTAGTGCAGCATGGTCTGTGTATACTATCACTTTGGCACCAACCAAGTAAGATCTGAACTTGTCCATGGCAAACACCACTGCCAGGAGTTCCTTCTCCGTTGTCTCGTAGTTTAACTGAGTTCCGGTCAATGTCTTGCTTGCATAAGATATAGCGTAATGTTGTTTATCCTTGCATTGACCGAGCACTGCCCGACTGCATAGTCGCTAGCGTCGCACATGATCTCGAATGGAAGATTCCAATCGGGCGGTTGTATGATGGGAGCTGAGATAAGTGCCTTCTTGAGGGTGTAGAAGGCGAGAAGGCAATCATCATCGAAGTTGAAGGGTGCTTCTTTAGCCAGAAGGCTTGTAAGAGGTCTGGCTACCCGAGAGAAATCTTTGATGAATCTTCGGTAAAAGCAAGCATGACCCAGAAAACTTCGCACACCCTTGACATTCGTCGGGGGTGGTAGTTGCTCAATAACTTCTATTTTTGCCTTATCAACTTCTATTCCTCTTTCTGACACCTTGTGTCCCAGCACAATTCCTTCTCTGACCATGAAATGGCACTTTTCCCAATTTAGGATAAGGTGATGCTCTTCGCACCTCTTGAGGACTCTTTCCAAGTGCTCAAGACAGTTGTCGAAGGTTTTACCATAGACGGTAAAGTCATCCATGAATACTTCCATGATCTGTTCGATCAAGTCAGAGAATATCGCCATCATACACCGCTGGAATTAAGCAGGTGCATTGCATAGGCCGAAAGACATCCGCCGGTAAGCGAACGTTCCGTAGGGGCAGGTGAAGGTAGTCTTGCTCTGGTCATCGGGATGAATAGGAATTTGATGATAACCATAGTATCCATCAAGGAAGCAGAAAAATGAGTGGTTTGCCAACCGCTCAAGCATCTCGTCGATGAAGGGGAGAGGAAAGTGATCTTTACGGGTAGCTTTGTTAAGCTTCCTGTAATCGATGCACATCCTCCATCCAGTAACGGTCCTCTGAGGGATAAGTTCATTCTTCTCGTTCTGGATAACTGTCATTCCACCCTTCTTCGGCACAACTTGAACTGGGCTGACCCATTCACTGTCTTGCACGGGGTAGATTATACCCGCGTGCAGAAGCTTCAACACTTCTTTCTTGACTACCTCCCTCATCGCATCATTCAGCCGTCTTTGATGTTCTCTAGACGGCGTATGGTCCGGATCCATAGGTATGCGATGGGTGCATAAGCTGGGGTTGATCCCCTTCAAGTCCTGTAGAGAATACCCGAAAACAGACCGGTGCTTCTCTAGGACTGTGATAAGCTGCCGAGTCTTATTCTCTGTCAGTTTGTCACTGATGACGACTGGCGAGTGTCGGTCATTGTGGAGGAAAGCGTATCTAAGTCCAGGAGGCAGCGGCTTCAACTCAGGAGGGGGGTGTTGTGGCTTTTCTTCCTCGTCGAGTTTTATAAAACCGTCCATTTCTGCCTCTTGGATGAAATGGTTAGCCTCTTCAGCCTGTGAGGACTGAGCTTGCTCTTCTTGAGCGGAGCTAACTGCTTTTTCCACTGGGTCTGTCTCGGATCGGGCCTCTGCGATAGTGTTCACTGACCGCACAAGGCTGACCGGGATGATCTCTTTACCAACCTTGAACTGTATCGTGGCTCGATCATGGTTTGGGTTGGCAAGGTGCTCTATTGGCTGTCCGATCAGGAAGAAGTTGTCGCCTCTAGGGATATCGAAAATGTGGAAGTCTAGGAAAATCCTGTTGCGTCCCATGTGTACGGGCACAACACGGATGATTCCTCTGCATTCCATCATTTGGCTGTCGATCCACTTGAGGTGCTTACGGGAGAAGGACCGGGGTTCGTCTGGTTGCACTTGTGATGCGAGTGCACTTGATATTATATTACTCCCGACCTTCGGGTCGTAGGCAACTTCCTGAGAGTCAGTTCCCTCAGTAGCGCAATGGAGTACTCTGAAGTTGCGGGTAATTCGGATGATGTCTTCGCAACTTTCAATTTCCTCCATCCATTCCTTGCTCATGATCGCAGATAAACCCTCAATCTGCGGTACGGCTTCTGGAATGAATGCCTTAGACCTTGAACTTGCGCACACTTGTTCCATGGGCATACGTGATGTATTGCCGATCTCCAAGTACTCTTCTTCTGTAAAGAGCTCGGGAATGAAGTGCGGCAGATCATCAAGAATATTTTCATGGTCTGAGGACTTGGGGTGTTCGAGCACTTCCTCTATGATCGGAGGAGGCGGATCGAATGTGAGGGCGAGTAGTGGCTGTTTGTCTGTGGGGGTTGTTGATGGTGTTGGTGGGTCGTCGAAGACGCCAGTGTACTCGGTAGAGTTGAGAACTTTTTCCAAGATCTCTCGTACCTCATCCACTGTCTTGTATAGCACTGACCCTGCGGAGGTGATGTTCAAGAACTGTGCACTCTCCGGCTTCAATGCACCAACAAAATGCTGCATAAGCATTTCCTCTGGAATGTTATGCGGTGGCCCTGAGTTGGCCAATTTTATGAACCGCTCCCACGTGGCTCCAAGTGACTCATCGCCTTGCTGATATGTCATCAACTCAACTCTGAGCTTCAAGATCTTGGAGACAGGGTAAAAGAACAGACAAAACTCGTCTTTCAACTTGATCCAATCTCCGCTAAATCCCCTTGCAGTCCGGTCGTACCAAGATTTTGCATTTCCCATCAGAGAAAATGGGAAAAATTTCCATCCTATAGTGTCTTGGTTTACGCCGGGTATAATAAGAAGAGAGCAATTCTCCTCAAAAACTTGCAAGTGAGCATAGGGACTTTCGTCCTTCGTTCCACCGAAAGACTGTGCACGAACCATGGCAACGAGACTGGGACGGATCTCGAAGCCATGAGGTGGTATGGGGTGGCAAGATGAAGGCGGTTCCAAATACTCGCTAGATGGAACCGTCGGGTATCTAGGAGAAAACTCCATGTGGTAGATGGTTATGGGGGTAAAGGTGTACGGCTAAAAAGATCCTACACTAGTGTTGCTACCGTTCCCCGGCAACGGCGCCAGAAAAGCTTGTTGGCACTCCTTAGCCTAACTAAAATCCGCAAGCGCACGGAGTCCGATGTAGCCTTTCACCAGGGGAGTAAGAACCTGGATATCGAATCCAAGGAACGGTAGACGCAACTAGCCTAGAACTTTTCTAACCGGATCCACCAAGGAGAAAAAGGATAAATGGGTAGAGAGCTTGACTTTAGTTAGCTACTCGTTACCCCAGACAAACTATCGATACCTAACCTGATCTGTTTCGACGGCTAGAACGGGAAGAACTCAGAACGGGGTGAGAGAGGGGTTCTTCCGGGCTCAGCACTACTGTTATGAGTACACCCGAACGTGGTGGAGTACAAAGGACGGACAGGGCTGTCACCACCTGCCGCCTACCACTGCAGTTCCGTGGGGGTGCAACACAACCTGAGGTGACTAGCCAGCACAGGCACCACGCCTAAGCTTTCAGTCACTGACCTCGACCCAACGCGAAGGGCTATAGAGGAAACCCCAAACAAAAGTCGCTGTCACTCGCGCAGACTCAGGTACCCGCAGATCAAGATAAATACGATAACTTGCTGAAAGTAAGTTGTAAACTAGCGAGGTACTAAAGGCAAGGGACCGAGGACTTACTGAAGATAACTCTTGAATATATTCCTCGGGGGCGGAAATGTTGAGACGAGACCGAGAGAGAAATCCCGGACTCTCTCTACAAAGCTCGGCTGTCACCCGAGCAACTCACCCACTCTCTCCCTACTCTAAGTCTAAAGATAAGAGCAAAAACTCACTAAGCTACTCTTCTCTCCTTTGGATGATTTGATGGATGCTTTCTCAAGGTGAAGGAGGGTCCCTTTTATAGTCTTCAGGGGCAGTTGCAAGCGTCAGGGTTAAGCTAACCCTCTGCTTAAATGCCATGCGAAGGGGGACAGGTGGCGGCCTCTGGGGGAGGCCGGCCAGCCTAGGCCCGGCCGATCGGCCTGGCCTTGCTGCCCCGTGGCACCGCCTTCTTCAGGGACGCTCTGGATTGCACCCTGAGGTCGGTAACGGTTGCTTTGGATCAAAGCTGTCCGAGAATCCAATGTTGGTGGGCCCTTCAATCCATGCACATGTAGCTTAGGCCTTTCGGGTTCTTTGGATCAAACCGACGTTGATCGCACGTCTCATGATCATTTGTGTTGTGTTTGTGATCTCCTAGATCAGGGACGTGGCAAGTGGCCACAGAAGGGGGCCGGCCGGCCTGGCATAGGCCGGCCGGCCTGGCTTTGTGTCCAGTGTGGCTCAGCTTTTGCTTGCTTGCTCCTGCACTCACAAATTGTACAAAACTTGTGGAACTCGTTAGAAATAATCAATTTCACTTTGTTATGAGCAAGATGAGCCTGAGATGTGACGGAATGTTGGTGTGAAACCGTATCGTAACGACCACCAACAACATCCAACCCCAACTTATCTAGTATGAGAAGATTAGCCCTAAAGATATGTCCCTCTATGATAATTGGAACCTTATCAACAATGTGCCTAGCACCGGTCTGTCTTCGGGTATTCTCTACAAGACTTGAAGGGGATCAACCCCAGCTTATGCACCCATCGCATACCTATGGAGCTGGACCATACGCCGTCTAGAGAACATCAACGACGGTAGTCAAGAAAGAGGTTCTAAAGCTCCTGCATGTGGGTATCATATACCCGGTGCAAGATAGTGAATGAGTTAGCCCATTTCAAGTTGTCGCCAAGAAGGGTGGAATGACAGTGGTCCAGAATGAGAGAAATGAGCTCATCCCTCAGAGGACCGTAACTGGATGGAGAATGTGCATCGATTACAGGAAGCTTAACAAAGCAACCCAGAAAGATCACTTCACTGCTCCCCTGCATTGATGAAATGCTCGAACGACTGGCAAAACACTCATTCTTCTGTTTCCTCGATGGCTACTCTGGCTATCATCAAATTCCTATTCACATAACGACCAGAGCAAGACTACCTACACCTTCCCATACAAAACATTCGCCTAGCGGATGTCTTTCGGCCTATTCAATGCACCTGCCTCATTTTAGAGATGCATGATGGCGATATTCTCTGACCTCATTGAGCAGATCATGGAAGTTTTCATGGATGATTTTTCAGTCTATGGAAAGACCTTCGAATCATGTCTATGATAATTGGAACCTTGTCAACAAAGTGCCTAGCAATGATTTCCCCACCCGGTGAGTCTATGAGATATGGAGAGGCTATGTTTTGCACTCATAGTTTATGATGCGACACAAGGTTCTTGTTGATAAAAGAACGAGTACCACCAGAAAAAAAAGAACAATAGCGGGAGCGGAATTTACGAGGAGCGTACCCATAAGAACCTCGGCATCTTTCAGAATTTCCTCCGCGATGGTGTAGTTGAGGCGTCCACGCTTTGGGGCATGATTGATTCTTGGCCCCTTGGCGTGCGGCTTGAGGTTGAGGGTTGCCTTGCCTTGGTGCATTGGGAGCATCACCTTGCCTTAGAGAGGGGCAATTCTTAGAGATATGGCCCGAATCACCACAATTGTAACATGGGCCCCTTGGACCACCACTAGCATTGCCCCAATTAGGATTAGCCGGTCTTGATGGTTGCCCTTGAGAAGGATAAGGACGGTGCACAACCCACATTGGGCATGGAGGAGGAGCACCCGACGCACGAGGTGGAGGAGGAGGCCCCATGCGTGGGCATGAAGCACTACCACCCACCGAATAAGGAGCCGGACGCTTGTTTTTCTTTGCTTCAAGCTTCTTCATCATGTTCTTGGCCTGGATAGCCACATTGATCATGTCATTGAAGTCCTCAAACTTGGTGGTGGAAAGCTTGTCTTGTAATTCTTCCGAGAGCCCATCATAAAAATGCTCTCGTTTCTTCGCATCGGTGGACACTTCTTCGGGAGCATATTGAGCAAGAGTATTGAAAGTTTGCACATAGGTCATCACATCCATGTTTCCTTGAGTGAGGCTAAGAAATTCTTTCTTCCTGATATCCATAATTCCCTTGGGGATATGAAAGGCACGGAGTGCCGTCCGAAATTCATCCCAAGTAAAGCGGTGGTTGGGAGGGTGTGCGGCAAGCACACTCCGCCACCAAGCTCTAGCGGCATCTTGAAGTTGATGAGCGGCAAAGAAAACCTTGTCATGTTTGTGGCAAAACCGCTCAAATTAATCCGGCTTAAGTGCGCTAACCTTCCATTGGTCGTCACGCAATTAAATCGGAGCAATCTGACAGTCTGTCGGGTCGAGCCCGATGCAACCACGAACAGTTACCTCGATCGAAACAAGTCGTAAAAATACCCACTCGAAGGTGGATCCCAGAGATTACAACAATCCACAAGTATTAAATAGGTCTCACTTGAGGTAATTTATTACAAACCGAGTTCAATGCATAAAGTAACGGTTATTCAGAGTTTTGAAAGCAGCGGAAAAATAAACTAATTTATTCGAATGGAATGACGTCACGTGAAGCCGTCGTGACATCACTCGGAAGCATCCTCGTCCCACATGACAGTCCAGCCAGGAGGAAGGGTGGTTGGCCAGGTAAGACCCGCAACCATCTCCTCAAGAACACTACCTGAAAACAATTCAGCAAGCAAGGCTGAGTATACTAATACTCAGCAAGACTTAACCGTCGGGTGACAGCTACAACACCAACTTCTAGACATGCAAGGCTTTTGGCTGGTGGGTTTGTTTTGCCAAAGAGCGACTAAGAGTGGATCCTTACTTTCAATATTTTAGCATCAAGTTCTAGTTAAAGTTAACCATTCTAGATAAGTAACCTGTACTAACCAAGCAAGTAGAGCAAGCAATTAAGCCAGCATCAAGTTTCTTTCCATCATGTTCCACTTTCATTACTCGATGCGGCAAGAGGTCAAGTAGTCTCATTAGCTGCGAGAAACAGACAGTTCGAACCTATTTTAACCTTGCAAGGTGGATCTAAACACTCGGATCATCGCACTCAGCCAAAGGCTAGCGCTACCAGGTAGTTCCCATCAAAGACGAAATATCCATGCTCATCATTTTCTTCCAAACCCGACATGGAATCTGCTACCTGAGGAATATCTATAGAGCAAACATTTTCAGAATCAAGCCTGTAGTATTCTTGAGGCGTATCCTTCTCTTCGATATGGAAGTCCTTTGATTTTTCTGGATCAAGAAGGAAAGCATTCTCCTCGAAATCGCAAAATTAATATGATCCTGGGAATTATGAGGGGTTTGACGAGATAGGAGCTTTGAACTCCTCATCGGAAAATTCGAATTCGTCTTCCGAGAATTGAAACTCCTGATTGAGGGATGGTGAATCCTCCTTAGGAGCTTTGAACTCCTCATCGGAAAATTTGAATTCATCTTCCGAGAATTGAAACTCCGGATTGAGGGATGGTAAATCCTCCTTAGGGGATTCAGACTTGTCCCTTGAGTATTGGAGACCCGGGAGTGTTGAGAATCGGGATGCCGTCTTAAAGAATGGAACATACTGCTTGGCATCGGTCCAAGATTCTTCTTGTGGGTTGGAGGTCACTACCTCAGATTTTCTATAGGCACCATCTTCTTTTCCTGGTGATGATGGGACATCACCGTATGCTATCGATTCATCGTCATCGAACATGGAATAAAAGAAAGGTTGATGATGATCATAGGAGGGCTTAGGATCTGAGGTAGGGGGTTTTGGTTCGGCAACTTTCTGTGGGCAAGGTGATGGAGAATGACCAAAAGCATTCATTCTATCAGCAGGCTCTTGAGATTTTTCAGGCAGATCTTCATATACTCCGGTGTGCTCAGTATTCTTGAGCATCTTATCTAGGGTGGCTCTCCCCTCACTTACGGTTAAGAAGAAGAAAGAACCTTTAGAAGCTGCATCCAACTGGAGTGCACTCTCTTTTCTAAGACCACCAGCAAAGTGTTGTAAGCACATAGCCTCGGGTATACCCAAATCTAGCCCTGAAGCTAAAAGTTTGGTGAAACGAGCCCAAGCTGCTCCCAAAGATTCTCCCTCTCGTTGCTTGAAAGAGAGGGCTTCTGTACGAAGGGCGACGACCTTCGATACGGGGAAGAATTTGAGAAAAAACTCATCTTTGAGGGTATTCCAATCACCTTTTACGGTCCCTACGGTCATATAATACCATTCTTTGGCAACATCAGTCAAGGAGAATGAGAAGAGCTTCCATTTCACCGTTTGAGGACCCAGTGTGTCCGAGGACCGGTGGATGGTCGCTTCCTGGTGTGATGAGTGATTGACAACGTGGTGTGGATTGACGTTTCCCTTGGCTTAAGTATTGCAGGTGTAGAATGCGGCTTGGTTGCATTGGTGCAGGTGAAGAACAGGCGCGAAAGGTCTTAGCCATGGCGGCCTCCGAGGAGCGGAGAGACAAGTAGGCTTGGTTCGAGGGACCCGATGGCCGGTGGATCAAGTGCGGTTCACATGCTGGCAAGAACGAGCAAGGGGACGTGGTTCCGGTGCGAGGTAGCGGCTCACAACCGAAGCTCGTACGCGGACGAGAAGCCGACGCAAGGTGGCGGCTAACAACCAAAGTTTGCGCGCGGGGTTTGGTGATTTGGCCACAAAATCATCGGTGGACGGTTTCCCTTGGTTTGGGCCTCAAAACCAAGGACCGAGGACTCGACGAGGCGAACTTGGGCAGCTGGGCCGAGTGAGGCAGACAGGGGCAGTTTAACCGCCCCCCAGGGCCGGTTTAACCGCCCCCCCTGGGCTGGCCCAAGAACGGCGTCGAGGAGCTTCGATCCGGAGGACACGCGGCGTGACTGCAAGGCTTGCGTCGGAGGGAAGCTAGCTTGCAGTGGAAGGTGCCCGAGCCGGAAAATATCTGAAGATCAAATGTCAAATTTGCCCCTGAGGGGTATGTATCACTTAGGGGTAGTTTAGTCTTTAGGACACCACCACTTGGACTACTAATAGGCCCCTTCAGGGCTGGTGGCTGTCATCTCTCTAGTTATCTCTCTAATTATCTCTCTAGTTATCTCTCTAGGTTTTACTTTGAACTTGTTTTCCCCTTCATCCCCTCCACCTAGAACTACTTCGAATCATTCCTAGTTTGTATAGGTGAATTCATGGTTATGTGATGGAGTTTGTGCTGCTCATCTTTGTGCCATGATTTGATTTCCCGAGCTCCCTTTCCTTTTTCTATTTTCGTGGGTATTTTCGGAGCTATTTTTGGGGGATTTTCGTTCTTCTTGTTCTAGGGCGTTTTCTCTCGGATTTCTTTGGGGGATTCACGTATGAGTGCCTTGTGCCTCTTTTGCTGGTGATCCTTTGCCCCCAAACTCCGAGAATCGCTCTGGATTTGAGATTTTCGGGATGAACTCGAGGTCATGGTGTTCTTCGCGAGATCTGCGATTCTGGGAGTTGTACTGAGTTAGAGGCCGAGATCTTTTGGTAAAACACTCCACTGGAGGTCTAGATCATCTGACCAAAATCTCGCCTCAAGAGCTCAAGCGGTTTGGGAGATCCACTTTTGTTTTGACTTTTTCCCGAGCCACCCAGGCCCGGGCGGTTTAACTGCCCCCCCTGGCCGGTTTAACCGCCCCCCCTGGGTGTGTTAGATCGAGCCGAGTTTCGGGTCGTTTTGGTGTTCGTTTCGATTGGTTCGAGTTCCGCTGCTCGTTTCTTGTTCATAGGGTCAGTAGCTTGACAGTGGCTACGTGATCTTGGCAAGATTGCTCTCGGAGGTTTCAGAGTTGTTTTGGGAGAATAGCCAGATTGTTTGGAAAGAATTTTTATCGGCTCCCATTCACTCCCCCCCTCTCTGGTCGCCGTTTCGGTCCTTCACCGTTTCATGATGCATGCCTGGTATTGAGATGAGGGAGCAGTTCTGCTCAAATTCTCGTAGGTGGGTGTAAGGATTTTATCCTTGTGCCCAGAGAAAGATTGTGATCGAACCAAGGCCGCAAGACTAGGGCGGATCTCGAAGCCTGAGGTATGAATGAGGTGTGATGAAGGTGGAGGCACCCAATGATTATGCCCTGGTGCCGAGAACTGACGGAGGGTAATGGAAGCCATGGGGAAGGTGGGATAAATATTTTTTTTATATAATAAGGGATGGTATGGTAGGTGGAGTGATACAAGGATAAACTAGAATGATACTAGTACAGCTACCGATCCCCGGCAACGGCGCCAGAAAGCTTGTTGGCGTTCCTTAGCCTAACAGATAAATCCGCAAGCGTACAGATGCCGATGTAGCTTTCACCTAGGAGTATTCCAGGGTATCGAATCCACGAGGAACGAGAAGTGTACTAGAAACGGCTCTAGTATATCCAGGGACGATGGGAGTGAAGAAGAACAGATAAGTGGGTAGAGGTAATCTAATGTCGACTTGCTAACCTCCTATCAGGAATAATTGATTCCTCTAGTTGCTTCGACGGCTAGAACGGGAGAACCTCAGAACGGGGTGAGAGAGGGGGTTCTCCGGGCTCAGCACTACTGTTATGAGTACACCCGAACGTGGTGGACTACGAAGGGCGGACAGGGCTGTCACCACCTGCCGCCTATCAGTGCAGTTCTGTGGGGTGCAACTCAACCTGAGGTAGCTAGCCAGCACAGGCACCACGCCTAAGCTTTCAGCTACTTACCTCCCCTCCCGCGAGTAGGGGAGGAAACCCCAAACAAGAGTCGCTGTCACTCGCGCAGACTCAGGTACCCGCAACTTGAGAAAGCATTCAAGAACTACTAATGTAAGGAGAGAAAGTAGTAAAGACAAAAGAAGAGGAACTTTACTTGAACTGAAGCTTCATTCCTCGGAGGCACAAAGTTGGAGAGGGGCCGGCACTTCGGCTCCTCTCCGGACTCTCACCTCACCACTCTCCCTATTTTCTAAGCTAGATAGGTAGCACTACACTACACTTGGACTTCTTCCTTTCACCATGGTGAGTTGAATGGGGGTGGAGGTCGCCTTTTATAGCCTTCCAAGGGCGGTATCATGCGTAGGGATGACGCCAAGGACCTGCTTAGCTTCCACGCCAAAGGGGAGGAGTAACGGCCACGGTCATAGGCTGGCCGGCCTCATCCAGGCCATTCGGCCTGGGTTGGTCGCCATTTGGCACCGCCTTTCTCCTTGGCGGTCCTGATGCTTTCCTAATGACGGTTGCAGTGGCGTTTGATCCACGCTAGGCAGTTAGAGGCCGGTCGGCCTAGGCTAGGCCAGCCGGCCTGGCTCTGGCCCTCCTCGGCCCTCCGTTGCACCGACACGCTCGTGGACGGTTGCTTGTTGTCTAAAGAGGCGGTTCCGATCCAAAAGTTTGGTTTAGTCGCTGCATGTGAGCCTTCCGCTCCATGTCTTAGGCATTTCGGTCTCAACTTCACTCATCCTTGTGAAATCTATGCTTGGGGGTACTTTGGTGACACCCTAAGGCCATCTTGCAAAGGTTGAGGTGGTTTGGTGGAGGTCCAGGGCCGGCCGGCCTTGTCCAGGCCGTTCGGCCTAGGTCAGGCCGTCCGGCCGGACAGGTTTTGCCAGCGATTTTCCCGGGGGCGTAACTTTCTCGTCCCGACTCCGAATTGGGCCATCCAAATATCCATTTCGATCATCTCGGAGAGCTCTTCGACATGGTGCTGTCAAATATGTGATTTGGGTCACTTTTGAACCATGTCCAAGTCTCCTTTGTCTCGAGATGAACCTTCACTTGTATGGCTTCACCAATGTTGGTATTTATGCACCATATTACCTATATTTCCTTGCAAAACATATTGGTGCACAAAACTCGTGGAACTCATTAGTTTAAATAAAATATTATGTGAGCATCACTTAGTTTCTTCATTAAGTTGGGAATGTTGACGGTCAAAGGTGGCGAATAGTGGCCGTCAACAGCTGGCTAGTCATCTCAGGTTGTGTTGCATCCCACGGAACTGCAGTGGTAGGTGGCAGGTGGTGACAGCCCTGTCCGTCCTTTGTACTCCACCATGTTCAGGTGTATTCATAATAGTAGTGCTGAGCCCGGAAGAACCCCTCTCTCACCCCGTTCTGAGTTCTTCCCGTTCTAGCCGTCGAAGTAGATCAGGTTAGATATCGATAGTTTGTCTGGGGTAACGAGTAGCTAACTAAAGTCAAGCTCTCTACCCATTTATCCTTTTTCTCCTTGGTGGATCCGGTTAGAAAAGATCTAGGCTAGTCGCGTCTACCAGTTCCTTGGATTCGATATCCAGGTTCTTACTCCCCTGGTGAAAGGCTACATCGGACTCTGTGTGCTTGCGGATTTTAGTTAGGCTAAGGAGTGCCAACAAGCTTTTCTGGCGCCATTGCCGGGGAACGGTAGCAATACTAGTGTAGGATTTTTTTAGCCGTACCCCTTTACCCCCATAACCATCTACCACATGGAGTTTTCTCCTAGTTACCTGACGGTTCCATCTAGCGAGTATTTGGAACCGCCTTCATCTTGCCACCCCATACCACCTCATGGCTTCGAGATCCGTCCCAGCCTCGTTGCCATGGTTCGTGCACAGTCTTTCGGTGGAACGAAGGACAAAAGTCCCTATGCTCACTTGCAGGTTTTTGAGGAGAATTGCTCTCTTCTTATTATACCCGGCGTAAACCAAGACACTATATGATGGAAACTTTTCCCATTTTCTCTGATGGGAAATGCAAAATCTTGGTACAACCGGACTGCAAGGGGATTCAGCGGAGATTGGATCAAGCTGAAAGACGAGTTTTGTCTGTTCTTTTACCCTGTCTCCAAGATCTTGAAGCTCAGAGTTGAGTTGATGACATATCAGCAAGGCGATGAGTCACTTGGAGCCACGTGGGAGCGGTTCATAAAATTGGCCAACTCAGGGCCACCGCATAACATTCTAGAGGAAATGCTTATGCAGTATTTTGTTGGTGCATTGAAGCCGGAGAGTGCACAGTTCTTGAACATCACCTCCGCAGGGTTAGTGCTATACAAGACAGTGGATGAGGTACGAGAGATCTTGGAAAAAGTTCTCAACTCTACCGAGTACACTGGCGTCTTCGACGACTCACCAACACCACCAACAACCCCCACAGACAAACAGCCACTACTCGCCCTCACATTCGATCCGCCTCCTCCGATCATAGAGGAAGTGCTCGAACACCCCAAGTCCTCAGACCATGAAAATATTCTTGACGATCTGCCGCACTTCATTCCCGAGCTCTTTACAGAAGAAGAGTACTTGGAGATCGGCAATACATCACGTATGCCCATGGAACAAGTGTGCGCAAGTTCAAGGTCTAAGGCGTTCATTCCAGAAGCCGTACCCGCAGATCGAGGGTTTATCTGCGATCATAAGCAAGGAATGGACGGAGGAAATTGAAAGTTGCGAAGACATCATCCGAACCACCCGCAACTTCAGAGTACTCCATTGCGCTATTGAGGGAACTGACTCTCAGGAAGTTGCCTACGACCCGAAGGTCGGGAGTAATATCATATCAAGTGCACTCGCATCACGAGTGCAACCAGACGAACCCCGGTCCTTCTCCCGTAAGCACCTCAAGTGGATCGACGGCCAAATGATGGAATGCAGAGGAATCATCCGTGTTGTGCCCGTACACATGGGACGCAACAGGATTTTCCTAGACTTCCACATTTTTGATATCCCTAGAGGCGACAACTTCTTCCTGATCGAACAGCCAATAGAGCACCTTGCCAACCCGAACCATGATCAAGCAATGATACAGTTCAAGGTTGGTAAAGAGATCATCCCGGTCAGCCTTGTGCGGTCAGTGAACACTATCGCAGAGGCCCGATCCGAGACAGACCCAGTGGAAAAGGCAGTTAGCTCCGCTCAAGAAGAGCAAGCTTAGTCCTCACAGGCTGAAGAGGCTAACCATTTCATCCAAGAGGCAGAAACGGACGGTTTTATAAAACTCGACGAGGAAGAAAAGCCACAACACCCCCTCCTGAGTTGAAGCCGCTGCCTCCTGGACTTAGATACGCTTTCCTCCACAATGACCGACGCTAGCCAATCGTCATCAGTGACAAACTCACAAAGAATGAGACTCGGCAGCTTATCAGAGTCCTAGAGAAACACCGGTCTGTCTTCGGGTATTCTCTACAGGACTTGAAGAGGATCAACCCTAGCTTATGCACCCATCGCATACCTATGGAGCCGGACCATACGCCATCTAGAGAACATCAAAGACGGCTGAATGATGCGATGAGGGAGGTAGTCAAGAAAGAAGTGTTGAAGCTTCTGCACTGCGGGTATAATCTACCCCGTGCAAGACAGTGAATGGGTCAGCCCAGTTCAAGTTGTGCCGAAGAAGGGTGGAATGACAGTTATCCAGAACGAGAAGAACGAACTTATCCCTCAGAGGACCGTTACTGGATGGAGGATGTGCATCGATTACAGGAAGCTTAACAAAGCTACCCGTAAAGATCACTTTCCTCTCCCCTTCATCGACGAGATGCTTGAGCAGTTGGAAAACCACTCATTTTTCTGCTTCCTTGATGGATACTCTGGTTATCATCAAATTCCTATTCATCCCGATGACCAGACCAAGACTACCTTCACCTGCCCCTACGGAACGTTCGCTACCGGCGAATGTCTTTCGGCCTATGCAATGCACCTGCTTCATTTCAGCGGTGTATGATGGCGATATTCTCTGACTTGATCAAACAGATCATGGAAGTATTCATGGATGACTTTACCGTCTATGGTAAAACCTTCGACAACTGTCTTGAGCACTTGGAAAGAGTCCTCAAGAGGTGCGAAGAGCATCACCTTATCCTAAATTGGGAAAAGTGCCACTTCATGGTCAGAGAAGGAATTGTGCTGGGACACAAGGTGTCAGAAAGAGGAATAGAAGTTGATAAGGCAAAAATAGAAGTTATTGAGCAACTACGACCCCCGACGAATGTCAAGGGTGTGCGAAGTTTTCTGTGTCATGCTGGCTTTTACCGAAGATTCATCAAAGATTTCTCTCGGGTAGCCAGACCTCTTACAAGCCTTCTGGCTAAAGAAGCACCCTTCAACTTCGACGATGATTGCCTTCTCGCCTTCTACACCCTCAAGAAGGCACTTATCTCAGCTCCCATCATACAACCGCCCGATTGGAACCTTCCATTCGAGATCATGTGCGACGCTAGCGACTATGCAGTCGGGGCAGTGCTCGGTCAATGTAAGGATAAACAGCACTACGCTATATCTTATGCAAGCAAGACATTGACCAGAGCTCAGTTAAACTATGCGACAACGGAGAAGGAACTCCTGACAGTGGTGTTTGCCATGGACAAGTTCAGATCTTACTTGGTTGGTGCCAAAGTGATAGTATACACAGACCATGCTGCACTAAAGTACCTCTTGACCAAGAAAGATGCCAAGCCACGAATCATCCGTTGGATTCTGCTCCGTCAAGAGTTTGATTTAGAAATACGAGACAAGAAGGGGACAGATAATTGTGTGGCGGATCATCTCTCAAGAATGCAGGTTCAAGGGTCGGATCGTTGCCATTCATCACCTGTACGGAGGACACTACGGAATTTTCCGAACCCATGCAAAGGTCTGGCAGAGTGGATTCTTCTGGCCGACCATGTATGGAGACGCTAAGGAATTCGTACGGAGATGTGCCAGGTGTCAGAAACACGGGAATATCAACGCCCGTGATGCTATGCCACTGCAAAATAACCTCCAGTTGGAGATTTTCGACATGTGGGGAATAGACTTTATGGGTCCTTTCCCTGCATCCGAGTAGTGTGAATATATCCTGGTGGTAGTCAACTATGTTTCCAAATGGGTGGAGGCACTTCCGTGCACGGCAGCCGACTCGAAGAATTCAAGGAAGATGTTCGAAGAGATCATCTTTCCCCGTTTTGGAGTACCCCGAGTCGTGATCAGTGATGGAGGATCACACTTCATCGACAAGACGTTCCGGAAGTGCCTAAGCGACTTAGGAGTGGACCATCGAGTGGCTACACCTTATCACCCCCAGACTAGCGGGCAAGCAGAAACATCAAACAAACAAATCAAGAACATTCTGCAAAAGACGGTCAATGCAATGTGGACGGGGTGGAAGCGAAAGCTACCGGAGGCACTTTGGGCATATAGAACAGCATTCAAAACACCGATAGGGATGACTCCCTACCAACTGGTATATGGCAAGACATGCCACTTACCGGTTGAGCTAGAATTCAAGTCTCATTGGGCAATCAAGAGGTGGAATATGGATCTCCAGACAGCCGGACTCAAAAGAAGAATGCAATTGGCTGAACTGGATGAATGGAGGGAAAAGGCCTACCACAACGCCAAGCTATATAAAGAAAGAACAAAGAGATGGCATGACAAGCGCATCAAGATCAAGCATTTCAAAGCGGGAGATCAGGTATTACTCTTTAACTCCCGTATTCGCTTGTTTGGTCATGGTAAGCTTAGAAGTAAGTGGGAAGGTCCTTTTAAAGTCTTAGATGCCGCCGATCATGGCGCGATAACCCTCCAGGATAATGACGGAAATACTTTCAAGGCCAATGGCCAAAGATTGAAAATATTTCTCGAATCCGAAATGCCAGAGCTCAAAGAGATGGACGTCTACGAGCTAACCGAGATACCTAGTCCAGGTCAGGGCAGGACCTAAAAATGGCCCTTATCTAGGATAGATTTCCCTTTCTATTTTCCTTTCCTTTCCTTAAACTTTTTCTAGCCAAACCCTAAAGAATTTCTGGTAGAAGAGCAAAGGGAGCATACATGAAAAATTTTAGGGGCCCTCGAGACAAAGCCAGGCCGGCCGACCTCACCCAAGCCGACCGGCCCAGCACTGGCTCATCTCGGGACGCTCCTTGTTTGAATGAGTCTCCCTGCTATCCTTTCCGAGAATTCGTGGGGTTTTAAAAAGAGGAGCATCGTTTTAAAACGAAAGGCCCCCTCTCTTCTTCTCCCTCAGAACTCTCAAGCCTCCCTTCTTCAGAAACGTCCCCTCCTTTGAGAAATCCAAGCCATGGCCTCCCAATCAAGCCACCAAGATTCCAACTCGGTCTCCCAAAGCAGCCATTCTCCATCCAAGTCCTTGAAAGGGACACCCAGCTCCTCCAACACCAGTAGCGTCAGGATCATCGAGAGGGCGGCGTTCAGTCGAAACCGTCGCCGCGCAGCCGGAGGCCCGGCGGCCCCTTTCCCAGGCCGATCGGCCTGGGGCAGGCCGGTCGGCCTCCCCTCGCCGCCTCTCTGGCTCGCCTTTAGGCAGAGCCTCCCTCCGTGATCCTAAGGAGGAGGGTCAGGGGAGTTCACTACCCAAGACGCCCCGAAGGCCAACTACGGGACTTTTGTCCCCAAAGAAGGCCATCGGGAAGCGCCTCGTCTCCTCTCCGCTCAAGAAGGAGATCGTGCCGCTCTTCATCTCCACCTCGCCGGGGTACTCACCGCAGTCACACTCCGGGAAGTCCTAGCCCTCCACGCCGGGAAGGGCCAGGCATCGGGAAGGGGCTCTTCTTAGCCCCTAAGAAGCCCGACGAGGGGAGGAAGCGCTTCATGATGCCCCCTCCGATCCAAGGACCTCCCGGGCAGATGGAGTGGTCCGATGAGGAGGAGGAGGAGGACGTGGAGGAGCTGAGGAGGAAGCTCGCCGCGCTGCAACTCAAGGTCAACAATATGGATGAGCGCATGGCGGAGGCGGTGATCGGGCAGATGGAGTCCGATGACAAGATCGAGATCCTTCGCAAGGCAATGGCCTTTAAGGTCAAGCGCCTCGCGAAGGCAACCGGCAACGAGCACCGCTACCGCCCGAAGGAGGAGTAGTTAGGCTAGGATTAGTTTAGATTCTTGGGTGCTTAGTTAAATTTCCTTTTGATTCATTTTATTTCAAATTTCCCTTGTATGCAGCACCCCCATGTTTGTTTTCCCTTCATCTGAATAAAATAAATTTATTTATTGAAAGAAGAGACTCATATATAAAAAGAAAAAATGAATGGTTGGTGCACACTTGTGTGCCAACCAACCCCTCGGACTGATATTTCAGTGAAGCACGCAGAAACACTAATGAACAGGAGGTGTACTGGTCGCTGGCCAAGGCAGGACTGCACCTGGCACAATGCCAGGCCGGCCGGCCTAGGCCAGGCCGGCCGGCCCCCTACTGAAGCCGCTCGAGGAGATCCCGTGCCCACTACGTAGTCTCGCGAATCACATAAACGAGGAACCTGAATCGGGACGCCTGGATACAAGGCCAGGCCGGCCGGCCTCTACTGGGCCGATCGGCCTGGGCCTGTGGCCGTCGTCGTCGACTCGACTCCAGGACACGGTTTGCAACCCCTACATTTGATCTTTTCATGATTTTGATCTAAATAAAATTCCTGGCTAAATAATTTTAAAACTTGATCAAAACTCATGAAAGTGAACCCCTGCGCATGGCACCTTGGATACACTTGTGATATTTCATGACAAAGTATTTCATCTCCTTGGAACTTTTTGATAGGATTGCCTGATTCTCGTTAATTGATTCTTATGATATGATGATTTGAGAAGTTGAGCCTTCCGATTCAAGGTTTTGGAGATTGTTTTTGAAAATAAAACTTAAGGCAACCCTTGTTATCATCAACTTGAAATGTCCTATCCAAAGCCATATAACAAGTTCAAGTTGAAACTTCTACGTAGCTACCTTCTAAATTTTGAGCTTGCTCGAATTACTTGCCTTCACGTTCGTGCTATCTTGTTCATCATGGCCATCCACGTACACGAACATCAATAAAGTCCAAATTGTCGAAAGCTCTTCATCCCCCTGAAAAAAATGAATGAAGAAAGGAATGATACACTCCTTATCTTCAGAGAAAAAAAGAAAAGAAAAGAAAAGAGGAAGAGAAAGGGGAAAGATGAAAGATGCTTGAACAAGGACTCAACAAAGTACACATGCACTTGGCCAAGATGTATGAGTAGTAGGAATGATTACACAAGTTCTTCGATCTTGCAAAATAAATAAAGAAGAGTGAGCAACATCTCAAAAGCTCCACCTTATAACATAGAGAGGCTTGATTCCAAGCCCAGGGGAGGATCCAAACACTATGAGTGATCGAGAGATGTTGAGAAATAACAAGGGAATGCCTCGTTTTCTTTATAAAATTATCAAAAACTCCAAATGCCGAGAGGAAGAAGTGCTCGACCAATCAATGAGTTGTTCTAAGACTCAATTGATGAAGATGAGGGTGTTAGCCACCAGAATCCAAGGTATGAAAGAAAACTCAGAGATATGACTTGTGTATACCTTGAGTTCATGACCCTGATCTTGCTAAAGTCCCGGTAATTTAGTTCATTCTTTGCTAAGGGACTAGCAAAGTTCAGGTAGGGGGCGTGTTGGTGGTCGTTACGATACGGTTTCACCACCAACATTCCGTCAGATTTCAGGCTCATCTTGCTCATAACAAAGTAAAATTGATTAATTCTAATGAGTTCCAAAAGTTTTGTGTAATTTGTGAGTGCAGGAGCAAGCAAGCAAAAGCTGAGCCACATTGGGCACAAAGCCAGGCCGGCCGGCCTATGCCAGGCCGACCGGCCCCCTTCTGTGGCCACTTGCCACGTCCCTGGTCCAGGAGATCACAAACACAACATAAATGATCATGAGACGTGCGATCAACGTCGGTTTGATCCAAGAAACCGAAAGGCCTAAGCTACATTTGCATGGATTGAAGGGCCCACCAACATTGGATTCTCGGACAGCTTTGATCCAAAGCAACCGTTACCGACCTCAGGGAGCAATCCAGAGCGTCCCTGAAGAAGGCGGTGCCACGGGGCATCAAGGCCAGGCTGATCGGCCTGGCCTAGGCCGGCCGGCCTCCCCCAGAGGCCGCCACCTGTCCCCCTTCGCATGGCAGTTAAGCAGAGGGTTAGCTTAATCCTGACGCCTGCAACCGCCCTTGAAGACTATAAAAGAGACCCTCCTTCACCTTGATAAAGCATCCATCAACCATCCAAAGGAGAGAAGAGTAGCTTAATGAGTTTTTGCTCTCATCTTTAGAGTTAGAGTAGGGAGAGAGTGGGTGAGTTGCTCAGGTGACAGCCGAGCTTTGTAGAGAGAGTCCGGGATTTCTCTCTCGGTCTCGTCTCAACATTTCCGCCCCGAGGAATATATTCAAGAGTTATCTTCAGTAAGTCCTCGGTCTCTTGCCTTTAGTACCTCGCTAGTTTACAACTTACTTTCAGCAAGTTATCGTATTTATCTTGATCTGTGGGTACCTGAGTCTGCGCGAGTGACAGCGACTCTTCTTTGGGGTTTCCTCCATAGCCCTTCGCGTTGGGTGGAGGTCAGTGGCTGAAAGCTTAGGCATGGTGCCTGTGCTGGCTAGTCACCTCAGGTTGTGTTGCACCCCACGGAACTGCAGTGGTAGGCGGCAGGTGGTGACAGCCATGTCCGTCCTTTGTACTCCACCACGTTCGGGTGTACTCATAACAGTAGTGCTGAGCCCGGAAGAACCCCTCTCTCACCCCGTTCTGAGTTCTTCCCGTTCTAGCCGTCGAAGCAGATCAGGTTAGATATCGATAGTTTGTCTGGGGTAACGAGTAGCTAACTAAAGTCAAGCTCTCTACCCATTTATCCTTTTTCTCCTTGGTGGATCCGGTTAGAAAAGTTCTAGGCTAGTCGCGTCTATCGTTCCTTGGATTCGATATCCAGGTTCTTACTCCCCTGGTGAAAGGCTACATCAGACTCCATGCGCTTGCGGATTTTAGTTAGGCTAAGGAGTGCCAACAGCAAGCAGGGGCGCGGCGCCAGAGGCGCGGTCGGAGGTTGGCGGGGGACAGGGGAGCCGGTCGGGCGTGGGGCGTGGGCCATCGTGGACAGCGCGCGGACGTCGAGGCACGCGGTGGGCAAGGCCTGACGGCGGTCGAAACACTCAGGCGCAGTGCACCGCGTGGAAGAAGCCGCGATCGGCTGGAACGCGCAGGCGCTCGGGAGTGCCGGCATTCGTCGAGCAGTTGGCGTGCGTCTGTTCGACCTCCAATATCTCCTAAATTTGAACTGAACTCAAAATCTCCAAATACGAAAGTCGTGCCCATGAAAATGTGAACAACTTTTGTATTGGCACATTTTCGAGTTCTTAAGTGAAAATTTGAATTTGAACCATGCCAACCGAGAAGGGTCAAAGGTCACCGAGTTGCCAGGAGTTCATTCGACTTAACCCTCTTCCCAAGCAAATTTAAAATGCTTAGGGTGTGAATCCTTGATGGAGAACATGACCAAGGGCAAGCCCAAACATCAATGATTCAACTTAGAGAGAAGTTCATGAAAAGTTATATAAGGAAATCCAAATGGCAAGCCTCAACTTTTGGGAAAAACTGCTGCTGTCCAGACTTAGAAAATTTTCAAGTGTTGGCTGAAAAACAGGTTTGGCTGCTGTTTGACCACGATTTAGAGCATCTTCCACTCAAAATTTTGAAAACCACCAATTAACAAAGTTTTTCCTTATAAAATTTGGGACAACTCTCTTATTGACAGATTTTCAAGTTTTTAAGTGAAATTTTGAATTCAAATCAATTCAAGCTCTAAAGGTTTGGTACATGGAATTTTAATCCATTACTTCAGGCGTGGACTTTGGTCATAACCACAAGTTTAATTGTCCATTAAGCCTTAATGAGGTGATTAGACATCAGAGATGTCACATTAGACATCAGAGATGTCACAACCTACCCCCCTTAAAAAGAATCTCGCCCCGAGATTCAGGTAGATTAAGGCTAGACGGAGGGGCTTGTGGACTCAACTTGCACTTCGTCCATCGGTGTCAGCCATACTCTCGCCTTGGTAAGGTAAAATCTTCTCCTTTTTCGTTTTGGTTGTCGGACACTCGCTTCTTCCTTGGGGGCTGAGGACAATCATGAGCAAATGCCCTAGCTGACTGCATTGGTAACCACAATCTATTTTAACAGACTCTCCCTGGTAGCATAGGCGGTTAGATCCATGTTCAAACTCTTGTCATTGGCGGGACATGGGATTTTGTCCTTTGAGTTATTCCAATAGGTGGAGGGGCAGTCCTGAAGGAAATGACCATATTCTCCTCACATATGACAGGTTAGGCAGCATGGGCGATGATATTCCTCACTTAACTCTGACAACCTGTTGACTAATGAGCAGATACAAATTCTGGCAGGCCGGTCATATTTAGATAACTCCCTTATACTCCTAGGCTTGCGGTAACGATGTGGTCGATATAGACGTCACCATAACTCCTACTTAGTGCATGTTTCTCATGGCGATAAGATGTGGGTGATCCTTGTGAGTCTATCGATAGAAACCCGTACGAAATCTTGCTTCGAGGAGTGAGTGGTAATCCAAGGGAAGATCATATCCAAATATTCCCACTTCCAAGAGGTATGGGTGGCAGTTCGAGGGTTCTTGTTGTCCTAAGAAGACTAGTCCTTTATCTTTGGAGATGTTCCACACTTTGAGACATACTTGGTGGTCTTTCTCTTCCTCCTTAGTCCATCAGAAGTTCAGCTTCAGACCATACCTTGCTGCTACCGGGTGAACCAAGAATTAAGAGCGACGTGTTGATCTAAGACTTGACTTTTGAAGATCGAAGTTTTCTAGGTACCCTATGCGATTCTCCAACTATACTGACTTTTCTTGATCTTGTCGAAATAGTGGTGATTCACCTCCTTCTTTGAGAGCTTTCGCTTGATGGTCTTGAGGCTCTTATCTTGCGGCTGGGCCAAAACAACTACATCGTAAGGGTTGGGTTCTACCGAGACGTGGTGCCGAGGACTGCAAGAAGGATAACCCAAGCTAGTGTTTTTGGAACGGGTTTGCAGTGGGTATACTAAACTCCTATGTTCCATTAAAAGTCCTTAAATGTTCCGTCATCAGCAACACCTTAAGGGGAAACACTTAAACTAGCGCCTCGTGTTTTTTGTGATGTTAATGTGGAGTTGTCTTCCTTTCTTTGTTCTGCCTCGGGGAAAATTGTTCTTGCTTGAGCGAACCACTTTGGCTAAAACTCGGATGGAACTGTCCAACATTCTTCATCGTTCTATTGTACTAAAACTCGGTGTAACTTTGGAAGTTTGTCGAGAAAAAGGATATTGGGCACACCAATAGAGTTTGGAAGGATTCACAGTGAGGTTGCACCTAGTCACATTTCTCCATGATGATGAAGGAGAGGTGAAACAAGGTACAAACGGTACGATATGACAAGGGGTCCAAATGTTCTCAAGTGGGAATTCACATTAAGGAGAAAACAAGGCGGGTAAGAAAAGCTCACGGAAGGTCACGAAGCAATGTACAAGGCGACGATCATCAAAGCTCAAGGTTTTTCCCATGAAAGACGTACGAGATATGGGTAGGGAAAAACATGGCTAATTGCTTGATGCAAGGATTTCGTACATGAATGCTTGCACAACAAGAGAGGAAGGAGGCATGTCGCGACTCGAGGTGCACAGGTCAGGTTGTGATAGAGCTGAAGTGCCCGATCTTTCGGTGAGTGGAGGTAATTTAGATTTGGTGGAAGTCGACCCTCACGATCCGACTACGACGAGCGAACCCGAAGCGCCAATGCAATCGCTGAACCAACTCCCTGTGGTTACCGACCTTGTTGAAGCAAGATCAGCCTGATCACGAAGATCAATTCCTGTACGCAATCGAAGAACGAACAAGAAAAAGAGGCGAGCAACCTTAATATCACTCGAAGGTGGAGTTCTGAATCACACGAGGACAGCACGTATTTGTGCGTGTTCGGTGTAGCTAAAGCTAGATGTAAAACAAAACTCAAGGATGCTAATGACGGCTATAGGGTTTAATAGCACGGCCATAAGGGAGTTGGGGTCGTGCTACAACCCTAGGACGCGTCCCTAATGGACCCAACTCGATACACGGCCCATTGGGCCAAAATAAGGTGGCGCAGCACCTTGGACAGAAAACAGTCCGACTCAAAATGACGATTGCGGCCGCCTTGGTGACGATATGACGGTGATTCCGGATTCATCTGAAAGTAGACTTGATAGGCTTTCCATCAAGTACTTGATCGCCCAAAACGGAGTCCGGATGAAGTCGTGGCGGCCGTCACAAGTTGACGTTCGTGCACAGTCCGAATCCAGCCACATATCCTTCATTCTTTAGCACCATGATGTAGTTCAACTCTCTTGCACGAGCCCGAGTGATTGGCCCTGAAGGTGGTGCTTGGGGTGAAGGTGCTGCTGGTGTAGATGTACTGGTGATGTCCTCATCATCCTCCCCTTCTTGAACTGAAGTCGTCCTCGACGGCAACTCCTCATCCTCGCCCGCATATGGTTTCGAATCTGCAACATTAAAACTAGTGGAAACACCAAACTCCGCAGGCAGGTCAAGGACATAAGCATTATCATTAATCTTGGTTAGCTCTTTAAAAGGACCAGCAGCACGAGGCATTAATTTAGAACGACGCAAAGTAGGAAAACGATCCTTCCTCAATTGCAACCAAACCATATCACCGGGTTCAAAAGTAACATGTTTTCTTCCTTTACTACCAGCAACTTGATACTTAGCATTAGTAGCAGCAATGGTTTGTTGTGTTTGTTCATGTAGGTTAATCATATGGTCAACATGTTCAACGACATCAATATGTGGGGCGTCCACAGCATCAAGCGAAAATAAATCAATAGGCGCCCGAGGAATATAACCATAAACAATCTGAAAAGGCACATCTTTGTAGAAGAATGTGTTGCATGATTATAAGCAAACTCAACATGAGGTAAACAATCTTCCCAACGGTTCAGATTTTTATCCAAAACAGCCCTAAGCATGGTTGACAAAGTTCTATTGACCACTTCAGTTTGTCCATCAGTTTGTGGGTGACAAGTTGTGCTAAACAGCAATTTAGTGCCTAATTTGTTCCAAAGAGATCTCCAAAAGTGACTTAGAAACTTAACATCACGATCAGACACAATTGTTTTAGGAACACCATGTAAACGAATAATCTCCCTAAAGAACAATTCAACAACATTACTAGCATCATCAGTTTTATGACAAGGAATGAAATGAACCATTTTAGAGAATCTATCAACAACCACAAAAATACTATCCCTCCCCTTCTTAGTTCTAGGAAATCCCAAAACAAAGTCCATAGAAATATCAAGCCAAGGTAAAGTAGGGACAGGCAAAGGCATATACAAACCATGGTTGTTCAAACGTGACTTAGACTTTTGACATGTAGTGCATCGTGCAACCAAGCGCTCAACATCAGGACGCATCCGAGGCCAAAAGAAGTGGGCGGCCAGCACCTCAAGCGTTTTGTAAACGCCAAAATGTCCCATTAGTCCGCCTCCATGAGCTTCCTGTAACAACAAAAGACGAACCGAGCTAGCTGGAATACATAGCTTGTTAGCGCGAAACAGGAACCCATCCTGCATGTGAAATTTCCCCCATGGTTTACCAGTCATACAATGTTTATAAGCATCTTTAAAATCATTATCATCGACATATTGATCTTTCATAGTATGTAAACCAAAAATTTTAAAATCCAATTGTGACAGCATATTATATCGGCGAGACAAAGCATCAGCAATCACGTTGTCCTTCCCGTTCTTGTGTTTAATGATGTAAGGAAAAGACTCAATGAATTCTACCCAATTAGCATGACGACGGTTCAGATTAGTTTGGGTACGAATATGTTTTAAAGCCTCATGATCAGAATGGATTATAAACTCACGATGCCAGAGATAGTGCTGCCACGTTTGCAAAGTACGCACTAAAGCATAAAGTTCTTTATCATAAGTAGAATATTTCAAACTAGCACTGCTTAATTTTTCACTGAAATAAGCAACCGGTTTTCCTTCTTGTAACAGAACAGCACCTAACCCAATACCACTGGCATCACATTCGAGCTCAAATATTTTACCAAAATCTGGCAATTGCAAAAGAGGAGCATGTGCTAACTTATCTTTCAAAGTAGTGAAGGCGAGCTCCTGGGAATCAGTCCAAGTAAAAGGCACACCTTTCCTTGTAAGCTCATGTAGAGGTGCTGCAATAGAGCTAAAATCTCGTACGAATCGATGGTAGAAACCTGCAAGCCCAAGAAAACTCCGAATCTGCGTGGCCGTCGTCGGTGTAGGCCATTCCCGAATTGCATCAATCTTGCTGCTATCCACCTCAATACCCTGTGGAGTAACAACATAACCAAGAAACGAAACACGTTGTGTGCAGAAGATGCATTTTTCCATGTTAGCAAACAAGTGAGCAGCACGCAACGCATTAAAAACAGCACGCAAATGTTCTAAATGCTCTTCCATAGACTTGCTATAAATCAAGATATCATCAAAATATACAACAACAAACAAACCTATGAAAGTGCTGGGAGCATTAGTCAAACCAAACGGCATAACCAACCATTCATATAAGCCAAATTTAGTTTTAAAAGCCGTTTTCCATTCATCTCCCAATTACATTCGAATCTGATGGTAACCACTACGCAAATCAATCTTAGTAAAAATAATGGCACCACTAAGCTCATCTAGCATATCATCAAGGCGTGGTATAGGATATCGATAACAAATGGTGATGTTATTAATAGCACGACAATCTACACACATACGCCATGATCCATCCTTCTTTGGAACAAGTAACACTGGAACGGAGCAAGGACTAAGAGACTCACGAATGTACCCTTTGTCAAGCAACGCCTGGACCTGGCGCTGAATCTCTTTTGTCTCGTCGGGATTTGTGCGGTACGGGGCGCGATTCAGAAGCTGTGCGCCGGGAATGAAGTCGATCTGGTGCTCAATGCCACGAAGTGGAGGTAGTCCCGATGGTAAATCTTTGGAAAAAACATCAGCGTACTCCTGCAAAAGTTAGCAACCGCAGGGGTAATATCCAAAGATGGTACATCATCAAGTGAAACGAGCACACTAGAACATACAAGTGCATAACAAGGTAGCTCATCAACACAAAGATCAACAAAATCAGCACGTGTAGCAAATAAAACAGGCGCATTCAACTTGATTTCAGAAGGTGATGGTACAAGTTGTTTAGCATTTTTAGCGGCTCGAGCAAGGTCTTCTTTAACAATTTGTTTAGGTGTCATGGGATGTATAATTATTTTCTGACCTTTAAACATGAGAGAATAATGATTCAAACGACCATGATGCAAGCTATCAGTATCATATTGCCAAGGTCTACCAAGTAACAAAGAACATGCCTCCATAGGAATAACATCACAATCAACAAAATCAGAATAGGCACCTATGGAGAACGGAACACGTACCGACTGTGTTACTTTAATCTTTCCACCATCATTAAGCCACTGAATATGATAGGGATGCGGATGTTTACGGGTGGGTAAGGACAACTTCTCTACCAGCGCTGTACTCGCCAAGTTGTTGCAGCTACCGCTGTCAATGATGATGCGAATCGACCGCTCCTGCACAACACCCTTTGTATGGAAAAGAGTGTGTCTCTGATTTTTCTCTGGCGGGGTGACCTGTGTACTAAGAACACGCTGCACAACAAGACTTTCATACCTATCTGCGTCACTAGGAGTAGCATGGACCGCCTCATTATCTGCATGGTTAGTGGCAATCATAGTATGGTGAGGTTCATCGGAATCACTAGCAGAAGAGTACTCACCATCATCACGTTTGATCAAAGCACGGGTGTTGGGGCAGTCCCGAATCATGTGCCCAAAGCCTTGGCAACGAAAACACCGAACATCTCGTGCACGTCCCGAGGAAGAAGCTGCGCCTGGTGCAGGGGGTGCTGCAGGTTTCGTCGTCTTCTCACACGGCGTAGTGCTAGGTGTAGAAGGTACTGGAGTGGAAGACGTAGAGCTGGACGACGGGCTTCTTCCTGCAAAAGGGTTAGTATATGTCTTCGAACGGCATCCCTGCACTTCACGTTTAGCTTTGCAAGCATATTCAAATAACGTGGTCATATCATTATACTCCTTATAATCAAGTATATCCTGAATTTCCCTATTCAACCCACCACGAAATCATGCCATAGTAGCATCATCCTATTCAAATAAACCACAACGAATCATACCCTTTTGTAACTCTTGGTAGCACTCCTCAACGGATCGTTGGCCTTGCTGGAATCGCTGCATGGTGTTAAGCAAATCTCAGGCATGATAAGAAGGAACAAAACGATGTCGCATAGCAGCTTTTAATTGAGCCCAAGTAGATGGAACAGCAGTGGGATGTTTGAGTTTATATTCACACCACCAAATTAAAGCAAACTCAGTAAATTCACTAATAGCAGCCTTAACTTGAGACGTAGCAGGAATATCATGACATGAAAATTTTTGTTCTACCTCTAACTCCCAATCAAGATATGCAGCAGGATCATACTTGCCATTAAAAGTAGGAATCTTAAATTTAATCATCACAAATGAATCATTAACCGGATTACGTACCACACGGCGGGCACGAGGGTGGCGGTCTCCATCCTCATATTCCGTGTCACCACCATAGCCCTTCTGCAATTCCGTGAGCGTCGCATTCATCGTCGTGAGCATCGTGTTCATCACGTCAAGCCGGGCCGTCAAGGTGTCAAATGTACACTTGGCGGTAGTCTGAGCAAGGTCCTGCTGGTCGAGACGCTCGTTGGATGAAGAGATCGCAGAATCAACCTTCTCGTGCAGCGTCTTTATGTCGTCTTTAAGTGCATCAAGGTCTGCCCGCATGCCTTGCAGCTTGGAGTCCATCTTGTCGTCGTCTCCTAACATGGTTAGCGCAAACACAAGAAAAAACAGATCCTACGACAACAAAGGTGTGAGTGGAAAGCTCACAAAGATGCTGCGATCAAGTTCTTATCCATTCTTACCAAGCAACAGGGGCGATCGTAGACAACAAGTAGCACCTGTGAAAGATTGGAGCAGCGATTGCCTGGAGAAACAAAAGTCTGCTCGTCGTAGGAATATGTGTAGTTCTGGGTAGGCTGCACTCAAGTCAAGGTTTAGCACAATCAAACAATAAATGCAAAGCTGAATAATAGTGCTAAACACGTAACAAAGCTGCTGGAAACAAGTGCCACCCACGATGGATCAAACAAGGGCAACAAGGAAGTGGGTGCAGAAACGGAAAATCTCCCGGGCCGCGTTACGCTGAGTAAATGGCGTTTTTTGGCCTCGAAACCGACTTCACCTCACGGTATGCCGGGTGCCCCGTATAGGAAATTTTGTAAGCTTTCCGGAAAAAAAAAGAATGCTGAAATCGGAGATCCGAGCGAAAAGTTATGGCCGTTACAAAACAGGTGTTCGTAACGACACAAAACTGCCAAACGAAAAACCGAACTTTCCAAAAACGAACTGCTCTTTCCTTTTTTTAATTCTTTCCTTTGTCTTTCTTCTCAGAACTTTCCTTTTTTATTTCCTTTTTTTTGTCTTTCCTTTTTTCTCTCTTTCCTCAAACAGAAACAAGAAACCGAGTAGAGTTTGGTTGGATCGGCGGCGCGTGGAGTGCGGCTTGGGGAAGGAAACGAAACTGAGTAGGGTTCAGTTGGACGGGGGTAACGGCGTGGCAACTCGGCGTGGTGGCGGCGGCGTGGTTTTGTAGGGTGTGTGGTGATGCAAAACGACGGCGACGGCGCTGGTGGCGATGATGATTGCGGCGGCGGCGGCGCTGGTGGCGAGGTAGGACGGCGGCGGCGGCGGTGGAGGAGATGGAAAGCGGCGGAAGCACAAAGTGACCAGCAACAAATTAACACGAAGCACACAAATTCAACAACGCAAATTATTGAAAGAAAGTGCAAGGCGAAGAAAGGTTTTGGGACAATGGTCTAACCTGAATTTTTTTTGGTTTTGTGGACTGTAGGTAATGGAACAACACTTGATAAAAACTCACCGATCAACCTGGAAAGCTGATACCACTTGATAGAGCTGAAGTGCCCGATCTTTCGGTGAGTGGAGGTAATTTCGATTTGGTGGAAGTCGACCCTCACGATCCGACTACGACGAGCGAACCCGAAGCGCCAATGCAATCGCTGAACCAACTCCCTGTGGTTACCGACCTTGTTGAAGCAAGATCAGCCTGATCACGAAGATCAATTCCTGTACGCAATCGAAGAACGAACAAGAAAAAGAGGCGAGCAATCTTAATATCACTCGAAGTTGGAGTTCTGAATCACACGAGGACAGCACGTATTTGTGCGTGTTCGGTGTAGCTAAAGCTAGATGTAAAACAAAACTCAAGGATGCTAATGATGGCTATAGGGTTTAATAGCACGGCCACAAGGGAGTTGGGGTCGTGCTACAACCCTAGGACGCAGTCCCTAATGGACCCAACTCGATACACGGCCCATTGGGCCAAAATAAGGTGGCGCAGCACCTTGGACAGAAAACAGTCCGACTCAAAATGACGATTGCGGCCGCCTCGGTGAAGATATGATGGTGATTCCGGATTCATCTGAAAGTAGACTTGATAGGCTTAACATCAAGTACTTGATCGCCCAAAACGGAGTCCGGATGAAGTCGTGGCGGCCGTCACAAGTTGACGTTCGTGCACAGTCCGAATCCAGCCACATATCCTTCATTCTTTAGCACCATGACGTAGTTCAACTCTCTTGCACGAGCCCGAGTGATTGGCCCTGAAGGTGGTGCTTGGGGTGAAGGTGCTGCTGGTGTAGATGTACTGGTGATGTCCTCATCAGGTTGGAAAAGTGGTAATGTATCAAGGAGTAATGTAGCTGTCATGATGCAAGGTACACTGAATGATCCATGCATCAGTGAGTTGCATATGTCATGATGCATTATGATGCCGTTTCAATGGTGCACATGGTATGATGCGAGAATAATGGTGCATATGACGTATGTCCATGATGAGGTGTATGTTGCATGAAGCACATGCATATGAGTGGATGGTGCACATGCTTATGAACAGATGGTGCACATGCACATGCTCGGATGCACGTTAGCATGCCTTAGCTACACCCTAAACGCATTATTGGTCAGAAGGGGTCACCAAGATAGGGGCACATATTCAGGTTGCATGCATAGAGGTTCTGGTGAAGTCGCATTCATTTACCGAGATACCAGTGCGCTCCTAGTAGGAATTTATGTGGCCGTCGCACACACAAAAACCTTAGGTTCCGTCACGGCACCATAGGTTAGGGAATGCTTCTTTACGAGAGAAGGAAGGGAACAACAACCCGAATATCAATAGAGATGGAGGTGACAAGAGTCAGTGGCACGTCAGGTTGGGCATGGTGTCAGCATGCGACAGAACATGAGGTGCAGTCACACCATGCAATGAGGTGCTCATGCATACCGAACCATGGAATGCGGGTGATGAATATTGCAACAATGCTCATGTATGTCTAACCGATGCTTGCAGGGACAACGAAGGTGAGACAAGGTTTACAAGTTGCAATAAAGGATTCCATCCATGTGAGAAGGATGTCACATTGGAGGTAAGACCAAGATTTATTCAAGCCATAGTTGGTTATGTCATGAATCAAAAGAATAGGGGCGTAATGGCAAGGAAGAATCCAATAGCCATTTCGAAAAGGTGTGTGTACACCTAGCTGATCAAGGATGTAGATGTACTTGAGGTATTCGACAAGAATTTACGTTGCTCAAGGGTGTTGAGTAAAGAGCCATCCGATGAGTAGAAACTTGTCAGAGAAAACTGCTAGTGGTCACCTATCTAACTTGAGAGCGTACGGTGTAACAAAACGTCTATAGTAAATCATTCCAAGAGCTTCGGGCAGTCCTTCATGACATGTAACTCTTAAGTTAACGTCTGCAAACAACTTAAATCCTGCCAGAAGAACTTGATCAAGCGGAACACTCCATGTTGTAATATTTCCAACTCAATCCGAGAACATGGCCTTCGGAACTCAACTTCTCCTCATGGTTATCGCTCGGAACCAAATCAGAATCGGTGTGTTCTTCTATTCCTCGCAATATAATTCACTTAATTGCCACGCGACTAAACTCGTTTACAAGGTAAACAAGGAATTCACGCGTGAAGGCAATTAGGATCGATCGCAGGAAGTTTTTCTCAACAGCCGGGTTGTTATGAACGAAAATTCATAACTCCTGGGTCACACGTCCAAACTTTATGAATTTTTGCCAACAGCTAGAAAATTTATCGAGACAACTTTCATTTAAGGTGCCCAGCCAACTGAGTTGTTTTAATGACCCAAAAAATTCGGACTAGCAAGAAACACAGTTTTGACAGACTTTTGTAAGTTTATGAGATTTACGATTTTTATTTCCTCTTTTTTTGCCTCCAGTTGACTTAACAATTTTTTTAAGGTGACTAACATGATGCAAAAGAACTAAAATCATCCTCACAAATACCAAGAAGCCTTGGTGTATGTAGTTAGTTGCCGATGGCGAGGCACAATATACGTCTCTCCCTATAATAGCTAGTCGTTACTCAGACCGTCGCAACCCTAAATGAACCAAGTCAGTGTACCTGCAAGAAAACCATGAACCTTCCGTGCCAGCACGTCACGGAAGCATCCCCATTCGTTACCGTTCATTTATAAAAATGGCATCCATGCGTTCAACACTGCATGGACAGTGCATCTAGTCTAGGCCGTACGCTCCTTTTGAATAGAGCATACAACCCTTCGCATAACTCGTGATGCGGCATCATGCACATGTCTCGAACATGGCGAACAACCAAGATGATAGGCTCATTTGAATTAGACCCATACCATCAAGACCTTGCTCACATATAAAACATGTGGCGACTCATACACAACCGTAATGATAGGTTCCTTGAAATGGAGATCCTATCACCCTTCGTGCACACGGGGCACAGAAACCAGCGCACGTATAAAACACGTGGGCAAAGGTGTGCTGGGCAGGTTAGTCAAATATACCATAATTAACAAGCCACCTAAAACAACCCGAAATTCCCTCTAGGGCTTCACGGTCTAGTTAATCCTTAGCGATCCAACGATTTTTCACAAAGTACTAGTTGGTCAAGTTTTATTCCGAAACAAGTGTGTTGGGACCGTGCGAACCTCTGGTGCATGACTTTTTGCTCTGATACCAACTGTGGCAGAACCGCTCAAATTAATCCGGCTTAAGTGCGCTAACCTTCTATTGGTCGTCACGCAATTAAATCGGAGCAATCTGACAGTCTGTCGGGTCGAGCCCGATGCAACCACGAACAATCCACAAGTATTAACTACCCACTCGAAGGTGGATCCCAGAGATTACAACAATCCACAAGTATTAAATAGGTCCCACTTGAGGTAATTTATTACAAACCGAGTTCAATGCATAAAGTAACGGTTATTCAGAGTTTTGAAAGCAGCGGAAAAATAAACTAATTTATCCGAATGGAATGACGTCACGTGAAGCCGTCGTGACATCACTCGGAAGCATCCTCGTCCCACATGACAATCCAGCCAGGAGGAAGGGTGGTTGGCCAGGTAAGACTCGCAACCATCTCCTCAAGAACACTACCTGAAAACAATTCAACAAGCAAGGCTGAGTATACTAATACTCAGCAAGACTTAACCGTCGGGTGACAGCTACATCACCAACTTCTAGACATGCAAGGCTTTTGGCTGGTGGGTTTGTTTTGCCAAAGAGCGACTAAGAGTGGATCCTTACTTTCAATATTTTAGCATCAAGTTCTAGTTAAAGTTAACCATTCTAGATAAGCAACCTGTACTAACCAAGCAAGTAGAGCAAGCAATTAAGCCAGCATCAAGTTTCTTTCCATCATGTTCCACTTTCATTACTCGGTGCGGCAAGAGGTCAAGTAGTCTCATTAGCTGCGAGAAACAGACAGTTCAAACCTATTTTAACCTTGCAAGGTGGATCTAAACACTCGGATCATCGCACTCAGCCAAAGGCTAGCGCTACCAGGTAGTTCCCATCAATCCCCCAGTCCCGTCCAGGACCAAACTCCCCCTGGCATACGAGGTCTAAGGCCGGCCGAACCAACACTTAAGCCCCTCGTACCCACATGTTCGAGGCGTGGGGAAGAAGTTCCCGGAAGGAGCAGGAAAAAGTCCGCACCCTGAAGTCATGTAGGTACTAAACTTACCGACCCCATAAAATCGACAAGTGCTTAGTACGTTCATAAACTTAACCAACATCGCCGTCACTCTTCGACCTTAGAAACTTTTCATAAACAGACGGGGCATCTACATGACCAAAAATCCCCGTCCGTCATCCTTATGATTCCAACATAAGTAAAGCAGTTGATTCCTATATCTCGCGAGTGACAGGAAATCACTCGACTTTTACCAAAAATCTCGAATTTTTTTTCTTTCCTTCCCTTCTTTCTTATCTTAAGTTTAGCCTTCTTTTCTTTATTTCTTCTCTCTGAAATACACCAAAAAAATCCCCACCCTTCCCTCCCTTGATTTCTTTCACCTTCGCATATCGAACTGCACAAATTTTCATTTGTTGTTCTATGCCTCTTACTTGTGAAATTATGTTCCATTGTTCCAAGTGGTATTGAAAAAGAAAGAGAGAGGTCAACAGTAAGAAAAAGGAGCAGCATTCAGTTAAAAAAATAGAGAGAGAAAAAAAGCAGCACAAGAAAGAAAAATAGAGAAGAAACATATGAGTTGTGAGAAGCAAAAGAAGATTGAGCTGCAGTTCGATTCGTGACACTTGTGCCCTTCCATTCAGTGTGTTCACCCTTCAGCATTCCTGTCATTCTCTTTTCTTTCTCTTCCTAATCAGCAACTTAGACTTGTGCTTTGTTGGATTATTATTCAATTTTGCATTCCTACATTCAGCTGGCAGTACACTAAATTTCACCCAATGAGGCCACACGAAAAGCAACCGCGAGCTGTACACTGTCGTCTTTGGGACAATCGTTCTTCCATTACTACTTGCTGCCACGGTTCTCACTTTTTCAGGGAGATAAAGAATTTGTTCAGTAAGTGGTGAGGGAGTGTTCCACATATAAATATTGCATTCCTTTTACTACACTAACATGGAAGAACAAGATGGTCCTGTTTCTGCTGCAGCGTTTCAGGAAATGCGTGAACAAATGAACCAATTGACACAATAGCTACAAGCACTCCAGCATACTTTACCCCATGCAGCAAATAGGGAGGATCAACATGATGATGGAGAACATATAGAGGACGATGATCCTGCTGCCTTGGAGGTTGAAGCTGCACGCCTTCGGGCTGAGGCTGCACGTCGTGCCGCTGCAAGAGGCGGTGGCCGCGAACGTGGTGCTGGTGTCGGTGTTCTACCGTCGATCCTACCGAGGGATACCCCGAGGTAGTAGAGTTCAGGTGGGGTTTCGCCGAGATCAGGAACGCAAAGGCCAAGCAATTCAGGATTTTAGACAGGTTCGGGCCTCCGAAATAGCGTAATACCCTACGTCCTATATGTAGGTTTGTATTCAATGGATGTGTATTCTTTGGAGGGGGTCCTTGCCCAGCCTTATATACACGGCGAGCAAGGTTACAAGGTCGGTTCCGAGTAGAATCCTAACCTATTACAACTCGTAGAGTGTTTTACATGTCAATCCGAGTAGTTTGCAAGTCATACGACTAGTTTCCATAACAAGGAGAGTCCTCGCAGTACTCTACTCGTAGTCTTCACGCTTGGTACGACTCCTTCAGAGATCATCCATGAGTCCTTGTAGGCCCATGGTCGTACCTCCAACAAGCCCCCAAGCGCTTCATCGTCGAGCTTCATCAGCAACCGAGTACTTGCCAAGTCTTCGAGTGCATTTTCGAATGCTTCGAGTACTCGCTCAGCCTTGGAAAGTTCTTGGTTGTCGCAAGGCCATGAGGTGCTTATGCCCCGCTAATTTTGATCAAATCAGTAGTCTTCAATTTTTTATATGGGGTGCGGCGAAAGTCGCACTCCATATGGAGTAGCCCCCGAGCCTTAAGTTGAATTAAAGAATCAGGTTGAGGGTCTACAGAATCTTGAATCTTCATCTGATCTTGAAAGGTGCAATTTGAAAAATCGCACTTGATATCAAGTGGCCCCCGAGCCTTGGTTTGAATCACAGAATCAAGCCGAGGGTCTTGATTTAAGTCTACATTCTTCAGAAAAATAAAATTCCAATTCCTTTACTAGCCTGCAACCCCCGAGCCTTGAACTATATGGACATACAGAAAAGGATCAAGTCTCAAGACTGACAGAGTAGTTTTGAGTGTATAAAAGTGATAATTCCAAACTTTTGAAAGTAAAGGAAAATAAAACCACTTGTATTTCCAAGTTAGTCGCTGAAAGAATCAATTAATTTTAAATCCAATCCCTCAAAAAATGGAAAAACCCTGTAACTGTAGCCTTTGAATACCAAACGGCGCGCCCACCAGTACTTATGCGAACCGTCGGGGCAAACAAAACCCTAACCGAAGCCAAGTCGCAAACGCCGCCAATCTCTCTTGAGCGAAAAAACCCACGAGCCCCCAAGCGAAGTAATCTGCCATCCCCCGAGCAAAAAACCATCCAATCCCAGATCTAGCCATCAAGGTCGTATACAACCACTAGCCAGAATGACATCCAAGAAGGACAAGAGGGCAAGCCGCGGTGAATCTCGTGGAAAAGAAGTGAAGCTGCCATCACCAAAGCGCGGCAAGTTGCAGAAGAGATCGCACCCAACGCCTAATACCTATATGAAGGCGTCCAAGGCAACTGAGGAGCATCTCCAGAAGTTGGTTGCTGACGGATTTCTCAAGGATCAACAAGTTCTGTTGTGGGAGATTCCTGGAGCAAGTGAAAAGGCCCCATGGTTCTAGTGGACAAGACACTCATGTTCAGCCACTTCATCTTGATGGGATTGGGCCTCCCGACTTGTGATTTCCTATGAGGTCTGCTATTTTTCTATGGACTGGAATCTTCCCAATCTGACACCGAATGGGATTCTCCAGATTTCCATTTTTGTGTTCTTCTGCGAAGCATTCTTGGGAATCAGGCCGCACTTCCAATTATTCAGGAGGTTATTCCAGTGCAAGCCTCAACCCAAGAAAGATGCCACATGTCCCGTTGGCGGAGCCGGCTTCCAGTTGCGGCAAGATGCAAAGGACATATATCTCAAGTATGACATGTTCAGCAGCAATTCAGGATGGAAGGAGTAGTGGTGGTATGTTGAGGACTATGAGCCCAAGTTGCCTGAGTGGACCGGAGTCGCTCCAGTAGACTTCCATGAGTGGAAAAGTTTACCCACCATTGCGGAGAACATCCAAATCACAGAACTACTCTCCCGCATTGCCAAGCTGAAACAAGATGGTGTAACAGGAGCCTCCGTGGTATATTCATGGATTAAATGCCGAGTTCAACCACTCGCGCAAAAAGACCACTGGAGCTTCGAGTACACATGACAAGAGGATCCTGCTAGAATGAGTCGTGAAGAACTCACTGAAGAGGAGATCATGCAGCGAGTACAAATGCTGATGCCAAAGGTTGACAGCTGTACCATATCTCCCCAAGCTCTTTGATGCCACAAACCACCCAAACCGGTAAGTATAGTACTATATTGATGTATTATATATCTCTGTAAAATTACCACTCTGATAATAAAAATATCTGATTGTGCAGGAGGATGTGGACTTATTTTTCTCATGGCCCCTCATGCCTGATCAGGTTCCCAAGGTGCGGATCCAAAATTCTCGCTTCCATCTCACCTGTGGAAACCACCTATGCAAGGCTCGGATGATTCAGAGTCATCACTCCGTTCGAGTGATTTTGAAGATTTCCAAGTATTGCCTCGTGCAAAGGGTGGTGACCAAGGCACTTCTAATGCAGATCTGCTGGATAGGGGCAAAGATATATCTTTTCCAGCAGATGCTCAGAGGAAAAGAGCTACCCGCAAGAGGAAACTTATTACCACAAGAACAACTTCCTCCGAATCAACTGTCAGCGACAAACTCCGGTAAGTGTACCAGTGAATATACCAGTCGTCAAAGCAAGAGTAGTATAGATGACCACTCATTAATGTATATATTTGTGTTAAATTGTAGGCCTGACAATGATGAAAGTCCAGAAAACCAGCCTGAGGTGAGCTCGAAGCCCCCGAGCCCATTGAAGGACTCAGTGCCAGAAATTGAAACCCCCAACATCTTACCAGTCCCGAAAATCAAGAGTACTGAGGCCGTGGGTGATTCATCACCCGCGAGTCCGAAGAAAGTTCTCGAGTCACGTGCCAGTGAAGCTGTTATGCCTTCACTGGTATTTGGCGAGCCACAGATACCGGACAAAAAGTCCAAAAGGTAATCAATTCTGCTCGTAGTCAAGTCTTGAATCATAATAGAGTAGTAATTTGAAGTGAATATTGATCTGTCAATACAGAAAATCCGCTCCTTTGCCACCATGGAAGAAAGCAAAAATGTCGGCCGAAGAGCCACGACCAGAGCACGAAAAAACTACTCCTGGTGGACAAGAGGAAAATATACCAGTAGTAAAGAAACCCGCTCTGCCAGCAGATAATCCACCCGTGACAGAATTTATTCCAGAAAAATCTGCTGCAGAGGAAATCCCGACAGCGCTCATACTGCCAGAGCCAATTGGTCAAGTCATCGACTTGCCATTGCACACCAACGAAGAAAGCGAGGGCATGAAGCAGATGGCAGAGCCCAGTACTCACCCCAAGCTGGGGAAGACAATTGGATTGCAGTTCTTGCGAACATCCAGTGGGGTGGGTACATTAGAAGAAATTCGCGAATCGGATATAAGCGTCGCTGTGCCAGGGGCAGCAGAGTTATTTGAAGATCGCTTGCTGAATGCCGACGCAATTGCAGCCTTCGTCGAGTCTCAGAGGCGAATTGCTACCCTGGCGCAAGGCTCAATCCAGTATGTAGAGGTAATGAAACTTTCTGAAGCTTGTTTAATTAATAATCGAGTGCCAATTTCTATCTGACCAACTTTTGCAGGACTTGGCCGCTCGCTCCAAGAAAAAATCGCAAGCCTTGTATGCGATGTCCGATGAATCAGTACGGGCTCAACAGTTGGAGACCGAACTAGCCAAGAGCAAAGAACAGATAGTACGGCTGGCTCTTCAATTTGAATCAATCCAGGCGGAGAAAGAATCCACTCGTTAAGAGTTGGAACTAACTCAGAAGGAATATGCTGCCCGCCAGGAACAATGGAAAGCCGAAGAAGAAAGGCTAAAGAAAAGGAATCGAACTTTGACCAAGACCAATATTGGTAAGTCTTCCTGCTCAAAAACCTCTTCCATGACTTATAATTTTCTTGTGTTATGATGATACCGTTTTCTTATGCAGATCATATGACGGCTTACATGAAGCTTAAAGCTGAATGCACTTCATGGCAGAATGGTATGTATCGAGCCACAGAAGAAAAAGAAAAACTCTCCCGTGATTATACTGCTCTGTATGAAACTCATAACGAGTTTATGACAGAGTATGACCAAGCTATGAAGATGTTGGAGCAATCAGATGCCACCCTCAAGGACGCTTCAGAGAAAAGCAAAATATGTCTGTGACTGGTTTGACTTCAATCCACTTGGTAAACTTGTCGATGGCGACCAGCATGTGTGTAAAGTTACCCGGAGCAGTCATAAGCTTGCCCACCATATCCAGCCCCCAGCATGCTGAACGGCCATGATGGAGGAATAGCAATCAAATTGTGCGTAGGCACATGTTGCTGTCTGGCGAAGAATTGGCACCCTGGACACTTGCGAACGATCTCCTCTGCGTCTTGTAAGGCTGTAGGCCAGTAGAAAGCTGCTCTGAACGCCTTCCCGACCATTGTGCGTGATCCTGCGTGATTCCCGCATGCGCCGTCGTGTATCTCTTGTAGGATTCCTTTGCCTCTTGCTCTTGGTACACACCGCATAGCAATGTTGTTGTATAGTGCTCTCCTGTATAGCTGATCTCCAATTAGGAGATAATTCTTTGATCTTCACAAGATTTGCTCAGCTTCTGTCTTGTTTAGAGGTAGAGCCTTGTTCTTGATGTACTCGATGAAGGGGATGCGCCAGTCTTCCTCGATGATTACGACCTCTCGATCTGGTCCATGATCTTCATTGTTGGCAAGAGTTGACTTCTCAAAGTCGATCGTCCTCTTGTGGAGTTCCTGAATGAAAACTCCCGCTGGGACTTCTGCCCTGGTGGACCCCAACTTGGATAATACGTCAGCGGCAACATTGTCGTCACGGACTACCCAATGATACTCGATGCCTGTGAATTTGTTCTCCATCTTGCGTACTTCCTCGCAGTAAGCATCCATGTTATCCTTCTGGCGATCCCAGTCCTTGTTGCAGTGGTTGATGACGACAGAAGAGTTGCCGTAGACCATCAATCGCTTGATTCCTGGGGAAATCGCCAGTCGTAACCCATGTAGCAATGCTTCGTACTCTGCTTCGTTGTTGGACACCTTCCAGAAGATTTGCAGAATGTACTTGAGTTGATCGCCTTTGGTTGAGATGAAGTGTACTCCCGCGCCGGCGCCTTCGAGCTTCAGAGAGCCGTCGAAGTACATAATCCAATGCTCAGGTCTGCCGACCGGGATATCAACTTGATTTTCGCGCATTCAGCCATGAAGTCTACCAGGACCTGCGACTTGATGGCCTTCTTGGATTTGAACTCGATGCTGAGTCCTCTGAGCTTGACTGCCCACTTTGAAATTCACCCGGTGGTGTCCGGGTTATGTAAGATTTCTCCCAGGCCAAAGTCCGTGACAACTGAGATGGTGTATGTGTCGAAGTAGTGGCGCAACTTCCTTGATGTGATGAGTAGTGCGTAGAGTAGTTTCTGTACCGCCGGGTACCAGGCCTTGGACTCCGTAAGGACTTCACTTGACGAAGTACACCGGTCTCTGTACAGGGTATGCATGATTGTCTTCAGGCCTCTCGACGACCAGCGCTGTACTCACCACATTGGTGGTTGCTGTGATGTAGAGTAGCAGCTCTTTGTCATCGTCATGTGGAGCGGTAAGTATTGGCGGTTTTTGCAGGTGCTGCTGAAGATCCTTTAATGCTTGCCGCCGCCTCCTCCGTCCATTGGAAGTTTGGAACTTGTCTCCCTTCTTCAAGAGCTTGAAGAAGGGTAGTCCTCTCTCTTCGAGTCGTGAGATGAAACGATGTAGTGCCGCCATGCACCCAGTAAGCTTCTAGATGTCTTTGATCATCTTTGGAGCCTCCATAGCAGTGATAGCGTTGATCTTCTCCGGGTTAGCCTCAATGCCTCGGTGACTGATGATGAACCCGAGTAGTTTCCCAGAGGGTACTCTAAAGATGCACTTCGTTGGGTTGAGCTTCCAGTGCCACTTCCGCAGGGATGTGAAAGTTTCTTCCAGGTCCGCGATGAGATCGTCGGGATTCCTAGTCTTTACAACCACGTCATCCACGTATGCTTCTACATTGCGGTGTAGTTGCTTCTTGAGGCAAAGCTGGATAGTGCGCTGATAAGTCGCTCCGGCGTTTTTCAACCTGAAGGACATTGTAGTGTAGGCGTAGGCCCCGTAGGGAGTGATGAACGCCGTCTTGATCTGATCCTCCTCTTTCAGTGATATCTAGTGATATCCTGAGTAGCAATCAAGAAAGCAAAGCAGAGCGCAGCCAGCAGTAGAGTCGATGACTTGGTCGATGCGCGGGAGCCCAAACGGGTCCTTGGGGCAGTGCTTGTTCAAGTCGGTGTAGTCGACGCATATCCTCCACTTGTTGTTTATTTTCTTTCGTACTAGGACTGGATTTGCTAGCCAGTCAGGATGAAAGACTTACTTGATGAATCTAGCGGCGAGTAGTTTCGCCAGCTCCTTCTTGATTGCATCCCGCTTGTCGGATGCAAATCGTTGTAGTCGTTGCTTCTTAGGGGTAGGTTTGGGGTCGACATTTAAGCTGTGCTCGATCAGGTTCCTTGGCACTGTTGGCATGTCCGCGGGTTTCCACGCGAAGATGTCGTGGTTAGCTTGCAGGAACCTGACAAGCGCGTCTTCCTATTTGGGAGTCAGGCCACCCCCGATCTTGGTGGTCTTGGACTGATCGCCTTCCATCAACTCTGCGTCCTTTGTTGCCACGTCGTCGGGGGTAGTCGCCTTGAGTGGCCCTGACTCCTTTGTAGGAATCTCGAGCTCTGTCTTCCTTAGCTTTTGGGTGGCTGCGAAGATTTGAGCCATAGAGTTCGGCACCTGAGTGGTGGCGGCGAACTCTATAGCTTCTCTGTCGCAGTCATATGATCGCCTCAAGTCGCCACTGGAGGGAGATGACGCCCTTGGGTCCTGGCATCTTGAGGACGAGGTAGACGTAGTGGGGTATGGCCATGAACTTGGCCAATGCAGGGCATCCGAGTATGGCTTGATACAAAGTTTCAAAGTCTGCCACCTCGAACTTGACGTACTCTGTCCTGTAGTTCTCCGGAGTGCCGAATGTTACTGGTAATGTGACTTGGCCCAATGGGAGACTGCCATTACCAGGAACGATGCCGTAGAATGGGGAGTCTGTGGGTGTGAGCAGCTTCTCGATGTCGAGACCCATCCTCTTCAGAGTGCCGGAGAATAGTACGTTCAGCCCGGCGCCGCCGTCGATGAGCATCTTGGTGAGCTTTGACCCCGCCGCCGTGGGATCCAGGACGAGTGGTAATTGTCCTGGTTCATCGTAGCTGTTCCACTAGTCCTCTCTTGAGAAGGTAATTCAGACCTCTGAGTACTTTAGGTACCGTGGAACAGCTGGCTCGACTGCCATGATGTGGGGTATGGCGAGCTTGTGGTTCCTCTGAGTTGGGAAACCATAGTCATCTCCGATGATGACCATGAGAACTTGGTCCGCCTTTTGGAAGCGGGAAGTCTCGTTGTCTTCATCGTCGTCGTCCGCCTTTTCCTTGTTCTTGGCGGCAGGGTCGAGTGGTTCTCTTGCTGGTTTCTTCTTGCCCTTTTCTTCACGCGGCTGTTGAGTGTAGGCACGTTGGAGATCGTAGCATTGGCCCATGGTGTGCTTATGCTTTGGGTGCATTGGGCACGGCCTATCCATGATCTTCTCCACGTCGGTATTGCTAGGGTAGTTCTTCTTCTGGCTTCTCATGCCGCTATCCAATGTTGCAACTGTATCGTCGGGCTTGCGCTTGTTGTGCTGATAGTTTTGGGCTTTAGGGTTTCCCTTCTCCTTGCCCTTGGGGGGACCGTACTTTTCAAGGTCACGGTCCTCCTAATCAGCCCATGCTTCGACTTGACTATGTAGAGCTTCCAGGGTCTTGGGGCGATGCAGGTCGAACTGCCTGTCGAAGTATCGGTTGGTGATGCCGTTCTGAAATAGATCGATGCAATCGCGATCAGATATGTCCACCGCCAGGGTCTTGATTTCCATGAAGCGGCGCATGTACTCACGGAGGTTTTCATTGTGGTGCTGCTTGCACATGGCCAGATCATGACGGGTCTTGGGTCGGTTGAAGGTGCCCTAGAAGTTCGCTACGAACATCTTCTTCAATCGCTCCCACGAGTCGATGGATTGCCATGGTAGGTTCTCGAACTATGTGATCGGGGCGGGCTCGAGTGCTAGTGGGAAGTACCGACACTTGATTGCACTATTGCCGCCCACGCATTCGATGGATGTAGAGTAGATGCGCAGCCATGACTCAGGGGAGGTCTTGCCGTCGTATTTCTCAAAGCCTGCTGGCTTAAAAGGTTGTGGATATGATGCCATTCTGATGTCTCTGGAGAACATCGGGTACTCGTCGTCCTCTTCCTTGTAGCCTCACTCTTCGTCACGCCTTCTGGAGTCGATGATGGATAATGCCTCGCGATTGGCGTTGATGGTTCTTCTTAGATCGTCGTTGTTTGCCGCCCGGTGTGAGGATGAGGCCCGAGCTCCTTCGTTGCGACTGGCATTGGGCCATGGCTGGTCTCGTCCAGTCGCACAATTGTCCTCTGGGCGATTTGGCACTACGTCTCTTCCATGGCTTGTGCCTCTTTCGCGATGTGCGCCTCCTTCATGGTTTGCGCCTCCTAGGCGGCTTGGAGCCGCCGTTTGGAGTTGTTTATCTCGTCCGCGGTGGCGGGCGCTGCTGTTGACTTCTTCGCTAGCGGCTGGCCGCTCACTGCGGGTCGATGAGGTGGCGAGTGCTTTGTCAAGAGTATGGATCATGGCATTGATCCGCCAGAGTGCGGCTGCCGAATGGGGAGTACGCGGCAAGCTGCGGATGTGGTAAGCAATCTCCATGGCGTTGGCCATGGGGGAGTCGTAGCAAGCCACCCTTGTGAATTCATGCGCGAGGTTGCGCCCGGCGAGTCGGTGATCGTGGGCGTCCAGGCGTCGCAGAGCTCTCTGGTTGTTTTTGGTTACCCTTGCCACTTCTTGATGTGTTGTTTCTCCGTCAGGCGCGAGTTCGTCTTCGGAGATATCAGCCTCTAGCTTGAATGCCCAAGCCGGGTCATCTTCTTCTGCGAAGACCTCAGCATTGGCGTCAGCGTTCGGATCAGCTACGGCTGCTCCTCCGGTGTCAGCCATGAACACCTGTCGACTTGGCTCGACAGAGTCAATAGTCGTTGGGGTGAGGAGTTCTGTGGTGCTCTCCTCGTCTCCTTCTAACGGTGTGCCGTGTTGGAACGGCAGGTCGTCAGTAATGTCGAACCCAAAGAGTACAAAGACCTGGCAGGACTCGTAGATTTCTCGGGGTGTCTTGTCTCTTGGGTACATGACTCTTCCTTCTGACGTGGCGTGGATCACCAGGTCTTGCCCGCCGTCTACTTGTAGATCTTCTTCGTCCGAGTCCGAGTTGTACACGGGGTTCACCTCCGAGTAGGAGTTAGCGTGACCTGGCGTGACTTGGACTGGGATGTCCCGTTCTGAGTCTAGAGCGGACTCGAATTGGCTCTGCAATGCCTCGCAATAGATGTGGGTTGAGTTGTGGAGTCCAAACGGGAATTGGGGTGGGAGGGTTGCCGTAGTCGTAATCGACTCGGACTCATGCCTGCGGACAGTGTCTGTGAGTGTCATCTCGCCGAGTTGATCAGCCAGATCTTCCATGACGTGCGCTGGTTCTTCCTTCTTCTCCAGGGGCGTCTCGAGGTAGCTGTAGAAACCACTCGAGCCGTCAGCGACATAGACCCAGGAGCCAAAGTTGAACTTGGTGCCTTCCCGAGGCGCTTCCGATTGGATGTAGGTCACCATTGCGTTCTACACGGGATCTTCGAGGAAAACCCCTACCTGGCGCGCCAGATGTCGATGTTCTACCGTCGATCCTACCGAGGGATACCCCGAGTAGTAGAGTTCAGGTGGGGTTTCGCCGAGATCAGGAACGCAAAGGCCAAGCAACTCAGGATTTTAGACAGGTTCGGGCCGCCGAGATAGCGTAATACCCTACGTCATGTGTATTCTTTGGAGGGGGTCCTTGCCCAGCCTTATATACACGGCGAGCAAGGTTACAAGGTCGGTTCCGAGTAGAATCCTAACCTATTACAACTTGTAGAGTGCTTTACAAGTCAATCTGAGTAGTTTACAAGTCATACGACTAGTTTCCATAACAAGGAGAGTCCTTACAGTACTCTACTCGTAGTCTTCACGCTTTGTATGACTCCTTCAGAGATTATCCATGAGTCCTTGTAGGCCCATGGTCGTACCTCCAACAGCTGGTCGTGGTCATGGAGCTGGCTTTCGCAATTTTGGTGTACCTCATATGCAGCCACAATTTTATGGCCATGCATGTCGTGTTCCTATTGTAGGGGCCGCTTGTTTTGATGGTGATGCTGAATTTGATTATCAAGATGACAATAGAGCAGGGCGCTATGGTAACCGTGGTGGTTACGATGATCATGGAGGTGCTCCCTTTGGTCACTTTGGTGCTTTTGGTGACCACCAATTTGTTGGTAATGATGGCCATCGTGACCGACGTCGTGGTGATCATGAACGTCGCCGTAATGATGACGGTTTGCGCAAAGTTAAGGTGAACTTACCTACATTTAATAGCAAGGGAAATGCTGATGCTTATTATGAGTGGGTGACCAAGGTGGATTAGATTTTTTTATTTATATGAATACCTAGCTGAGAAGAAAGCAAAATTGGCAGCAATTGAATTCAAAGGTTATGCCAGGTGGAATCAAGTACGTGCAGAATTCCATCGTGTGGGACAAGATCATATCACTTGGGAAGACATGAAGAGGGAAATGAGATGTTGTTTTGTTCCTGCGTATTATTTTCGTGACTTGCATTTGCGGCTGAAACGCCTTATGCAAGGTGATCGAAGCGTTGATGTGTATTTTCAAGAAATGAAAATGTGCCTCCTTCGTACAGGGATAACTGAGGATGAAGAATCCACTATGGCTCGTTTCTTGGTTGGACTAAATAAGACAATTCATAACAAAGTGGACATGACCAGCTACACCAATCTCACAGAATTGGTGCATTTTGCTAAAAGGGCTGAACGAAAGTTGGCTGATTCTTATAATAAATGTCATGTCTCATTTTCCCCTAATAATTGTAATACTCCATGGCGCAACCAACAACAGCAAGGTTCAGGGTCACGCACACCTTCCTCTTGTGCACCTTTTACTCCTCATTCAGTTTCTACACCAACAAAACAAACTGAGGTAAAAGGTAAGGCTGTTGGCTCTAGTCAATCAAGCTCCTCCACTGCTCCAACCAAGAAGAAGACAAGTAAAATTGAATTTTTTAAGTGTGGTGGCCATGGGCATAAGCAGGCTGAATGTCCCAATCGGCGTGTTATTCTCACACTTGCAGATGGTTCTTATGACTCGCAAAGTGAAGAGGAGGATGGCAACCGTGACACATTTTTACATGAGGATAATTTGGAAACTTTTGAGTATGAAGCCGAAGATGGTGAATGTGAGTTAGGCTTAAATTGTTTAGCACTTGAGCCTATTCATTACATTGGTGAGCAGCAGATGCTGCAGCCTATTGTTTCTCGCTTGACAGAGGAAATTACTTGTGCTGATTTTGATGTCCTGCTTGCTGATTCTGATGATTTGGACACTCATATTTCTCCACGAGAAGATAGCCTCAGTGAACCTGCTACTGATCCTTCAAAGAGTACTCTTATAACCTTATTGGCTACTCCCTGTCACAATTTTAGCAGCCAACAAGGCACTACTCCACATGATGCACCATATCAAGTAGTCCCTGAAGTCATTTGTGCTCCAGAATCTGGTCTTGAACTGCCATTATTTCCATTGGCATATGATAAGTCAAATGCCTCAGAGCCCAATTATCACTCGCTGCACCCTGAATATTTATCATCTAATTTTGGTTGACTACATCATTCTTTGGTGGTACGTCGTGTTCTTTCAACACAATTCATTGCAGCTGAACAAGGGTAGCGACATAACTTGTTTCAATCACGGTGCAAAATCAAAGGATAGGTTTGCCGGCTCATAATTGATGGTGGGAGCTGTAACAATATTGTTCGTGCCATGCTTGTTGAAAAGCTTGGTCTACAAACATGTCGGCACCCACATCCGTACCATATGCAATGGTTGAATAATTCTGGAACGGTGAAGGTATCCTCTATGGTCAGGTTATCATTCTCTATTGGTGACTATCATAACGAGGTGGATTGTGACATTGTTCCTATGCAAGCATGCCACTTACTATTGGCTCATCCTTGGCAATTTGATGTTGATTCTATGCACTTTGGTCGCTCAAACAAGGACTCATTTATTCACATAGACAAGAAGGTGGTCCTTGTCCCATTAGCTCCTGAAGATATACATGCGTCTGATGTTGCTCGTATGAAACGAGAGGAGAGTGAAAAGAGAAAAATGAGTGACATACGGAACAATAGTAAGGGAGAGAATCCTAAACCATCCCACTCCATAAAGCCCATAGAAAACAAAATAGTGCCACAACATAATGAGTGTTTATTGGTGAGCAAGAGTGATTTGCGAGAAGTGAGAAACACAACATCCCCATTCTATGTGCTCCTATACAAGGATGTTTTGGTTTCAACTAACAACTTACCCTCAACATTGCCTAGTGTTGTTCTTGATTTATTGCAGGACTTTGAAGATGTATTTCCTGATGAGGTACAGTCTGGCGTTCCTCCCATACGTGGCATAGAACACCAAATTGATTTGGTACCTGGTGCTACCCTTCCAAATCGCCCAGCATACCGTACAAACCCCGACGAAACAAAAGAAATTCAGCGACAGGTAAAAGAACTTTTAGACAAAGGGTACGTTCGAGAATCTCTTTCTACTTGTTCTGTTCCAGTACTTTTGGTTCCTAAGAAAGATGGTTCGTGCCGAATGTGTGTTGATAGTCGGGCTATTAATGCTATAACTATTAGATATCATCACCCTATTCCTCGACTTGATGATATGTTAGATGAATTATGTGGTTTAGTTATTTTCACCAAAATTGATTTACGCAGCGGCTATCATCAAATTCGCATGAAAATTGGTGATGAATGGAAGACAGCTTTTAAGACAAAATTTGGTTTATACGAATGGCTTGTGATGCCCTTTGGTTTGTCAAATGCTCCTTCTACTTTTATGTGTTTAATGAATCATGTTTTGAGGGCGTTTATTGGCAAGTTTGTAGTTGTATATTTTGATGATATCTTGATCTATAGTAAATCTTTTGATGAGCATATGGATCATATCCTCCAAGTACTTGCTATTTTGAGAGCTGAAAAGTTGTATGGGAATATTGCTAAATGCACTTTTTGCACAGATCGTGTTGTTTTTCTTGGTTTTGTTGTGACTGCACAGGGCATCCAAGTTGACGAGGAGAAGGTCAAAGCAATAAAGGATTGGCCTACACCCGAAAATGTGAGTCGAGTTTGAAGTTTCCATGGCCTTGCAGGTTTCTATCGAAGATTTGTCAAAGATTTTAGCACAATTGCTGCACCACTAAATAACTTGACAAAGAAGGATGTTCCATTCTTGTGGGGAGATGAACAAGACAAAGCCTTCCAAGAACTAAAAGAAACCTTTGTGAGGCGCCACTCCTACAACTACCAGATTTTGATAAGAATTTTGAGATTGAGTGTGATGCAAGTGGTATTGGCATTGGAGGTGTGCTAATTCAAGAAGGTAAACCTGTTGCTTACTTTTCTGAAAAACTAAATGGTCCACATGTTTATGCCTTAGTTCGAGTCTTAGAAACATGGCAACATTATTTATTTCCTAAAGAATTTGTCATACACTCTAATCATGAAGCTTTAAAATATCTCAAAAGTCAAGGTAAATTAAACCGTCGGCATGTAAAATGGATTGAGTTCATTGAAAATTTTCCATATGTTGTAAAGCATAAGAAAGGTAAAGATAATATTGTTGCAGATGCTTTGTCAAGAAGATGTGCATTGGTTACTCAACTTGATGCAAAGGTTCTTGGTTTGGAATTAATTAAAACACTTTATTCTACTGATTCAGATTTTAAAGATGCTTTCTCTAAGTGCGTATCTAGAAAAGGTTGGGAAAAATTCTATGTGCATGATGGATTCTTATTCCGAACTAACAAGCTATGCATTCCAGCTTGCTCTGTTCGACATGTTCTTTTGCAGGAGGCACATGCTGGTGGGTTAGCTGGCCATTTTGGTGTGAAGAAGACACTAGACATGCTTGCTGACCACTTCTTTTGGCCACATATGAGACGTGATGTCCAACTTGATAGAGCTGAAGTGCCCGATCTTTCGATGAATGGATAAATTCGATTTGGTGGAAGTATACCCTCACGATCCGACTACGACGAGCGAACCCAAAGCGCCAATGCAATCGCTGAACCAACTCCCTGGGTTACTGAACTTGTTCCAATCAAGATTAGCAACTTCCTGTATGCAATCAAAGAATGAACAAGAAAAAGGCGAGCAATCTTAATATCACTCGAAGGTGGGGTTCTGAATCACACGAGGACAACACGTGTTTGTGCGTCTTCGGTGTAGCTAAAGCTAGATGTAAAACAAAACTCAAGTGTTCTTAGCGGTGGCCAGGGGGTATATGATAGGTGGAGGATGACCAAAGGGGTGCTGGGTCGTGCTCCAACCCTAGGACGCGTCCCTAATGGACCCAACTTGATACACGGCCCGTGGGCCAAAATAAGGTGGCGTAGCACCTGGACAAAAAAACCTTCGGTCAAAGATTTGACGTTTGCGGCAGCGTCAAGGCAGATATGGACATGAGGCTGGGTCCATATGAATGTAGACTTCATAAGCTTTCCATCAAGTACTTGAACGCCCCAAACGGAGTCGGGATGAAGTCGTGGCAGCCGTCGAAATTCAGGACTTTCCTACAGTCCGAATCCAGTGTTTCCAAAACGTGTTGGATTCAATCTCTTTATTTCCTTAAGCCAAAAGTGACGTGATAGCCTAGTGGAAAACGTGGGAATACTTGGACTTGGTCCCCAATCATCCTCTTTGGTCCTCCATGCCTTCCTTGTATGTTTAACACTCTTCATGTGTGTCATGTCCTCATCATCCTCCCCTTCTTGACGAAAAGCCATCCTCGCCGTCAATTGTACTTGAAACAGGTCCTGCATAACACAAAGGAGAATGGGGTTTCGAAAATCAAGGAAACCAAAAATATTAAGAGGAGGGATGTCACTATGTTTCCGATTGGCGAAAGTGTCATCTCGCATAGAACATTTAGCAAGCATGTATGCTTCTTGATCGGGCGACACACGATGTTTTTCAACGCGATCCTGCACAAGATTAGTACCAACAAAAGACAGAGTAGGCATAGATAGCAACCAGCAAGGCTCCCCTTCTTTATAGTAAACTTGTTTCATGAAAATAGAACTAGAGGAATGTAAACTAGAATGTGTAGTATGGCTGTCCTCTAATTGATCATAATCTTTCACAACAAAAGGAGTACTCATATCGCAACCAATGTAGACTCTTTGTATCATATACTGTCCTCTGTTGTCATATTTGCCAATAACATGATAAGTGTGTTTAGCAAACCAAGGCAAATCAGCATTGTGAAATAGTCTCTCTTGCAAACAATCTAGATTACACAAATAATCAAATTCAGTGTAACCCAAAGTATGTAAAGAAGACAACAATCTTAGCTCATCATTTGCGCTAGCAATATGCATAACATGTTTATTTTCAGTACAAATGGTTGGTTCCAAAACATGTAGAACTGAAGCATGATCGACCAATTCATCTTTATCACAAGGAACAACAAGCACATCATCATGTGACAAAGATTCGTCAAGAGATGGTTCCACTAACAATTGCTCTATGATAGCATGAGGTGTGGAAAAATTCAGCACATCAGAAGTGGTCTCACCATCCGTGAGTGGAGCACCTGTGGTTGAGGCGCTGTAGGTGTGGTCGTCCTCTCACGCGGTGTAGCGCTAGGCGTGGATGGCGCAAGGAGAGCAGGATCTACACTGGATGCCGGGCTTTGTCCTGCAAAAGAGTTAGTATATGTCGTAGAGCGGCATCCCTGCACTTCACGTTCAGCTTTGCAAGCATATTCAAGCAATGTGGGCATATCAACATAATCTTTATAATCAAGTATGTCCTGAATTTCGCGGTTCAAACCACCACAAAAACATGCCATAGCAGCGTCATCCGTCTTAAACAAACCACAACGAATCATACCTTTTTGCAGCTCCTGGTAATAGTCCTTAACAGATTGTTGACCTTGCTGAAATCGCTGCATTTGTTTAAGCAAATCTCGGGCATAAATGAAGGTACAAAGCGATGTCGTATAGCAGCTTTTAATTGAGCCCAAGTGGTTGGAATAGCCGTGGGATGTTTTAGCTTATATTCACGCCACCACATTGAAGCAAAATCAGTAAATTCACTAATAGTAGCTGTAACTTGCGAATTAGCAGGAATGTCATGGCATGAAAAATTATGTTCTACCTCTAATTCCCAATCAAGATATGCAGCAGGATCATATTTTCCATTATAAGATGGAATTTTAAATTGAATCTTGGCAAATGAATCATTATGCGGATGACGTACCACACGACGGGCATGACCGTGGCGTTCTCCATCCTCCTGCTCCGTGTCACCACCATAACCCCTCTCTAATTCCGTGAGCGTTGTATCGTCGTCTCCTGACATGGTTAGCGCAAACACAAAACAAAAAAACAATCCTAGGACAACAAAGGTGTGTATGTGTGTGTATGAGATGCTCACAAAGATGTTGCAATCAAATTCTTATCCGTTCTTACCAAGCAACAGGGGCGAACTGCAAGCAACAAGTAGCACCTGCGAAAGATTGGAGCAGCGATTGCCTGGAGAAACAAAGTCGGCTCGTCGTAGGAATATGTGTAGTTCTGGGTAGGCTGCACTCAAATCAAGGATTAGCACAATCAAACAATAATGCAAAGTTGAATTATTGTGCCAAACACGTTACGAAGTGCTGGAACCAAGTGCTCTGAGTAGGGGGGCGATCAGGGGGAATGAGGAAACATGGGGTTTCGGTTTGCTGTTGTTGTCTAACGCCTTGGTGTCCTGCGTGAAGACAGGATGACCGAGTCTGCCCCAAGAAAGAGTCCCAATCAGGTAACCTTGGTTCTTTCTTTTTCTTTTCTTTTCTTTTCGTTTCTTTTCTCTTCTTCTTCTTTTTCTATTTTTCTCTCTCTTTCAAGTAGCACAAGTATGAAGCTTTTGCAACAATAGATAACAAGCTACTTACAGCAAGTAAAATGATTACTCGGTAAGGGTGATGCAGCAGCAACGTCAAATAAGTGGTTGTTTGCAAAATCAGCAGATACGCAAATCTCTAAGACGATTGCGAAGCGCTCAGAATGAGTTTGGAACCAAGGTCAGATCTGTTGGAACAAGCACAATTCAAGGTTTTCAGATTGTATTTAAACACTCAATTCAGACATCGAACAAAGGTAGTATGGCGATCAGCACGGGGGTGGCGCGTGGTGTGGAAGGGGAGGGCAGTCTGGTGGGGGGGGGGGGGGCGATCTGCATCAGAGGAGCGACGGCTTGTGGAAGGGAGTGGGTGATCTGCAGGGGGGAAAACAAAATGGCGGCGGCGGCAAGAACACAAGTAACCAGCAACAATTGAACATGTAAAGCACACTTGATAGAGCTGAAGTGCCCGATCTTTCGGTGAGTGGAGGTAAATTCGATTTGGTGGAAGTAGACCCTCACGATCCGACTACGACAAGCGAACCCGAAGCGCCAATGCAATCGCTGAACCAACTCCCTGAGTTATTGAACTTGTTGCAATCAAGATCATCAACTTCCTGTACGCAATCGAAGAACGAACAAGAAAAAGAAGGCGAGCAATCTTAATATCACTCGAAGGTGGGGTTCTGAATCACACGAGGACATCACGTGTTTGTGCGTGTTCGGTGTAGCTAAAGCTAGATGTAAAACAAAACCCAAGTGTTATTGGTGGTGGCCAGGGGGATATGATAGGTGGAGGACGACCAAAGGGGTGCTGGGGTCGTGCTCTAACCCTAGGACGCGTCCCTAATGGACCCAACTTGATACACGGCCCGTGGGCCAAAATAAGGTGGCGCAGCACCTGGACAAAAAATCCTTCAGTCAATGATTTGACGATTGCGGCCACGTCGAAAGCGATATTGACATGAGGCCAGATCCTTATGAAAGTAGACTTCATAAGCTTTCTATCAAGTACTTGAACGCCCCTAACAGAGTCCGGATGAAGTCGTGGCAGCCGTCGAAAGTCAGGACTTTCCTGCAGTCCGAATCCAGCGTTTCCAAAATGTGTTGGATTCAATCTCTTTATTTCCTTAGGACAAAAGTGACGTGATAGCCTGGTGGAAAACGTGGGAACACTTGGACTTGGTCCCCAATCAAGCTCTTTGGTCCTCCATGCCTTCCTTGTATGTTTAACACTCTTCATGTGTGTCATGTCCTCATCACAACGACATGTTGAGCGTTGCATAACATGCTTGAAAGCCAAGTCCCGCTTTAATCCACATGGTTTATACAATCCATTACCAATTCCAAAAGTACCTTGGGAAGATATATCCATGGATTTTATTTTGGGGTTACCATGGACTCAGAGGGGGAGTGATTCCATTTTTGTTGTTGTTGATCGTTTCTCTAAGATGGCCCATTTTATTCCATGTCACAAGAGCAATGATGCTTCACACGTTGCTGATTTGTTTTTCAGGGATGATAGAGCTGGAGTGCCCGATCTTTCGGTGAGTGGAGATAATTTCGACTTGGTGGAAGTAGACCCTCACGATCCGACTACGACGAGCAAACCCGAAGCGCCAATGCAATCGCTGAACCAACTCCCTGTGGTTACCGACCTTGTTGAAGCAAGATCAGCCTGATCACAAAGATCAATTCATGTACACAATCGAAGAACGAACAAGAAAAAGAAGGTGAGCAATCTTAATATCACTCGAAGGTGGAGTTCTGAATCACACGAGGACAACACCTATTTGTGCGTGATCGGTGTAGCTAAAGCTAGATGTAAAACAAAACTCGAGTCTAGAAATAAAAGAGGGGTCTATCTAAATAGGGGGCGCAGCCCCTAGGGCCGGCGTGTAGGGGAATCCCACGCCCAAGGGGGGTGGGGGCACGCCCAAGGTGGGCCCCACCAGTCAGGCGCCCCCACCTGGGACTCCCTGTTGGGCCAGCTTCTATTCTTCTGGGCCTTCGTTCTTCAGCAGCATGACGAAGCTCAATTCTCTCGCACGGGCCAGAGTAATTGGCCCAGGTGGAAGTGGCGCCTGGGCTTCTAGAACTGGAGGTGGCGCCTGAGTTGAAAGTGGCGCCTGGACTGGTGTTGCTGGTGTAGAATCACTCCTGTTGTCGTTGATGTCCTCATCAAGGGAGTGCCGAAGACTATTTTCAGATCAGGATGCCAAATTCCTTAGCTACTTTTGGAAGACATTGTGGGCTAAACTTTGCACCAAATTGTTATTTTCTACCACTTGTCATCTGCAAACCGATGGTCAAACAGAGGTTGTCAACAGTACTTTGTCAACAATGCTAAGAGTTGTATTGAAAAGGAATTTGAACATGTGGGAACAATGCCTTCCCCATGTTGAGTTTGCTTATAACACGGCAGTACATTCAACAACAAATTTTTGTCCCTTTGAAATTGTTTATGGTTTTAAGCCACATACACCCATGGATCTTTTGCCCTTACATTGCAAGAACAAGTGAACTTAGATGCGATCAAGAGATCAGAGAAGATTAAAAAACTACATGAGGAGACAAGGAAGATGATGAGGACATGACACACATGAAGAGTGTTAAACACACATGGAAGGCATGGAGGACCAAAGAAGTTGATTGGGGACCAAGTCCAAGTGATCTCACGTTCTCCACCAGGCTATCACGTCACTTTTGGCCTAAGGAAATAAAGATATTGAATCCAACACGTTTTGGAAACGCTGGATTCGGACTGCAGGGAAGTCCTGACTTTCAACGGCCGCCACGATCTCATCCGGACTCCGTTTGGGGCGTTCAAGTACTTGATGGAAAGCTTATGAAGTCTACTTTCATATGGATCCGGACTTATGTCCATATCCGTTCCGAGGCGGCCGCAATCGTCAAATCATTAAACTAAGGTTTTTCTATCCACGTGCTGCGACACCTTATTTTGGCCCATGGGCTATGTATCAAGTTGGGTCTATTAGGGACGCGTCCTAGAGTTCGAGCATGACCCCAGCACCCCATTGGTCGTCCTCCACCTCTCATATACCCCCTAGCTGCCACCAAGAAGTCTTGAGTTTTGTTTTACATCTAGCTTTAGCTACACCGAACACGCACAGATACGTGCTGTCCTCGTGTGATTCAGAACTCCACCTTCAAGTGATATTAAGATTGCTCACCTCTTTTTCTTGCTCGTTCTTTGATTGCGTACAGGAATGGATCTTCGTGATCAGGCTGATCTTGCTTCAACAAGGTCGGTAACCACAGGGAGTTGGTTCAGCGATTGCATTGGCGCTTCGGGTTTTGCTCGTCGTAGTCGGATCGTGAGGGTCTACTTCCACCAAATTGAATTTACCTCCACTCACTGAAAGATCGGGCACTTCAGCTCTATCAAGTGGTATCAAAAGTCCAGGTTGATCGGTGAGTTTTATCGAGTGTTGTTCCTTTACCTACAGTCCACAAAAACTAAAAAAAATTCAGGTTAGATCATTGTCCCAACACCATTCTTCGCCTTGCACTTTCTTTCAATAATTTGCTGTTGTTGAATTTGTGTGCTTCGCGTTCAATTGTTGCTGGTTACTTTGTGCTTCCGCCGCCACCGCCGCCACCTCCCGCCGCCGCTGCCACCACCACACGCCGCCGACGCCGCTGCTCTGCATCTTCACCACAAACCCTACAACCCCATGCCGCTCATCCGAGTCCTACTCGGTTCGGCCGCCGCGCGTTCGTAGTTTGGAAAGAGATAGAAAAGAAAAAGAAATGAAAAAAAGGAAAGAAAAAAAGGAAATAAAAAAAGGATAGTTTTGAAAAGAAAGAAAAAGGAAATAATAAAAAAAAGGAATCAACAGTTCGGTTTTCGTTTGGAAGTTTCTTTTTGGCAGTTTCGAACACCTTCACAAAAATAGCCATAACTTTTCGCTCGGATCTCCGATTTCAGCGTTCTTTTTTTTTCCGGAAACCTTATGAAATTTCAGCACTGGGTGTAGTCCGTTTCGAGGCCAAAAAACGCCGTTTACATAGCGTAACGTGGCCCAGGGAGATTTTCTGTTTCTGCATCCCACTTCCTTGTTACCTTTGCTCGACCCATAGCGCGTGGCACTTGTTTCCAGCAGCTTTGTTACGTGTTTAGCACTATAATTCAGCTTTGCATTATTGATTGATTGTACTAATCCTTGACTGGAGTGCAGCCTACCCAGAACTACACATATTCCTACGATGAGCCGACTTTGTTTCTCCAGGCAATCGCTGCTCCAATATTTCGCAGGTGCTACTTGTTGCTTGCAGGTCGCCCCTGTTGCTTGGTAAGAATGGATAAGAACTTGATCGCAGCATCTTTGTGAGCTTTTCATACACACCTTTGTTGCCGTAGGATTTGTTTTTGTGTTTGCGCTAATCATATCAGGAGACGATGACACGGAATTGCAGAAGGGCTATGGTGGTGACACGGAGCAGGAGGATGGAGAACGCCGTGGTCGTGTCTGCCGTGTGGTATGTAATCCTATTCATGATTCATTTGCTAAGATTAAATTTAAGATCCGTTCTTATAATGGCAAATATGATCCTGCAGCATATCTTGATTGGGAATTAGAGGTTGAACAGATTTTTTTCATGCCATGATATTCCTGCTAGTGCACAAGTTAAAGCTGCTATTAGTGAATTTACTCTTTTTGCTTTAATGTGGTGGCGTGATTATAAGCTAAAACATCCCACGTCTATTCCAACCACTTGGACTCAATTAAAAGCTGCTATGCGACATCGATTTGTACCTTCATATTATGCCCGAGGTTTGCTTAGACAAATGCAGCGATTTCAGCAAGGTCAACAATCTGTTGAGGTTTGTTTGAGACGGATGACGCTGCTATGGCACGTTTTCGCGGTGGTTTGAACCACGAAAATCTGGACATACTTGATTATAATGATTATGTTGATATGCCCACATTACTTGAGTATGCTTGCAAAGCTGAACGTGAAGTGCAGGGACGCCGCTCGACGACATATACTAACTCTTTTGCAGGGCGAAGCCCGGCATCCAGCGTAGATCCTGCTCTCCCTACGCCATCCACGCCTAGCACTACACCGCATGAGAGGACGACCACTCCTACAACATCGTCGACCACAGGTGCTCCACTCACGGATGGTGAGACCACTTCTACTGTGCTGAACTTTTCCACACCTCATGCTATCATCGAGCAATTGTTAGTGGAACTATCTCTTGATGTATCTTTGTCACATGATGATATGCTTGTTGTTACCTGTGATAAAGATGATTTGTGTGATAATGCTTCTGTTGTACATGTTTTAAAATCACACGCTTGTGCTGAAATTCAACATGATAACATAGAGCAACTATCGAAAGAATCCTTACTAATTTTGCCTTTGTCAAAAGATCGTTTGCTTTATGTTCCTTGTGATAGAGAAGAGTGGTGTGATAGTGATTCTTCTATTCCTCTGCCACAATTGCTTCGAAATGATGATACACATGCTTTGGAGCCATATAATTCTGCTGAAAATAAAATGTTTGTTCCAATTACTTGTGCAACTGATGAACAAAAATTGCTATTTTCTTTAAATACTTTAGGTTATATTGAATTTGATGTTCTATGTAATCTAGTTTGTTTGGAGAAGAGATTTCTTGCATATCCCAAATTGCCATCCTTATCTAGCAATACATATCACTTCATTGGCAAATATAATCACAACGGAGAATATATGATGCATCGAGTTTATATTTGTTCAATCAGAAGAATATTGAGAAGAAATCTACTCAGTATGCAAAACAAGCAAACAAGGGTAAGAAAAAAGTTATTTTCCAACCAGGTGACCTCGTGTGGCTGCATTTGCGCAAGGATCGTTTTCCTCAACAACGCAAGAGTAAATTGTCACCTCGAGGAGATGGGCCGTTCAAGGTTATTGACAAGATCAATGATAACGCTTACAAAATTGAGCTCCCTCCTGAATATTCCAATGTGAGTGCAATATTCAATGTTAAAGATTTGCTTCCATTAGTTGGTGAGTCTGAGTCGAGGACAACTCCTTCTCAAGAGGGGGAGGATGATGAGGACATCCTTAGTATCGACACCACTGTTATAAGAAATAAGGATGCAACCAATATTGTGGGTCCAATTACATGAAAGAGGGCTAAACAATTACAAAAAGAAATTCACTCTCAGGTGAACGCTAACCTTGTTTTAATTAAAGACAATATTTCAAATTATTAGATACTTTCAAGTTGTTTCAATATTGTTAGGAATAGTGGCGTGTATGAAAATGCATGGGATGATGAAGGTTTTTGCCCTCCAGCACTGTGATGATCAGTTTGTTGTTTGACATACTCGTATTCAAGTACAAATATCATGGGAAGATTTATCCTACTACTTGGACGTGCTAGAGAGAATAAAAGGAAGAAGAACCGTTCAGCTACCAACGTGCAACTTAATTACTTTGTGATGACATCAGCAACAAATATTAACAGAAGCTATTTGCTCCTCACGTCCACAAGCAAGCAAGGAAGCACAAAAGCCATCCAGGACAAGAGAAGCTAAAGGAGCAAACTATTCAGCTTTCCCGTAATTGATTATTGTGTAAACTGAACACAAGCACTATCTCTATATGTATCCACGTACTAGAATGCATATGGGACTTTTTGGCTGCCATTTTTCAGAACAACTCATCTTTGAGATAATACACGTGAGTCTTGAGAGGCTTACAAACTTGTTCTTTCGATTCCTGAGGGAGTTGTAGAACGCCGAACTGCGGTTCACCCAGTTCGTGCCTTCACGTCTATACGGTGTGATTGCGTGGTCTGGCTTTGTCGGTTCGTGGAAGGGCGATTGTCTCAATTGTTCGTCGCGTTTGCAAGATCTCTCGGTGCGCAGCCTCGTCGTCAGGTCACGCAGTGACATTTATCAAGTTAGTGTGAGGATCCATCGAGAAGATCGGGCCACAAAAGTTGCTCTCGTGTATTTTGTACACGTGTGCACATCAACAAGAACTTGCATAAATGAAGCATAACAACTTAGAAACATAAAAGAACTTGATCCACAACTTAACCAACACTAAATTTAAATGACTTGCAGCCACCAAGGTTCACAAGAGTTTTTAAAACATAGGGCACAATAACATAATAAGCGTCTCAACTTCGAGATACATGACCAAAGGCCAACGATACAACTAGGCAACCTCCTAGCTCAAGGGAAGAAGTGCTCCGAAGCTCCCAAAAGAGCCTTGCGAGTGGTGCGCACGCAATTTAATTGGCGCACATGGAGCCCCATAGAGATGGGATTGTAGCTTCGTGTCTCCGCCCGAACCCAATTCACATGCGGAAAGCGATGGGAGGGAGGTGCATCTTCTTGTGGCGCAATGCTTGGCAACCTCTCAAGTAGAGCTTTTGGTGCCTTCCTCGTCCTCGCTTTAAATTCCACATCAACTCGGAAATCAATAAACCATCTCCTTGTCTCACCCAACTCCCACCTTGTGCTCTGATAGGTCCTCTCATAAGCGGAGATTGATTCCACCAAGTACTTCACAAGGGGAGATTCTTCCTCCGGTATGGCGACAAGGTAGAGATGTGCATCTTCGGGCGCTTGCATTGGGAGATAGGTGAAAGGATCCTCCCAAAGTTCCCGAAGAAGCTCATAGCGAAGTTGGTTAAGCACTCCATGGGCAACTTCTTGCACGGCCATCTCCGGAGAGGTCCCAACCGCTTGAAAAGCATAGGAAACACTCCCCGTCACCCTTCTCTCTCCAAGGGAAAATTCAAGCCATGTAGTCCACCATTCCAATCCCGCAACCCTGGGCATAGACCTCGTACTCGGGCTTAGAGACGGAGTTCGCCTTCCTCAACGCCTCAATGAGAAACGTGGGAAAGCCCTCCGTGTCCGAAGCGCAGGTCGCCATAACCAACGTTCCACGGACCATCTATCCCCACAAAAGACAAGAGAAGTTAAGAACACAATTATTAAGAAAGTGAAGCAAGAGAGAGAACAAGTTCTAAGATAGGAAGAAGATAGAAATAAAACCTTAAGTACCAAATTTTAATCCATGAATTCTAGTGTAAGTGGTCACATTTTATTTTGTTTTTATCCACCCCATTAAACAAGTTTTAGGTTCACTTTATGGAACCTTGCTCTGATACCACTTGTAAGAACCGCCCAATTTGAACTCGGATTAAGTGAATTGACGGTTATGCCAATAGGATAAGAGTCACCACTTACTCGCCTTGCGACGTGTCAAGTGTCAACTCACTCCTAACGATGCATAACTCTGTGCAATTCAACATAAAAGAGGACAAATACGGTAGTCCCGGTAGGTGTTTCGTAACACGCCCAAGATCAAGCACACTGTTGACGGCCACTATATGCCACTTTTGACCGTCAACCTTCCCAACTTAATAAAGAACTAAGTGATGCTCATATAACATTTTATTTAAACTAATGAGTTCCACAAGTTTTGTGCACCAATATGTTTTGTAAGGAAATATAGGTAATATGGTGCATAAATACCAACATCGGTGAAGTCATACAAGTGAAGGTTCATCCAGAGACAAAGGAGACTTGGACATGGTGCTAAAGTTATCCAAATATCATATTTGACAACCCCATGTCAAAGAGCTTTCCGAGACGATCGAAATGGACATTTGAATGATCCAATTCAGAGTCCGGACGAGAAAGTTACGCGTCCGGGAAGATCGTCGGCAAAACCCTCCCAGGCTGATCGGCCTAAGTCAAGCCGATCGGCCGGCACTAGACCTCCACTAAAGCACCTCAACCTTTGCAAGATGGCCTTAGGGAGTCACCAAAGGACCCCCAAGCATGGAATTGACAAGGATGAGTGAAGTTGAGACCGAAAGGTCTAAGACATGGAGTAGAAGGCCCACATGCAGCGACTAAACCAAACTTTTCGACCGGAACTGCCTCTTCAGACAACAAGCAAATGTCCACGAGCAGTGTCAGTGCAACGGAGGGCCGAGAGGGGCCAGAGCCAATTGGTGCACATATCATGGCGCAGCATCAATTCATCGAATGTAACTAACATTATCACGATATAGGATCGATTCACCTTTGGTTTATAAACCATTAATATGGTCATATTGGACCTGGTGATGTCCTCATCACCGGCCGGCCTACCCTAGGCGGACCGGCCTCTAACTATCAAGCGTGGATCGAACGCCACTAGAACCGACATTAGGAGAGCATCAGGACCGTCCACGAGAAAGACAGTGCCAAATGGCACCATCTCCAGGCCGAACGGGCTGAAGAAGGCTGGTCGGCCTATGACCAAGCCCGTTACTCCTCCCCTTTGGCGTGGAAGCTAAGCAAGTCCTTGGCGTCATCCTTACGCCTGATACCGCCCTTGGAAGGCTATAAAAGGCGAGCTCCACCCCCATTCAACACACCACGGGGCGTTGGAGAAGTCCAAGGCATAGCGCTAGCTTACAAAATAGGGAGAGTGGTGAGGTGAGAGTCCGGAGAGGAGCCGGAGTGTCGGCCCCTCTCTCCAACTTGTGCCTCTGAGGAATGAAGCTTCAGTTCGAGTAAAGTTCCTCTTCTTTTGTCTTTACTGCTTTCTGTCCTTACATTAGTAGTTCTTGAATGCTTTCTCTAGTTGCGGGTACCTGAGTCTGTGCGAGTGACAGCGACTCTTGTTTGGGGTTTCCTCTATAGCCCTTCGCGTTGGGTGGAGGTCAGTAGCTGAAAGCTTAGGCGTGGTGCCTGTGCTGGCTAGCTACATCAGGTTGTGTTGCACCCCATGGAAATGCAGTGGTAGGCGGCAGGTGGTGACAACCCTGTCCGTCCTTCTTAATCTACCACGTTTGGGTGTACTCATAACAGTAGTGCTGAGCCCGGAGAACCCCCTCTCTCACCCAGTTCTGAGGTTCTCCCGTTCTAGCCGTTGAAGCGACTAGAGGAATCAAGTATTCCTGATAGGAGGTGATGAGGATATGACACGCATGAAGAGTGTTAAACATACAAGGAAGGCATGGAGGACCAAAGAGGTTGATTGGGGACCAAGTCCAAGTGTTCTCACGTTTTGCACCAGGCTATCACGTCACTTTTGGCCTAAGGAAATAAAGAGATTGAATCCAACACGTTTTGAAAACGCTGGATTCGGACTGCAGGAAAGTGCTGAATTTCGATGGCCGCCATGACTACATCCGGACTCCGTTTGGGGCGTTCAAGTACTTGATGAAAAGCTTATGAAGTCTAATTTCATATGGATCTGGCCTCGTGTCCATATCTGTCTTGTGGCGGCCGCAATCGTTAAATCATTGACCGAAGGTTTTTCTGTCCAGGTGGTGCGACACCTTATTTTGGCCCACGGGCCGTGTATCAAGTTGGGTCCATTAGGGACGCGTCCTAGGGTTGGAGCACGATCCCAGCACCCCTTTGGTCGTCCTCCACCTATCATATACCCCATGGCCGCTGCCAAGAACACTTGGGTTTTGTTTTACATCTAGCTTTAGCTACACCGAACACGCACAAACACGTGCTGTCCTCGTGTGATTCAGAACCCCACCTTCGAGTGATATTAAGATTGCTCGCCTTCTTTTTCTTGTTCATTCTTCAATTGCGTACAGGAAGTTGCTGATCTTGATTGCAACAGGTTCAGTAACCAGGGAGTTGGTTCAGCGATTGCATTGGCGCTTCGGGTTCGCTCGTCGTAGTCGGATCGTGAGGGTCTACTTCCACCAAATCGAAATTACCTCCACTCACTGAAAGATCGGGCACTTAGCTCTATCAAGTGGTATCAAAAGTCCAGGTTGATCGGTGAGTTTTATCGAGTGTTGTTCCTTTACCTATAGTCCACAAAAACCAAAAAAAATTTAGGTTAGATCATTGTCCCAACACCTTTCTTCGCCTTGCACTTTCTTTCAGTAATTTGCGTTGTTGAATTTGTGTGCTTCGCGTTCAATTGTTGCTGGTTACTTTGTACTTCCATCGCTTTTCCATCACCGCCGCCGTCCCACCTCGCCGCCGCAGTTTTAGCTCGCCGCCACCTGCCCTTCCTCGCCGTCGCCAGCTCACATCGTAGCCGCAACCACTTTCCCTCTCATCGAGTCCCACTCAAACCCTACAACTCCACCCCCCCCGCCAAAACCGAAACCCTCCCTGCCTCGGCCGCGCCTCCCACACCGAGTCCTACTCGGCCGCGTGTTCGAAGTTTGGAAAAAAAGGAAAGAAACAAAAAAGGAAATATAAAAAAAGGAAAAGAAAGAAAAAGGAAAGTATAAAAAAAGGGAAACAACAAAGTTGCTAATCTTGCTCGGTTTACGTTTGGAAGTTTTGTGCAGTTTCGAACACCTTCACGAAAACGGCCATAACTTTTCGCTCGGATCTCCGTTTTCAACGTTCTTTTTTTCCAAAAAGCTTACGAAATTCTCCTATATGGGCCACCTGGCAAAGCCAGGTGAATTCGGTTTCGAAGCCAAAAAAACGCCGTTTACATAGCGTATCGGGCTCCGGGAGATTTCCCGTTTCTACACACCCACTTCCTTGTTACCTTTGCTTGCTCCATAGCGCGTTGCACTTGTTTCCAGTAGCTTTGTTACATGTTTAGCACTATAATTCAACTTTGCATTATTGTTAGATTGTGCTAATCCTTGACTTGAGTGCAGCCTACCCAGAACTCCACATATTTCTACGACGCGCAGACTTTTGTTTCTCCAGGCAATCGTTGCACCAATCTTTCACAGGTACTACTTGTTTGTGTTTCGGTCGCCCCTGTTGCTTGGTAAGAACGGATAAGAACTTGATCGCAGCATCTTTGTGAGCATTCCATCAACACCTTTATTGCCGTAGGATTTGTTTTTGTGTTTGCGCTAATCTTGTCCGGAGACGTCAATGGCATCGTGGCACGGTTCAATGCGTGGTGCACGTCGGTCACGGCGTTGCACAAGGACTATGACAGTGACATGAAGCTAGACGATGGAGATCGCCACGGTTGTGCCCGCCGTGTGGTATGTCATCCACACATTGACTCATTTGCTACGATTAAATTTAATATACCCTCTTATAATAGCAAATATGATCCTGCTGCATATCTTGATTGGGAATTGGAGGTAGACCAGAAATTTTCATGCCATGATATTCCTGCAAATTCTCAAGTTAAAGCTGCTATTAGTGAATTTACTGATTTTTCTTTAATTTGGTGGCGTGATTATAAACAAAGACATCCCACTGCTATTCCAACCACTTTGGCTCAATTAAAAGCTGCTATGCGACATCGCTTTGTACCATCATATTATGCCCGAGATTTGGTTAAACAAATGCAGCGATTTCAGCAAGGTCAACAATCTGTTGAGGACTATTACCAGGAGCTACAAAAAGGTATAATTCGTTGTGGTTTGTTTGAGACGGCTGATGCTGCTATGGCACATTTTCACGGTGGTTTGAACCGCGAAATTCAGGATATACTTGATTATAAAGATTATGTTGATATGCCCACATTACTTGAGTATGCTTGCAAAGCTGAACGTGAAGTGCAGGGATGCTGCTCGACGACATATACTAACCTTTTTGCAGGACGAAGCCCGGCATCCAGCGCAGATCCTGCTCCCCCTACGCCATCCACGCCTAGCACTACACCGTGCGAGAGGACGGCCACACCTACAGCGCCCTCAACCGCAGGTGCTCCACTCATGAATGGTGAGACCACTTCTGCTGTGTTGAATTTTTCCACACCTCATGCTATCATAGAGCAATTGTTAGTGGAACCATCTCTTGACGAATCTTTGTCACCTGATGATGTGCTTGTTGTTCCTTGTGATAAAGATGAATTGGTTGATCATGCTTCAGTTCTACATGTTTTGAAACCAACCATTTGTACTGAAAATAAACATGTTATGCATATTGCTAATACTTTGGGTTACATTGAAATTGATGATTTGGGTAATCTAGATTGTTTGCAAGAGAGACTTTTTCACAATGCTGATTTGCCTTGGTTTGCTAAACACACTTATCATGTTATTGGCAAATATGACAACAAAGGACAATATATGATACAAAGAGTCTACATTGGTTGCGATATGAGTAATCCTTTTGTTGTGAAAGATTACGATCAATTAGAGGACAGCCATACTACACATCCTAGTTTACATTCCTCTAGTTCTATTTACATGAAAAAAGTTTACTATAAAGAAGGGGAGCCTTGCTGGTTACTATCCATTCCTACTTTGTCTTTTGTTGGTACTAATCTTGTGCAGTATCGTGTTGAAAAACTTCGTGTGTCACCCGATCAAGAAGCATACATGCTTGCTAAAAGTTCTATGCAAGATGACACTTTCGCCAATCGGAAACATAGTGACATCCCACCTCTTAATATTTTTGGTTTCCTTGGTTTTCGAAACCCCGTTCTCCTTTGTGTTATGCAGGATTGGTTTCACGTACAATTGACGCCGAGGACGGCTCTTCGTCAAGAAGGGGAGGATGATGAGGACATGACACACATGAATAGTGTTAAACATACAAGGAAGGCATGGAGGACCAAAGAGGTTGATTGGGAACCAAGTCCAAGTGTTCTCACGTTTTACACCAGGCTATCACGTCACTTTTGGTCTAAGGAAATAAAGAGATTGAATCTAACACGTTTTGGAAACGCTGGATTCGGACTGCAGGAAAGTCCTGACTTTCAACGGCAGCCACGACTTCATCCGGAATCCGTTTGGGGCTTTCAAGTACCTGATGGAAATATTATGAAGTCTACTTTCATATGGATCTGGCCTCGTGTCCATATCTATCCCGAGGCGGCCGCAATCGTCAAATCAATGACCGAAGGCTTTTCAGTCCAGGTGCTACGACACCTTATTTTGGCCCACGGGCCGTGTATCAAGTTGGGTCCATTAGGGACGCGTCCTAGGGTTGGAGCATGACCCCAGCACCCCTTTTATCGTCCTCCACCTATCAAATACCCGCTGGCTGCCGCCAAGAACACTTGGGTTTTGTTTTACATCTAGCTTTAGCTACACCGAACACGCACAAACACGTGTTGTCCTCGTGTGATTCAGAACCCCACATTTGAGTGATATTAAGATTGCTTGCCTTCTTTTTCTTGTTCGTTCTTTGATTGCGTACAGGAAGTTGCTGATCTTGATTGTAACAGGTTTAGTAACCCAGGGAGTTGGTTCAGCGATTGCATTGGTGCTTCGGGTTCGCTCGTCGTAGTCGGATCGTGAGGGTCTACTTCCACCAAATCGAATTTACCTCCAGTCACCGAAAGATCGGGCACTTCAGCTCTATCAGGAGGTTAGCAAGTCGACATTAGATTACCTCTACCCAACTTATATGTTCTTCTTCACCCCCGTTGTCCCCTGGATAAACTAGAACCACTTATAGTACACTTGTCATTTCTCGTGGATTCGATACCTTGGAACACTCCCAGGTGAAAGCTACATCGGTATCCGTACACTTGCGGATTTATCTGTTAGGCTAAGGATTGCCAACACACACCCACCGTTACAAATTACGACATCACATGAACCATAAAGAGCAATTTTAAAGAAACATGGTTTCACAATTATGTTACAAGTTCTTATATAAATGGTTCCAACGAGAATTAAAAAGAGAGCACAAGGAACAAGTTTAAGCTCTCAACTTGACAACATAAAAAATGGATGAGTTTGTGTTTCTCCAACATCTAACTTAGATAAAAAGAGCCACAACACAGCGGATAAATGATTGATAATGCAAAAGAATGATGGTCTCATTGCCCACAAACACCACCACAATGATGCCACATTTTCATCACTCATCACCCACGCTTCGATCGGCGGGGTAAAAGTGACCAAAAACCATCTCCAGCTCACCTGCCACTTAGAGTTTCGAAAGCAATGTGAGTACGTGGGGTACTCGCAAGACTTACGCAAGGAAAATATATAGCACCATGTAAGGATATATCAATGTTAGGTTTTAAGGTTAAATAAATTTAGCAAAGCCTAAAGCGACTCATCCTTAAATTTAAACCATTAGCATGTTAATAAACAACAACCTATAAGCATCTAGTTCATTTTATTTATCTTGCCCAAGCACTCACAATATTTTAGTTAGACAAGAACAATATCACGGTAACATAGAGCATGAACATATACCAAGTAACAATAGATTTCACGGTAACTCTACGATGAATCCATGGATTTGAGCTTGCTCATGACAGAGAGCGCAACAATTCGAATTGATTTGCACCTTGCAAGGGTTGTACTCTTTACCCGCTCGTCATGAGATAAACCCACGACAACTCTATTCGATAATCTCCAATGTTGGAGACGCGCTAGATCCACCGGGGACACCCCTAGCACCCCTCTACAAAGCCCACAGCCACGCATCGAGGACCGTGCTCCACTACCGAGACAACAATCGAAAAGAGCTTACCCGGCTATATCGGACGACGGTAGCATGGAGGGTGCTCAAAAAAATGTCAACAACGGACGGGCCTTAACCGGTTCAAATGGGCTATGCCACCGAGACTCCTTTCTCATGACCCTATCCCCCCGTTCAAGCCTCACATTCAATTTCATCATTGTCATCAACATCATTCATCATTAATTAACCAAAAGTAAAGGCGACGAAGTTGATTAGCCTATAGCCGATCCCTCCCAAAGTTGACTAGACCATGACTAAGCACCTAAGCATTTAATAAATTTAAATTAGTAATAGCCCCTTTCTACACGATTCACAAGGAGAGGATATAAAACAAGAAAGGCTTAAAGATAGGATTCTAATGCATCAATTAAACCCACATGCGACTCATAGCGGCATAAATTTTATTGAGAAAACATAGAGTAGGACATATGAGCTGCTTGCCTTGGTTCTCCTTAGGTTCCACAATCACTTCTTCGCCAACTTCGGACTCGGGCTCAACAAACTCGCTCTCCGGCACATCGGTCGCTAAAAGAATGAAACGCATGTATGCATTGATAAGTCCGGCCCAGGCAAGGATTGGATTATAGCAAGCCCGATGCACCGATTACGCAGTTTAGCATTGCACACCAGGTTAGACGACCCTCACGATCCGACTATGACGAGCAAGCCCGAAGCACGAATGCAATCGCTGAACCGCAACTCTGGTGGCCCCCTTGGGGAAAGGCCCAATCACCCCAAAAGACTAGTCCAATAGGGGAAGGGTGGCTCTCGCTTTTAAGATGGCTTCCTCCTCCCAAGCTAAGCAAGGTGGGATTATTCAGAGGCTCACACGGTCGCCGCCTGACTACAACTGGGCCACTCAGCCCATCTTGTTGCGTCTTTGCCAGCGGGTAATAGTGGAGGATGTCCTCATCATGCATTAGTGATGATGTCATGAGTGCAATGCCAATGAAATGAGTATGAAGTGGTAGATGCAACCAAGAGCATAATAATGATAGCATATGAAGCTAAAGCGTTGATCAAACAATTCCAAATGTATAAAAGAGCGACTCAAATTAAGCAATACACTAGCAAGCAAGATAAAGCCGAAATAAATTCTATTGATAACTAAAAATTATGAAATAAAATACACATCCAGAGAATCACTATAAAAGCTCATGAGAGTTTGATTCACCTCAAAAACTATTTCCAATAAAGAGATATAAAAAGATAAAGGGAAAACCACTATTAGCGAAATTAATTCATAAAAGGCATGTAAATCAACCATAATAACAGAGAGGTCAATTTTTATGGATTTTATACAGTAACTCAAGATTAACGAAGGTGGATTTATCATTTTATCAATTTTCTACTATTTGTTAAGCTCTTTACAATATTATCACAAGATAAATTATAGAGAAAAAATTAAAACATAAACTGGATCATACTCATTCGTATCAGACAGATCACATCACCACGGTTCCAACAAACTTGGCTTCACATTTTTAGCATGTTTCTACAATTATCTATGAATTTTACAAGTTTCAGGCTTTAAATCTAAAACAAAAACCGAAAATAGAAAAACCACTTCGCGAAACAGTCCCTGGAAACAAATCAAACCTCGCAGATCCACCCTTCCCTTTCGAAACAGCCCCTGCACTTTACAGAAAACCCTCTGAAACTAATCCACCTTCTAATCTAAGGTTCCAAAGCCCAACCCCATGGTCAAGGCCATGACCGGCGGCGGTTGACCGGCAAATACTCGCCGGAGAAGCGATGGCCGGCGAGGGGAACATGCCCAACGCGTAGCTACCTTCGAGGCGCATCCACACAAGCCCCAAACACGACCGGGGAGGCACGGTGGCGGCGCGACTGTGGGCGGCGGCGAACGGCCGGCGTGCGGCGGCGGCGGCGGCGAGGGAGGAAGCGCGCGCGGGGGGGGGGGTGGAAAAGGGGAGGCGAGCTACGGCGGAGCTCACCACGTGCTCAGCTCGGGTGGAGGAGGTCGGAGGAGGACGGACCGTGCGGAGCTCTGAGGTGCTCCAATGGTGGCCGGCGGCAGACGGTGAAATACGGCCTCCACGGTGGATGAACCTGAGGGAGAATATGCTAGAAACATCAAGGATGAAGTGTAGGAGCTCCACACGAAAGGAATCGAAGAATGGTTCACCGATGATGACGAATTCTGGCGGCGAAGCTCGCTGGCGCGCGGTGGTGGCGGCGGCTTCAATGGAGGGGCGGCTAGGGTTTTGGGGGCCGTCGGGTCGGGTTTTAAAGGCGAGGAGGAGCGGGGCGAGGCCGCGAGATCTCGGTGGCTCGCCCCATGGCCGGTGGCGACGTGGAGGGCGGCCTCTACCCGGCCAATCGGCGGGCGTGGTCGTCACTGGGAGAGAGGGGAGAGAGAGGCATGTGGAGCCCGCGGCGCGGCGTTTTTTTTTTTGAATTTTCCGGAAAATCAAACTTTGGGCCCACAATTGAGTACCTTCTCGAGATCCAAGAATTGCAGAAAAAAAGCTTGTAGGAAAGTTAAAAACACAAGCAAGCATCTAAGACTTGAATCACCCCCAGAAACGCTTCGGTTTGCCGACACTCAAAAAGAGAAAAGGGCCCGTAAAGAGACTTACACTAATTTTTACGTCCAGCAAACAGCCACCAATAATTCTACAAAAATTACCAAAAATCACACTACCGGCCTAGTATTTAAATAAAATAACAGCAAGCCAACTCATGTTGCAAAATTTTAACTTCCTTCACAAGTGCACAGAAACATAGATAGGAAAATTAATTCAAATGAAGTGCTCATGATGCTTGTTAATGCTCAAATGATGATTATGCCCTATTGATCACTTGTTAAACACGTTCATGGATTTTGTGATGTGACAGAATGGGACAACCCTCCTAATCGACATCGCCATCGCATCAGCAGCCAACGAGAGACGCTCGTGGGGATTGGGGAAGCCGATCTCCGCTGACACCTGGGCTTCTTGCTGCTGATGACTCCACCTCAGACGCGAGGAGCAGGGAGTGGAAGGCCACGACACACAGGTGCAGGAGCGGGAGGCGCAGCCCCGGGTAGTGCGGCGGGTCGGGCGTGGAGGATGGAGAGTGACTCCATGGACAGTGCACCTTCGTCGGCTGCGGCGGCGACGTTTCAGTCGGTCTAGGCATGCGTAGTCGCCCGCGGTGGAGGCGGAGGAACAAGGGTGGTGCCTCGCGTCTCGTGGAAGACAGCTAGGGTCGTCTGCGCCGCCGTCCTATGCTCGATCTGGTTGTCGCTGGTCCTAGCTGCGCCCGTCAGGCACTGGATCCATGGGCCGCGATGGCTGCCGCATGACTTCTCCCCTCGCCTGCCTTGCGTCGCTCCCTCTCGAACGCCGATGGGCGAGCGGGTGGTGGCGAATGCAGAGGAGAAGGGGAAGGAGAGGTGGATTGCGGCGGCGGCGGGCAAAACCCTAGCCGCGTTTGGGGAAAGTGAGGAAGCAGGTGCGGAGCGGGCGCAGGGCGATAGAGAAGTGAAGAGAGGTGGCGGAATTGTGCGGTAACAGGCAAGGAAAGAAGCGGCGACACCCACCGGGATTCTCGGGCGGGATTGGAGTGGGCGGGTAAGGAATATGCGGTGACAAAAAATAGCGATGGGAGGGGCGCCGGCGGTAAAACAACGGGGGAGGAACCAATTCGTCCCCCCCCCCCCCCTCCCCGTGTCGTCAGGCCCATAATTTTTTGTGATTTGGTGATCTTTTGTAAGGGGTACACGACTAATTTTTAAATGAAAAATGGTTTGAATTTGCTCTTTCTTCATATTATAGATTTGGAAGACATATGTTTACATCCAAAATAAAGATATATCTAGGTAGAAGGTACGTTTTTGCATTATAGTCTCGGGATGGGGCACATATTAGTCACTTGTACTAATGGATATCCAGCATCGATCATGTATCTTCTTCTGAACTAGTCTGTCACTCGAAAGACCCTTGTTAATATGGAGCCCAAACCATAGCACGTTGTTGCTTGGTCTATCAATATATCTTTCTCGTCCTCCTTTTCCATATGAGTATATGTCACTCTGAACGCCATCATTAACATTGAGCCTAAACCGTATCACATCACTTGGTCTATCAATACATCTTTCTCGTCCTCTTCATTCGTATGAGTCCATTCAGTACACTAAAACGTACTATTTATTACGTGACGGGATCCAGGCGACGGTTTCAGAAAATGTTAGCATTTTTCTTTAAGCTCAAAAAATCGTAATGGTTTATCAATTCTGTCACGGTTCGACCCAAACACTGCGATGGTTAAACAAATCCGTCACGAGCATAAATTAAAAATTGTCATGTTCCTATATGAAAAAAATTGAAAAAATGTCATGTTCCTATATGAAAAAAAATTGAAAAATTGTCCTGTTCCCATATGAAAAAATTAAAAAATGTTGCATCATGAAGGGTTTAAACTCTTCCAACATAAAATGCCCTACCACCACAACATACGTTGGGTTGTGGTAGAGATTAGTATCAAAATTTATTTATAGAAAATTATTTATTTACTAAAAAACCTCCCAGCGCCCTGCCAGCCTCTCGACCTCCCTCGTGCCAGGTCACGAGCCCCCTGCATGTCACAGGTCGCCCGTTGGACGGCCTCCCTGTGCCACATCACCAGCCCCCTGCCAGCTCACCCGGCCGCCTCTTGGCCTCCCCCGTGCCATGTCACCAACCCCTACCATGTCACTGGTCGCCCCTTGGATTTTAAAGGGCCCAAAAAAATAATACGCAACAATGGCAAGGTTGATGGGAATTTAACCTGCAACCACTAGCAGCTGAAGCACCAGCACTACCACTAGGCTATTTGATCAATTGTGGTGTTGTTTACGATTACATTTTATTTAAGATCTTATTCCTCTTATGGCCCGTTTGTTTGGTCGGAATTTGCAAGAATTGGAATTCGTACTATCATTTTATCTCTCACCCTATGAATAACCCTATCTTTTATCTCCCACCCTATGAATATAATAGAGTGATCCTATATTTTTATCTCCCACCATATGAATAAGACTATCTTTTTATCTCTCACCCTATAGAATTCATTTCTATCTCGCACCCTATGAATTTAGGATATGTTTATTTGTGAGCTTAGAAAGTTATGAAATGTCAAATTTCAAGCCACATAGTACACTTTATTACTCTAGATTCCAATTCCTTCAAATTCGACCAACCAAACGGGCCCTTAGGGAAATCAAAGTCAAAAAAGGGGTTGGGGACCTCGAACCTGCGACTTGGAGGCATAGTTATTAGGATCACACCGGACATCGAACCGCTGTGTCTCTCGCTTCACGGTTATCAATATATCTTTCTCGCCTTGTACATAACGAGTAGGAATTTCACAATATCTGTAGTTTCTAATGTTTCAAAATAAAATAATTGTGGCAAATATATGGGTAAACACAAAGAGTTTATTAGTTAGTAATATTTTTAATATACGTCAAACTATATTAAAAACAATTCCCATGCTTAGTACATAAATAAATATTTAAAAATATATAAAGAGTTCCGCGTAAATAAAAAAATTCCATTCAATTTGCTGCCTACCACAATGAAAAAGAACATTTGCCGCCTAATGACCCGCACTCGTATTTATCAAAAAATTTACTCACCGTAAAAAATGATTGCAGTCATTTGCCGCCTGGCGCATTGGCCCACCCCCGCATTAGGCCAGTCTCGGTGCGAGTTTTATAGACACAGTTGTCTAGACTAAAAATTAGGTAACTATGCCAATAGAGTTTCATGGGGATGAGGTCCGGTACTCAATCTGCGACATCCTGTGTCGTCCAACACTTCCACGGCAACTCAGGGGGTGTTTGGATCCAGGTGCTAAACTTTAGCGGTGTTACATCACATGGAGTTGTGATGTCGGACGAAGTTTTCGGTTACCAATAAAAAAATTATGGATTTCATGAGTACTTCATGAGACAAATTAATTAATTAAGTACAATTAATCCATCATTAGCACATGTTTACTGTAGCACCACATTGTCAAATCATATAATAATTAGGCTTAAAAAATTCGTCTCGCAAAATATTCGTAATCTGTGTAATTAGTTATTTTTTAGCTTATATTTAATACTTCATGCATGTAAAAAAAAATTCCATGTGAGCTAGAACCAAACAATGTCTGAATCGCTGGCGTAGCGAGCGCTGAGCACCATCACAATCTGCATCCTTGCGCTTTTCCATTGGCTGTCATGGCTGCCGACGTCAAGCCCCCCGCTTGACCGACTCAGCCCATGGCCCTGGGTGATCTCAAAGGTGGCGTCTCACAGACACGAGCGCACACGATGACAGGTTGCAGCGAGCACTAGAACAAGAATGCACGAGGGTGATCTTCCCAGCGGCCAGCAGGAAGCGGCAAGAAGCCGTCAAGACCAACAGCCAGCGTGAGGTGAGTTTGTGAACAATAAAATTTTTAGATTCCTGAATTGCAGCTCTAAACAGACAGCTTTTCTTTGGTTTATGAAACATGCATTATAATTTCTATAGAAAATAGAAAGTATGATTCTTATTCTGAAAAGCAAAACAAAGACTAGGCGCAACCACTCAGTCATAAATGGTCTCATTTTGCATTTCACACACGCGCCTCAAATTCCTGGAGACGGCCGTGATGTTGTGTTGAAGGACTATTGTGTAATTGAAGGGTGTCAATTGGAATTTTCTTTGTAATTTTCCAATTGCTGACAGCACTGACAAGTGACGATCCATAGAGATAGGTTTTTTTTTTCTAATAGATGGCGCAGCAATTTTACCAGTTTTGAAATATGCGACGCGAATCCTGCCCCGTCAAATGGTAACTGCTGTAGCAACTGTACTTTTGCAAGCGGGTGAGAGACAGATGAAGACAGAAAGTTCCATCATCCTTGTGTATATTGCCACCATACCGTCCAAGGTTGCTGAAGCGTGAGACGGGAAGGGAGATGAACAAGAATACACGGCAGACGGCACGGCCAGAGCTATCCCGCTGGAAGCAATAACTCTCGCGTCGTCTGTCCTGGACCGGAGCTTGACCATGAGAAGGCAACTAGGCAACAGAGCGGTGATGGTGTCTTCATCTCCCTTCGTGGCTAGCTTCCAACACATGGCCCCACTACGGACCCATGTGTCAGCTTGCATGCACGCCTCGCCTACTCACTGACTATCATATACTCCATCGTCCCAGGACAGCTAACTCTGCATCCATATCAACATATATCTCTCGAGTCTGCCTCCCTAGCTGCTACCTGCTCCTTCACTCTCACATGGAAGCTGGGGCCAGAGCCATGGCGATGGCGCTCGTCTTATTACTCCATGCCTCGCTCTTGGCAAGCGTATCCGCGGCAGCAGCCATGGGCAACGCAACAGGTGATGGCAGCAGCAACGCCACCACGATCCAGGTCATGTGCAGCGGCGCTGATTGCGAGCCGCCGGGGAAGCCGCTGCCGATCTACGGCGGCTACCCGCCACCGGTGGCGCCGTCGCTGCCGCCCGCACCGCCGGCGCCACCTTCGGCCCCTGGGTCACAGACGCCGTGCCCGCCCGTGGGCGTCGTCTGCTGCGGCGGCGCGGGGGGGCAGTACATGCCACAGCAACCGCCTCCTAGCGCCGGCTACGTGCCCTACTACAACGCCTCTGCTTCGCCTCCGTCGCTGCTTGCTCCTCTTACTCTTGTTGGCTACCAAGTGATGGTTGCTTTCGTCTTCTTGCTGTGGCTTGTTGTGTAGTTTCTGCATGTGACGGTGGCTTTTATCTTGGGTTCATACACATGGACATATTATGGTAGAAATGAAGGGGATATGTGTACTTGGAGTAAAGCACACTATATAGACTAGACTATATGGAGTAGTGTACCTGGAAACACCGTGGCGTGTGTGTCGGTGTGGAGATCTTGGCGTCTCCATCTGCTCCAGTATGTAACTGGTGACCGAGATGCGTGTACACGCATCCTTGTTGTTATTCAGTACAAGAAAAAGTGGCTTCAGTACCGGTCGGTAAGGCGCGTTTAGTACCGGTTCTGAAACCGGCACTAAACTTTCGAGACTAAAACGACAGTCATTTAGTACCGGTTCAGAAACCGGGATTAAAACGCGCACTTTAGTCCTGAGCCTTCTCTCAAACCGGGACTAAACTTTTTTCACGCCAAAAACAATAGATACTTTTCACCCTTTCTCTCTACTCTCTTATTCCTTTCCACCACCTTCATGGTTCTTCTGTGTTCTTGAAGAACTGAGGAGAGTTCTTCAAGAACAAGAAGAGAGACAAAGATACAAAGGTAGAAAGAAAATTGAGGAAAAAGAAAGGAATGAAAAGCCCCAAAAACTTCACTTGTACAACACCAATTCAAGATTCAACGTCACATATACATCATCAATACATCAACACATACATCAACATTTAAAAAAGAACATCACCCGCCGCGGCGTGCTTGCCGCCCGCTCACCGCGCCGCCCCCGCGGGGCCACGCGCGCACCCACGCCAGTAGCCCGCTCGCGCCCGCCGCGCCGCCCCCGCGGGGCCACGCGCGCGCCAGCCACGCCGCCGTCGCTCGCACATCTGCACAGGGAAAGGGAGGAAGTTAGACGAGGGAGAAGAAGAGATAAGATTGAAGAAGGGAAAGAGATAGAAGGAAAGAACATATCAGGTAAGGAAAGAATAGAGAGGGCTGCTCACATTTAGTACCGGCGGAGTAAAGAGCAAGTACGGCTGGGGACACCGGCCGGTATTAAAAGGCTATCAGGTCATTATTTTCAACGCCTGAGGCGTATTTTAGTACTGGTTGGTATCTCCAGCCGTTACTAATGTGTCTCTTGGGGGTTTTCAATGTTTGAAGCCAGTACTAAATGCCTCAGCGACCATTTTAGTACCGAATTTTGGGAATCCGGAACTAAATGACAAAGATGTACAAGGGTTTGATTTTATCATGTTTAATTTCAGCACAAGGGTTTGATTTTAAAACATGTACAACAGAAGCATTGTCACACAAATCATCGTTATCACAAGGAACAACAAGCACACCATCATGTGACAAAGATTCGTCAAGAGATGATTCCACTAACATTGCTCTATGATAGCATGAGGTATGGAAAAATTCAGCACAACAGAAGTGGTCTCACCATCCGTGAGTGGAGCACCTGTGGTCGACGGCGCTGTAGGTGTGGCCGTCCTCTCGCGAGGTGTAGTGCTAGGTGTGGATGGCGCAGGGAGAGCAGGATATACGCTGGATGTCGGGCTTCAGTTATGCAAAAGAATTATTATATGTCGTCGAGCGGTGTTCCTGCACTTCACGTTCAGCTTTGCAAGCATATTCAAGCAATGTGGGCATATCAACATAATCTTTATAATCAAGCATGTCCTGAATTTCGCGGTTCAAACCACCGCAAAAACGTGCCATAGCAGCATCATCTGTCTCAAACAAACCACAACGAATCATACCTTTTTGCAGCTCCTGGTAATAGTCCTCAACAGATTGTTGACCTTGCTGAAATCGCTGTATTTGTTTAAACAAACCTCGGGCATAATATGAAGATACAAAGCCATGTCGCATAGCAGCTTTTAATTGAGTCCAAGTGGTTGGAATAGCCGTGGGATGTTTTAGCTTATATTCACGCCACCACATTAAAGCAAAAAGAGTAAATTCACTAATAGCAGCTTTAACTTGTGCACTAGCAGGAATATCATGGCATGAAAAAATCTGTTCAACCTCTAATTCCCAATCAAAATATGCAGCAGTATCATATTTGCCATAATAAGAAGGGATCTTAAATTTAATCTTAGCAAATGAATCATGAACATGATTACATACCACACGGCAGGCACGACCGCGGCGTTCTCCATCCTCCTGCTCCGTGTCACCACCATAGCCCTTCTGCAATTCCGTGTCATCGTCTCCTGACATGATTAGCGCAAACACAAAAACAAATCCTACAACAACAAAGGTGTGTATAGAAAGCTCACAAAGATGCCGCGATAAAGTTCTTATCCGCTCTTACCAAGCAACAGGGGCGACCTGTAAGCAACAAGTAGCACCTGCGAAAGATTGGAGCAGCGATTGCCTGGAGATACAAAGTCGGCTCGTCGTAGGAATATGTGTAGTTCTGGGTAGGCTGCACTCCAGTCAAGGATTAGCACAATCAATCAATAATGCAAAGCTGAATTATAGTGCTAAACACGTAACAAAGCTGCTGGAAACAAGTGCAACGCACTATGGAGCAAGCAAAGGTAACAAGGAAGTGGGTATGCAGAAACGGGAAATCTCCCGAAGCCCGGTACGTTGTGTAAACGGCGTTTTTTGGCTTCGAAACCGAATTCACCTGCAAAGCCAGGTGGACCATATAGGAGTATTTCGTAAGCTTTTCGAAAAAAAAAGAACGCTAAAAACAGAGATCCGAGCGAAAAGTTATGGCCGTTTTCGTGAAGCTGTTCGAAACTGTACAAAACTTCCAAACGTAAACCGAGCAAGATTAGGCAACTTTGTTGTTTCCCTTTTCTTTATTCTTTCCTTTTTCTTTCTTTTCCTTTTTTTATATTTCCTTTTTTGTTTCTTTTTTTCCAAACTTCGAAACACGCGGCCGAGTAGGACTCGTGTGGGAGGCGCGGCCGAGGCAGGGAGGGTTTCAGTTTTTTTGGGGGGGGGGGTGTGGAGTTGTAGGGTTTTAGTGGGACTCGATGAGAGGGAAAGTGGCTGCGGCTGCGATGTGAGGTGGCGACGGCGAGGTAAAGCGGCGGTGGCGAGGAAGGGCGGGCGGCGGCGAGGTAAAACTGTGGCGGTGAGGTGGGGCGGCGGCGGTGATGGAAAAGCGGCGGAAGCACAAAGTGACCAGCAACAATTGAACGCGAAGCACACAAATTCAACAACGCAAATTATTGAAAGAAAGTGCAAGGCGAAGAAAGGTGTTGGGACAATCATCTAACCTGAATTTTTTTTTGGTTTTTGTGGACTGTAGGTAAAGGAACAACACTCGATAAAACTCACCGATCAACCTAGACTTTTGATACCACTTGATAGAGCTGAAGTGCCCGATCTTTCGGTGAGTGGAGATAATTTTGATTTGTGGAGGTTGGCCCTCACGATCCGACTACGACGAGCGAACCCGAAGCGCCAATGCAATCGCTGAACCAACTCCCTAGGCTGCCGAACCTGTTGCAATCAAGATCAGCAACTACCTGTACGCAATCGAAGAACGAACAAGAAAAAGAAAGCGAGCAATCTTATTATCACTCGAAGGTGGAGTTCTGAATCACACGAGGACAACACGTATTTGTGCGGCGTCGAATGTAGCTAAAGCTAGATGTAAAACAAAACTCAAGTGTTCTTGGCGGCGGCTAGGAGGTATATGATAGGGGGAGGACGTCCACAGGGGTGCTGGTGTCGTGCTCCAACCCTAGGACGCGTCCCTAATGGACCCAACTTGATACACGGCCCGTGGGCCAAAATAAGGTGGCGCAATACCTGGACAGAAAAACCTTTGGTCAATGATTTGACGATTGCGGCCGCCTCAGGACAGATATGGACATGAGGCCGACATCCATATGAAAGTGGACTTCATAAGCTTTTCATCAAGTACTTGAACGCCCCAAACGGAGTCCGGTTGAAGTCGTGGAGGCCGTCAAAATTCAGGACTTTCCTGCAGTCCGAATCCAGCGTTTCCAAAACGTGTTGGATTCAATCTCTTTATTTCCTTAGGCCAAAAGTGACGTGATAGCCTGGAGAAAAATGTGGGAACACTTAGACTTGGTCCCCAACTGTGGGGAATATGGTCCCCGGGTACCTCACAAGAAGGCCTGGCAACCCTCCGATAGGGGGCGGCCCGGCCCACCGTTCTGGACCTGAGGACGTGCGGGACAAGCCGGCGCATGAAGGAAGGATCCGAAAGGAGAAGTTCTAATTAGAATAGGAGTTTTTGTAAAGATGAAAAGGATCCTTAGAGATAGGATCGGCTACAAACCGACTTGTAACCCTGCCTCCCCGATATATAAGGCGGGCAGGGACCCCCTCCGAGAAGAAGGAAGTCTCTCGAGAGAACAATCCAATCTACAATCCACAATACAACACCCCCAAACAGGACGTAGGGTATTACGTCGAGTTGACGGCCCGAACCTGTCTAAATCCTAGCGTTTGTCCACCCTAACCATCTAGCTCCCGATCTTTGCGATCTTCCCTCCATATAAATCACTTCCTTGGGCTACCCCGTGGAAGACTGCCGAAGATCATATCACCGACAGTGGCACGCCAGGAAGGGGATATCGCCGAGATCAATTTGGTGAGCCCGATGGACCACGTCAAGATCTTGGACAGCTGCAACCTCCCGGACGTCGACGGAGTCGAGATCCAGTTCGGGAGCACCACCGTCGCTTCGGATCCCCAAGCGGCAGAAGCTACAACCGCCACGGAGGACTCCTCTCTGGTGCCGACTTCGGCCATCACGGCCCAATCCGGTCCGATCGCATCTGATCGCGCCGTATCTGCCCCGCTGAGTCCATCGCAAAACACGGGGACCAACCAGTCGGGAGCAGATCAGCAACCACTCGGTTCCGATCCTGCTCTTGAGAGTCACGTCGCCGAGTCATCTCAGAGCGTAAACGCTCAGCAGACGCGCGTTTCGAGCCCTGAGGTCATCACCATCCAGACCCTCGGCTTCTGGGCGCTTACCCGACAGCAGAAGATGAAAGAGATCGTTCAGGTGGATGATTCCCCCTTTGAGAGCGACTCCTACGAGTCAAACCCACGGGGACCCTCAATCCTGGACGACTTGCAAGAGGGTTACACCGCGTCCGACTCCTCTACGGAGCCGGAGCAATTTGGATCACCCGGAGGGTCAACTCTGACTACTTCAGAACGTGGCACGCCCATAACCGATCCTTCCGAGTCCGAGGAAGATTACCTCACGCAAGGAAGACCCGGAGCCGGGTCATACTGCTACATGGTAGCACCATCGACGCCATCTAACCCGTGTCGGAGGATGAACTCACCCCGGCCGACGAGGCGCCTGAAGCCAGAGATCAGCGCCGAGGACACAACGCCAATTGGGCGACTCGCAGAGCCGCCCAACCACAAGGGGCCAACGCATTAGGATCTGGCGCCGCTTAACCTCGGGAACCATCCTCGGAGGACCATCGTCGTCGTCGGGACCGACGCGACAGGAGAAGCCAACGGAACCTGATGCGTGACGACATGTTCGAGTACAATGGATTCAACGTCTACGAGACACCAGTCCAGAACGTCATCGCCATCGACTGAAGAGATCAGTCGGCTACTGCCTAGTACTCCAGGCCTGGATAAGGTAAGGGCTTTCGTGCAGGCCGCCTCCGTCCAGGTTCACCAGATGCAAAACAGATCGCGTACAGCCGCTCCTGAGTCCGGGTCGACTCGACACCGGACCAGCGGCGGATCGAACCGTGATGAAGATCTTCGTGACACGATCAACAGAGACCGAGACGCGAGGAACATCATCCGTAGCAGCGCTGAGGAACGTGACCGCGAAGAGACTCGACGTCGCGATGAATACGATAGGGAGCATGGGAATCCCCGTTCGTGAAGCGTTGGACTGGAGGAGTGAAATCCTCGACTACCTTGACAGCAGCAAATTGCCCTCAGAGGTCGCAGAAGATGGAAAAGACCTGAAATCGCTCCACGAACAAATCGTGCGGCGCAGTAAAAACTACGTCATCATTGGAGAAAAGTTGTATCGTCGATCCGGAGCCTCTCAAATTCTCCAGAAATGCGTAAGTCGCTCGGACGGTATTAAGCTCTTGACAGACATACACATAGGCATCTGCGGTAACCACGCCGGGGCTAGAACCATTGTTGGTAAAGCCTTCCGGTCTGGTTTCTACTGGCCGACTGCTGTAGCAGACGCGGACAAGATTGTGCGGCATTGCCAAGGGTGTCAATATTTTGCAAGGCAAATACACGCACCAGCACAACAGCTACAGACCATACCAATGTCCTGGCCCTTCGCTTGTTGGTGCTTGGACATGATTGGTCCGTTCAAGAAAGCAACGGGTGGTTTTGACCATGTCTTAGTGGCTATTGACAAGTTCACCAAGTGGATCGAGGTGAAACCAGTCAGACAGCACACGACAGCCAAGACCATCGAATTCTTCACCGACATCACTCATCGCTTCGGAGTCCCAAATCGTATCATCACAGATAATGGTACGAACTTCGCAGCACAGGAGTTCAAAGACTGGTGCAGCGAAAGGAATATCAAATTATGCCCCGTATCCGTGGCGCACCCAAAGGCCAATGGCCAGGTTGAAAGAGCCAATGGCGAAATAATTAAGGCACTCAGGGCCCGTATATTAAAGAAGCTAAAGCAGTACGCTGGCCGATGGATCAAGGACTTGCCCGCTGTAATCTGGGGGCTGCGGACCCAGCCGAGTCGTGCCACGAAGCAAACACCGTTCTTTCTGGTTTACGGCTCGGAGGCTATCCTGCCAACTGACATCTCATACGGCTCGCCCCGAGTGGAATTTTATGATGAATACAACATGCAAGTGGCGCGAATCGAAGACCTCGACAGTATCGAGGAGAAGAGGTTGGCCGCCCAGATCCAAGCCGCGCGTTATGCTCAGGTCCTTCGACGGTATCACAATCGAACCGTCAAACAGAGGTCTTTTGAAGCCGGCGACTTGGTTCTAGAAGGAAGCAAGACACCAAGGGCGCGCACAAGCTTGTGTCCCCCTGGGAGGGACCATACATCGTGAAGAAAGTGAGTCGCCCAGGCTCATATCGCCTCATGACAGAAGACGGGGTGGAGATCCCAAATCCATGGAATATCGAGCATCTACAGCGTTTCTACCCTTGATTAAGTAATCTCTTATTTCTTTAAGATATTTTTTAATAATCTTCGACGAGTGGTTTCTGTGGATAATCATCCCCAGTTTCGACTCGGCAGATTTATAAATGTCATATGAGTTGTCAATAAAGTTGATTCCATCTTCTATCTACATTATGTCTACTACTCGAATTTCTTCTTTCGCGTGACGCACATAAAGTACGAGTGGAACAAACTTTAAATCGTGGGGGAAAGTACTCGCCGAGTCAAAGCTCTACACGCACGATAATGCTCTGCGGCATGAGACTAAGACCAACGAGGCTAATCTACTCCGTAACAGGTCAACCACTCGGAAATTACGGCCAGCGCAGAAAGAAAGGGAGTAGCACCTCAAGGGACTTATATACAAGCACAAAAGATTAAACATTGTTCAAAGTACTTCAAAGTACTTCTACTACCAATACTACATATAAATCTACAAAAATTAATTTGCAGGATCGCCACCACCAGAAGGGCCAACATCGTCAGTCTCATCGACAACGTCCTTGGACAGAACATTGGCGATTGGCTCCACTTCAAGCAGCAGCCTGCTCACGTCCTCCTCGGAGGTGCCAGCAGCATACCCCCCTCCGAGTGGCTCCAGATCGGACGATGGGAATCAGCGACTTAAGGATCGCCAAGATATGACCACACCTGGCCTGGCTGATTGAGCGAAGCTGGCGCCGAAAGAGACGTGGAAGCACCCGAGTGCGGTCGAGGATAGAGGCTGAAGGCGATGCCGCCTCCGGCTCGATTTCCTCCGCCACCACTCGAACAACACCTTCCAACGTGCACTTCTCGGTGTGCAGCGCCTCTGCCTTGCCCTCCAGACGAGTCACCTTGGCAGTGAGATCTGCATATTGGGCCAAAGTCTGGACCCGGTAATCTATAGCAAGTTAGATCTGGACATGATGTTCACGTCTGACATAAAAAGAATAGTATACCTCTAAGCTCCTGTGCGGCTTTGGCTTCGTTGAGCTTAGCCTGTTCCACCTCTCCGCGAAGATCGCCGACGGTGCGCCGGGTCTCCTCCAGCTCGGCCTTATGTTGAGACATAGCGGTTTCACGAGCTGATATAACATACTTATATTAGGTATGTTAGTAAAACAATAGTGTAAAATAAAATGCAAGGCCTGACTCATACCTTGCGTCGCCTGAGCCAGCTCGGTTTCGAGCTCAGCCACTCGAGCCACCAAGAAGTCGGCCTTAGCTGCTGCAGGAATCAGCTTTTGAATCTCCAAGGTTTTGGCCTCGGCATCGGCAGTTATTTCCTGAAACCGATCGTCAGAAGACACAGCAAACTATTGTACCATTCGGTACTCTATTTAAACAGGAAAGGTGGCTCAAGGATACCTCGGCCATCAGCCCCAGGCGACGAAGGAGCAACTTGAACTCTGCCATGGGCGTCATAGCATCACCATCACCTGGAGTTACGCCCGTCACAGGTGTGACTTCGACCTCTGCATCTTGGGGCACCTCCACTGTCACAGTCTGCTCAAGGACGGAGTAGGCAGTACGGTTGGTGACTCCTGAGCAGGACTCGGCGGCGCCGGGGTTGGTGTGCGCAGTGATTCTTGTGGCTGTTCCACAGGCTTATCGCTAGGAGGATCAGGCAAGTGGGAAGTCTCTTCTGGTGCCTGGATCTCTGGGATCTCTGTCTCGCCGATTGGTCGCGGCGCAGAGTCCGCAAAAGGAATATCAGATGGCGTGCTGCACGACAAAGCACATAAGGGACAATTACAGGAAAAAAACAAAAGTCAACAAAATGTTGGCAACAACTCTTACCGAGTAGATACGCGCACTTTCAGGCGCTTTCCTTGCCGAGTCGGGGAGGGAATGTCCCTTGGAATCGCGGTACGTAACGGTTCGACGGCGAGGGGAGAATGCTCCGAGCTAATCAGTGAGGGCGGGATCGATGACCCGGCATCACCACCTTCGTCATCATCCGAGTCTGATGACTCAGCGATGACGAGTTGGCGACGGCTCGGCACGTTCCTAATTGTGATCCCCGCCGCAGCAGAGCCCTTTCGCTTCTTCGGGACGATGGCCGCTTTGCCACCACTCGGCGACAACACATCTGGAGAGGGCGAGGATGATAGATTTGTATCAGAGTCGTTCAAGTCATCCTCGGCTCCTCCGAGTGCTTCTTCAGCAGTACTGGCCCTGCGTGTCACCGGCTGGTCCACACCCTTTGGCATCTCAGGCAGAAGGGGGATTGATACATAAGCAGCTCGACCCTGCATATCAAAGCTGGGTTCAGTTTTTCATCGAGATTACACCCAATGGGTGGAATTGAACACACAAATGGCAACAAATTGATTTATTACCTCAGGGCGAGGATTAGACAAGTTGTAGGCTTGAGAGCCATCAGAAGTCTTCAGGGGAGTCCCCGACGCAAAAAATTTGGCAATCCGGGCTGCGTCTTGACTTTTATCAACACGCTCGGGGGCTTCACGTGTGTTGTCCCCCTCGGCGTAGTATTCATATGCTGGATGAGCCCGCTGCATGAGGGGCTGGATCCGGCGCAGCACGAAGTTGGCTGCCACTCTTACGGCAGTCAACCCTCTGCTCTTCTGCTCGGCAATGAGGCTCAGCAGCTCCCGAACTTCGTCCATCTCGTTGTCTTTGGGGAGAGAACTCCAGGACTTGGAGGGGACAGGACGAGAATCTATTTCGGAAGAGATGGCAGGCGAGTGGTTCCCTATGTACAACCACTTGGATTGCCACCCCTTATTGGTGGTAGGAAAAGGAATTTCAAAATAGTCCTGGCCTCGACCCTCACGGAGTTGAAACCCGGCGCCTCCAACTACAGGCGGGCGCTCGGTGCTAGGGTGAGGCTTCAGCAAGAAAAGATAGAGAAAAAGATTGAAGTGAGGCTCTATCCCAAGATAGGCCTCACAGAGGTTGATGAAAATAGAAATGTGAAGGATGGAGTTCGGGTTCAGTGCGCAGAGACTGATCCTGTAGAAATGGAGCAAGCCGCGGAGAAAAGGGTGTGCAGGAACACCAAATCCACGTACAAGAAAGGACTCAAAAACCACTAAATCAGTGCAATTTGGGGTGGGGAAAGACTCACCAAAGGCCGCGCGCCATTCGGCGGTTTGCTGGTCCGGGAGAATGCCGTCGATGACAAGCTGCTCGAGACGCCTGGTGGTGGTAGAGGACTTCCTCCACTCGGCGGCGTGATCCACGGAGGCATCGATGGTGGTCTTGGCCCTGACCGTCCGCTTCTTCCCCGGCGACGTCTCCTTCCGCTTCGGCGCCATAGCCGCAACAAACAGAGATTGTGGATTGAAGGTGTGAAGCGATGAAGGTGGATATAGGGTTTGCGCCTGAGCGGGAAAGGAGAACTTGGATGCGGTGAAGGCAAATGGCAAGGAAAGGAAGAAGATTGCGGCGGGGATGGGTTATAATGGAATAAACCGTTCCTCCCGCGCGTGGCGCGATGCCAGTCTTGGGAACTCAACTGACGCTGGCACGTCGTGTCGCTTTAAATTCAAAGATGCGATTTGGAGTCGTGACATCTCGCGATATAATGGCTTCATAAGGCAACCGTTAGTTTCCCTAGAAAATAATGGGCTTAGCAGGATTGATGGGCCTAAATAGGCTAGTTTAAGCCTTTGATAGGCTAAAACAATGACACGACCTTTCGGTTCTGTTAGTTGACAATTACGTGGGCTCGTGAGCAAATGCTCAAGGGCAGAAACCACTCGGTCGTGAGGCTACAATTGGTCGACGGCTAGGCTTATTTTTGCAATTAATATTGCAACCTTGCAATTGATTCTTACTTAATGCATGCGATACTATCGCTAAATTGACTTGGAAATCCGGGTCAAGTGCTGATAAGTATAAATCTTGTGAGAAGGTGATTTACCATATGGTCAGGCTGGGTCATGGAACACGACTCGGGAATCACACCGAGTTCAAAGGACTCGAGAAAAGATTCCCTAAAAAGGGGACATTAGTAAAAATTCCCTAAAAGGAGGGAATTATTCGAAATCCATGCCCAGAGGCATGGGGGCTAAAACATTCAGGAAGGATTCACAGCTTTTAGAGTCTTGACACGATCGCGCCGAGTCGAGTCAAGACTCGGAGGCTACACCCAATGGGTGCACCAGGAGGTGCACGCCATTGATGGATTAAGTTCGAAAAGATTTTTATAGGATTTTATTTTGACCCTCGACCAGATTATTATACTCTGCAAAAGGCTCGGGGGCTACACCCAATGGGTGCACCCGGAGGTGCACGCCATTGAAGATCATGATTTTGATGGAGAAAAATTGAAGACCCTTGGCCAATTTTATACTAAAATTACCCAAGGCTCGGGGGCTAAGTGTATACACTTCGCTTTCGCGTCGTGAAAAAGAGCACTTCTTCCCCTCACTAAGGCTACAATTGAAAAATCGGTTTCAGAAACGTTTGAGCATGCACTCAGATCTTCCTCGAAACCACTCGGACGCAGTCCTAAACTACTCGGAAATCTGATCAAGCATTATGGCAAACTTGCGGAACACTCGGATCGTGCTAGAAAAAGGCAGATCAATTATAGCCAACGATCGGCCAAGAAGTGCTCGGGGGATACTGTGGGGAATATGGTCCCCGGGTACCTCACAAGAAGTCCTGGCAACCCTCCGATAGGGGGCGGCCCGGCCCACCGTTCTGGACCTGAGGACGTGCGGGACAAGCCGGCGCATGAAGGAAGGATCCGGAAGGAGAAGTTCTAATTAGAATATGAGTTTTTGTAAAGAAGGAAAGGATCCTTATAGATAGGATCGGCTACAAACCGACTTGTAACCCTGCCTCCCCGATATATAAGGCGGGCAGGGACCCCCTCCGAGAAAAATGAAGTCTCTCGAGAGAACAATCCAATCTACAATCCACACAATACAACACCCCCAAACAGGACGTAGGGTATTACGTTGAGTTGACGGCCCGAACCTGTCTAAATCCTAGCGTCTGTCCACCCTAACCATCTAGCTCCCGATCTTTGCGATCTTCCCTCCATACAAATCACTTCCTTGGGCTACCCCGTGGAAGACTACCGGAGATCATATCACCGACACCAATCAACCTCTTTGGTCCTCCATAACTTCCATGTGTGTTTAACACTCTTCATGTGTGTCATGTCCTCATCAGTTGGTTTCTTGTTAATGTAATATTGTTTTCTTATTGTTTCCTTTGCTTGCTTGCATGTGTGATCGAGTAGACGACCCTCGCTTTGGAGATTTCTCGGGAGAAGAGTTCAAGGAGTTCCAGTAGCCGCTGGTGTTTGCTGAAGGCAAATGGCCTTGATCATACTTGTCCCATTTAATAAAAACTTACTTTCATGCACAACTCAACTTTAGTTACATTTATGTTATATTAATATTGATGGGAGTCCTATTTAAGGTTTTGCCTAGCCACCCTACCCAAATATTTTGCCTTAACCGTGTGTTTAATTAATTAGTTGGTTGTAGTTCTCTTGCTTAGTTGCTCAACTGCTTAATTGAACCCAATTTAATCTTGACTTTATTATGCTATGCCTCGGTAACAAAATCATTTATTTAAGTGGAAACATGGAGCGACAACCCAGGACATACACGTACAACCACAGTGTTAATGGGCTTTGACCTTGACTTAATAACTAGTGACTCTAGCTTGTGACATCTTTACCTGGACTAGGCAAGACGGGAGGCATTGACGGAGTATAGCCCGACTCTGTTGAGAGGATGCCTTTGCCAATGTGCGCTTTTCAGAGAGGGTTAGGCCTGCTTCGACCATAATCCTTAGCGGGCTGTCAATTGTTAGGGAATCTTCGTAACGGTCTCGTAGTAGATCCCTGGCCATTCACCAAAGGTAGTGTCTCATGGGGCCTTGCAAAACCCGACCGAAAAGGGTGATACTTCTACTGGGTAAAGTTGTACAACCTTGCAACTATCATGATAGCCGTGCTCACGGTCACAAGCGGCCTGGATCCTCACATATTTAATACTATCGAAACTTGATCTAAATCATTTTATTTATTGTTGAGCCTCTTATATCATCTCTATGTTGTTACGTTATTCATTAGTTAATTGTGGATGGTATAAACTTATACTTATGCTTACTTAATTAGAATTTGAACAACTAAAATGCTAATTGCTTAAACCTCAGCCTAGCCTTGTTTAAGCCCTGCATGTCATTCGTTATCTTTAGCTTGTTGAGTACGGCATGTGCTCACGCTTGTTTATTTATTTTTACAACGATCGATTTGGATTTGTTCAGACGCGGAGGACTTTGAGGAGTTTTCCAACGACGTCTTGGAGTTCTAGGCAACGTGTCTGCTAGGCAACCACGAGGTCCTACTGGAGTTCCATCGCATCGTTAAATAAAGACTTTATTTATTCTATTGAGACAAACATTGGTTTGTAATAATGCTACTTTATTACTCTCTATTTATTCTTGCACGCTGTGATATTTATTTTTATCTATCATATGCGAGTTCTCTTGATTTATTACTTGCATATGAGATGACTCATTTTCTTCTGAAAATGGGTGTGATATTTATTTTTATCCATTTTCCGTGGCTCGCCCATAGGCCATCTGCCCCTGCCCCTCCCCCCGTTGTCCCCCTCCTATTCTCTCTCCCTCACTCTCATTCTTTGTTCTGGGAGCAGCTCAACCTCCTCGAGCTTGCCTCCAGCACCTGTGGAGGCAAGGGCCAGGCGGCCAGTGAAAGTGCATCTAGGCCTCTAGTGGGTTTTGGTGAATTGAATGTCACCAAGATTAAAAAACTAGTGGTCTTGTTGAGTATAGGTGTCGAACATGGAGGCATAGGACCATACGGACGCAAGAAAACGTCAAGGGAGGGTATGGCAACAAGTAGAGACCATTGCGCAGGACGGCATAAGACTCTACAATGTAAGGAAACTAGTCGATATATATGGAAAGTACTCGCATAGCAAGGCCAACACGAGTCACTAGTCGAATTAGACTAGGATACCACTCTTTCGCCCTATAACCCTGCTCGCCAGTATATAAGGCGGGGCAGGGACCCCTCTCAAAAAAGATTCAACAAATCTTATTGAACAATACATAAGATCAGTAGGGTAACCTTGTACTCATATTTATACTACGTAATACAAGATCAGCAATAGGACATAGGGTATTATGCCTAATTGGCGGCACGGACTTGTATAAATCTCGTGTCACGTAACAATCGAGTTCCTGATTATACGAACACTTCACAAAAACTCTACAACTGTGGCAGAACCGCTCAAATTAATCTGACTTAAGTGTACTAAGCATCACATTAAACGCGATCAGACACTTAAATCGAATTAAGGTGGCAGTTTGTCGAGTCAAGCCCGATACAACCGCGAACAGTTACCTCGATCGAAACGAGTCGTGCAAATACTCATACAAAGGTCCCATTGAGGTACTTTATTACAAATCGAGTTCTTGCATAAAGTAAACAATTCAGAGTTCAAATTGGAGCAGAAAATTAACTATTTATTCGACGGTGGTAATATTATGTGAAGTCGTCATGATATCACTCGGAAGCATCTTCGTCCCTGACAACGGTCCAACCCGGAGGAAGGGTGGTCAGCCAGGTAATGCAACCATCTCCTCAAGAGCACTACTTGAAAACAATTCAACAAGCAAGGCTGAGTATACTAATACTTAGCAAGACTTACCGGTCGGGTCAAAACTACATCACCAACTCCTAGACATGCAAGGCTTTTGGCTGGTGGGTTTGTTTTGCCAAAAAGCGACTAAGAGTTTATCCTTACTTTCAATATTTTAGCATCAAGTTTTAATTCGAGTTAACCGGTCTAGGTAAGCAACCTATACTATTCAAGCAAGTTGAGCAAGCAAATAAGCAAGCATCAAGTTATCATCATTGTCATGTTTCACTTTCTTACTCAATGTGGCAGCGGGATTAAGTAGTCTCATTACCTGCGAGAAACAGACAGTTCAAACCGAATTTTATATCCTTGCAAGGTGGAAACTAAACACACGAGAAAGCATCAACCACCAAGGTCGACGCTAACCAGGTCGTTCCCATGTCATCCTGGTTCATTAATCCGAGCCCACTCCCCTTGGACACAAGCCTATCCGGTTGATACCTCGCGGCCACGCCGGCCGGATTCGGTCTTGAGCCACATGTGCGCCGCATGGGTGGTTGAATCCCAGGGAAAGCAGGACAAGGCCACTCCCCATTCCGAACAGGTACTAAACTTAGCGGTCCCATGTCCCAAACAAGTGCTTAGTGCTTTCAGACACTTAACCATCGGTACCACACCATTCGACCTTAACCAAATTCTAGCTTACACGGACGGGGCATCTACATGACAAAAATTCCCACCTGTCATCCTTATGATTCCAACATAAGTAAAGCAGACGATTCCTATAATCAAGCTTGTGACAGGAAATCACTCCACTTTTACCAGGTCCTTATAGCATAACAACTATCGACCTATCATACTAGTATTGCAAAGCATAGATACCTAGGATCATGCATCTAGGGTTTCAATTCAACTCCTGAACGTAAATGCACAAGCATAACTTAACAAACATAGTTGCATAATTTCAGAACATAGGTTATGCTCTGGGGCTTGGTTTAATTCCAAGCTAAGTTAGTATTGGTTCTTCCGAACTTGGTTCGGGTCTTGACTTGCTTGCGACGACGTTCGGCTTCCCCTCGTGTCGTCCTTCTTCTTGCGTCGGGATCGACTTGTAGCTTCCGTCAGCGAGAGTCATTCCTATAAGAGATGCAATGCATAAGAGAATGATGTTATATCGAGCATCGTGTTTCACACGATAAACCCGGGGTATATTGATCGGTCACATTCACCTAGACAACTTTGTCTAACCTTCCCTTTCTTTAATTAAGTTTGTATTTACTCATAAAACAACTTGAGGTGTTTAATGGTGATTGTGTACACATCTAAGGTTATTTAATTTGATTTCAGCATAAAACAGCAAATGTGGTGCAATGGGGTGATTTATTTATTTTAAATCTTTTAAAGGTGATTTGCTTTTATTTAACCTTTTAAGCATTGAATTTTTGATAATTTATTTGGCAGTTTAAAAAATCATCTGTACGTGAGAAAATTTCAGTGTGCTCTTGATTTGCCCTTTGATTTACGACCCAAAAATCAGATCAAACTCGTGTCTAGAACTACCCTGAAAAATCACACAAGCTCAGCACACTAACATGAAGACTAATTCCTAGAAAATCACATTATCAACAATTGATCCTAAAAATCCTACCAGAGCTACATCTAGTTGAAACTAGCCACCATGCCAAAGATTAGCTTAAAAAGATATTAGAAACATGCTGTTTGAATTTACTTGATTTAAACCATGATAAATTAAAAGGGCAGGTTAGCGATGCCAAACTGAACTACTGCAAAAATGTTGGATTTATTTGCTTAACAGATTAATTTAAACAAAACAGAAACTAAAACTGCACAGATATGCTAGATAATTCATAACTCAAAATCTAAAGCAGTTCAGTGTGCCAAAGTTTAACAGCAACCTAGAAACTACACAGGAAACAACATATCCAAAAATCAGTACAAACTAACCTATAGATTTCAAACTATGCACAAACTTGAGTTTGAACAGATTTGAACCTAGTTTGAAATATAAGAAGAAAACTCCTACACATGCTTTCTATAAAAGGTAGAACACATCACAGAGAGTTCAACAAAATTGGATTTGCATTTTTATGATTTTTTCTGTGATTTTTAATCGATTTACAAAGTTTCTAGCTTTTGAATCTAGATCTGAAGAATCTATTTAACAAACCCACCCTGGAACTTTCTAAACCTCACAGATAGGCCCCTTGTTTTTGCGCTAAGGACCCTAGAAAAACCTTGGGCTTTGCAAGGTGGTCCTCGACCACACCCGGCGGCGGGGTGACCGGAATCCAGCGAAGTGGGACCACGGGGCTTCGCGAGAGCATGGGGGATTTACTCACCAGCTTACCTAGGCCCAATTTCGTGAAGGAAGTGGGGCTGGAAGAGGTGAGACGGCGGCCGGCGGCGAACAGAGCGGCGGCGGCTCAGTTTCTCCCAATGCCGATGATAGCGGTGGCGGAGCGACGTGGCTGGTGGCTGGGGAAGCTCGAGCGGAGGTGGTGGAGTTGTGGCGGGTAGTACATATTGTGAAATATTCAAAATACCGAAATTGTATCCAGTAAGAGAATAGAGCGCCAATTCTTGGGAATGGTTAGCTCTTATTAGGCCATGTATTCTCCCGAGTAGTCCACCTGTTACGTTTAATCACCATGGTCTCGTACTGCCTTACCTCATATGTATGAGTTGCTCATGTTTGTATGAGTTGCTCATGTTTGTATGAGTCGGTTAGGTTTTGTGTTGTGGCGGGTTTTTCTGATTTTTCTTAGAACAAGATTCGATGTGACCATTATTTCTGGGCGCAAATTACTACTCGGATGATGATCTCCAAGATGATTCGATGAACACTAAGCTCGCTGGACCCTTGAATTGATTATTCTAAATCATTTCAAGGCTTGGGGACTGATATGCCAATACAACGACTGCTGATTTTTCAAGACGAAGAATGAAGACTCAAATCAAGACCCTCGGCTCGATTCTACAAATTCAAACCAAGGCTCGGGGGCTACTTGATATCAAGTGCAACTTTTCCAAATTGCACATTTCAAGACAAGACGAAGATTCAAGATACTGTGGACCCTCAGCCTGATTCTTCGACTCAACCTAAGGCTCGGGGGCTACTCCACATGGAGTGCGACTTTCGTTGCACCCCATATTGAATATTGAAGACTACAAGTTGATCAAAATTTACAGGGTTTGAGCACCTCACAGCCTCGTGTCAACCAAGCATTTTCCAAGATCGACAAGACAAGTACTCGAAGAACTAGCAAAAGCTCAAAAAAGTACTCGAAGCATTCAAGAAAGTACTCGAAGACTTGGCAAGTACTCGGTTGATAGCAAGAACTCGGCAATGAAGCGCTCGGGGGCTTGTTGGGTATGGAACCCCGGTATCCGTAGGGAAACCACTCGAAGGAAGGAAGAAAGAAGTCGGACTCCTACTAGGACTCTACTCTGTAATCCTACTAGGACTCCAACATTGTAACCGACTAGTTCCCCGCCCCCGGGGTATATAAGGAGGGCAGGGGTGCCTAGATCAGTGGAACATAGAAGACTCATAGATGACCAACTCTCAACAGAGAGACGACATTACGCAATACAAACCACCCAAACAGGACGTAGGGTATTACGCTATCTTGGCGGCCCGAACCTGTCTAAACCTTGTGTTGTGTAGCCATTGCGTTCCTGATCTCGGCAAAACCCCACCTGAAATCTACTACCTCGGGATACCCCTCGGTAGGATCGACGGTAGAACACCGACAGAAGTGCGAGCGCGGGGGGACAAGTGGACGGGGAGGCGATGCGATGGGTGCTCGTCGGAGCAGCCTGGCGGCGGCGTCGTGACGAGGTGAGGGAAGGCTCGACCGGAGGGGAAGGGCGCTATTTAAAGGTACAGGGGAGGTGGGTGGCGTTGAGGCGAAGCCTAAGTGGGGCAGCATGGGCAAGCCGCGGGCAGCCGGACCGCGGAGCGGCGCGGTGGTGCTCGGCCAGCGAGAGGCGTGCATGTGGCGGCCGTTGGCGCGGTGCTGACATGGGCGCGAGCTGGCGGGGAGTGTTGTTACGCCCACTTGCCTGGGCAGCGGTGCAACGAGTGAGGCAGGTCAGGGCGACATGGCTCGGGTTGGCCGGACGGCCTGGACGTGGTGTGGAGGTTGAGGCGAGCGGCGATGGCGGTTGGGCAGGGCGCTGCGGACACACGAGCGGCAATCGCATGACCTCTGGCGCGGCGCGCATGGCGAGGTCGTGCCGCGTGGTGGGAGGAGCGAGGCAGAGGCGCGGGCTGGTCAAGGGAGGTCTCGTCCCATCCCCTTAATGGCCATCGGGCCTCGGCGTCCGAGTCAGGTGGCGAGCGCCGCGTGGTGGCGGTCACGAGGGCTGGATTGCATGCGCCGAGCAGTGAACGACATTTCATGGAGCACCTACCGACCATCAGTTCCAACGAGTATTTCTCCAAAATTTTGAACTAAAGTTCAAAATCTCCAAATATGAAAGTTGTGTCCCTCTGTACCATCTACAACTTTCCCAAAGGTTGACCATATAGAAACGGCCTGGTTTGGGCTAGAGCGAGCGACGAAGACAGCGTGCACTTTGGGTGAACTTCGGCGCTCTTCGCGTTCCAGAAAGTTCATGCAGTGTAATCTTGTTCAAGCTCGATGTTCTCCAACTTTTGTATAGCAACTTTCCAATCTCCCAATTCAAAAGTTGTAGAGTAAAGCTCGAGGATGAAGTTTAGTTATTGCGTCCTGGGCAGACTCGAAGTGGTTTGAGAGATACGAAGCTCGAAAAACATTCACTCAAATCAGTTTCTAGACTTAGCCTCTGAGTTGATTTCGCGATGCCGAAAGTTCATCCAACTTGGCCCTCTTTTCAAGCAAAGTTAAATTGCTTAGGGTTTGAATAGTTGATGGAGAACATGACCTGGGGCAAGTCCAAACGTCAAATATTCAACTTAGGGCAAAGTTCATGAAATGTTATATATGAAATTCCAAATGGCAAGCCTCAACTTTTGAGAAGAACATCAACTTTCCAGACTTAATGGCCCTGATTTAGAGCATCTTCCACTAAAAATTTACTCACCAGCTATATAACATTTGAAAACCAGCTATATGAAATTTTTCTAAGTCCCAGGCTGAATTCAGGGTTGACTTGCTGTTTGACCCTGATTTAGAGCATCTTCCACTATAAATTTTGAAAACTACCAATTGACATAGTTGTTCCTTAAAAAATTTGGGACAACTTTTATACTGACAGATTTTCAAGTTTCTAAGTGAAATTTTGAATTCAAATCAATTCAAACTCCATACGTTTAGTGTATGGAATTTAAAACCATTATTTCATGCGTTGACTTTGGCCATAACCACAAGTTTAATTGTCCTTAGAGCCTTAATGAGGTGATTAGACATCAGATATGTCACAACCTACCCCCCTTAAAAATAATCTCGTCCTGAGATTCAGGTAGATTAAGGCTAGACGGAGGGCTTGTAGCCTTCACAACTTGCACTCCTTCCATCAGTGTCAAGCATACTCTCACCTTGGTGAGGTAAAATCTTCTCCTTCTTGTTTTGGTTTTCGGACACTCGCTTCTTCCTTAGGGCTGAGGACAATCACAAGCAAACGACCCAGTATTCTGCATTGGTAACAACAACCTAGTTTAACGAACTTTTCCTGGTAGCATAGATCCATGTTTGACCGGTTGCCGTTGGGGTGACGTGGTGACTCTGCCCTTTGGGGTCACTCCAAATGGTGGAGAGGCAGTCCTGGAGGAAATGACCCTATTCTCCACACATGCGACAGACTAGGCTATACGGCAACGATTCTCCTCACTTAACTCTGCCGATCCATTGACTAGTAAGTAGACTCAAACTCTGACAAGCGGGTCTTCCTTTGATAACTCTCTTTTACTCCTAGGCTCGAGCTAACTACTCGATCGAGATTGACTTCATTATGACTCTTAGTAGCACACGTCTTCTGTGGCGAGAAGAAGTGGGCAGTCCTTGTGCGTCCGTCGATAAAAACCTATACGGAATCCTGCTTCAAGGAGTAAGTGGTAATCTAACCGAAGATTGTACCCAAATCTTCTCACTTCCAGGAGGCACAGGCGGCGGTTATAAACTCCTCGCCACCCTAAGGTGACTAGTCCTTCTTCTTTGGCTACGTGCTATACTTCGGAGACATACTTGGTGGTCTTCTCTTTTCATCCTTTAACCCACCAGAAAATTTTCTTCCAAAAACCTGGCATATCTTGTTGCTACCGGGCGAACAAGGAACTTAGAGTGGTTCTTCATCTAAGATTTGACTTTGAAGACCTAGGTCTTCGAGTACCCTAGTCAATTCTCAAATCATACTACCCTTTCCTGATCTTGTTGAAACATTAGTGATTCTTCTCCTTCTTTGAGAGTTGTTGCTTGATGATCTCGATGCTAATGTCTTGCGACTTAGGCCATAATGACTATATCATAAGGGCTGGATTCTATTGAGACGTGGCGCCGAGGACTATGAGAACAATACCCAAGCTAGGATTTTTGGGAAGGACTCGCTGGGGTGTACTAAGTCTTCTTACGTTCTACTAAATAGTCCTTGACTGATCTGACATCATCATTTCCTTGAAGGAAGCACTAAAGGTAGCATCTCATGTATGACTTGCGGTGGTAGTGTCTTCATTTTCTTCGCTCAGTCGTGGAGTCAATCGTTCTAGCTTGAGCGATCTGCTTAGACTAAAACTCGATTGGGTTCCCTTTTCCTACTCTTCATCATTTCTCTGCACTAAACTCAGCGTAACTCCCGAAGTTCGTGGGCACAACCTATAGGTTGGTGGGATTCGTAACGAGATTATACTAAATCACATATCTCAAAGATGAAGAATGAGAGGTGGAACAAGGTAGATACGTAATGATAGAACAAGGTGCCGAAACGTTCTCAAATGCAAGTTCATATTGAGGAGAAAACAAAGCGGTGAGAAAAGCTCACAAGAGGTCACAAGGCAATCTTGAATGTACAAGGTGATGATTATCGGAGAAGATAGGTTTAAGTGATATTTTTCAGATCATCAAGGCTCAAGATTGACCCCATGAATGAAGTACAAGACGCTGGTAGGGAAAATCATGGTCAATTGCTTAATGCAAGGATTTCGCAGGTGAACGCTTGGACGACAAGAGAGCAAGGAGACATGTTGTGACTCGAGTTGCACATGCCAGGTTGGAAAGTGGTAATGCACCAAGGAGTAATGTAGTTGCCAAGATGCAAGGTACGCATGAATGATCCGTGCATCTATGAGTTGCATATGGCATGATGCATTATGATCCCAAATTGATGATGCATGTGATACGGTGCATATGGTATGATGCACAAATGATGGTGCATATGATGTATGCCTATGATGAGGTGCAGGTAGCATGATGCACATGCATATGAGCGAATGGTGCACATGCTTATGAATGGATGGTGCATATGTAAATGCTTGTGATAGAGCTGAAGTGCCCGATCTTTCGGTGAGTGGAGGATAATTTTGATTTGGTGGAAGTCGACCCTCACGATCCGACTACGACGAGCGAACCCGAAGCGCCAATGCAATCGCTGAACCAACTCCCTCTGGTTACCGACCCTGTTGCAATCAAGATCAGAACTTCCTGTACGCAATCAAAGAACGAACAAGAAAAAGAAGGCGAGCAATCTTAATATCACTCGAAGGTGGAGTTCTGAATCACACGAGGACAGCACGTATTTGTGCGTGTTCGGTGTAGCTAAAGCTAGATGTAAAACAAAACTCAAGTGTTCTTGGCGGCGGCTAGGGGGTATATGATAAGGGGAGGACGTCCACAGGGGTGCTGGGGTCGTGCTCCAACCCTAGGACGTGTCCCTAATGGACCCAACTTGATACACGGGCCGTGGGCCAAAATAAGGTGTCGCAGCACCTGGACAGAAAAACCTTTGGTCAATTATTTGACGATTGCGGCCGCCTCGGGACAGATATGGACATGAGTCCGGATCCATATGAAAGTAGACTTCATAAGCTTTCCATCAAGTACTTGAACGCCCCAAACGGAGTCCGGATGAGGTCGTGGCGGCCGTCGAAAGTCAGGACTTCCCTGCAGTCCGAATCCAGTGTTTCCAAAACGTGTTGGATTCAATCTCTTTATTTCCTTAGACCAAAAGTAACGTGATAGCCTGGATAAAAACGTCGGAACACTTGGACTTGGTCCCCAATCAACCTCTTTGGTCCTCCATGCCTTTCTTGTATGTTTAACACTCTTCATGTGTGTCATGTCCTCATCATCCTCCCCTTCTTGACGAAAAGCCGTCCTCGGCGTCAATTGTACGTGAAACCAATCCTGCATAACACAAAGGAGAACGGGGTTTCGAAAAACAAGGAAACCGAAAATATTCAGAGGAGGGATGTCACTATGTTTCCGATTCACGAAAGTGTCATCTTGTATAGAACTTTTAGCAAACATGTATGCTTCTTGATCGGCCAACACGCGATGTTTTTCAACACGATCCTGCACAAGATTAGTACCAACAAAAGACAAAGCAGGCATAGATAGTAACCAGCAAGGCTCCCCTTCTTTGGATTGAACATGTTTCTTTAAAACAAAGCTAGAGAAATTGGATGTGACATGATTATTGTTATTGCAGCCCTCTAAGTTATCACATTGTTGTCCAACCAAAGAAGATTTCAGATTTGAACAAATATAAACTCGATGCACCATATATTCTCCGTTATGATTATATTTGCCAATGAAGTGATATGTATTGCTAGATAAGGATGGCAATTCGGGATATGCAAGAAATCTCTCCTCCAAACAATTTAGATTACATAGAACATCAAATTCAATATAACCTAAAGTATTTAAAGAAGATAGCAATTTTTGTTCATCATTTGCACAAGTAATTGGAACAAACATTTTATTTTCAGCAGAATTATTCGACTCCAAAGCATGTGTATCATCATTATGAAGTAATTGTGGCAGAGGAATAGAAGAATCACTATCACACAACTCTTCTCTATCACAAGAAACAACAAGCAAATGATCTTTTGACAAAGGCAAAATTAGTAAGGGTTCTTTTGATAGTTGCTCTTTGTTATCATGTTGAATTTCAGCACAAGGGTGTGATTTTAAAACATGTACAACAGAAGCGTTATCACACAAATCATCTTTATCACAGGTAACAACAAGCATATCATCATGTGACAAATATTCGTCAAGAGATGGTGCCACTAACAATTGCTCTATCATAGCATGAGGTGTGGAAAAATTCAGCACAGTAGAATTAGTCTCACCATCCGTGAGTGGAGCACCAGTGGTCGACGGTGTTGTAGGTGTGGTCGTCCTCTCACACAGTGTAGTGCTTGGCGTGGATGGCGTAGGAAAAACAGGATCTGCGCTGGATGCCGGGCTTCGTCCTGCAAAAGAGTTAGTATATGTCGTCGAGCGGCGTCCCTGCACTTCACGTTCAGCTTTGCAAGCATATTCAAACAATGTGGTCATATCAGCATAAGTATTAGAATCAAGTATGTCATGAATGTCGCGGTTCAAACCACCGCGAAAACGTGCCATAGCAGCGGCATCCGTCTCAAATAAACCACAACGGATCATACCCTTTTGTAATTCCTGGTAGTATTCCTCAACAGATTGTTGACCTTGCTGAAACCGCTGCATTTGTTTAAGCAAATCTCGGGCATAATATGAAGGTACAAATCGATGTCGCATAGCAGCTTTTAATTGAGTCCAAGTGGTTGGAATAGACGTGGGATGTTTTAGCTTATAATCACGCCACCACATTAAAGCAAAAAGAGTAAATTCACTAATAGCAACTTTAACTTGTACACTAGCAGGAATATCATGGCATGAAAAAATCTGTTCAACCTCTAATTCCCAATCAAGATATGCAGCAGGATCATATTTGCCATTATAAGATGGAATTGTAAATTGAATCGTAGCAAATGAGTCAATATGTGGATGACATACCACACGGCGGGCACAACCGTGGCGATCTCCATCGTCTAGCTCCATGTCACTGTTATAGTCCTTGTGCAACGTCGTGACCGACGTGGACCACGCATCGAATCGTGCCACGATGCCGTTGACGTCTCCTGACATGATTAGCGCAAACACAAAAACAAATCCTAGGACAGCAAAGGTGTGTATGTGTCTGTATGAGATGCTCACAAAGATGCTGCGATAAAATTCTTATCCGTTCTTACCAAGCAACAGGGGCGACCTGCAAGCAACAAGTAGCACCTGCGAAAGATTGGCGCAGCGATTGCCTGGAGAAACAAAAGTCGGCTCGTCGTAGGAATATGTGTAGTTCTGGGTAGGCTGCACTCAAATCAAGGATTAGCACAATCAATCAATAATGCAAAGTTGAATTATAGTGCTAAACACGTAACTATGCTGCTGGAAACAAGTGCCACGCGCTATGGATCGACCAAAGGTAATAAGGAAGTGGGATGCAGAAACGGAAAATCTCCCAGGCCGTGTTACACTGTGTAAACGACGTTTTTTGGCCTCAAAACTGGCCGCACCTGGCACTGAAATTTCGTAAGGTTTCCGAAAAAAAAAAGAACGCTGAAATCGGAGATCCGAGCGAAAAGTTATGGCCGTTTTTGTGAAGGTGTTCGAAACTGCCAAAAAGAAACTTCCAAACGAAAACCGAACTGCTGATTTCTTTTTTTATTCTTTCCTTTTTCTTTCTTTTCAAAACTTTCCTTTTTTTCTTTTTTTCTTTCCTTTTTTTTCTTTCCTTTTCTTTTCTATCTCTTTCCAAACTGTGAACGCGAGGCGGCCGAACCGAGTAGGACTCAGATGAGCGGCGTGGGTTGTAGTGTTTGTGGTGAAGATGTAGAGCAGCGGCGGTGGCGGCGTGTGGTGGTGGCAGCAGCGGCGGGAGGTGGCGGCGGCGGCGGCGGGAGGTGGCGTGTGGAGGGAAAGAGGCGGTCCGGTGGTGGGGGCAATCTGCAGCGGAGGAGCGATGGCTTATGGAAGGAAGTGGGTGATCTGCAAGGGAGAAAACAAAACGGAGGCGGCGGCAAAAACACAAGTAACCAGCAACAATTGAACGCGTAAAGTACACAAATTCAACAATACAAATTATTGAATGAAAGTGCAAGGCTAAAAAGGTGCTGGGACAAGGATCTAACCTGATAAATCTTTGTTTTGGTTTTTGTGGACTGTAGGTAATGGAACAACACTCGATAAAACTCACCGATCAACCTGGACTTTTGATACCACTTGATAGAGCTGAAGTGCCCGATCTTTCGGTGAGTGGAGGATAATTTTGATTTGGTGGAAGTCGACCCTCACGATCCGACTACGACGAGCGAACCCGAAGCGCCAATGCAATCGCTGAACCAACTCCCTCTGGTTACCGACCCTGTTGCAATCAAGATCAGAACTTCCTGTACGCAATCAAAGAACGAACAAGAAAAAGAAGGCGAGCAATCTTAATATCACTCGAAGGTGGAGTTCTGAATCACACGAGGACAGCACGTATTTGTGCGTGTTCGGTGTAGCTAAAGCTAGATGTAAAACAAAACTCAAGTGTTCTTGACGGCGGCTAGGGGGTATATGATAAGGGGAGGACGTCCACAGGGGTGCTGGGGTCGTGCTCCAACCCTAGGACGCGTCCCTAATGGACCCAACTTGATACACGGGCCGTGGGCCAAAATAAGGTGTCGCAGCACCTGGACAGAAAAACCTTTGGTCAATGATTTGACGATTACGGCCGCCTCAGGACAGATATGGACATGAGTCCGGATCCATATGAAAGTAGACTTCATAAGCTTTCCATCAAGTACTTGAACGCCCCAAACGGAGTCCGGATGAGGTCGTGGCGGCCGTCGAAAGTCAGGACTTCCCTGCAGTCCGAATCCAGTGTTTCCAAAACGTGTTGGATTCAATCTCTTTATTTCCTTAGACCAAAAGTGACGTGATAGCCTGGATAAAAACGTCGGAACACTTGGACTTGGTCCCCAATCAACCTCTTTGGTCCTCCATGCCTTTCTTGTATGTTTAACACTCTTCATGTGTGTCATGTCCTCATCAGCTTGGATGCACGTTAGCATGCCTCACATTACATACTAATCGCATCTTTGGTCAGAAGAGGTCACCAAGATAGGGGCATCCATTCGGGTTGCGGCATAGAGATTCTGGTGAAGTTGCATTCTTTTGCCGAGATACCAGTGCACTCCTAGTAGGATTTTATGTGGCCGTCACACACACAAAATCCTTAGGTTCCGTCACGGCACCATAGGTTAGGGAATACTTCTTCACGAGAGAAAGTAGAGACAACAACCCGAATATCAAGGAAGACTGGGGATACTAATCCAGGGGATGTGGGTGATGAATGTTGCAACAATGCTCGTGTATGTCTAACCGATGCTTGTGGGACAACAAGGGTGAGACAAGGTCTATACATCAAAATCGAGAGATCCTTCAACGTAGAAAATAAGTCACATTGGAGGTAAGACTAGGATTTATCAAGGTACGATGGATATGTCATGGATCAAATGGAAAGGGGTGTAATGGCCAGAAAGAATTCACTAGCCATAGCAAAAAGGAGTGAGTACAGCTAGCTAATCGAAGAGTATAGATGGACTAGAGGTGCACGACAGGAATTTATCTATGCTTATGGATGTAGAGTAAGGAGCCATTCGATGAGTAGAAACTCGCGAAAGGACTAGTAACGGACATCTGGTTAACTAGAGGGTTTACAACACACAAACATATAAGGTCAATCATTCCAAAAGCTTTGGGGCAGTACTTCACGTCCCATATCTCTCAAGTTAACGTCCGAAAACAAATCAACTTCTGATACAGCTGAAGTGCCCGATCTTTCGATGAGTGGAGGTAATTTCGATTTGATGGAAGTCGACCCTCACGATCCGACTACGACGAGCGAAGCCGAAGCGCCAATACAATCGCTGAACCAACTCTCTGTGGTTACCGACCTTGTTGAAGCAAGATTAGCCTGATCAGGAAGATCAATTCCTGTACGCAATCGAAGAACGAACAAGAAAAAGAGGCGAGCAATCTTAATATCTCTCGAAGGTGGAGTTCTGAATCAAACAAGGACAACACGTATTTGTGCGTGTTCGGTGTAGCTAAAGCTAGATGTAAAACAAAACTCAAGTCCGAAAATAAAAGAGGGGTCTATCTAAATAGGGGGCGCAGCCCTAGGGTCGGCGTGGAGGGGGAACCCACGCCCAAGGGGGGGTGGCGGCGCGCCCAAGGTGGGCCCCACCAGTCAGGCGCCCCCACCTGGGACTCCTGTTGGGCCAGCTTCTATTCTTCTGGGCCTTCGTTCTTCAGCAGCATGACGAAGCTCAATTCTCTCGCACGGGCCCGAGTAATTGGCCCAGGTGGAAGTGGCGCCTGGGCTTCTAGAACTGGAGGTAGCGCCTGGGCTGAAAGTGGCACCTGGACTGGTGCTGCTGGTGTAGAATCACTCTTGTTGTCATTGATGTCCTCATCATCCTCCCCTTCTTGAACTGAAGTCGTCCTCGACAGCAGCTCCTCATCTTCTCCCGCATACGGCTTCAAATCTGCAACATTAAAACTAGTGGAAACACCAAAATCCACAGGCAGGTCAAGGACATAAGCATTATCATTAATCTTGGTTAGCACTTTAAAAGGACCAGCAGCACGAGGCATTAATTTAGAACGACGCAAAGTAGGAAAACGATCCTTTCTCAAATGTGACCAAACCATATCACCCGGTTCAAAAGTAACAAGTTTTCTCCCTTTACTACCAGCAACCTGATATTTAGCATTAGCAGCAGCAATATTTTGTTGAGTCTGTTCATGCAAATTAATCATATGTTCAACATGTGCAACCGCATCTAAGTGTGGAGCGCCATCAGCATCAAGCGAAAACAAATCAATTGGGGCCTGAGGAATATAACCATAAACAATCTGAAAAGGGCACATCTTTGTAGAGGAATGCGTAGCATGATTATAAGCAAACTCAACATGAGACAAACAATCCTCCCAACGTCTCAAATTTTTATCTAGGACATCCCTAAGCATAGTTGACAAAGTTCTATTAACCATTTCAGTTTGTCCATCAGTTTGAGGGTGACAAGTTGTGCTAAACAGCAATTTAGTTCCCAATTTATTCCAAAGAGATCTCCAAAAATGACTAAGAAACTTAGCATCACGATCAGAAACAATTGTATTTGGAACACCATAGAAGCGAATAATCTCTCTAAAGTACAATTCAGCAACACAGCTAGCATCATCGGTCTTATGACAAGGTATGAAATGAGCCATTTTAGAGAATCGATCAACAACCACAAAAATACTATCCCTCCCCTTCTTTGTTCTAGGCAAACCCAAAACAAAGTCCATAGAAATATCGCGCCAATGGGAAGTAGGAACAGGCAAAGGCATATACAAACCATGGTTGTTCAATCGGGATTTAGCCTTTTGACATGTAGTACAGCGTACAACCAAGCGCTCAACATCAGGACGCATCCGAGGCCAAAAGAAGTGGGCGGCCAGCACCTCAAGTGTTTTGTAAACGCCAAAATGTCCCATTAGTCCGCCTCCATGAGCTTCCAGTAACAACAAAAGACGAACCGAGCTAGCTGGAATACACAGCTTGTTAGCGAGAAACAGGAACCCATCCTACATGTGAAATTTCCCCATGGTTTATCAGTCATACAATGTTTATAAGCATCTTTAAAATCATTATCATTGACATATTGATCTTTCATAGTGTGTAAACCAAAAATTTTAAAATCTAATTGTGACAGCATATTATATCGGCGAGACAAAGCATCAGTAATCACATTGTCCTTCCCGTTCTTGTGTTTAATGATGTAAGGAAAAGACTCAATGAATTCTACCCAATTAGCATGACGACAGTTCAGATTATTTTCGGTACGAATATGTTTTAAAGCCTCATGATCAGAATGGATTATAAACTCATGATGCCAGAGATAGTGCTGCCACGTTTGCAAAGTACGCACTAAAGCATAAAGTTCTTTATCATAAGTAGAATATTTCAAATTAACACCGCTTAATTTTTCACTGAAATAAGCAACCGGTTTTCCTTCTTGTAACAGAACAGCACCTAACCCAATACCACTGGCATCACATTCGAGCTCAAATATTTTTCCAAAATCAGGCAATTGCAAAAGAGGAGCATGTGCTAACTTATCTTTCAAAGTAGTGAAGGCGAGCTCCTGGGAATCAGTCCAAGTAAAAGGCACACCTTTCTTTGTAAGCTCATGTAGAGGTGCTGCAATAGAGCTAAAATCTCGTACGAATCGTCGGTAGAAACCTGCAAGCCCAAGAAAACTCCGAATCTGCGTGACCGTCGTCGGTGTAGGCCATTCCCAAATTGCATCAATCTTGCTGCTATCCACCTCAATACCATGTGGAGTAACAACATAACCAAGAAACGAAACACGTTGTGTGCAGAAGATGCATTTTTCCATGTTAGCAAACAAGTGAGCTGCACGCAACGCATTAAAAATAGCACGCAAATGTTCTAAATGTTCTTCCATAGACTTGCTGTAAATCAAGATATCATCAAAATATACAACAACAAACAAACCTATGAAAGGCCTGAGAACTTCATTCATCAAACGCATAAAAGTGCTGGGAGCATTAGTCAAACCAAACGGCATAACCAACCATTCATATAAGCCAAATTTAGTTTTAAAAGCCGTTTTCCATTCATCTCCCAATTTCATTCGAATCTGATGGTAACCACTACGCAAATCAATCTTAGTAAAAATAATGGCACCACTAAGCTCATCTAGCATATCATCAAGGCGTGGTATAGGATATCGATAACGAATGGAGATGTTATTAATAGCACGACAATCTACACACATACGCCACGATCCATCCTTCTTTGGAACAAGTAACACTGGAACGGAGCAAGGACTAAGAGACTCACGAATGTACCCTTTGTCAAGCAACGCCTGGACCTGGCGCTGAATCTCTTTCGTCTCGTCGGGATTTGTGCGGTACGGGGCACGATTCGGAAGCTGTGCACTGGGATTGAAGTCGATCTGGTGCTCAATGCCACGAAGTGGAGGTAGTCCCGATGGTAAATCTTTAGGAAAAACATCAGCGTACTCCTGCAAAAGGTTAGCAACCGCAGGGGAATATCCAAAGATGGTACATCATCAAGTGAAAAGAGCACACTAGAACATACAAGTGCATAGCAAGGTAGCTCATCAACACAAAGATCAACAAAATCGGCATGTGCAGCAAATAAAACAGGCGCATTCAACTTGATTTCAGAAGGTGATGGTACAAGTTGTTTAGCATTTTTAGCGGCTCGAGCAAGGTCATCTTTAACAATTTGTTCGGGTGTCATGGGATGTATAATTATTTTCTGACCTTTGAACATGAGAGAATAATGATTCAAACGACCATGATGCAAGCTATCAGTATCATATTGCCAAGGTCTACCAAGTAACAAAGAACAGGCCTCCATAGGAATAACATCACAATCAACAAAATCAGAATAGGCACACTAGAACTTATAGGATTAGCACAATGATTAAGTTTAATAAATCATTCATCTCATCATTCATGGTGTGAGTGTGCATTTCAAAGCATAAATGCTTTTTATTTCATGTGAGTTTCATGAGGTAATTAAATAAATTAGGGCTAGACTTTTGAATCACATGGTCAAGTCTTAATTTTGGTGTTTCATATGCTTTTGAACTCAGTGGCATGTTTGTTTGGCGATTCAAAAGTCAAATTTCAAAATTGAGTTCATTTAGTTCAAATTTGGCTAAGTTCTTTCATTTTAACCCTTTTAGAAGCCTAATTAAAATTAAAAATATTTAAAAAGGTAACTTTTGGCCAATATGAAAATAACACCTTGAAGTATATATTTTCAACTAGGAATGATGTGCTTGAACAAAAACATGTTTTGATTGCTTAAATTCGTAGTCAAAATCCGGTCAAACCCCTGTTTTCCAGGAGAACCTCAGAAAATGGTTGTGTTTCCTGACAGCAGCAATTAGCTAAGTTTAGGGCTCAATAACTTTTAATTTAAATCAACACCAAACCAAAACAAGTTCATGGTTAAAATAGTGATAGTTTGGACTCTTCAAAAAGCATGAACAACTTCAGGATCTCAGACTTTAGCTAATTTATTTTCGAGCTCAAAGTCAGCTAAACCAAATACAATTCTGGACACTTAGAATATTTTTGAACCCGAATTTTTGGCTAATGTTTACATGGTCATATCTCCCAAACCAAATCAATTTGAACCAAGGGACTTTAACAAAAGTTGTTCACCTATATACCCTCTCCAACTTTGGTATAGAAGTTTTGGAAAGTTTGTACACGAAATCTCGAGTTTGGATCAAAGTTTGGGGAAGGATTTGAACGCTACTGTAATTACTAATCGACTTCGTCGATTCAGTAAAACGAGCAGGGGGAGGATCGACCGCACTCGTGCGCTGGTGCCGAGCCGGCCACGCGCCGTTTCTCCAGCTCGTCCAAGGCACTTGTCACCACCACTGCATCACCACCTACGTCCCTAAAACATGCCAGAGCAGCTGGAGGTCTTCCTGAGCGCCACCCGTCGTCGACACGGCCAACTTGGGTCCTGGACGACTGCTCGGCGAAATTCACCGTTGTCACTTCATCCCTATCTGATTCACTGTCTCCACAGCTCCTCTACCTCGTCCTCTCCACCCTCGACCACTCCGCCAGCTCCACCGCCCTCTCCATCGCTGGCAATCACAAGATAACAGACCACCTTTGCCGCCGCCCCACCCTCACACGGAACTCCATCTTCCCATCCTTCTCCACTCCCACAAACCACTCAAATGGAATGCACTTGAGCTCCTGAAGTCGTACCCACTCTTCTCGTGAACTCCGAAGCTCCAATGAGCCCTAGCGCCGACCATTTTTCTGGCCATCCGCCCCCGGCCATGGCTATGAGTCTTGCCGCCTTTAATCCTCGAGTTTTTACTACCCAGGTGGTGCGGCTTGGAGTCTCGAGGCCGTGGGTCATCTCCGGCGGGTCTCCGGCCTCCTTCTCCGGTGAGCCCGGCCGGTCAACCGCGGCGGCGCAGTCCTGTACCGTGGGGGATTAGTCCAGGGGTGTTCATTTAAAATAAAGGATCTTTCCAGGGGGTTATGTGAAATATTGTTGGATTTAAGTGTTAAGGTGGAGTAGTTCTGGGGGTGTTCTCGTAAGATCTAGGGGTTATTCCATAAAGAAAGGATCGGTTGTGTGGGGGATATAGTACCCGGGTGCCTCACGAGCAAACTTGGCAGCCCACCAAAAGGGGGCGGCCCACCTCATCGTTCTGGACCTGAAGACGTGCGGGACAAGTCGGCGCACGGAGGAAGGATCTGGAAGGAGAAGTCCTAGTTGGAATAGGAATTATTGTAAAGAAGGAAAGGATTCTTAGAGATAGGATCGGATACAAACCGACTTGTAACCCTGCCCCCCGATATATAAGGCGGGCAGGGAGCCCCTCCGAAGCAACTAGACAGCAACCAACCACAACTCGAGCCAACTCGAATCACCAAAACACGCAATACAACACCCCAAAACAGGACGTAGGGTATTACGTCGAGTCGACGGCCCGAACCTGTATAAACCCCTGTGTCTGTCCATCCTAACCATCCTGCTTCCGATCTTTGCGATCTTCCCTGCATTACAAATCACTTCCGTGGGCTACCCTGTGGAAGACTGCCGGAGATAATATCACCGACAGTGGCGCGCCAGGTAGGGGATATCGCCGAGATCAATCTGGTAAGCTCGATGGATCGCGTCAAGATCTTGGACAGCTGCAACCTCCCAGACGTCGACGAAGTCGAGATCCAGTTCGGGGACATCATTGCCGCCTTGGATACCCAAGCGGCAGGAGCTACGGTCGCCACGGAGGTTTCCTCTCTGGCACCGACCTCGGCCGTCACGGCCCAATCCGGTCCGATCGCATCTGATCGTGCCAGACCTACCCCGCTGAGTCCATCGCAAAACGCGAGGCCAGACCAGTCGGGAACAGATCTACAATCACTCGGTTCCGATCCGACTCCTGAGAGTCGCGTCGCCGAATAATCGCAGAGTGTAAACGCTCAACCAACATGCGTCCAGAGCCCTGAGGTCATTACTGTCCAGACCCCTGGCTTTTGCGCGCTTGCTCGGAAGCAGAAGAAGAAGGACATCGTCCAGACGGATGATTACCTCTCTGGGAGCGACTCCTACGGGTTAGATCTACTGGGACCGTCAATCCTGGATGATCTGCCGGAAGGATACACAGTGTCCGATGCCTCTACAGAACCGGAACTACTAGGATCACTCGGAGAATTGACTCCGAGTAGTTTGGAGCGTTATACGCCCACGTCCGACTTCTCCGAGTCTGAGGAAGACTACCTCGCGCAAGAAGGAGTCGGATCATATTGCTACATGGTGGCGCCAGCAACGCCAACGAATCCTGTCTCAGAAGATGAGGTCACTCCTGCAGAGGAGACGACTGAAGCCAGGAACCAGCGTCGAGGACGCAACGCCAGTCGGGCGACTCGCAGAGCCGCACGACCGCACGGAGCCACCGCATCAGGATCTGGCACTGCTCGACTCCAGGAGCCTCGCTCTGAAGATCATCGTCGCCAACGGGATCAACACGAACGGAGGAGCACCCGGAACTTGATGCGCGACGGCATGTTCGAGTTCAACGGACACGATGTCTACGAGACACCGGTCCAGAACCTCGTTACTATCAACGAGGAAATCAATCGGCTGCCACCTAACACTCCGGGCCTGGAAAAGGTAAGGGCTCTCATGCAGGCCGCCTCCGTCCAGGTTCACCAGATGCAAAGCAGAACGACCACGGACGCTCCTGAGCCCGGCCCGTCTCGACATCGGGCCGACGGCAGATCGGGTCGTGATGAAGACCTCCGCACCACGATCAACAGAGATCGAGATGCGAGGGACGTCATCACCAATAGCACCGAAGAGCGCCACCATGAGGAAATCCGACGGTGCGAAGAGTACGATCGGGATCATGGAAATCCCCGTCGTAACCCCAACAGGAGCGGCTACTCGACGGAGTCAGACTACTCTGACCTCTCTGGTAGCCCAAGGCGCGGCAACAATGGCGGTCGCACTCCGCCACGAGGACGAGTGCTTCCACCACCTAGGCGACCGACTCCGCCGAGAGATCGAACTCCACCGCGCAGCAGGACCTACCGACGGGACCGAACTCCACCCAGGACTCGGAACTATCGAAGGACCCGTTCCCCGCCCAGGGACCGGGATCGCAGGAGGGACAGCACACCCCCAAGAGCAGCTGACGGATCGGGTCCGAGCGATTCCCGCCCTAGAGGTCGGATCGGCGGATTCCAGTCGTTCACCGAGCGCTTGAGAAGCGTGACGTGGCCCAGAGGCTTCAAGCTGTCGGATATCGACAAGTACGACGGGAAATCTGACCCATCTCAATGGCTTCAGATCTACTACACCGCCGTACAAGCGGCCGGCGGCGACGAGGACGTGATGGCAAACTATCTTCCCATCATGCTCACCAAGGACTGCCGCAACTGGCTGGCAGGACTCCCGTAGGACGCCATCGACAACTGGGAGCAGCTTACCGAACTCTTCATCGGTAACTATCTCGGTACCTGGGAGAGGCCCGGGAGCAAGCGGCTCCTCGGTCAGATCAGGCAGCGCAAGAACGAGACCCTGCATGACTTCGTGCGCAGGTTCTCAGAAAAGCGCAACTCCATCACGGACGTCACGGATCAGGAGGTGATGTCAGCTTTCCAGCGCGGCATCTCCGACGGGAGACTGATTCACAAGTGGACTCGGAAGCCACCCGCGACTGTCAATGACATGTTCCGGGTCGCTAGCAGGTGGGCGGATGCAGAGATCGTGGAAAAAGAACAACTCAGCGAGATCAGAAGTCGCTGGGAAGAAGAGAACAAGACGACTCGCAAACGCGACCGCCGCGAAGACGAAGACCGACACGATGACCATCGACGCAATGACAGCCAACCTCGCAAGAAGAAGAGCGAGGGAGACATGGTTGCCGCCCTGGACCGGTCTAGAGGCCGGGTAACTCCAGAGGACTTCCAGCGCATGCTCGATGAGCAATGCCCTTACCACAAACACAAGCACTCGGCGCGAGAGTGCTACGGGCTCAAGCGAGCCTTCACCGGAGGCAACAGAGGCCTTCCATACAGAAAGAGGAACGATGGTTCCCCGCGGGACGACAGGCGGAACGACGAGCCCGGCGACGACTTCCAGGAAGCCGACCGAGTGGTGCGCATGATCTATGGCGGACCAGAGTTCGAGTCGAAGCACCAGCAGAAGCTCACCCATCGCCAGGTCATGCACGCGAGGGAGCCACCGGTACCTGAGTACCTCAAGTGGTCAGAAATTCCGATCACATTCACTCGGGAGGATCACCCAAACTTCATACCGAAGCCCGGGTCCCATGCCTTGGTAGTAGCCCTGACGATTCGCAACGTTCAGCTCACCAAGGTACTAGTTGACCGTGGCAGTGGCCTGAACATCCTCTTTGCTAACACATTGAAGGAGCTCGGCCTGACTACTCTCGACCTGAGTCCCCCCCAATCTGCGTTCTACGGTCTGATACCGGGAGAGGGGGCAGAACCACTCGGGCACATCACACTGCCCGTTACCTTCGGAGACCGGAACAATTACCGGACCGAGCACATGCAGTTCACGGTGGCGAACTTTGAAACTGCATACCACGCCATCCTCGGGAGGCCGGCGCTCGCCAAGTTCATGGCGATTCCTCACTACGTCTACTTGCAGGTCAAGATGCCAGGACCTAAAGGCGTAATCACCGTCTTGGGAGACGTCCGAGTCGCATACACATGCGAGCAGGAAACTCTCAACGCGGCAGCTGCCCTGGACATGTCCAAGCGCATGGAACAAGTACTGGCTGCATCACAGGAGGTGGACAAGGACGCTCTAGAGATCCCCACCAAGAAGCCAGCGAGAGAAGCCATCGCGCCAAGCAAGGAGACGGAGCTGAAGAGGATCTCTCTGGATCTGGACGACCCGAAGAAGACGGCCATCATCGGGGCAGAGTTAGACCACAAATAGGAAGAAGTGCTCGTCAAATTCCTAAGGGAAAACGCCGACATATTCGCGTGGAAACCATCCGATATGCCAGGTGTCCCAAGGGAACTTGCCGAGCACTCCTTGAAGGTCAATCCGACTGCTAAACCGATCAAGCAAAGGCTTCGTCGATTCGCGCAGGACCGCAAGGAGGCAATTAGGGCAGAGATTACAAAGCTGTTAGCAGCCGGGTTTATTCAGGAGGTGTTCCACCCCGACTGGTTAGCTAATCCAGTTCTTGTAAGAAAAAAGAATAATAATGATTGGAGAATGTGCGTCGATTATACAGATCTCAACAAAGCTTGCCCTAAAGACCCCTTCGTTCCCCCCCGCATCGATCAAGTCGTTGACTCCACGGCAGGCTCCGCCCTGCTCTGCTTTCTCGATTGCTACTCAGGTTATCACCAGATAGGCCTGAAGTTGGAAGACCAAATAAAGACCGCGTTCATCACACCGTTCGGTGCCTTTTGTTATAACACAATGGCCTTCGGTCTGAAGAACGCAGGAGCAACCTATCAGAGGACGATTCAAGCATGTCTGGATCAATTGATCCCAGACATAGTAGAAGCCTACATCGACGATATTGTGGTCAAGATCATGAACCCCGAGGACATGATAGGGAACCTGACAAAGGTCTTCGAACGCTTGCTCGTATTCCGGTGGAAGCTCAACCCGGAAAAGTGTGTCTTCGGAGTACCCTCAGGTAAACTACTCGGCTTCATGGTCAGCAACCGCGGGATCGAGGCAAATCGCGAGAAGATCACGGCCATCACCAAGATGCTACCACCAACCTGTCAAAAGGATGTGCAAAAGCTTACTGGATGCATGGCAGCGCTCGGTCGTTTCATATCACGACTCGGCGTTCGCGGATTGCCGTTTTTCAAACTGCTCAAGAAGCAGGACAAGTTCGTGTGGGATGACGAGGCGAAGCAATCTTCCCAGGAACTCAAAGACTACCTGCAGAGCCCTCCCATCCTCGTCCCACCTCAACCAAGAGAACAGCTCTACCTCTACATCTCTGCTACTCCCCGAGTGGTTAGCACGGTACTAGTGGTCGAGCGTCCTGAAGAAGGACACGCATATGGAGTTCAGCGACCAGTCTACTTCGTCAGCGAGGTTCTGACCGTATCTAAGGTACGCTGCAGAAATTATTATATGGAGTTCTTATCTCAGCAAGAAAGCTGAAACACTACTTTGAGGCCCATCCAATCTCGGTGGTGAGCGAAAATCCTTTAGGGGAAATTCTCCATAACCGAGATGCCAGCGGCCTAATCGTCAAGTGGTCAATAGAATTGGCTGCCCATCACATAAACTTTGTTCCACGTACTGCTATCAAGTCTCAGGTCTTGGCCGACTTCGTAGCAGACTGGACAGAAAACCAAGCTCCGGCTGACGACGAGGTAGTTGAGTACTGGGAGATGTACTTTGATGGCTCCCTCCAGATAAAAGGAGGCGGCGCAGGCGTACTCCTGATCTCTCCAAGTGGACAGGAATTAAAATACGTCCTTCAAATCATGTTCCCAGTATCCAACAACGCAGCCGAGTACGAAGCAGCCTTGCACGGTCTCCGCATTGCAGTATCTTTGGGTATCAAACGCCTGATGGTACGCGGGGACTCTGCCCTGGTCATAAACCAGGTAAATAAGGACTGGTCCAGGACCAACGAAAAGATGGACGCATACTGCGAAGAAATCAGGAAGCTGGAAGGGAAATTATATGGCTTAGAGTTCCATCACGTGGTGCGCGACCACAACAAGGCAGCAGACGAGCTCGCTAAGATGGGGTCCACCCGTGAAGGCGTCCCACCCGGAGTTTTCATACAAGATCTTATTAAACCATCTATCAAGATAAACCCGGATGGCACTATCGCGGAGCAACAAGTCGGAGAATCCCCAGAGTCAGCCACATTAGTGGTAGACGAAGCGTTGGACTGGAGGACACAGATCATCGACTATCTGGATAGCGGCATATTACCCGTAGAGGTCGCGGAAGACAAAGATCTAAACTCGCTCCACGAACAAATCGTGCGGCGCAGCAAAAGCTACGTCATCATCGGAGACAAGCTGTATCGTCGATCTGGAGCTTCCCAAATCCTCCAGAAGTGCGTGAGTCGCGCTGAGGGTATAGAGCTCTTGACAGACATACATAAAGGAATCTGTGGCAATCACGCCGGGGCTAGAACCATTGTTGGTAAAGCTTTCCGGTCTGGTTTCTACTGGCCGACTGCTGTAGCAGACTCAGAAAACATCGTGCGGTGCTGCAAAGGGTGTCAGTATTTTGCAAGGCAAATACACGCACCCGCACAACAGCTGCAGACCATACCAGCATCCTGGCCCTTCGCTTGTTGGTGCTTGGATATGATTGGTCCATTCAAGAAGGCTCCTGGTGGTTTTGACCATGTCCTTGTAGCTATTGACAAGTTCACCAAGTGGATTGAGGTGAAACCAGTCAGAAAGCACACGGCAGCCAAGACCATCGAGTTCTTCACCGACATCACCCACCGCTTCGGAGTCCCAAATCGTATCATCACAGATAATGGTACGAACTTCGTGGCGCAGGAGTTTAAAGACTGGTGTAGCGAGAGGAGCATCAAGCTATGCCCTGCATCCGTGGCACACCCAAGGGCCAATGGCCAAGTCGAAAGAGCCAATGGTGAAATAATCAAGGCGCTCAGGGCCCGGATATTCAAGCAGCTGAAGCAACACGACGGACGTTGGATCAAGGAGTTGCCAGCTGTTGTCTGGGGGCTGCGTACCCAGCCGAGTCGTGCCACGAAGCAAACTCCGTTCCTTTTGGTTTACGGTTCGGAAGCTATCCTACCAACAGACCTCACATACGGCTCCCCCCGAGTGGAGTTCTATGAGGAATACGACGCGCAAGTGGCGCGCGTTGAAGACCTCGACAGCATCGAGGAAAAGAGATTGGCTGCCCAGATCCAAGCCGCGCGTTACGCTCAGGTCCTGCGACGTTATCACGACCGATCAGTTAAGCAGAGGTCCTTTGAAGCAGGCGATTTGGTTCTGAGGAGGAAGCAAGACACCAAGGGCGCGCACAAGCTTGCGTCCCCTTGGGAAGGGCCATACATCATCAAATCAGTGAGTCGCCCAGGCTCGTATCGCCTCATGACGGAAGACGGCGTAGACATCCCGAATCCATGGAACATCGAGCACTTACAGCGTTTCTACGCCTGAATCAGTTATGTATTTATCTTTTTATTTTTAGATTTATTTTTTTCGAGTGATTTTGGAGGGTAGTCACCCCCAGCTACGACTCGGCATGTTCACAATGAGTTATCAATAAAGTTGATTTCATCTTTCATCTATTTCTACTACTCGCATTTCCTCTTTCGCGTCACGCACATAAAGTATGAGTGGAACAAACCTTAAATCGAGAGGGAAAGTACTCGCCAAGTCAAAGCTCTAAACGTATGACAAAGACTCTGCGGCATGAGACTGAGACCAACGAGGCTAATCTACTCCGTAACAGGTCAACCACTCAGAAATTAAGGCCAGCGCAGAAAGAAAGGGAGTTGTAGACCAATAAAAACTCATATACAATAATGATAATTCAAACATTGTTCAAATACTACTAGTTCGACTAAATACTACAAATATTTTATTTACATTGCAGGGTCACCAGCACCAGACGGGGCCGCTTCATCCGAGTCATCAACAACATCCTTGGACAGGACATTGGCGATGGGCTCGACTTCATGGAGCAGTCTGCCCACGTCATCTTCGGAGGTGCCGGCAGCATACCCGCGGCCGAGTGGCTCCAGGTCTGACGCCGGAAACAGCGACTTGAGCACCTGCCAGTACATGGCCACAGCTGGCCTGGCTGATGGAGCAGAGCTGCCGCCGGAAGTAGCGTGGAAGCGCTCGAACGCGGTCGAGGATGGAAGCTGAAGACGACGACGCCTCCGGCTCGATCTCCTCCGCCACCACTCGGATAGCGTCCTCCAGCGCTATCTTCTCGGTGCGCAGCGCCTCAGCTTCACCTTGGAGCTGGGCCACCTTGGCAGTGAGCTCTGCGAATTGGGACATAATCCGATATCGATAATCTACAGAAAGTTAGATCTGAATAATATTTTCACGTCTGACAGAGAAACAAACAAGGAAGAACATACCTCTGAGCTCGTGCACGGCCTGGGCCTCGTTGAGCTTAGCCTGCTCTACCTCCCCGCGTAAACCGCGAGTGGTACGCTGGGCTTCCTCCAACTCAGCCTGGCGCTCGACCGCAGCAGCCTCGAGCTCAGCCACTCGGGCCACCAAGGAGTCGGCCTTAGCAACTGCAGAAGATAGTTCTTGAATAACCGAGGCTTTGGCCTCAGGCATCAGCAGCTAAGTCCTGCAAAAACAAGTCAGATGACAATGCGAATTGATGTACCACTCGGTACTTGATACCAACAAGATAAGTAGCTCAGGAAATACCTTGGCTATATGGCCCATGCGAAGATGGAGTGACATAAACTCCTCCAGAGGAGTCAGGGGAGCACCACCACTCATAGCGCCGTCCACCGCTGAAGCAATCTCGACCGCCGCAGTCTGGGGCTCCTCCACTGCTGCAGTCGGTTCAACCACAGGAGCAGGCTGGGGGCTGTCCTTGAGGAACTGGCGGTGGGGTCGGCGACGCCGGTATAGGACTCGGTGGAGGCGGGGTTGGCTCTCGCAGCGACTCTGGTGGCGGACCCACAGGCTGATCGCTGAGAAGATCAGCCGAGTGGATCGGCACCTCTGGAGTTTGGATTGATGGGGCTTCGGTCTCAACCGCCGACTGAGGCGGAGGACCCGTGAAGGGGACCTCAGACGGCGTGCTACAGAATAAAGCATATATGGATCATTAATAAAAGAACATAAAGGAAATCAAGAGATGATAAGGATACTTACAGAGTAGAAATGCGCATTCTCAGGCGCTTTCCTTTCCGAGTAGGGGAAGGGAGGTCCCTCGGACTTGCAGCACTCAGAGGCATTACTGCAAGGGGAGACTGCTCCGAGCTTGTGATTGGCGGTTGGAGTGACGACTCGGCGACGCCAGCTTCATCTTTTTCCGAGTCAGACGACTCAGAGATAAGGAGTTGGCGGCGGCTTGGCGCATCCCTAAACACGATCCCAGTGGAGATCTTCCGCTTCTCCAGAGCAGGAGCAGCCTTCCCACCACTCGGAGATAGCACATCGGGAGAAGGAGAGGACGACAGAGTGATATCTGAGTCGCGCAGATCACTCTCACTTCCCCCGACTGCTTCTTCAGATCCAACGGCCCTGCGCCGAGCCGGTTGATCCACTCCCTTTGGCATCTCAGGCAAAGGAGGGAGGGATACAAAGGCAGCTCGACCCTGCAAATATCGGGTTCAGTTCTGAGATTACACCCAATGGGTGGAATTGAAATAAAATCAACAACAGATTGACTAAATACCTCAGGGCGTGGATTTCCCAAGTTGAACGCCGGAGGACAGTCAGTGGTCCTCAGGGAGGTCCAGTCGCGAAGAATTTGCCAAGCCGAGCGGCGGCTTGGACTTTGTCGACGCGCTCGGGGGCTTCGCGCGTGTTGTCCCCCTCGGCGTAATACTCATACGCCGGGTGAGCCCGCTGCTTGAGGGGCTGGACCCGGCGCAGAACGAAGTTGGCTGCCACTCCGACGGCAGACAACCCATTGTCCTTCAACTGGGAAATAAGACCCAGGAGTTCCCGAACCTGATCCATTTCACTCTCCTTGGGAAGATGCGGTCCAGGATTGGGAGGGAACAGGACGAGAATCAATTTCTGGAGAGATGGCAGGCGAGTGGTTTCCTACGTAAAACCACTCGGACTGCCACCCTTTATTGGAGGTAAGGAAAGGGATGTCAAAATACTCCCGAGTTCGACCCTCGCGGAGTTGGAGTCCGGCGCCGCCGACTACTTGTGGGCAGTCGGTTCGGGGATAAGGTTTAAGAAGAAAAAGATGAAGAAAAAGATTGAAGTGAGGCTCTATCCCAAGATAGGCCTCACAGAGATTGATGAAAATGGCGATATGAAGGATGGAGTTGGGATTCAGTGCGCAGAGACTGATCCCATAGTAATGCAGCAGCCCGCGGAGGAAAGAATGCGCGGGCACGCCAAAGCCACGGAGAAAGAAAGATTCGAACACCACCAAATCAGAAGAGTTTGGGGTGGGGAAAGACTCACCGGCGGCGGCGCGCCACTCGGCGGTTTGCTGGTCGGGGAGGATGCCGTCGATGACGTGTTGCTCGAGGCGCCTGGTGGTGGTGATGGACTCCCTCCACTCGGCGGCCCGATCCACGGCGACCTCGGCGGTGGCCTTGGCCTTGGACGACCGGGCTCTTGCAGGCGACCTCTCCTTCCGCTTTGGGCCTTCCTTCCTCTTGGGCGCCATGGCGACGAGCGGGGCTGAAGAGCGAGGAAGAAAGCTGCGGGAGCGGATCTAGGGTTTGCTCTTGCGCGAGGAGAAGAACTGGAGCGTCGGGGAAGGCAAATGGCAAGTAAAGGAAGAAGAATGCGGCGGGGATGGCTTATAAAGGAATAAACCGTTCCTCCCGCGCGCGGCGCGGCGCTTGTCTCGGGAACTTAACCGACGCAGGCACGTCCCGTCGCTTTGAATTCAAAGATGCGGTAGGGAGTCGCGATATCTCGCGATATTTCGCCTTCCGTAAAGCAACCGTTAGGGACGCAACGGACTTTGCGGAGTAGTGGGCCTAAATGGGCTGAAATATAGCACGACCTTTCGGTTCTGTTACGCTAATAAATTTGTGGGTTACTGAGCTAGGGTTCAGGGGCAGAAACCACTCGGTCGTGAGGCTAAAATTAGTCGACGGCCAGACTTGATTTTGCAATTAATATTGCATCCTTGCAATTGATTTTTACGTAAGGCATGCGATACTATCGCTACATTCGCTCAGAGATCTGGGTCAAATGCTGACAAGTATAAATCTTGTGAGAAGATGGCTTACCATATGGTCAAGCTGGGTCGTGGGACACGACTCGGGAGTCATGCCGAGTTCAAAGAACTTGAGGACAAAATCCTTATAAAGGGGAAACAAAAAAGCCCCTGAAGGAAAAGATTATTTAAAATCCATGTCCAGAGGCATGGGGGCTGAAAAAAATCAGTCAGAATTCATGGCTTTTAGAGTCTTGACACGATCATGCTGAGTCGTAACAAGACTCGGGGGCTACACCCAATGGGTGCACCTGGAGGTGCACACCATTGATGGATTAAGTTTAAAAAGAGATTCATAATACTTTGCTTTTTGACCCTCGACCAGAATATTCTATTCTGCTCAAGGCTCGGGGGCTACACCCAATGGGTGCACCTGGAGGTGCACACCATTGAAGATCAAGATACAGATGGGTAAAAATTGAAGACCTTTGGCCAATTTCATACTAAAATTGCCCAAAGCCCGGGGGCTAAGTGTATTCACTTCGCTGTCGCGTCGTGAAAAAGAGCACTCCTTCCCCTCACTATGACTATAATTGAAGAATTGTTTTCAGGAACGTCTGAGCATGCACTCGGATCTTCCTCGAAACCACTCGGATCTTCTTCGAAACCACTCGGATGAGATCTTAGACAACTTGGAGCACTCGAATCATGCAAGAAAAGACGGAACAATTACAGCCAACGATCGGTCAATAAGTGCTCGGGGGCTACTGTGGGGGATATAGTACCCGGGTGCCTCACGAGCAAACTTGGCAGCCCACCAAAAGGGGGCGGCCCACCTCATCGTTCTGGACCTGAAGACGTGCGGGACAAGTCGGCGCACGGAGGAAGGATATGGAAGGAGAAGTCCTAGTTGGAATAGGAATTATTGTAAAGAAGGAAAGGATTCTTAGAGATAGGATCGGATACAAACCGACTTGTAACCCTGCCCCCGATATATAAGGCGGGCAGGGAGCCCCTCCGAAGCAACTAGACAGCAACCAACCACAACTCGAGCCAACTCGAATCACCAAAACACGCAATACAACACCCCAAAACAGGACGTAGGGTATTACGTCGAGTCGACGGCCCGAACCTGTATAAACCCTGTGTCTGTCCATCCTAACCATCCTGCTTCCGATCTTTGCGATCTTCCCTGCATTACAAATCACTTCCGTGGGCTACCCTGTGGAAGACTGCCGGAGATAATATCACCGACAGGTTGGTAATGAATCTTTTAGATCCAGGGGCTTAACTGCAAAACTACTTTTTCTTTTCCGTTTATTTAACTCGGGATAAACAGCAGATATTGTAAAATGCATAGTAAATCGTAGAAACGTGATAAAAATGTGAAACCAATTTTGTTGGGTTTGTTACATTGTTGGTTACAGGAGAAAAATATGAAATCATGATGTTAGTATAGTATTTTCTATTATAAGGATTTAATTATCTCTATAGCTTTAGTTCAAAAAGAAATGTGTCTGAATATCCAAAGATAGTGGAAAAATTACAATAGCTCCGTTTTGTGCATATATGGCCATAGTAAAGTAATTGGATACATGCAGTATGTGTAGAATGAATTAAGCATTTACTAAATAGGAATCTTGAAGGTGTTATTAAAAATACTTATAAAAGGTTCTAAAGCTCAGTAAATCATGACAAATCTGTATCAATGTATAGTTAATGTTTCTGTGTCGTTTTACATTTTTAGGCATAGTCTTGTTGCTGTTACTATTTTTGATATGTTCCTAGCATTTTTGTCTTTTTCGAAATAATTAGTTTCTGTTAGAGAAAAATATTTAGAAAAATTCAGTGAGAATCTTGATGAAAAAGTAACCCAGGGATGGTCTCATACTGGTAGTTTAACTTATATAACTTGGTTAACTATTTTGTCCGTATGTAACCCCTTAATTTAGTTAACTAATGAAATAGATAGGTGTACTTTAGGTTAAATTAAATGATGTTTCTTAGTTAAATAATGGTAAATTCAGTATAGAGTTTTGCAGCTGTTGATACTCATATTTATTATTTGGTGATAGTTTAAATGTTATTTAAAGAGATATGCACTTACTCTATAAAAGGATAAAAACTTGTGATTAACAAACCAAGTCATGTTTTCTTGTGTGATATGTTCATCTTTGTACTTAAGCTGTTGTTGACGCAAATTATGGTCAACACACCGAATTGTGCTAGTTCATGCATAGAAACAATCACCTCGCAACGACCTCGCCAAGGGCGGTTCAACCGGCCTGCAAAGGCGGTCTGACCGGTCTTGGCTGAGAAGTGCGAAAAAGCCTAGGAACGCCGGCTCGGGAGGGACCCCGACGGAGCTAGCGCACGTAGGGTTGTTCTGAGATCGGCAGGCCACTCAGAACGCCTTCAACCGCCGCAGAGACGAAGGAAGAACAGCACGAGATTGGAAAAGCTAGGGTTTGAGAGATAAAAGTAAAAGATAAATGTTTGATTGGTTGTATTAGAACTCAATCGGCCACGACCCTTTATATTTATAGGGTGGGAAGGTCTTGTCCCGGAAGTAAAATCTCAAGAGGATTCGTAATCAACTCGAATTCCCTAAAACTACTCGGACTCGGCACAAAGCCGGTCGAACCGCCCCTGGACAGCGGTCCAACCACCCCTGCCTTATCGAGCCGGCTACAAGGCCATACCGGTCTAACCGCCTTTGAATAAAGGTTAGACCGGTCTTGCCTAGCCAGACTCAACAAGTGCCAAATTTGACCGTCAACATATGCCCCCCTGTTTTCTAATAAAGCTTGCGTAGTAGAAAACATATATTAAACAGAAATAAGACTAAGGGCGATGAAAACCATAAGAATCGCCGGCCATTTGCACTAAGGGCGATATCAACTATACCGGCCTCCTCATCTTCAAGCTTCTTGCCATACACTAGGATAATATGTCTTCAAGTATATTCCATTAAGCGCCCTTGGTAGCATGTACCCCTGCATCGTCTCGACCATATAAGAATTTCCCGATCATACCTTTGTAACTTTATATGTCCCTTCCCAACTTGGAGACCATTTGCCAAGCTTATTGCTCTTCGTTCCTATAGGTAGAATTGTTTTCCAAACCATATCACCGACTTGAAAAGACTTGCCCTTTACCTTCTTGTTATAAGCCCTAGCAACTCGAATCTTATCCTTCTCTATTTCTCTCAATGCTTCCAATCGCTTATCGGTCACCTCATCAATATTGTCCATCATCAAACTATGATAATCGACAGCACTAAGATCGTTTTGTTTTGCCAACCGATATGCTCTAAGATTCACTTCAACCGGCAAAACAGCTTCTTGACCATAAACAAGCTCAAAAGGAGTGACCTTAGTAGCACCATGTCTAGATATACGATGAGCCCATAAAGCTTCAGACAAAACTTCATGCCATCTTTTAGGATTATCTTCTATCTTCTTCTTGACGAGTTTAATCAATATTTTGTTGCTAGACTCAGCTTGACCATTAGCTTGAGCATAATATGGAGATGAATTGAGCAATTTAATACCATAAGATTCAACAAACTCACACACCTCTTTAGATATGAACGAAGTTCCTTGATCCGTGGTCAAAGTTTGAGGAATCCCAAACCTATGTATAATATGCTCCGCGATAAACTCAATTACCTCCTGATGTGTCATATTTTTGAGAGGAATAGCTTCGGACCATTTAGTGAAATAATCAGTGGCCACCAATACAAAACAATGTCCTTTCGATGATGAAGGATGAATTTTCCCAACAAAGTCCAACGCCCATCCTCGAAACAGCCATGGTTTAATAATAGGATGCATCAACGCAGCTGGAACCATCTGAATATCACCAAATCTTTGACACTCTTCACACCCTTTGTAGTATCTATAACAATCGGCTATCATGCTAGGCCAATAAAAACAAGCCCGCCTAAGAAGCCACTTCATCTTAGGAGCCGACTGATGAGTACCACAAATACCTTCATGTACTTCCACCATAGCCAATCTAGCTTGATCAGAATTTAGACATTTCAACAATAAATCTTCAGCCGTCCGACGATATAACTCACCATCAACCAAAATAAATTTAAACGCCCATCGTCGGACTTTCCTGTCAACAACACGTCCAGGACGTTGCAAATAATCAATAAGAGGTTTTCTCCAATCATCTACCTCCTTTTCTCCTTTATTAGAATTAATTTCAACCGAAATAGATTTATCAGCAGATATAGCGGTCAGACCGCTTCCAGGAGCGGTTAGACCGGCCAGGGCGGTTGGACCGATCCCTAAGAGCGGTGTGATCGGTCCGGCCGCAGTGTAACACCCGTCTCTGGAATACGTCGGCTTTCGTTCATAAAAATTTCTTTTCTGAACATTATAACAAGACGCTTGCTGAGCCAGAGCATTAGCACTAGGATTTTCTTCACGTGGTACATGATGTATAGTAAATTCATCAAATGAAGATATAATGTCCAAGCATTTATCAAGATACATATTCAAATGACCACTTAAACATTGACATACCTTAGATACTTGCTGTACCACCAGTAAAGAATCACCATAAGCTTCAACATGTTTTACTCCCATCTCACACAAAATTTCTAATCCGAACAATAAAGCTTCATATTCAGTTTGGTTATTTGTGCAATCATGTTCTAGTCGGTTAAGAGCTTCAAAAATAGCACCATTTGGTGATATAAAAATAACACCAACACCACATCCACTTTTGCAAACCGACCCATCAAAATGTAACTTCCAAGGAGTAAAAGTAATATAACCAACATCTAAATCAACATCATTATCAATACTATGTTCCACAATAAAGTCGGCTACAACTTGCCCTTTCATAGATTTTAAAGGCTCACAAAATAAATCATACTCAATGAGAGCATAAGCCCATTTGCCGACTCTACCGCTTAGAATTGGTCTATGCAACATATATTTAACTATGTCGGTTTGACAAGCTACTATGCAAGTACTTGGTAATAAATAATGCCTCAATTTAGTGCAAGCATAGTACAAGGATAAACATAACTTTTCAATAAAAATATACCTTGTCTCGGCGTCCAATAATCTCCTACTTACATAAGAAATAATATGCTCCTTGCCTTCAGTTTCTTGAATTAAAACAACACCAATAACATGATCTTCAGCAGCCACATATAATTTGAATGGAACTCCCTTCTTGGGCGCCCGGAGTACCGGCGGTGAAGACAAATAAAATTTAATCTTTTCAAACGCTTCTTGCTGTTTTGCCCCCAAGTGAACTCATCATCATTCTTTAACCGAAGAATAGGAGTAAAAGCATTCACCTTCCCAGACAAGTTGCAAATAAACCTTCTTAAATAATTAACTTTACCCAAGAACTTTTGTAAATCCTTTTTACATGTAGGAGCCTTTATTTTTCTAACTGATTCTATTCTTTTAGGATCTATCTCTATACCTTTCTCATGAACAATGAAACCTAAAAACTTCCCAGCCGACACACCAAAAGCACATTTAAGTGGATTCATCTTCAAACCATACCGACGCATTCTTTCAAATGCAAGTCTTAAATCGGCTAAATGTGAGTGTAGACCAGCCGATTTAACCACAATATCATCAATACAGACTTCAAGTATTATGCTAAGCAAATCATGAAAAATTAAATTCATAGCTCTTTGATAAGTTGTGCCGGCATTCTTTAAACCGAAAGTCATGACTACCCATTCAAATAAACCCACAAAGCCAAGACATATGAAAGCAGTTTTAGATATATCTTCTTCAGCCATAAAGATTTGATTATAACCAGCATTACCATCAAGAAAACTAAGAACTTTATGATTAGAAGCATTATTAATAAGTGTGTCGGCTATAGGCATAGGATATTCATCTTTAGGAGAAGCTCTATTAAGGTTTCTAAAATCAATGCAAACCCTGAGTTTACCTGAACCTTTCTTCTCCACTGGCACAATATTAGAGATCCAATCAGCATATCGACAAGGCCTAATAAATCCTGCTTCCAACAACCGATTGATTTCGGCTTTTATACGATCATACATAAGAGGATTAAAACGTCTAGTAGGTTATTTATAGGCCTTAGAACCAGGTTTTATAGGAAGCCGATGTTCAACTAACTCACGACTCAAACCAGGCATTCCAGTATAATTCCATGCAAAGCAATCAACATACTCTCTTAATAAATTTATTAGCTCAATTTTGAATTTAGGATCTAAATTCTTATTTACATACGTCGGTCTTAGTACATTACAATCACCAATATCTACCTCCTCTAAAGGATCAACCGACGTAAAACCTTGTCCCAATTTGCTCAAATCATCAAGATCTTCAATGGCCTCACACATATCATTTGGTTGCGCCCGATATTCCTCAAGCCTTTGTTGTAACCATTCTAGATTTGTATCCATTAAATTACATGATATGGTTTAGCCGATTCTCTAACGGCTTTAGAACAGCAGGGATGAAGCCATCTCTAGTACAACTAATGAACTCATAATCAGAAAGATCTAAACCAGATAAACATTTAATATGATCATGAGCCCCTATAGTGGAAGAATCAGCTAAAGCAACACAAGCTGACGCATCACCATGCACAACTTCTACCTCGTCACCTACCCATTGAATTAAAATTTGATGCAAGGTACAAGGAACACATTGATTTGCGTGTATCCAATCACGGCCCAATATTAGACTGAAATTACCTTGAGTTTCGGCGACGAAGAAAGCAATAGCCAATGTCTTGCTTCCAATGGTGAGTTCCATAGAGATGACACCTTTAGCACCCATAGGTTCACCTCCTCCCACACCGCTGATAGTCATGTTTGTCTTTGATCAACTCATCATCAGAACCTCCCAATTTCTTGAACAAAGAATAGGGCATCAAGTTAACAATCGCCCCTCCATCAACAAGCATCCGAGATATAGGCTTCCCATTGATGTGGCCCTTCATGTACAATGCCTTAAGATGATTTTCATTGTCTTTTGGCTTCTGAAATATAGCTTCTCTGGGACCAAAATCAAGATGAGCCAACTCTTCTTCCGGAATAACGTAATAATCCGATGACAAATGTATCACATTAACATCAAGATTCATATGATTAGGAGAAGAATCATAATCAACATGTTGTTTGTCATCTTTTTCTTCAGAAACCGACGTCAACTTCTCAGTAGAAAGATCAGAAGTAATAGGAACAACATTACCAGCGTCGACCTGCTCGGGACATAGCGGTCCAACCGCCCCAGGGACCGGTCTAACCGCTCCTGTCGGCTCCCCTGGCAAAACCGGTCTAACCGCCTTCAATAGCGGTTCAACCGCCTCTGCTGGCTGAGAAACAATCTTTGCCTTCCATTCTCTCTTTTGCAAAAACATAGGTCTGTACTTGTTGAAATGTTCATCTCGCCATTTTTCCTCCTCCTGTTCCTTTTGTTACTCTTTTAATTGCCTCTGACGAAGTCTTTGCAACTTTCTCCTTTGTGTATGAGTCAAACCTGGAGGACACCATTGAGGCAAGAAATTCTTGTTGACAGAATCAACATTATTAAAATCTAGATTAGCAGAAACATTAACATTATTTTCAATAACTATAGGCCTCTTGCCGCCGTCTTTAGCATCCACCTTCATCAACCAATCTGGATTACATCATTGCTCGTGGTTCTCTCTAGATCAACAACTTTTGACACAACATCTTCTTGCTTCTTGGGTCTATAAACTTGTTTAACAAAAATTGATGACCTCCTCTGCCCATAGCGGTTAGACCGCCCCTGGAAACCGGTCTGACCGCCCCTATGTCGCTGATCCCAACCAGACTGCCTGAAGCTCAGCCGGTCATGCGTAGGTTGTGAAATTCTGTCATGTACAGGCCTCCTAGGTTCCTCCCAAACTTTCTTAAAACCTTGCTGATTCATGGGGTAAAAAGGCATCCACATAACTCCATTGTGGTCCATTGTCGGTTGCGGCAAACCAGACATTGGATTATTCCATAGCATATTAGGAGCTTGTTTTGACGTTCCTGGAGCATGAACCTCACTTCTTAATCTGGTAGCAGGTCTTGGTGGTGAATTTAGTCTGTTCTACATTGGCGACCTACTCCTTTTTTTTAAACGGCCGACCACTCGTAACGGCCTTTTGACCGGAGTATTTGGCGAAAAGTTGATCAAAAGTAGGTCCTTTCTTCTCAACTTTCCTCTGATTCTTCTCCAGATTATGCTTCCATGTACCCACCTCTGGCTGCTTAGGTTTTAACATACGTGGACGTCCTCTGGTAGGACTGGTCGAACCGTCCTTGGAACCCGGTTCAACCGCCCCTGACCGTGTAGCAGTAACTTCAGCAGGACCGGTCTGACCGCCCCTCAAACCCGGTTGCACCGCCCCTTCCTGTGCAGGATTGGACGATTTTTGCTTAGTTGATGATCCTTGCCCCCCGGGTGCTAAAGTTTTAACAGTGATTTTAAATGAATTCCTGCCATCAGGTGTCTTCTCATGTACCACTTCCCTGATCATCTCTTTGCTTTTCAAATTTTGAGAATTCTCTTCACCTATCACCACGTTTTTCCCTTTTGTTGAGTCGGCTTGATGCGGCCGGACCAACACTTTAGGCTGCTGCAGATCCATGGTGTTAACAGGGAAAGGTGACTTGTCAACTTGCATCTCATGTTGAAGGACCGAATCGGCGACCAGAGAGGGGGGGAGTGAATGGGAGCCGATAAAAATTCTTTCCAACCAATCCGGCTATTCTCCCAAATCAACTCCGAAACCTCCGAAAGCGATCTTGCCAAGATCACGTAAGCCACTGTCAAGCTACTGACCCTAGGAGCAAGAAACACGCAGCGGAACTCGAATCGATCGAAACGAACACAAAACGAACCGAAACGAGGCAAAACCTTCTCTACCCAGCCAGGGGCGGTTTAACCTCCCTAGGGGCGGTTTAACCGCCTAGGGGGGGCGGTTTAACCTCCTGGGGGCGGTCAAACTGGGAGCTCTCGGGAAAAAGTCAACTCGTGAGTCGATCTCCCAAACGGCTTGAGCTCTTGAGACGAAACTTTGGGGAGATGATGTACACCTTCAGTGGAGTATATTCCCCAAAAATCTCGGCCTCAAACACACTAGAACTCCCGGAATCTCAGATCTCGTGAAGAACACTTCCAACCCGAGTTCATCCAAAAATCCCCAAATCCGAAGCGATTCTTTGCGTTTTGAGGGGGCAAATCACCAGGAAAAGAGTGTCCACGACCTCATGTGTGAATCCCCCAAACAAACACGCAAGGAAACGACCTCAAACACAAGGAATCGAAAATCTCCCAAAGGGGCCAAAAAGAGCCACGGGATGAACAACGAAATCACACAAAGAGGGATACAAGAAAGCCAAATCTTCCATACATCACGAGGTCAACTTCTTTACAAAGAGGCTAGCTATCCTCCCTTCATCCAACCCTCTCAAAGATTTCTCCGGTGAAGCACTTGGCTAGCCTATGGAAAACTAGAAAGAAAAACTAAAGGAAAATAGTTCAAGTGCAAGGGAAATAAAACTAGACTACTTAGATGACAGCCACCAACCCCTAGAGGGTCTATTATATAGTCCAAGTGGTGCTGCTCTAAAGACTAAACTACCCCTAAGTGATACATACCCCTCAGGGGCAAATTTGACATTTGACTCGTAGATTTTTCTGGCTGGGACACCTTCCACCGCAAGCTAGCTTCCCTCTGACTGCAAGCCTTGCGGTCACGCCGCGTGTCCTCTGGATCGAAGCTCCTCGACGCCGATTTTGGGCCGGCCCAGGGGGAGGCGGTTAAACCGCCCCTGGCAGCCACTCTGGCCCAGCTGCCCAAATTCGCCTCGTCGAGTCATCGGTCTTTGGTTTTGAGGCCCAAACCAAGGGAAACCGTCCACCGATGATTTTGTGGCCAAATCACCAAACCCCGCGCGCAAACTTCGGTTGTTAGCCGCCACCTTGCGCCGGCTTCTCGTCCGCGTACGAGCTTCGGTTATGAGCCGCTACCTCACACCGGAACCACGTCCCCTTGCTCGTTCTTGCCAGCATGTGAACCGCACTTGATCCACCGACCACCGGGTCCCTCGAACCAAGCCTACTTGTCTCTCTGCTCCTCGGAGGCCGCCATGGCTAAGACCTTTCGCGCCTGTTCTTCACCTGCACCAATGCAACCAAGCCGCATTCTACACCTGCAATACTTGAGCCAAGGGAAACGTCAATCCACACCACGTTGTCAATCACTCATCACACCAGGAAGCGACCATCCACCGGTCCTCGGACACACCGGGTCCTCAATCTCCCCCTTGATGAGTGCATTGACAACACATACATAGTAACCAATTGATATGAAGAAAATGTAAAAGAAATCGAAAACAAGACTCAAGCAAGTGACTAAAAGCAAGAACAAGCCGAGAACAAAGTCACTCTGCAAGAGAAAGCTCCAGAAATGCCGACCCTTCAAGAAGAAGCGAAAGGGCTCAACACCATCGGCAAAAGAGCAAAAGCACAAAGCATCAACCACAAATCTCAAAACTTCCAAATCACTTTTCAGGACATCCAAAGCACTCCCCCTGCAAAGATGCAACTCCCCCTGAACAAGTGAACTTGTGCGTGCGAAAAACACTCGAAAATGGCTCAAATCTCCACAAACCATGTGCACTCAGCACAGGGGCGGTTAAACCGCCCCTGGCAGATGACCAAGGCCAAAAATGCCAAAAATGCACAAACCAACTCGCAACGATGCCGTTCCAACTTGAAAACCTTCCCCATGTGCCCAGCAAGATTTTCCAATGATCAAACTCTCAGAAACTTCACAAATTTTCAGAAAACCACATTTGGGCAAAACTTTCAATCTCTCACACAAATCCGGCAAAATCTAGAGCAAAAGCTTTCCTACAAATTTCTGCAAAGTCTAGAGCAAAACTTTCAAATTCTGCAAAACTTTCAATCTCTCACACAAATCCGGCAAAATCTAGAGCAAAAGCTTTCCTACAAATTCTGCAAAGTCTCCCCTTGCAAAATGCTCAAGAAATTCTCCCCCTTGTTGACAATGCACACATCAAGGCAAAATGTACAAAATGCAACTACAAGCTTCTCAAATATACAATGAGCAATACAAAATGCTACAAGTTAGAGAAGAGGCAAACTAGATAGTTCATCATGTTACACGGGCATTGCCATCAAGAAGGTGAAGACATATATCCAATTGACAAAGCCATGAGCAAATTGTGGATTTTTATCAAAAATGTCACCGCATGAGTAAAGTCCTAACCATGGATTGTTTAAGCAAAAATAAACTTCATCTCACCAAAATCATGAAAGGACAAGCATTCTTGACAAAAGATCATCATAAACGCCCAAGTTCTACCTCATGTCATGTCAAAGCACGGAGCCATGTGTTCACTTCTCATGGGAGACTTCTCCGGCAAACAACATGCAACCGCTTAGCACCCATGTGTGCAAGTGTGTGCAATGGTGAAAGCATAGAGACATGAGCATAAATTTCAGCAAATATATCTTTTTCTCAACTTTCTTCTTTCATGCATAGACATCTCATCTTTCAAATTTTTCAAGTTAAGCATGGTACATGAAATGTCTTTGCGACAGAAAGAAGCTTATGCTCCTCCACAAGATAAAGCATGGGCTAAACATTCACAATGACAAAGGTCTTTGACCCAATTGAAAAGAATATCTCACCCTAACATGATCTTAAGCCAGATATAGCCATTTCGGCTCAAACAAGACATGCAAAGGCATTTACTCATGGGTGAAGAAATTAAGTTCAGTTTGTCATTTTAATTCAAAAAGAGACTATGTCAATAGAATATATATCAAAACCATCAAGAGCATAGGCATCCATACAATCAATCCCTAGCCAGCCTGCCTAAACTCTAAAATGTAGCAAGTTGTACCAAGCACTGCATATAGGAGAAGCTCATCCTAAGATATGATACAAAAGATGAAATCAAGATACAAAAGCAAGTAAAATGTACATCAAGATACAAAGATGGTACAATAGTATACATATGCTACAAGAGAAGCCTCCAAAACTCAGCTCAGAAAACCGCACACACACCAAGTTCTCCTCGCAAGCGGGTGAAGGTAACTTGGTCAAGTGGCTTAGTGAAAATGTCTGCAAGCTGGTTTTGGGTAGAAACATGGGCAAGCTCAATCTCAAAACACAAGCGCGATCAAAGCACAAATACAAAGCTCCCCCTGGAATGTGCAACCGAAATGCAAATCCAAGGTTCAGGTTCAATCATCAGCTCCCCTTGGAATGTGCAACAGAAATGCAAATCCAAGGTTCAGGTGCAAACTTCAAACTCCCATAATATGCACAATCAAAATGCAAATGCAGCAAACTCACAATCTCATGCAATCCAAAAAGCTATAAACAAAGTCATCTCCTTGTCAAACCAACTTGAGCAAATTTCTCCCCATTAAATAAAGCTGAGCTCCCCCTCAATCAAAGACACCTAGAAAAACTAGAGAAGGTGTACAAAAGCAAATGGAAAGCTCCATCATAAAAAGGAAGAAAAATCTCAAATGAGCAAAATGCAACAAAAGATACCAACTAAAAGGATACCAGATAAACAAATGTACAATATGCTACACAAAACATAAAAACCAAGATACAGGCACAAAGCAAGCTAAATATACACAGATGAACACAAGAGTGTATAAGGGATATACTCACAATACATAGTGTACAAAGGCCACATCGGGGCCATCCAAAAAGGTGTGGAGAATCATCAAACCTTGATCATGCAAAAGACCAAGAGTCACCAAGCTCATGTTCTCCATACCTCACACCTGCACAATCAAAAGCGAGAACGAGAACGAGCGAATGACTCAACACTGGGGTTAGCACAGAAGGAGTTAAACCAGTGTCGGGCCATCTGCTCAAAAGAGGGGTTAGCAAAAACAACGTCACTACGTGGAACCCTCTCGTCTCTCACCATCGGACCTCTAGCACCACGCGGGGGAAAACGTGGCCTAGACTCTCTCCTAGCCTGAAAGCTACGGTCGAACCTCCCTGAACCAAACTGACCACGAAACGGAGTCCGCCTAGCAAACTCACGACTAGCTGGAACACCACGACTACCAAACGAAGGAGCTGTACGCACAAAGCCCTCTCTCCTAGGCAAGGGTGAACGAGACACAGGCACACTACGGGAAGAGTGGTACCTGTCCCTGTTCCCCATCTCCTTCTCTCGTCTCACCTCCCTCTTCTTCCTCCAGCAAAACTCCTCTAGGTGACCATCCCTTCCACAATGATCACAATGGAAGCGGACTGTCTTTGGCTTTGGGGTTTCTCTCGGCTGTGGCTTCTCTCTCGGCTGGTAAACCCCACTCTTCACAAAGGTCACTCTCTTTTGGAAGTTGCTTGTCTTTGGGGGAAACTTGGGAGGATCTGGAGTGGTGTCAAGCTTGTTCAACAGGTGGTTGGGTTTAGGTGTGAAGCTGTTCTTTGGTGGAGTTTTCTCTGGTGGTGTTGGGCTACTTGTGGTGGAACTAGTTTGCTCTCTCTCTTTCTCACCACTACACTCATCAACTTTCTCAGAACCCAGACCACGACCATCAGCTCTCTTGAACCCAGCAATCAACATCTTAAGCTGTGGCTCGCGACCCGACAACCAACCCAAACATTGACGCAACTCATCATTTTCATCTTGCAAACGATCAACAGATTGCGCCAGCTCAACATTCCTCAAAGCAACAACATCGCAAGCAGAACAAGAGTTTGCAATAGGAGATTTCAATTGAGCTTCAAGCGAACTGATCATGGTACGAGATTCAAGCAACTGAGCATGTAAGACAGGACAAGAAGTACAAGCACCTAGCAAAGAAGGTCTAGACTTTAACTCAGCAATCTCAACCCTAGCATCTTCTAGATCATCTAGGCATGTCATGTGTTTGTCCTTAAGAGCTACCAAATCAGCAAGATGCACATCACAGAAAGAGCATTCAATCTCATCAGAAACAATAGGAGCATCTTTCAACACACCTATCTCAGCTCTAGCACTTGCCAACTCAGTTTCAAGCTCAGCCACTTTCTTGCTAGACTCGCTAAGCACAGACTCAAAATCCATCGCCTTCTTTCCAGTCTCAGAAAGTAAGGCCTCAAGCTCAGCTATTCTATCCTTTGACTCTCCTAGCAAAGACCTAAACTCTCTCTTCTCCTTGTTGGTCTTCCTAAGCACATCATCGCGATTATCGACCAACTGCTCTAATCTAGCAATCTCCTTACGCAAAGAGGTGGGATCAGTCAATACCTCATCCTCGGAGTCGGAGTCGGAGTCGTAGTCGGAGATGTTCTTGTTGTTGGAGCCGTGAGCCATGGTGCAGAAGTTCATAGCGACCCCAGAAAGCCCGTTGAAGTTGCGGTTCTTGTGCTTCTTCTCCTTGCGGTGGCCGCGGTCTTCTTCCTCGCTGCTTGAGCTTGACGAGGTGTCGGTGTTCTCCTCCTTGTTCTTGTGCTTAGAGTGGCGCTTGTCCTTGGAGCGGTGCTTGTGCTCATCTCGCGGGCGGTGCTTGTGTTTCTTGATTTCCTCGGGGCACTCGGCGATGAAGTGACCCATCTTCCCGCATCTGTAGCACGTACTCCCGGCACGCCTCGAACCCTTGCGGTTCTGGTACATCCGCTCGAACCTCCTCGTGAGCAACGCGAGATCCTCCTCGCTCAGCACCTCATATTCTTCATCTGGAAGAGACACAAGAGAAGACAAAGCAAAGTGTCTGGAAGTGTTAGCCTGTCCATAACCAGAGCCACCGACTAGAGCCAGACTATGGGGATCAGTCGGACTCTTAGCCTTGGCAAGCAACTGTCTGTCCACCTCGGAAGATTTCAACTTCGAGAAAAGCTCATCAACAGAAAGAGTCTCATAGTTTGCCGACTCCATGATCGCCTCAACCTTGGCACCCCATACGGATCTATCAAGTGCTTGCAAGAGCTTGATAGCTCAGGTCATGATCCGAGTATGGGAGCACGGTAATGTTGGCTTTCATGTTGTTGACAATCGAAGTGAAACGCTGAAACAAAGCATCAACCGACTCTCCTGGCAAATGAGCAAAATTTTCATATTCTCTGCGATACATCGAGAAGAGCCTAGCCTTGACATGGCTATCACCACCGTGGGCTACCTTGAGCTTCTGCCAGATCTGGCAAGCTAGGTCCTCGCTCAAAACACGCTCAAACTCCTCGGCGGACAAAGCACGGAACAAGTAGTCAACAGCTCGGGCATTCGCCTCAAATCTATCCTTTGCATCCTGGGCATCTAAGTTGGTGGGATTGACATAGTTTTCATCTTACGTCACATCCCACAGCAACTTTCCTTTGCCTCGCAAGAAAGCGCCCATACGCGCGACCCAGTTCGGGTAGTTCTTCCCATCGAAGTGCGGAGGCCCGGAACCCCGACCTTGGTACGCCATCTTTGGATCTTAGACTGGTTAGAGTCGCAAAGACCCGTAACCGGCTCTGATACCAATTGAAGGACCGAATCGGCGACCAGAGAGGGGGGGAGTGAATGGGAGCCGATAAAAATTCTTTCCAACCAATCCGGCTATTCTCCCAAATCAACTCCGAAACCTCCGAAAGCGATCTTGCCAAGATCACGTAGCCACTGTCAAGCTACTGACCCTAGGAGCAAGAAACACGCAGCGGAACTCGAATCGATCGAAACGAACACAAAACGAACCGAAACGAGGCAAAACCTTCTCTACCCAGCCAGGGGCGGTTTAACCTCCCTAGGGGCGGTTTAACCGCCTAGGGGGGGCGGTTTAACCTCCTGGGGGCGGTCAAACTGGGAGCTCTCGGGAAAAAGTCAACTCGTGAGTCGATCTCCCAAACGGCTTGAGCTCTTGAGACGAAACTTTGGGGAGATGATGTACACCTTCAGTGGAGTATATTCCCCAAAAATCTCGGCCTCAAACACACTAGAACTCCCGGAATCTCAGATCTCGTGAAGAACACTTCCAACCCGAGTTCATCCAAAAATCCCCAAATCCGAAGCGATTCTTTGCGTTTTGAGGGGGCAAATCACCAGGAAAAGAGTGTCCACGACCTCATGTGTGAATCCCCCAAACAAACACGCAAGGAAACGACCTCAAACACAAGGAATCGAAAATCTCCCAAAGGGGCCAAAAAGAGCCACGGGATGAACAACGAAATCACACAAAGAGGGATACAAGAAAGCCAAATCTTCCATACATCACGAGGTCAACTTCTTTACAAAGAGGCTAGCTATCCTCCCTTCATCCAACCCTCTCAAAGATTTCTCCGGTGAAGCACTTGGCTAGCCTATGGAAAACTAGAAAGAAAAACTAAAGGAAAATAGTTCAAGTGCAAGGGAAATAAAACTAGACTACTTAGATGACAGCCACCAACCCCTAGAGGGTCTATTATATAGTCCAAGTGGTGCTGCTCTAAAGACTAAACTACCCCTAAGTGATACATACCCCTCAGGGGCAAATTTGACATTTGACTCGTAGATTTTTCCGGCTGGGACACCTTCCACCGCAAGCTAGCTTCCCTCTGACGCAAGCCTTGCGGTCACGCCGCGTGTCCTCTGGATCGAAGCTCCTCGACGCCGATTTTGGGCCGGCCCAGGGGGAGGCGGTTAAACCGCCCCTTGGGGGCGGTTAAACCGCCCCTGGCAGCCACTCTGGCCCAGCTGCCAAAATTCGCCTCGTCGAGTCCTCGGTCCTTGGTTTTGAGGCCCAAACCAAGGGAAACCGTCCACCGATGATTTTGTGGCCAAATCACCAAAGCCCGCGCGCAAACTTCGGTTGTTAGCCGCCACCTTGCGCCGGCTTCTCGTCCGCGTACGAGCTTCGGTTGTGAGCCGCTACCTCGCACCGGAACCACGTCCCCTTGCTCGTTCTTGCCAGCATGTGAACCGCACTTGATCCACCGGCCACCGGGTCCCTCGAACCAAGCCTACTTGTCTCTCCGCTCCTCGGAGGCCGCCATGGCTAAGACCTTTCGCGCCTGTTCTTCACCTGCACCAATGCAACCAAGCCGCATTCTACACCTGCAATACTTGAGCCAAGGGAAACGTCAATCCACACCACGTTGTCAATCACTCATCACACCAGGAAGCGACCATCCACCGGTCCTCGGACACACCGGGTCCTCACATGTAGAGCCAGTCGTCCTTCATTAATGGCCGACTGAATCTGCCGACGGAAAACATTGCAATCGTTAGTAGCATGTGTAAAGAATTATGAAACTTACAATATGCACGTTTTCTCATCTCTTCCATTGGTGGCATGGTATGTGAAATCTTGAGGTTTCCTATCTTAAGTAGCTCATCAAATATACGATCACATTTGGAAACATCAAAAGTAAATTTAACTTCTTCTTGCCGACCTTTGTGAGCCGGCTTAAGAGATGAACATGAATAAGTTTTAGATTTAGAAGGCCACACAAATTCAGCAACATAAATGATGAGGACATCACCAGTACATCTACACCAGCAGCACCTTCACCCCAAGCACCACCTTCTGGGCCGATCACTCGGGCTCGTGCAAGAGAGTTGAACTACGTCATGGTGCTAAAGAATGAAGGATATGTGGCTGGATTCGGACTGCGCACGAACGTCAACTTGTGACGGCCGCCACGACTTCATCCGGACTCCGTTTTGGGCGATCAAGTACTTGATGGAAAGCTTATCAAGTCTACTTTCAGATGGATCCAGACTCACCTTCATATCGTCACCGAGGCGGCCGCAATTGTCATTTTGAGTCGGACTGTTTTTCTGTCCAAGGTGCTGCGCCACCTTATTTTGGCCCAATGGGCCGTGTATTGAGTTGGGTCCATTAGGGACACGTCCTAGGGTTGTAGCACGACCCCAACTCCCTTGTGGCCGTGCTATTAAACCCTATAGCCGACATTAGCATCCTCGAGTTTTGTTTTACATCTAGCTTTAGCTACACCGAACACGCACAAATACGTGCTGTCCTCGTGTGATTCAGAACTCCACCTTCGAGTGATATTAAGATTGCTCGCCTTCTTTTTCTTGTTCGTTCTTTGATTGCGTACAGGAAGTTCTGATCTTGATTGCAACAGGGTCGGTAACCACAGGGAGTTGGTTCAGCGATTGCATTGGCGCTTCGGGTTCGCTCGTCGTAGTCGGATCGTGAGGGTCGACTTCCACCAAATCAAAATTATCCTCCACTCACCGAAAGATCAGGCACTTCAGCTCTATCAAGTGGTATCAGCTTTCCAGGTTGATCGGTGAGTTTTTATCGAGTGTTGTTCCATTACCTACAGTCCACAAAACCCAAAAAAAAATTCAGGTTAGACCATTGTCCCAAAACCTTTCTTCGCCTTGCACTTTCTTTCAATAATTTGCGTTGTTGAATTTGTGTGCTTCGCGTTAATTTGTTGCTGGTCACTTTGTGCTTCCGCCGCTTCCCATCTCCACCACCGCCGCCGCCGCCGCTGTCCTACCTCGCCACCAACACCACCGCCGCCACAATCATCATCACCACCAGCGCCGTTACCCCCTCCAACCGAACCCTACTCGGTTTCGTTTTCCTTTCCCAAGCCGCACTCCACGCGCCGCCAATCCAACCGAACCCTACTCGGTTTCGTGTTTCTGTTTGAGGAAAGAAAAAAAAAAGGAAAGAAAAAAAAAGAAAGGAAAGAAAAAAAAAGGAAAGTTCTGAGAAGAAAGACAAAGGAAAGAATTAAAAAAAAAGGGAAAGCGCAGTTCGTTTTTGGAAAGTTCGGTTTTTCGTTTGGCAGGTTTGTGTCGTTACGAACACCCGTTTTGTAACGGCCATAACTTTTCGCTCGGATCTCCGATTTCAGCGTTCTTTTTTTTCCTGGAAAGCTTACGAATTTCCTATACAGGGCACCCCGCGTAGCGCCAGGTGAAGCCAGTTTTCGAGGCCAAAAAAACGCCGTTTACACAGCGTAACGCGGCCCGAGAGATTTTCCATTTCTGCACCCCACTTCCTTGTTGCCTTCCCTTGATTCATCGCGGGTGGCACTTGTTACCAGCAGCTTTGTTACGTGTTTAGCACTATTATTCAGCTTTGCATTTATTGTTTGATTGTGCTAATCCTTGACTTGAGTGCAGCCTACCCAGAACTACACATATTCCTACGACGAGCAGACTTTTGTTTCTCCAGGCAATCGCTGCTCCAATCTTTCACAGGTGCCACTTGTTGTCTGCGATCGCTCCTGTTGCTTGGTAAGAACGGATAAGAACTTGATCGCAGCATCTTTGTGAGCTTTCCACCCACACCTTTGTTGTAGTAGGATCTGTTTTTCTTGTGTTTGCGCTAACCATGTCAGGAGACGACGACAAGATGGACTCCAAGCTGCAAGGCATGCGGGCAGACCTTGATGGACTTAAAGACGACATAAAGACGCTGCACGAGAAGGTTGATTCCGCGCTCTCTTCATCCAATGAGCGTCTCGACCAGCAGGACCTTGCTCAGACAGCCGCCAAGTGTACATTTGACGCCTTGACGGCCCGGCTTGATGCGATGAACACGACGCTCACGACGATGAACGCGACGCTCACGGACTTGCAGAAGGGCTATGGTGGTGACACGGAATATGAGGATGGAGACCGTCAACCTCGTGCCCGCCGTGTGGTACGTAATCCGGTTAATGATTCATTTGCGAAGATTAAATTTAAGATTCCTACTTTTAATGGCAAGTATGATCCTGCTGCATATCTTGATTGGGAGTTAGAGGTAGAACAAAAATTTTCATGTCATGATATCCCTGCTACGTCTCAAGTTAAGGCTGCTATTAGTGAATTTACTGAGTTTGCTTTAATTTGGTGGCGTGAATATAAACTCAAACATCCCACTGCTGTTCCATCTACTTGGGCTCAATTAAAAGCCGCCATGCGACATCGTTTTGTTCCTTCTTATTATGCCCGAGATTTGCTTAACACCATGCAGCGATTCCAGCAAGGCCAACGATCCGTTGAGGAGTATTACCAAGAGTTACAAAAGGGTATGATTCGTTGTGGTTTATTTGAACAGGATGATGCTGCCATGGCACGATTTCGTGGTGGATTGAACAGGGAAATTCAGGATATACTTGATTATAAGGAGTATAATGATATGACCACGTTATTTGAATATGCTTGCAAAGCTGAACGTGAAGTGCAGGGACGCCGTTCGAAGACATATACTAACCCTTTTGCAGGAAGAAGCCCGTCGTCCAGCTCTACACCTTCCACTCCAGCACCTTCTACACCTAGCATTACGCCGCGTGAGAAGACAACGAAACCTGCAGCACCTTCGACGAAACCTACACCAGGCGCAGCTTCTTCCTCGGGACGTACACGAGATGTTCGGTGTTTTCGTTGCCAAGGCTTTGGGCACATGATTCGGGACTGTCCCAACACTCGTGCTTTGATCATACGTGACGATGGTGAGTACTCTTCTGCTAGTGATTCCGATGAACCTCACCATACTATGATTGCTACTAACCATGCAGATAATGAGGCGGTCCATGCTACTCCTAGTGACGCAGATAGGTATGAAAGTCTGGTTGTGCGGCGTGTTCTTAGTACACAGGTCGCCCCGCCAGAGAAAAATCAGCGACACACTCTTTTCCATACAAAGGGTGTTGTGCAGGAGCGGTCGATTCGGATCATCATTGACAGTGGTAGCTGCAACAACTTGGCGAGTACAGCGCTGGTAGAGAAGTTGTCCTTACCCACCCATAAGCATCCGCATCCCTATCATATTCAGTGGCTTAATGATGGTGGAAAGATTAAAGTAACACAGTCGGTACGTGTTCCATTCTCCATAGGTGCCTATTCTGATTTTGATGATTGTGATGTTATTCCTATGGAGGCATGTTCTTTGTTACTTGGTAGACCTTGGCAATATGATACTGATAGCTTGCATCATGGTCGTTCGAATCATTATTCTCTCATGTTTAAAGGTCAGAAAATAATTATACATCCCATGACACCTGAACAAATTGTTAAGATGACCTAGAACTAAGAAGGGGAGGGATAGCATTTTTGTGGTTGTTGATAGATTCTCCAAAATGGCTCATTTTATTCCTTGTCATAAAACTGATGATGCTAGTAATGTTGCTGAATTGTTCTTTAGGGAGATTATTCGTTTACATGGTGTTCCTAAAACAATTGTGTCTGATCGTGATGCTAAGTTTCTAAGTCACTTTTGGAGATCTCTTTGGAACAAATTAGGCACTAAATTGCTGTTTAGCACAACTTGTCACCCACAAACTGATGGACAAACTGAAGTGGTCAATAGAACTTTGTCAACCATGCTTAGGGCTATTTTGGATAAAAATCTGACCCGTTGGGAAGATTGTTTACCTCATGTTGAGTTTGCTTATAATCATGCAACACATTCTTCTACAAAGATGTGCCCTTTTCAGATTGTTTATGGTTATATTCCTCGGGCGCCTATTGATTTATTTTCGCTTGATGCTGTGGACGCCCCACATATTGATGCCGTTGAACATGTTGACCATATGATTAACCTACATGAACAAACACAACAAACCATTGCTGCTACTAATGCTAAGTATCAAGTTGCTGGTAGTAAAGGAAGAAACATGTTACTTTTGAACCCGGTGATATGGTTTGGTTGCATTAGAGGAAGGATCGTTTTCCTACTTTGCGTCGTTCTAAATTAATGCCTCGTGCTGCTGGTCCTTTTAAAGTGCTAACCAAGATTAATGATAATGCTTATGTCCTTGACCTGCCTGCGGAGTTTGGTGTTTCCACTAGTTTTAATGTTGCAGATTTGAAACCATATGCGGGCGAGGATGAGGAGTTGCCGTCGAGGACGACTTCAGTTCAAGAAGGGGAGGATGATGAGGACATCACCAGTACATCTACACCAGCAGCACCTTCACCCCAAGCACCACCTTCTGGGCTGATCACTCGGGCTCGTGCAAGAGAGTTGAACTACGTCATGGTGCTAAAAAATGAAGGATATGTGGCTGGATTCGGACTGCGCACGAACGTCAACTTGTGACGGCCGCCACGACTTCATCCGGACTCCGTTTTGGGCGATCAAGTACTTGATGGAAAGCTTATCAAGTCTACTTTCAGATGGATCCGGACTCACCTTCATATCTTCACCGAGGCGGCCGCAATCGTCATTTTGAGTCGGACTGTTTTTCTGTCCAAGGTGCTGCGCCACCTTATTTTGGCCCAATGGGCCGTGTATTGAGTTGGGCCCATTAGGGACACGTCCTAGGGTTGTAGCACGACCCCAACTCCCTTGTGGCCGTGCTATTAAACCCTATAGCCGACATTAGCATCCTCGAGTTTTATTTTACATCTAGCTTTAGCTACACCGAACACGCACAAATACGTGCTGTCCTCGTGTGATTCAGAACTCCACCTTCGAGTGATATTAAGATTGCTCGCCTTCTTTTTCTTGTTCGTTCTTTGACTGCGTACAGGAAGTTCTGATCTTGATTGCAACAGGGTCGGTAACCACAGGGAGTTGGTTCAGCGATTGCATTGGCGCTTCGGGTTCGCTCGTCGTAGTCGGATCGTGAGGGTCGACTTCCACCAAATCAAAATTATCCTCCACTCACCGAAAGATCGGGCACTTCAGCTCTATCAATAAAGATCATTATCATCATCGGTCAAATTATCGGAATCATAATCAATAGCATGTATATTAGACCGACGTGATTTAAAATTATCTTTCTCCTTAGCCAATTTCATTTCAATTGCCGTTGCTTTAATCAAAACCATAGTAAGGGAATAAAACTCTTGACCATCTATCCTATCTTTAATAGATGATCTCAACCCCTTAGCTGCAAGATCAGCAATATCAATCTCAGACAAAGACAAATTAAAACAACGGTTTTTAATTTCTTTAAAATGTTTAAAGTAGTCGGCTACCGACTCTTCTCTCCCTTGCTTAACCGATGTTAAATCTGTCAATTTGCACTCATAGCCCCCACTAAAGAAGTGATCATGAAATTTCTTTTCTAATTGATCCCATGAATCAATAGAACCAGGAGCTAATGAAGAAAACCAGGCAAAAGCAGTTCCAGTCAAAGATAATGAAAACAAGCGAACTCCTAAAGATTTATAAAAACTTGCTTCACCCAATTGAGCAATATACTAACTTATGTGCTCCCAAGTTGTACGACTATCCTCCCCACTAAATTTAACAAAATCAGGGACGCGCCATCCTTGAGGATAGGGAACATTATCAAACTCGGCTTTATAAGGTTTTTGATATAACCTAGTAGTACCCATATCAATTCCGAGCTTGTTTTTCATAATACCGGCCAACTCTTCTTTAATCCTAGCAAATTCACTATCAAAAGTTGGCCGATACTGCATGGTAGATAAAGCATTCATGTTATTCACATGAGACGAACCAGGATTTTGCATATGATGTAAATCATCAAACACATCATTAGGCACACCATAAGAAGAAGTTCTAGTTTTTGGCAAGGGTGGTGATGTGTGTGCTACTGTAGTATATGCATGATTCACATTACTAACAGGTTTTTTATTAGGAATAACAGCAAGCGGTGTTGGTTGTTCAGGGGTAAGTGCAAGCTGCCCAGTCTGACTGACAGGGGCGGTCGAACCGGCCGCAAAGGGCGGTTGGACCGGTCCTCCTGAGGTCGGCTTAAAAACGCTTTTTGGTGGAGTCATTTGCCCTGAATAAAAGTTAGCCGGCATGCCATATATAGTTTCTGCAGTAGCACTTGGCGCACCCGACAAACTAGTCTCATGTAAATCAGATCGATGAATAGTAGTATCATTATCTAAAGAAACATTAATACTTTTACCCTTCTCCATAGCAGTAAAACGATTTTGAATGACATCAAACATCTCTTGCTGACTTTTAAGCATGTTTTCAATTCTCAGATTAACAGCAGTTAAATCAGAAGAAGGTTCACTTACAGTGTTAATTACCTCAACCTTATTGTTACTTATCTTGATCAAAGGCATCTTGAATTCTCCCTCTCTTGAGATCTTGTCATGTCGGTCTTTCTTGATGCCTACAAGGAAATGTTGCTTGATATACTCTTGAAGCACGGCATAGTTCCTCTGCTCCTCCTCATTGAGATCCTCAATGGATGCCATCACGATGTTGTCTTGATCAATCTCAGTCCAAGCACCTGGCATACAAAGAATAGATTGGCCGGTTTTAATCTAACCAGACCTTCTAATGTCCCCAGCGGAGTTGCCAAAAATGTGTTGACGCAAATTATGGTCAACACACCGAATTGCGCTAGTTCACGCGTAGAAACAATCACCTCGCAACGACCTCGCCAAGGGCGGTTCAACCGGCCTGCAAAGGCGGTCTGACCAGTCTTGGCTGAGAAGTGCGAAAAAGCCTAGGAACGCCGGCTCGGGAGGGACCCCGACGGAGCTAGCGCACGTAGGGTTGTTCTGAGATCGGCAGGCCACTCAGAACGCCTTCAACCGCCGTAGAGATGAAGAAAGAACAGCACGAGATTGGAAAAGCTATGGTTTGAGAGATAAAAGTAAAAGATAAATGTTCGATTGGTTGTATTAGAACTCAATCGGCCACGACCCTTTATATTTATAGGGTGGGAAGGTCTTGTCCCAGAAGTAAAATCTCAAGAGGATTCGTAATCAACTCGAATTCCCTAAAACTACTCGGACTTGGCACAAAGCCGGTCGAACCGCCCCTGGACAGCGGTCCAACCGCCCCTGCCTTGTCGAGCCGGCTACAGGGCCATAACGGTCTAACCGCCTTTGAATAAAGGTTAGACCGATCTTGCCTAGCCAGACTCAATAAGTGCCAAATTTGACCGTCAACAGGTGTATAATCGAATTGCTGCAATTTAATTAAATGCATCATATCACAGTTGTTTCTATAAACTCACACATGTGCATCTTCATGTAGAGAACGTTCTAGCTGACGGGGTATATAATCTGGTGCCTGAATCTGAAGGTGAACAGCAGGAGGTTGATATTGTAGTGACTGAAGTTGAGCAAGACTCGAGCCAAGACTCGGAAGGGCCCAAGGCCAGTGAAGGCAAGCACCGGAGCATATGACCTTTTTAATCATCCTACAGTTCAATTATTTACTTTCAAAGTTTCTTTATATGCATTTAAGTTTTCATAGGAGTTGAATGAAACCTTAGTTGCATAATCCAAAGGAAACCGAGAGTTATACTAGTATGTGTAGGTCGATAGAATTGCTAGGCTGGTTAAACGGTAGAAGTCGAGTGATTGCCTGCCACTCGCGAGAGGTAGGATGGTTACCTTAATCAGAAAAATATTTAGTATATCAGATACTTGGAAAATGATTTAGACCAGGCGGAGAGTTTTTGTAGGAAAAAGAATGTGAAGGTGTAGCTCCGCCTGTGTCAATTAAGGCCCGTTCATTGTTGGCTCTGGGATCAAGTTTGAATTGTACTACCTCACATGCTGGGAGTAAGAGGTAGTTGAAACTGGTAACTTATGTACTTTAGCTCGAACTGATATGTTGAACTACGCTTGACTTCCTATTCATGTACCGGTTAGAGAAATAACTCATGGCTGACCCGTCGTTGGTATCGGTGAGGACTGGTACTTGAGGGACGCCGGGTAGGTCAAGTATTTAGTGTTGGCTAAAGGAACGGCTGGCATGAGCTACTCGACGGGGTACGCTTATGCCGTGTGGGTAGGTTAACCTTGCAAGGTATAAAATCGGATCGATTCGCCGTACTCACGGTATTGAGCCCTTGATCACTAGGTCGCATCGCTAGCTAAGAACGTGAATATGATGATGATATATATGTGCTGTATGAATTTAATCAAGTGCCTGCTCTCTTTGAAAAAGCTTTAACAAATGCTTATCTAGAATAATTAGCTCCAATAAAATTTGGATGCTAAAACTTGAAGGTAAGGATCCACTTTTAGTTGCTTCTTTTTGGCAAAACAAAAACCCAGCCAAAAGCTTTGCATACTAGAAGTCTTTTTCTAAGGATAACCTAGAGTCGGGTAAGTCTTGCTCAGTATTAGATTACTCAACCTTGCTTGTGTATTATTTTCAGATGAAGATGCTAGAGTAGCCAAACAGGTTGCTGAAGCTTTTCCTTTTGGTGTTCCGGTTGGTTACCACTTGAAGTTCATTCCGGCTCCTCCGGGTGTGGAGCCGAGGGAGTAATATCGCTGGTTGGGCTACCTTTGCGATATTTATGTTTGTTCGTTAGACTCGTGTTGTTTTTAAATTTCCGCTGCACTTCGAACTCTGTGTTGTAATAACTTAATAATCTGGCCTGTTTTGTAAATTAAATCCATGTGCACTGTGTTGTAAAATTTGTGACTCGTTAATCATCTGTGCTCATCTTGGAGTGAGACTTGTCTTGTATTGGTTTCGACAAAGTGATCAGTGGTGTAATTGGGAGATACCCGACAGCAACTACACAGTTATGTCAGTTGAAGTGCGAGTGTGCTGTACAATTGCATTAGCTAAGGGACAATGCACTTGAGCTGACATAATTGGGGGTGGTTCTGCCACAGAACGTTTTAAGGTTGACAAAATTTGCAACTGTTCCTGCCCGCTCATGGCCGGCCGGTCGGCGCACGCCGAGGAGCCGGTTACTATTGCCGCCCATGGCCGCCGCTCAAGGTTAGCTTCACAGAGAAGCCTCCGAGGCATTCTAGATCGCATTCCTTCTGAGATTGGGGATCGATTTTTTTCAAGAAAACCTAATCCCCATCGTCTGCGCCGCCGCCTCCGCCGCAACACCCATCCGCCTCATCCCCAGCCCGCCCCTTCCCAAGAGGCGCATGGAGGAGACGCCTCACTTCCTCGAGAAGAAGCCAGCGTCCTATAACTTCCCGTCCCCCATTGGGATCGATTTTTTAAGAAGTTCCCAAAAAATCCTCTGCTCCTCCTCTGCGCCGCCGCTCGCCGCCGTCGCTTTTGCTTCCACTTGCGCTCCATGGAGCCCTCTTCGTCGCGGAGAAGAATGGCTACTCCTGCTGTAGGATCTAGGATACCGACCAGAGGGGGGGTGAATAGGTGGTTTTAACTAAAATCAAAGCACTAATAAAAATTTATTAGTAACACAATAGAAAACCTATTTCTACTCAATTCTAGACTAAGTGAAGGTTTGCAACCTAGGGTGACAAGTAAGATTCAATCTCTAGGAATGTAAATGCTCATGGTAAATAGACAAAAGGTAAATGAGCAAAGAAATAGTCCATCACACAAGAGACCAAATTTATCCCGTGGTGTCGATGACTTGCCGGTCACCCCTAATCCACGTTGAGGTGGATTCAAAGCTTCAACCGCTTCTCTATCAAGTCACACTTGATGTATAAGCCGGATTGAATGCAATGAACCTCTCCAAACCTCGATTCCACTAGAGTTGCCCTTTACCGCTCTAGTGAGGTGAGCACAAGACCTCTCACAATCTTCCAAGGCTTCTTCACAATCTTCTTGAAGAGCTCAATGGAAATCTCACACCAAGCCATCTAGGAGGCGGCAACCTCCAAGAGTAACAAACCAATGACACTTGCTTGATGTTCTCCTAGTGCCTCAATGCTCAATGCAATCAAAAGCAATGCACTAGAAAGCCTCACACTCACAAGAATGCAATCCCTTAGAAAATGAGTGAGAGATGAATGAGAGAGGGGACTCTTGGGTCAAATGAGCTTTCAGAATGGCCAAGAGAGCCTCCCCAAACCGGTGGGATGAGTATATATACTCCCCACACATCCAACTAGCCGTTATGTGAAAAACTCGTGAAAACAGAGCACTGGCGGACCGTCCGCCATAGAGATGGCGGACCGTCCGTCCGAGCCCAATGGCTACTATTTCAAAAAGTCAAACGTGTCAGAAGTGACCGTTACGGGGTTGGCAGACCGTCCGCCCAACAGGGGCGGACCGTCCGCCTCACAGTTAGAAAAAGGTCACCACGTGACTAAGGACCACGTTTCACAAAGGCAGACCGTCCGCCTTATAAAAGTGTCCTGGAACCCCCAGAAACCATCTCTGCGTGAACGGTCCGCGAAAGGTTCCGCCTCACACTGAAAAAGCCTACGGACCGTCCGCCAGTGCCTGGCGGACCGTCCGCCTAAGGAAAAATAGCAGGACCCCTTATCCAACACTTAGCCAATTTTTCTTCGAGCAAATGTGAGGCAGACCGTCCGCCACCCCATGGGCGGACCGTCCGCCTAACCGAAAACAGCACGGTTTAAACCCCTTTAACTTTCTCGTTTTCTTTTCAACTATTTCTCAAACAAAGTTAGCTCTCATGCATGCATTACAACTATTTGAGCAAGTTGGCACTAGAGTTTCATCATTCGAGCACGATTGATTCCTCTTAATAGTACGGCCATCTAGCCTATGAAACCGTTCAAATTTCTTCTCTAATACTCCTTGTGACCGGTAAAAGAAAAGCCCTATCATTTACCTTTGCCTCTAGCATCCTTTTGCTTCAATATCCGGCAATATATCGTAATTGTTCATTGAAGCTCATCCATTCATCCGGACTAACCTAATCTCATCATCTCAATAGAATTGTAAGTCCATGATGATTGTCATTAATTACAAAAACATATTTAGGGGCCTAGATGCACTTTCACCTGCGCTGATTTGCGTCCTGATGGAAATCCTGCACCAGGATATTGTCGCCGAGATCATTGTTCGCTGCATCAAGGATGCAAGCGACGAAACAGAGGTCGTCCATATGTACCTCGGCTTACGGTATATCTGCAGCTCGTTCAAAGAAATCACCGACCGGAAAGAGGTAATCATGCTCCTGTCTTACTGTGCGGTTCGTGAGTATTTCCACTACGACCGCCGGCGGGTTGATGGGTGGCGTGGTTGGTCCGAAAGGATATCTCGCCACGAGGACCGCCTCTGTGAGTTCCGTCATCCGGAGGCAGTTTGTTGCGCGGGGATGAAGATGATGGTCGACCAGCCGGATTCCGCCATTGGGCTACAGCTCCTCCAAGAGGCCGCTGCCGTAGGGGAATCCTGGGCTTGCTACTTCTTGGCGATGCTACGGTACCGTAAGGACCCAGCAGACCCCCAAGCGCTAGAGTGGATCCATGGAATCACTGGCGGCCCATTGCCCATTGACTGAAGGTGGGAGAGTGGCGTGCGGATGCGGTCTGTGCGCATTGGAATTCAGCACGAACTCTATGACATTGCGTACCGTACTATGGTTAGGCATGACCCGCCGGAGCTACTCGTCCCTGATCCCCACATCTACACATGGGAGGAATGCAGGCACTGGGGGGAGGGGACCTTCATTATCCGGTACTGCAGCGTGCGGTGCCGCATCCGGCATGAGTTTGAACTGTGGAAGCGAAACTTCGATGACAGGGTGAAGTTGGCCGTCGGCCGGATGTGAGACGCCCCACCGGTGTTCTCGATCGACAGACAGCATCTTTCGATCCCCTATCGATCGGATGATATGTATCTATGTATCGTAGTAATTGTGTTTGTAAGCAGTAGTATTTATGAAGCAGAACTTCTGGTAGAATGGTGTTTGTAATATGTCTATTTATGTTTGTAGTAATCCACAAAAATGTGCTTGAAGTATCAGATTGTGATGTGTATCTTCAGTCCGTAATCTGCCATCTACATGAATCTTACATCAACACAGCCAAAAATGACATATTCATACGATCCGCGCATACTGTGTCAGACCGAATCATTCGGTCGCACATTGCAGACTCGCCCTCAAAGGAGCGACTTTGCCGAGCCGAGGGGTTTGACTGGGCCGAACGGATGGGCCGAGCCGTGTGACGAGATAAAAAGTCCAATGTGGGCCCCTGCTTGCCCGGCGTGTTAACTGTTCAGTTTCCAGCCAGCGTGTCAATGTGCGCGCCACTCGGCACACGGTTACACGGGTAAGCGCAACGAAATTTTGGTTGGCGAATGTTTCTACAGCGACGAAAATTCAACGGTCCTCTTTTCTGGCGCGCTCAAGCTCGCCGATGAGGCTGTTACTGTTGCCGCCAATGTCTGGCCGCACAAGCGTACATTCTAGGAGAATGCACAAGGGAATCTATTGGGGATTCGAGATCCATTTCAAGGTAACCCTAACCTTCCTGCAACCATGGTGGTGGCGCCGCCGCCGCCGCTACCCCCACTCCGCCACTCGAGAACCCACACACGCCTCCCCACCGCCTCCAGCCAGGCTCCGCCGCCGGTGCCGCCGCTGCCACCTAGCGCCGCCGCTCCGGTGCCCGTTCTCTCGCCGGACCTCGTCGCTGTGACCCTACCTCCTACCCCCATTCCATTTTTCCCCGCCGTTCCTCCTTCCGTGCATGCTTACGCCGGCACCCGGGGCACCGGCTGCCGTGGCCGCCATAGGCGCCGCCGTGCCTGCCCCTGACCGCTACTGGCTCTGCCGATGTCACGTGGACCACCTCACCCCTACCCCCATGCACCACGCCACCCGCTCTGCCCCCGCCTTGCCTAGCCCGGCTTCGCAGCCCGAGCGCCACGCGCCCCTGTGCCCTGACTCGCTCGCTCCGCATACTGCTACGTCGCCCGGCCGTTGCTTCATGCCGAAGGAAGCCCTGGCCTCAGGCCAACGCCCAGGCCCACCCACGGCGCCTATAAAAGGCCCTCGAGACCTCTGCTTCGGCAGGCACAGGACCCGCACACTGGAAAGCTGTAGCTCTCGCACGAGAGTGCAGGGAGAGCCCCAGCTCTCAACGTGCACGAGAGCTCAGAACTCTCTAACACATGCGATAACGCATGCACGAGAGCACAGCTCTCTACACACTACGAAGTCGCTGCCCATGTACACGTAGGAGAAGGTGCGCCAACTGCTGCTCTGCTCTGCTCCCAGGTACGCCCAGAATAGTCCAACCAGCGGCGTAGCTTTAGTCATATCACACCGCGCACGTACACATAGGAAAGGTGCACCAACTGCTGCTCTGCTCTGCTCCCGGGAATGCCCAGATCAGTCCAACCAGTGGCGTAGCTTTAGCCATTTAGCCTAGCATTGTGGACAATGCCTGTTCGGCTGGCCGCACAATTCTCAACCCCCGCCGCTACACCCCATCGCCGCTCGCTGCTTCGCAACCCTAGCCGGGATGCTGCCCAATCCGAGTTTCCAGTCCAGTCCTCCCTAGCCGTTATAATGCCCAACCAAAACCACTAGCCCCACCTAGCAGTTACGCTGCCCAAATCCAAACCCCAGGAATCTCCCGGTATAGCAGTTATGCCGCCCAACCAAAAACCCCGGTTACGAAACCCTTTCCTCGTATAGCCGTTGTGCCGCCCAAATAAAACCCTAGGTTTCCGATAAAACCTAGCCCTTATGCTGCCCGACCAAAATCCCAGATATTAGCAAACTCTAGCCGTCATACCGCCCATAATATTCCCAGAAAATTATATTAACGATTTTCCAGAATATTATTAGAAACTAAATCCAATATCCCCTATTTATTTAGAAATCTATTTCTAAATAATTAATACAAATATTCAGGAATTACTTAGATATCCAGTAATTCCCAGAATATTTATCCCTAACCTTTCTTTCCACACTTAGAAGCCATCCCACCAGCTAAACCCCTCCTAAGCCCCATCGTCCTATCCATTAATTATTATTAAATAATTAATGGATAATCCGTCAGACATCCACAAATCCATCCTGATCCCTAGGTAAGCCCTGAAATATCTATCTCCCCTTTCTCTTTCTATTCTAAAGGAATTGATTGATGTATTGTTATACTTAATGTTATTTTCCACGTTTTATTGATCGCTAGGTCGATAGCGTGACCAGACTCCGATCCAGACACCAAAGCTCCAGAAGGCCAGAAGCCAAGCATGGTCAGCATCGAGCGTACGTACGCATTAGCGGACGTCCAAGTACCATCCGTGAAGGCAAGTCCTGGCAACCAACTCCTTGGTCATGCCAGTCCCAGTTCCTGCATAATAAAATCAACCAAGTTAATAATATGAACTGCATATTTTATTGTTCTAAGGAAAACCCTCCACATTCCACCACTACCTTGATTTAGAGTCATTTCTAGCCAAATAACCTATTAATAACCCCGGTCACGATCCTTCGATGACCGAGCGTTATTTAGAAGTAGATTTCTTAGGAACTTTGAATATTTTATTTATTATGAAGAGCTTCTTAGAGAAGAGAGTGAATATTGGAGTTTAATATAAAATGAACCAACTAATAGAAACCATGTAAGGATGGACTTGCGAGTAAGGGAGGCAGCCTCGGCAGAGGATCCTGTCCCAAAGGCTTAATCTGGTCACATAAGCACCGGTTCACGGGAGAGTCTTTCTAATGCCAGTACCGCCGTTGTGACAATCTAGGTGTATAATTAGCTTAATCACCTATTAACAACTTGGCATAACCTTGATTAGGTGTACCATGGCCCCACCTAGATTTTCACCCATATTCAAAAGTTCAGTTAAACACTTCAAAATCTACCAATATAAAAGTTGTTCACTTTTTAGTGGGACACAACTTTGTCAATTGGTGGACTTCAAGATTCTGAGTGTTTCATGCCTAAAAACTCGATCAAAGCCAGAGCATATCCCTGAGTTCACACCCAGTTCTTCAGGAGTTCACCCAAACTTCTCCTCACGTTCACCACCAATCCAGGCACTTTTTCTATGGTCTCCCTTTGTAAAAGTTGTAGCTGGTGGCTGGGAACACAACTTTTGTTTTTGGAGAATTTGAACTTTAGTTCAAATTTTTGGAGTTACGGCTGTTCAAAAACACGCACGGCAAGTGTTCGGCAGAATGCCTCGCGCTCGCTGGCACTCGAGAGCGCCCCGCGTTCCAGCCCTCGCAACCGCCGCCACGCGGCGCTCATCGCCTGACCCGGACGCCGAGGCCCGAGGGCCATCATGGCGAGGGACAAGGCGTCCCTTGACCCGTCCGCGTCCCGGCCTCGCTTCCCCACGCGGTCCTTGACCCGCGCCGTGATCTGCCATTGCCCGCCACGCGGCAGCGCCTCCCCGCCCGAGGTCGCCAGCGCGCAGCTCGCCCGCCTGCGGGATGCCCACCCAATCCCCGCGCGCGCGATCCCTGCCTCCCCGCAACCGCAATCCCGCCAGGCCAACCGGCGACGCCGCCTGCCTCGGCCCCCTCCCGCGCGCGCAGACCGCCTAGCCTCTCCCTGGTGCTGTCCGCCTGGCCTCGCCTCGCCAGCCGCGCCCTGCCCCGGCAAGTGGGATGGACAGCACGGCCGCGCCCTGCCCCGCTGCGTCAGAGCGCCCCCGCGGCCGCCACGTGCTCGCCGTCCAGCGAACCGCGCCGCGCACCTGCCGCGCGCCCCTGCCCGCGTCGCTTGCTCGCGCTGCCCGCTCCTTAGCTTCGCCTCGACGCCAAGGTCCTTCCCCGGCTATAAATAGCCCTCCCCCGTGCGCCTGCCGAGCTCCACCGCCACCGCCATTGATGCCGCTAGGCTGCTCCGGCGAACCCCCTGCCTCCACACCTCCCCGTCCGCTGTTTCCTCCGCACTCGTGCTCCACCACCTCTACTCAAGCTTTCCTCGCCGCCCGCAGCGCCGCTCCGCCACCACTGCTGTCGGTTAGAGCCGAGGCAGAGCATCGCCGCCCTGCTCACCGCTCCCCGCCGCTGCTTCACCTCGAGCCCCGATTCCTGCACAAGCCGGTAAGGCCATCCCCCATGCTCTCGTCCAGACCCCGGCCTTATCTCGTCGGATTCCGGCCGTCCCGCCGCCGGCCACGGCCAGGCACCACATTGCAAGGGCTAAGTTTTTCCTAGGGTTCTTAGCGCAAAACCAGAGGCCTATCTGTGAAGGTTTAGAAAGTCCAGGGGGTTTTGTAGAAATAGATTCTGCAGATCTAGATTCAAAAGCTGAGAAATTTGTAAATCGACTAAAAATGACAGAAAAATTGGAAAAATGCAAGGCCAATTTTGTTGAACTCACTGTGTTGTGTGCTACCTTTTATAGAAAGCATGTCTATGAGTTTTCTGTGTAGATTTTAAACTAGATTCAAATCTGTTCAAATACAAGTTTGTGCACGGTTTGAAATCTGTAGATTAGTTTGTGATGAATTTTCTCACATTAAAATCATGCACCAAACTGTCAGAATAAATTATCAAAGTGTCAATGCTTAAATGGGTTTAATAGAAGGCAAATCACCTTTAAGTATTTTTTTAAATTAGATAAATCACCCCTCCACACTACACTTGTTGTTTCATGCTGAAACTAAATCTAATAATTTATATGTGTACACAATCACCATCAAACACCCCAAGTTCTTTTATGAGTAAATACAAACTTAATTAAAGAAAGGGAAGGTCAGACAAATATTGTCTAGGTGAATGTGCCATTCAATCCACTGCGGGTCTGTCATTATGCAAGTATGATGACTCGATACAAGATCACCTCTTATGCATGTGCATCTCGTGTAGAACAAGCACTCGCCGACGGTGACTACGAGCTGGTGCCGACCGGAGAAGAAGGACAGACCTCGGGAGATGTGAACGTGATCCAGGTGGAGGACGAACCGAACCCCGCCGCCGAGAACCCCCAAGCTAACCACGTGCCCGAAGGCAAGCCCCGGAGCATGTCCTATATTTCTAAATTATGCAACTATGTGTTGTTAAGATTATGCTTGTGCATTTACATTTCAGGAGTTGAATTGAAACCTTAGTTGCATGATCATAAGTACTATGCTATGCAATACTAGTATGATAGGTCGATAGCTGCTACGCTATAAGGACCCGGTAAAAGTCGAGTGATTTCCTGTCACTCGCGAGATCATAGGAATAACCTTCTTTACTTATGTTGGAATCATAAGGATGACGGGCGGGGATTTTTGTCATGTAGATGCCCCTTCCGTGACCGCAAAATTTGGTTAAGGCCGAATGGTGTGGTACCGACGGTTAAGTGTTTGAAAGCACTAAGCACTTGTTTGGGCATGGGACCGGTAAGTTTAGTACCTGTTCGGAATGGGGAGTGGCCTCACCCTGCTTTCCCTAGGATTCGTCCCCCTGTCCATGACACGTGGCTCAAGACCGAGGCCGGCCGGTTACGACCGCGATGTGTGTCCGGCTAAGGCTTGTGTCCAAGGGGAGTAGGCTCGGATTAATGAACCAGGATGACATGGGAACGGCCTGGTTAGCGTCGACCCTCGGGGTTGATGCTTTTCCGTGTGTTTAGTTTCCACCTTGCAAGGTTATAAAATCGGTTCGAACTGTCTGTTTGTCGCAGCTAATGAGACTACTTAACCCCGCTGCCACATTAAGTAAGAAAGTGGAACATGATGTGATGATAAACTTGATGCTTGCTTAATTGCTTGCTCCACTTGCTTGATTAGAATAAGATGCTTACCTAGAATGGTTAACGTACTAGAACTTGATGCTATAATGTTGAAAGCAAGGACCCACTCTTAGTCGCACTTTGGCAAAACAAACCCACCAGCCAAAAGCCGTGCATGTCTAGGAGTCGGTGATGTAGTTCTCACCCGACAGGTAAGTCTTGCTGAATATTAGTATACTCAGCCTTGCTTTGTTGACTATTTTCAGGTAGTACTCTTGAGGAGATGGTTGCAGGTCTTACCTGGCCAACCATCCTTCCTCCTGGTTGGATTGTTGTGTGGGACGAAGATGCTTCCGAGTGATGTCACGACAGCTTCACGTGATGTCATTCCCTCCGAATAAATTAGTTCATTTCCACTGCTTTCGAAAACTGTGATTTAACTATTGTTACTTTATGCATTTGAACTCGGTTTGTAATAAATTACCTCAAGTGGGACCTATTTAATACTTGTGGATTGTTGTAATCTCTGGGACCCACCTTCGAGTGGGTATTTGTACGACTTGTTTCGATCGAGGTACTGTTCGTGGTTGTATCGGGCACCGACCCGACAGACTGTCAGGTTACTCCGGTTTAATTGCGTGACGACAAATGGAAGGTTAGCGCACTTAAGCCGGATTAATTTGAGCAGTTCTGCCACAGCTGGTATCAGAGCGAAAAGTTGTGCACCAGAGGTTCGACGGTTCCAACACACTTGTTTTACAATAAAACTTGACCCACTAGTGCTTTTGCGAAAACTCGTTGGATCGCTAAGGATTAACTAGACCGTGAAGCCCTAGTGGTGTTTTGGGATGTTTTAGGTGGCTTGCTATCTATGGTATATTTGACTAACTTGCCCAGCACATCTTGCCCACGTATTTCATACGTGCGCTGGTTTCCGTGCCCCGCGTGCATGAAGGGTGATAGGATCTCCATTCCAAGGAACCTATCATTACGGTTGTGTATGAGTCGCCACATGTTTTATATGTGTGCAAGGTCTTGATGGTATGGTTCTAATTCCAATGAGCCTATCATCCTGGTTGTTCGCCATGTTCGAGACATGTGCATGATGCCGCATCGCGAGTTATGCGAAGGGTTGTGTGCTCTATTCAAAAGGAGCATACGGCCTAGATTAGATGCACTGTCCATGCAGTGTTGAACGCATGGATACCGTTTCTATAAGAAGAACGGTAATGGATGGGGACGCTTCCGTGGTGTGCTGGTACGGAAGGTTCATGGTTTTCTTGCAGGTACACTAACGCCGTTTCGCTACGTTTCGACTAGTTGAGAGACGACTAGCTATTATAGGGAGAGACGTACCTTGTGCCTCGCCACCGGCAACTAACTACGTACACCAAGACTTCTTGGTATTTGTGAGAACGTTTTAGTTTCTTTTTGCATCATGTAAACAACCATAAAAATCGTTAAGTAAACTTTGGGGCAAGGAAAGATGTGAAAATGAGCTTTTCTAATGCACTTCAAATCTTTCAAAACTGTACAGTCTTGCTGGTCCGAATTTTTCGGGTCATTAAAACCTCTCAGCTGAAGTTCCACCCTAAAAGAGAGTTGTTCCGAATTTCATACCCAAATTGCTCTAAAAATTTAAAGATTTTTGGTTGAGTAAAACTTGAGTTATGTTTAAAACAAGAGCTGGCTGTTCGCTGAAAATTCTGGCAGACAGTAAGTTGGAAATCGAGTGTTTCACCCATCTTAAACTCAAAACTAATCCTACCTCTGAATACCAAACTTGTGGTTAATAACCTAATGTGTGACCTGGTGAAATTTAGGGGTTTTTAGTTTAGTAGTTTGAGAGTTACACCCGTTTCTTCTCTGCTGTCCAGAAATTCAGTTTTTCATTCACAAGTCACTTACCGAGATTTATTTATGATCTTTTCTACAGATGGCTGCCCCGGCTCAGTTTGTGCTTGGTGATGACGGTCTGCTCCACTCGGAGTGTCTTGCTGGGGAGGGCTTCCCTTCCATTTTGTGGGACACTTTGAGCGCCATCGGATTCATGACACCACCGCACTATGCGTGTCGCGAGTACGTTGAGCGTGGGATGCACCGTTGTGTCGCCCGGGATACATTGGCTCCCCACCCTTCCCACCCGGAGTGGCCCGCCTTTGTCACAGAGGTTACTGGCTCCCACTTGGAGGATGCTACTGAGATAGCAGCCTTGAGGTTGCTAAACATCTTCGTCTACAGTGACTTTAGTCCTATGGACGTGGCGACCCTTCCGGTGGGAATGCTTCATACCCTTCACCCGGATGACCCAAGGTGGCTACCTCGCCTGCTCCACTGGACCACCACTGTCGCCCCCTCTGGAGAGCCAGAGACAGTGCGGGTGCTGACACAGATGGTGAGGGCTTTGTACCGGATTCAGGCTTACCAGCAGAGTACCATGACTGAGATGGCACTGGATGGGACGACGACCCGTGAGGAGCTTGACCAGCTCAGGGTGGACTACACTGACCTTACTATTGAGGCTGCTGATCTGGATTCGGACAAGGCCAACCTGCAGGCACAGGTGGGAGCACTGCAGGGACAGGTGGCCAACTTTCAGGCCGAGAGGGAGGCACACCTCACCTTGATCGCTACCCTGCAGCAGGAGCGTATTGGGCACCTTGAGGAGCTTGCTGACCTGCAGGAGGAGAAGATTGAGCACCTTGAGCAGATGGAGGAGATGCATGCGGAGATAGACTCCTTACACACTGAGCAGGCGGGACACCTTGACCGTATTGGTGAGCTGGAGGATCGGGTCCACGACCTCCAGCTTGACGTGGAGGATGCCCATGAGCACATTGGGATCCTACAGCAGCAGATTCCTCTTGAGCAGGATGTGGAGATGCATGATGAGGAGGAGGACCCCATGGAGGTTGAGGAGGACCCCGACCAGGTTCAGGGTATGTCCGGAGTCGACACACTGAGTGGCATAGCGCCTCTACCCGCCACACCCGGTTCTCCCGCGGAGAGTGAGGATTCGGTCAACAACCTCGACGATTTCTAGATAGTGGCGGTATCACTCCTCAGCGAAGCCTACTTTTGGACAGTGGTGTAATAGGATAGCTTTGAGTTGAGTGTATCTTTTGTGAGGCTTAACCATGGTGTAACTTAGGGTAGATGTTGACCCTAATGTTAGTGATTCGATGTGGTTGTAACAGCTAAACTATGTGGCTGAATCTGGTTTGATTTTTTTTAAGGCATGAATCTTTTATTTCTGGGCTGAGCACTGAATAAGAAAGTTGTGAGGAACTTTATAACAAAGATGCTCACAAAATTTCAGCCTCATTCGTTAAGCGTAGCCCGAGTTGTGCATGTTTTGGTAACCCTCGTCCTTTCTGAAAAACAGCACGAACAGAGATGCAGAGTTTGAATTTTTCGCCCTAGTTAACCTGTCGAATCTGACTGGGAGGTTTAAAAGAACGTTGTAGCTCGCAAAGTTTGCTAGCAGCTGGCAAAAATTCATAATTTTTGGATGAGAAACCACGGAGATATGAATTTTCTCCTCTGACAGTCTTGCTGATCAGCAAAATTCTGCGATGGACGTTTACCGTTTTCGCGCATGATTGCCTTGTTTACCTTGTATACGAGTTTTATGATCATGTGGCTGATGAGTAAAACCTTTTACAGATGGTTGACTTGACCCGCCGCATCAACTTCACCACTGGACAAAACAGCGGTGCTCAAGCCATCCAGCAGCTGCCCAATGCACCCCGCTGACTCCAATGGAGGCGTTTTTCGCCACCCAAACTGAGATGATGCGGGAGATGCTCAATGGCCAGCGGCAAATGATGCAGCAACGCCAAGGGGACATCATGATGGTCCACCCCAGGTGGCCCGCTATGAGCACTTCTTGAGCACCCAGCCGCCCACCTTCAGTGAAGCAGCTGACCCGCTCAATGCCGATGCTTGGATTCGCTCTGTGGAGTCCAAGTTCTCCGTGCTCGCACTGCCATGCTCAGAGGAGAGCAAGGCCAAGTTTGCAGCCTAGTTACTCAGGGAACCCGCGCTCATCTGGTGGGAGCATTACCTGGCTACCCTTCCTGAGAACACTGTGGTGACTTGGGCAGATTTCAAGACCGCTTTCAGAGCTCACCATATTCCTGAGGGCATGATTGAGAGATAGTTGAATGAATTCCTGGCATTGACTCAAGGCACTAGGACTGTGTCACAGTATGCACACACCTTCAACAACCTGTGCCAATATGCCGGTACCCACGCTGACTCGGATCAAAAGAAAATGGACCGCTTTCGCAGAGGCCTCAGTACCAAGCTCAAGGAACGTCTGAACCCTATCCGGACTGCTACCTACAACGAGCTAGTCAACCTAGCCATTACTCAAGAAGATGCCATTGCTGCCCTTAAAGCCGAGAAAAAGAGAAAGGCCCCTATGACTCAGGCTGCTCCATCACATCAAAGGTTCCGAATTGTTCAGAACACTCCTACCTCCAACCCCAGAGGCCAGGACAGCAGGGACGTTGGACTATCAGGCCACCCCAGCAGAATCAGAATCGCTTCCCTGCTCCTCAGCAGCCCGCTGCCCCACGCCCCAACTACCAAGTCCCGCTCATCCAAGCAATGGGAATCCTAGTTTCAACTATGGACAGATTGGGCACTTTTACAAAGAATGCCCCCGGAACAAGCAACAAAACCAGGGGAGGGTTCAGAACCAGGGCAAGGGAAAAAGGCAGACGGTGCAAGTCCGTCAGGGCAGGCTCAACTTCACCAACCTCACAGAACTTTCTGAAGGAGCACCAGTGATGACGGGTACTTTTTCTGTCCACAATCAACCCGCAGTTATACTATTTGATTCTGGTGCAACACATAGCTTTATAAGTGCCAAGTTTAGTGAGAAATGTGGTTTAAACCTTTCCTGCACCACCACACCTTACATGATCACGAGTCCAGGTGGTAAAATATCAACAAACCAACTCGCACAAAGAGTACCGATTGTACTTGGCAGTAAGGTTTTTAAGACCAGTCTTGTTACCATGGGTTTGGAGGGGATGGACATTATTCTGGGGATGGATTGGATGACCAAACACCGTGTCGTACTTGATATCCCTGAGAGGGTAGTTGAAATTCACTCCCCATTGTTAGGGCACACCGACCTATACCTCCCACACAAAGCTTACACCAGCTCTCATGTCTTCTCTATGGTCGAAACTCAATTAGAGGATATTCCCGTGGTCTGTGAGTATCCCGATGTTTTTCCAGAGGATTTACCTGGTATGCCTCCTGACAGAGACATCGAATTCGTCATTGAACTACAGCCTGGCACCGCACCCATCTCTAAGCAACCCTATAGAATGTCACCAATAGAGCTGGCAGAGTGGAAGAAGCAGTTACACGAGTTACTAGAGAAAGGGTTTATCCGACCTAGTACCTCGCCTTGGGGATGCTCAGCTCTCTTTGCCAAAAAGAAAGACCACAGCTTGAGGTTATGTGTAGATTACCGACCCCTCAATGCGGTGACTGTCAAGAACAAATATCCTTTACCCCGCATTGATATCCTCTTTGACCAACTGGCTGGTGCCAAGATCTTCTCCAAGATTGATCTTCGATCTGGGTACCATCAAATCAAGATCCGTCCATGTGATATTCCCAAAACGGCTTTCTCCACCAGATATGGTCTTTATGAATATCTGGTCATGTCTTTCGGCCTCACTAATGCGCCTGCCTACTTCATGTACCTCATGAACTCAGTCTTCATGCCCTACCTCAACAAATTTGTAGTGGTCTTCATCGACGATATCCTTGTATATTCCAAAAATGAAGAAGAACATGCTGAACACCTCCGCATTGTTCTACAAACACTTCGAGATCACCAGCTTTATGCTAAATTCTCTAAGTGTGAGTTCTGGCTCAACAGTGTTAAATTCATCGGACACACTATATCTGAGGATGGGATTTCAGTTGACCCCGGAAAAGTACAAGAGGTCATGGATTGGAAAACTCCCACTTCGGTCCACCAAATCCATAGTTTCCTCGGTCTGGCAGGATACTACCATCGCTTTATTCCAGACTTCTCAAAAATCGCCAAGCCCATGACAGAGTTGCTTAAGAAGGGAGCTAAGTTCAAATGGAGCGATAAGTGCGAGGAAGCTTTCCACACCCTGAGGCAGCTCCTTACCACCGCACCAGTTCTAGCTCAGCCCGACAACACGAAGTCGTATGACATCTACTGTGATGCTTCAGGCACTGGGCTCGGTTGTGTTCTCATGCAAGACAATCGGGTCATTGCTTATGCTTCGCGGGCACTTCGTCCACACGAGCTGAGTTATCCCACCCATGATCTGGAATTGGCAACTGTGATCCACGCTTTAAAGCTTTGGAGGCACCATCTTATGGGAGCCCATTGCAAGATATACACGGACCACAAGATTCTCAAATACATCCTTACCCAATCGGACCTCAACATGAGACAAAGAAGATGGTTGGAGCTAGTCAAATACTATGACTTAGAGATCCTCTACCATCCCGGAAAGGCCAACGTCGTGGTAGACGCCCTAAGCCGAAAATCACACTGCCATTGTCTCTCAGCAGAGTCGTACCACAAAACCTTGTGTGCAGAAATGAGGAAACTCAGTTTAGAGATTGTTCCACCAGGTTCCCTCAATCATCTCTCGCTAGAGCCCACCTTACCCGAGAAGATAGCTACCGCTCAATCCCAGGATAAAGGTGTTCAAATTATCAAACAAAGGCTGTCTGAGGGAGACGAAAGGTATCGATGTTTCAGGTTGGATCAAAATGGAGTATTGCATTTTGGGGAACGTCTAGTGGTCCCAAAGAATCCTGAACTTCGTAAGGAAATCATGGACGAGGCTCACCTATCTAAGCTTTCCATTCATCCTGGCAGTAGTAAGATGTACCAGGATTTGAGACAGAACTTTTGGTGGACTAGAATGAAAAGGGAAATTGCCACCTATGTTTCGGAATGCAACACTTGCCAGAGGGTTAAGGCTAGTCACCTTAAAGTGGCCGGAACATTGCAACCACTACTGATACCTTCTTGGAAGTGGGAGGACATAAGTATGGATTTTATAGTCGGATTGCCGCTCACCTCACAAAAACATGATTCCATCTGGGTTACAGTCGATCGACTCACAAAATCCGCCCATTTTATTCCGGTACACACCACCCTCCGTGCCGATCAATATGCAGACATCTACTTTAGCCAAATTCTTCGTCTTCATGGCACCCCCAAAACCATCATCTCGGACAGAGGTCCTGAATTTGTAGCCTGCTTTTGGCAACGGTACATGAGTCCTTGGGAACCAAGTTAATCCGTAGCTCCGCTTATCACCCACAGACTGATGGTCAGACTGAACAAGTAAACCAAATTGTGGAGGATATGTTGAGAGCTTGTGTCATACACTATGACAAGAACTGGGACAAGTGTCTACCGCTCGCCGAGTTCTCTTACAACAACAGCTACCAAGCTAGCCTAAAGATGGCACCTTTCGAGGCACTATATGGTAGACGTTGCAGAACCCCGTTGAGTTGGTCCCAAACAGGAGAAAGACCAATGTTGGGAACAGACCTAGTGGCAGAGGCGGAAGAGAAGGTAAAAGTGATTCAGGCTAACCTCAAAGTAGCTCAGTCCTGGCAGAAAAGCTACTTTGATAAACTACGGAAGCCTCTACAGTTTTTCATTGGAGAGCACGTTTATTTACGAGTCTCACCAACTAAGGGAGTGCAGAGGTTCGGGGTGAAAGGAAAACTAGCGCCACGCGGCCATGCGGCGCTCGTCGCCTGACCCGGACGATGAGGCCCGAGGGCCATCATGGCGATGGGACAAGGCGTCCCTTGACCCGTCCGCGTCCCAGCCTCGCTTCCCCGCGCGGTCCTTGACCCGCGCCGTGCTCCGCCACTGCCCGCCATGCGGCAGCGCATCACCGCGCCGTGCGCCGCGCCCGAGGCCGCCAGTGCGCAGCTCGCTCGACTGCGGGATGCCCACCCAATCCCCCCGCGCGCAATCCCGCCTCCCCGCAACCGCAATCTCGCCAGGCCAACCGGCGACGCAGCCGCCTCGGCTCCCTCCCGCGCGCGCAGACCGCCCAGCCTCTCCCAGGCGCTGTCCGCCTGGCCTCGCCTCGCCAGCCACGCCCTCCCACGGCAAGTGGGATGGACAGCACGGCCGCGCCCTGCCCCGCTGCGTCAGAGCGCCCCCGCGGCCGCCACGTGCTCGCCGTCCGGCGAACCGCGCCGCGCACCTGCCCGCGCCCCTTCCCGCGTCGCTTGCCCGCACTGCCCGCTCCTTAGCTTCGCCTCGACGCCAAGGTCCTTCCCCGGCTATAAATAGCCCTCCCCCGCGCGACTGCCGAGCTCCACCGCCACCGCCATTGACGCCGCCAGGCTGCTCCGGCGAACCCCCGCCTCCACACCTCCCCGTCCGCTGTTTCCCCCGCACTCGTGCTCCACCACCTCTACTCAAGCTTTCCCCGCCGCCCGCAGCGCCGCTCCGCCACCACTGCCGTCGGTTAGAGCCGAGGCAGAGCACCGCCGCCCCGCTCACCGCTCCCCGCCGCTGCTTCACCTCGAGCCCCGATTCCTGCACAAGACCGAAGCTAGGTAAGCCGGTAAGGCCATCCCCCATGCTCTCGTCCAGCCCCCGGCCTTATCTCGCCGGATTCCGGCCGCCCGCCACCGGCCACGGCCAGGGACCACATTGCAAGGGCTAAGTTTTTCCCAGGGTTCTTAGCGCAAAACCAGGGGCCTATATGTGAAGGTTTAGAAAGTCCAGGGGGTTTTGTAGAAATGGATTCTGCATATCTAGATTCAAAAGCTGACAACTTTGAAAATCGACTAAAAATCACAGAAAAACCGGAAAAATGCAAGGCCAATTTTGTTGAACTCACTGTGTTGTTTGCTACCTTTTATAGAAAGCATGTCTATGAGTTTTCTATGTAGATTTCAAACTAGATTCAAATCTGTTCAAATACAAGTTTGTCAACAGTTTGAAATCTGTAGATTAGTTGGTGATGAATTTTGGATATGTTGTTGCCTGAGTAATTTTTGGCTTGCTGTAAAAAGATGGCACCCAGAACTGTTTTAGGTTTTGAGTTATGATTTATTATTCTAATCTGTGCAGTTCCTATTTAGGAATTGTTTAAATTAATCTGTTAAGCGAATGAACCCAATTTTTTTACAGTAACTTCATGCTAGTGTGCTACATCTGTGCTAAATAGAAGAGCTTAGTTTGGCTTGGCTAGCTTGCCCTTTTTATTTGAGGCAGTTTAAACCTAGTAAATTCAAATAGCAAGATCCTGAGATCTTTTTAAGCTACCCCTTGGCTTGTGAACTAGTTTAGGCTAGTATAGCCTCTGGTAAAAAGTTAAGGACAAATGGCTGATAGGGTGAATTGTTAGGATTTATTTTTGATGCTAGTGTGTTGAACTTGTACAATTTATTCTGGATGTTATGCAAATCTTTTTGGCCTGATTTTTGGTCAGACAATCTAACCACACACCAAGAGCATGCTGTAATTTTCTCACGTTAAAATCATGCACCAAACTGTCAGAATAAATTATCAAAGTTTCAATGCTTAAATGGGTTTAATAGAAGGCAAATCACCTTTAAGTATTTTTTTTAAATTAGATAAATCACCCCTCCACACTACACTTGCTGTTTTATGCTGAAACTAAATCGAATAATTTTATATGTGTACACAATCACCATCAAACACCCCAAGTTCTTTTATGAGTAAATACAAACTTAATTAAAGAAAGGGAAGGTCAGACAAATATTGTCCAGGTGAATGTGCCATTCAATCCACTGCGGGTCTGTCATTATGCAAGTATGATGACTCGATATAAGATCACCTCTTATGCATGTGCATCTCGTGTAGAACAAGCACTCGTCGACGGTGACTACGAGCTGGTGCCGACCGGAGAAGAAGGACAGACCTCGGGAGACGTGAACGTGATCCAGGTGGAGGACGAACGGAACCCCGCCGCCGAGAACCCCCAAGCTAACCACGTGCCCGAAGGCAAGCCCCAGAGCATGTCCTATATTTCTAAATTATGCAACTATGTTTTGTTAAGATTATGCTTGTGCATTTACGTTTCAGGAGTTGAATTGAAACGTTAGTTGCATGATCCCAAGTACCTATGCTATGCAATACTAGTATGATAGGTCGATAGCTGCTACGCTATAAGGACCCGGTAAAAGTCGAGTGATTTCCTGTCACTCGCGAGATCATAGGAATCAACTGCTTTACTTATGTTGGAATCATAAGGATGACGGGCGGGGATTTTTGACATGTAGATGCCCCGTCCGTGTACGCAAAATTTGGTTAAAGCCGAATGGTGTGGTACCGACGGTTAAGCCTTAGCCGAATGATGTGTGTCCGGCTAAGGCTTGTGTCCAAGGGGAGTAGGCTCGGATTAATGAACCAGGATGACATGGGAACGGCCTGGTTAGCGTCGACCCTTGGGGTTGATGCTTTTCCGTGTGTTTAGTTTCCACCTTGCAAGATTATAAAATTGGTTCAAACTGTCTGTTTCTCGCAGCTAATGAGACTACTTAACCCCGCTGCCACATTGAGTAAGAAAGTGGAACATGACGTGATGATAAACTTGATGCTTGCTTAATTGCTTGCTCCACTTGCTTGATTAGAATAAGATGCTTACCTAGAATGGTTAACGTACTAGAACTTGATGCTAAAATGTTGAAAGCAAGGACCCACTCTTAGTCGCACTTTGGCAAAACAAACCCACCAGCCAAAAGCCGTGCATGTCCAGGAGTCGGTGATGTAGTTCTCACCCGACGGGTAAGTCTTGCTGAGTATTAGTATACTCAGCCTTGCTTTGTTGACTATTTTCAGGTAGTACTCTTGAGGAGATGGTTGCAGGTCTTACCTAGCCAACCACCCTTCCTCCTGGTTGGACTGTTGTGTGGGACGAAGATGCTTCCGAGTGATGTCACGACGGCTTCACGTGACGTCATTCCCTCCGAATAAATTAGTTTATTTCCGCTGCTTTCGAAAACTCTGATTTAACTATTGTTACTTTATGCATTTGAACTCGGTTTGTAATAAATTACCTCAAGTGGGACCTATCACTACTACACAAACCCTCATCACAACCGGTTCGCAACCCCTATCACAATCGGTTTTGGGATGCGGATGAGATAAAGCGGCTGTGATAGTCCCCCCTATCACAACCGGTTTTCAAAAACCGGCTGTGATGACCCCCATCACAACCGGTTTTCATCTAAACCCAATAAAATAGCAAAACATTTTATTTATTTGGGGGATGGACCCCATCGCGGAAAAATCGCGCGCTACGCGGTCGGCGGGATTCGAACACGCGACCTCAGCTTCGTGCATAGCCTCCTCTACCACTGCACCACTAGAGTGTTTGTGTCTATATACCATTTTGATTCCCCTCATATTAATGTTTTCTGAGTGTAAATTGCTTATTTGAGGCTCTAAATGACTTCAAATAAAAAGGTGGTGAACTACAATGTTTCATAACTTTTCAAGATATACAACTTTTGTTTTGGTCAAAAGTTCATCCGAGGTCGTTTACAAAATTTGAATTTTCAAATTTGAAAAATTCAAACTTAGATTCGGTTGACAAGATGACTTCAAATAAAAAAGTGGTGAACTACAATGTTTCATAACTTTTCAAGATCTACAACTTTTGTTTTGGTGAAAAGTTCATCCGAGATCGTTCACAAAATTTGATTTCGTTTAGCCCTCCAAAAATGTGTTAGTACAGAACCGGTAAAACCGGTTGTGATGATGAGCATCACAACCGGTTTGTAAGAAAAACCAGTTGTGATATGCCGGCCGACTATCACAACCGGTTTTTGAGAAAAACCGGCTGTGATAGGGGGCATCACAACTGGTTTTCTAAAAACCGGTTGTGATAGCCCTATCACAACCGGTTTTCTCAAAACCGGTTGTAATAGCCCGTTTGTGAAAGTGGTTTGTGTAGTAGTGTATTTAATACTTGTGGATTGTTGTAATCTCTGGGACCCACCTTCGAGTGGGTATTTGTACGACTTGTTTCGATCGAGGTACTGTTCATGGTTGTATCGGGCACCGACCCGACAGACTATCAGGTTATTCCGGTTTAATTACGTGACGACCAATGGAAGGTTAGCGCACTTAAGCCGGATTAATTTGAGCGGTTCTGCCACAGCCGTACGGGCAAAAAAGGACATAGCCTTCAGGAATGACCTGTAATGTGAGGCCTTGATCCACACCCCGCTAGCAGATCCTAGCCAATCCATCCCAAGGAGCCACATGATTGGTACAGAGGCCGACCGAGGCAGAGACCGAGTAGCTAATGGTACCTGGTCGTGTTCGGTTGCCAAGTCAGGACTGGTCGGCACGGGTCACATGTGACTGGGCTGGTAGGGCCCGATGGCAGGATTGCCATCCTTAATGCATGCAGTTCCCCGGGAAGGTCCCTTAGTGGACAGATATGGGACCCCTGCGCAGACCCCAGTATTACCTGTGGCTGGACCTAGGGAATGCTGTCTGGAGACGGACACTGGCGGGTAAGGGTCTCGTAGGTCAGCAATGCCTTTCGCGGAGGTATGCGTTGACCGACCGTTTGGCATAGGGTACAAGCTCTGCAAAGTTAATCAACTTATCCGGATAGCCATGGCTCACGGTCATGAGCCCATCTAGTCAAAGCCCCTGTTGATTAGAATTCACCTGTTATAAAATATGAGATGCTGAGATGAGCAGAGGCCCAGAAGAGAGCAAGGCATAAGCCGGCCCAGAAGGACCCTGACGGTCTCTGGGATGGAAGTAAAATATGGGAACTGCCAGGGATGAGAATTCCCCTCCAGGGCCAAGCAACTATTTAATCCTTCTCTCCCACCCCCTGTTTACAACCATAACTTTACATTTTCCACCAAATATAACCCTTACACCTCATTCCCTTGCATGTATTATAAATCTTCGCTCCAGGCTTGCTGAGTACCAATCATAGGTGTACTCAGCCTTGTTTTCAATTGTACATGGTACATGGACAAGTAGGACACCTCGGTCGATTCCCTCCCTGAAATGGGTCATAATGCCACTCTCCGCTAAGGCGAAGTTAGTTGTTCTTTATTTGCTGCGCTTTTATTGCTTCAGATTCTAACCCTGTGTAAAACCTGTATTAGCGTACTGATCCAAGGACTAATACAGGTGATTAAAGGACATCCGAAGGATGGTCACCACAGGAGATGGTATCAGAGCAATAAATAAATTCCTAGCACCATATAATACAGACTATACACGCTAGGAAACCCTAAACCTTCCATTCTACTAATATTTTTCGAAATTTCTCGAAAAATCCCCATTTCACCCCCTGAATTCCCCTTACCTTATGCTTAACTCCAAATGTTACTCTGACAGGTATGGATCACAGGAATGAAGTTGGTTGATGATCCAAGACTGTGGAAGAATTATGAGGAAAAGTCTAGCCGAAAAGCTAAAGACCAGTAGAGTAAATAGAAGAAATCACAGAGATATTAGGCACTGAGTCAAAACATAAGCCTAAAGCCTTATAGTGACGTATTTTTGATTGAATAATGCTTGATCAACCCTAGTCATTAGCCCCCACCTATGTAGTAATTATAGGATTGATTCGTAGTTGATTGTAGAAATGTGTGGTTAGACTCCCTCGTTTCCGAAAATCTAAGGATTTCCCTAATCTATACCCATCTAAATCGTCCCAGGTTAAGCAAGGATTCAGAGATAAGGGAAATCTCCGAGAAACAACCCCAAATGTCCCTCATGGAGTATGGGTTTTGATCCCCTTAAGCGGGATAAATCCCCAAGTAATCAGGACATTACGTTTGGGAAAATACGAAATTAGTTGAAGTGGGCCCATAACCCACAGATTTCAGAAAATACGGAAAAAGTCACATGAAAGGTATAGGCGAAGCCTATACACCTGATGTGATAAAGGCCAGTATTCCGAATAAATTAATGAAAAGTATGGCAAGGAAGTAGCCCTTCTCAATCCTAAACCCCCAATCAACTCGAATCCCTCACCAACTCTTCCAAAAACCCTCCCCCACTTCCACCTAAACCCAGATCTCGTATAACCAACCCAGAATCGGCACTATCCTCCAAAGGATATGCTGTATAATTCCTCGAAAAGATTTTCCTCACCGACGTCATCTCTTACTAATCTTCACCGTCGGTACCTTTGGAAACCAACATACAACACGCATCCCTAACCCCCATAAGTCGTCATCCCCGGAGTTCCACTACCATTCCTATCCAAATAACTCCGTCTATAACCCGGAATCACAAGACAATACCCCCTGGTTAGCCGACACCTTTCTTGAGAGAGGCTCTCCCACGCAACCCTATCCAGGAGCCTTTACCTATATACCTTTGTTACCCCGCCGCCATTATCAAATCCACACTCCCACTCAATCATCCAATGAGCCCAGTGTGTGTATCCACTCTGTTGATGACACACCGCTCCTAACCGACCTACGGCCCCATCATCAACCCTCCCAAAACACATGCATCCTCCCGAGGATCAAAAACCCTCTCATAATGAAGAAATCCCTCAAACCCTATAGATCATTGAGGCATGCAAGTTTCTTTAACGAAATGCTCCTCAATCACATCGTCGGTCATTCGTAACCTGAACCCCCCGACCATCCCGAAGGAATCAACCCACCGTACTCTTAACAACGGTAACCACCCAATCTCAGCCATCAAGGTTACCTACCCGAGGTCATGCCCAAGATAAACCACCGTAGTCTTGGGATTTCCAGCAATGTCCTTCGAAAGGAGGCATGTCTCTGAACATCCTATGGAAACCATCCCACCAAAGGGATGATTAAACCATGCTCGTTCCTTTGAGCATTTGAGACAAACCACCTGGATAAAAGAAACTTAAGGGATGGATCCCAGTGGAATAAATCGAGTGATTTGGCAAAAGAATCACCACATAAATATGGAGACCCCATTCCACCAGAATGGTCAGTAAACCCTCCATCCTGTCGTACTGGAAGGAGACACTCTCAAATACCCAAAAGAATCATCATACCAAGACTATGATGAGAAGTGGTCACCTAAGGTTCACACCGACCCTTTTCCCCTGCCAAATAACCTAGGAGGTTTCGCCAAGCCCAAATGGATGCGATCCCGGCTACAATCATCACCTCTCCTACGCCGCATCTCTTAAGTGAAATGGAACTATTAAGAGACGGATGGTATGGAAATGATGTCTCCAAGCAGTATTTCAAGAATAAGGAACTGTGAAGTAAAACTGATGAGTCTGGCCCAGGCAAGCATTGGATTATGGCAAGACCGATGCACCGATTACGCAGTTTAGCATCGCACACCAGGTTAGACGACCCTCACGATCCGACTACGACGAGCAAGCCCGAAGCACCAATGCAATCGCTGAACCGCAACTCTGGTGGCCCCCTTGGGGAAAGGCCCAATCACCCCAAAAGACTAGTCCGATAGGGGAAGGGTGGCTCTCCCTTTTAAGGTGGCTTCCTCCTCCCAAGCTAAGCAAGGTGGGATTATTCAGAGGCTCACACGGTCGCCGCCCGACTACAACTGGGCCACTTGGCCCATCTTTTTGCGTCTTTGCCAGCGGGTAATAGTGGAGGATGTCCTCATCATTATCCCCTTCTTAACAAGGGTCCAGCTCTGATACCAAATGATGAGTCCGTGATAGAGCTGGAGTGCCCGATCTTTCGGTGAGTGGAGGATAATTTGATTTGGTGGAAGTCGACCCTCACGATCCGACTACGACGAGCGAACCCGAAGCGCCAATGCAATCGCTGAACCAACTCCCTGTGGTTACCGACCCTGTTGCAATCAAGATCAGAACTTCCTGTACGCAATCAAAGAACGAACAAGAAAAAGAAGGCGAGCAATCTTAATATCACTCGAAGGTGGAGTTCTGAATCACACGAGGACAGCACGTATTTGTGCGTGTTCGGTGTAGCTAAAGCTAGATGTAAAACAAAACTCGAGGATGCTAATGACGGCTATAGGGTTTAATAGCACGGCCACAAGGGAGTTGGGGTCGTGCTACAACCCTAGGACGCGTCCCTAATGGACCCAACTCGATACACGGCCCATTGGGCCAAAATAAGGTGGCGCAGCACCTTGGACAGAAAACAGTCCGACTCAAAATGACGATTGCGGCCGCCTCGGTGAAGATATGAAGGTGAGTCCGGATCCATCTGAAAGTAGACTTGATAAGCTTTCCATCAAGTACTTGATCGCCCAAAACGGAGTCCGGATGAAGTCGTGGCGGCCGTCACAAGTTGACGTTCGTGCGCAGTCCGAATCCAGCCACATATCCTTCATTCTTTAGCACCATGACGTAGTTCAACTCTCTTGCACGAGCCCGAGTGATCGGCCCTGAAGGTGGTGCTTGGGGTGAAGTTGCTGCTGGTGTAGATGTACCGGTGATGTCCTCATCATCCTCCCCTTCTTGAACTGAAGTCGTCCTCGACGGCAACTCCTCATCCTCGCCCGCATATGGTTTCAAATCTGCAACATTAAAACTAGTGGAAACACCAAACTCCGCAGGCAGGTCAAGGACATAAGCATTATCATTAATCTTGGTTAGCACTTTAAAAGGACCAGCAGCACGAGGCATTAATTTAGAACGACGCAAAGTAGGAAAACGATCCTTCCTCAAATGCAACCAAACCATATCACCGGGTTCAAAAGTAACATGTTTTCTTCCTTTACTACCAGCAACTTGATACTTAGCATTAGTAGCAGCAATGGTTTGTTGTGTTTGTTCATGTAGGTTAATCATATGATCAACATGTTCAACGGCATCAATATGTGGGGCGTCCACAGCATCAAGCGAAAATAAATCAATAGGCGCCCGAGGAATATAACCATAAACAATCTGAAAAGGGCACATCTTTGTAGAAGAATGTGTTGCATGATTATAAGCAAACTCAACATGAGGTAAACAATCTTCCCAACGGTTCAGATTTTTATCCAAAACAGCCCTAAGCATGGTTGACAAAGTTCTATTGACCACTTCAGTTTGTCCATCAGTTTGTGGGTGACAAGTTGTGCTAAACAGCAATTTAGTGCCTAATTTGTTCCAAAGAGATCTCCAAAAGTGACTTAGAAACTTAGCATCACGATCAGACACAATTGTTTTAGGAACACCATGTAAACGAATAATCTCCCTAAAGAACAATTCAGCAACATTACTAGCATCATCAGTTTTATGACAAGGAATGAAATGAGCCATTTTAGAGAATCTATCAACAACCACAAAAATGCTATCCCTCCCCTTCTTAGTTCTAGGCAATCCCAAAACAAAGTCCATAGAAATATCAAGCCAAGGTAAAGTAGGGACAGGCAAAGGCATATACAAACCATGGTTGTTCAAACGTGACTTAGCCTTTTGACATGTAGTGCATCGTGCAACCAAGCGCTCAACATCAGGACGCATCCGAGGCCAAAAGAAGTGGGTGGCCAGCACCTCAAGCGTTTTGTAAACGCCAAAATGTCCCATTAGTCCGCCTCCATGAGCTTCCTGTAACAACAAAAGACGAACCGAGCTAGCTGGAATACACAGCTTGTTAGCGCGAAACAGGAACCCATCCTGCATATGAAATTTCCCCCATGGTTTACCAGTCATACAATGTTTATAAGCATCTTTAAAATCATTATCATCGACATATTGATCCTTCATAGTGTGTAAACCAAAAATTTTAAAATCCAATTGTGACAGCATATTATATCGGCGAGACAAAGCATCAGCAATCACATTGTCCTTCCCGTTCTTGTGTTTAATGATGTAAGGAAAAGACTCAATGAATTCTACCCAATTAGCATGACGACGGTTCAGATTAGTTTGGGTACGAATATGTTTTAAAGCCTCATGATCAGAATGGATTATAAACTCACGATGCCAGAGATAGTGCTGCCACGTTTGCAAAGTACGCACTAAAGCATAAAGTTCTTTATCATAAGTAGAATATTTCAAACTAGCACCGCTTAATTTTTCACTGAAATAAGCAACCGGTTTTCCTTCTTGTAACAGAACAGCACCTAACCCAATACCACTGGCATCACATTCGAGCTCAAATATTTTACCAAAATCAGGCAATTGCAAAAGAGGAGCATGTGTTAACTTATCTTTCAATGTAGTGAAGGCGAGCTCCTGGGAATCAGTCCAAGTAAAAGGCACACCTTTCTTTGTAAGCTCATGTAGAGGTGCTGCAATAGAGCTAAAATCTCGTACGAATCGACGGTAGAAACCTGCAAGCCCAAGAAAACTCCGAATCTGCGTAACCGTCGTCGGTGTAGGCCATTCCCGAATTGCATCAATCTTGCTGCTATCCACCTCAATACCCTGTGGAGTAACAACATAACCAAGAAACGAAACACGTTGTGTGCAGAAGATGCATTTTTCCATGTTAGCAAACAAGTGAGCTGCACGCAACGCATTAAAAACAGCACGCAAATGTTCGAAATGCTCTTCCATAGACTTGCTGTAAATCAAGATATCATCAAAATATACAACAACAAACAAACCTATGAAAGGCCTGAGGACTTCATTCATCAAACGCATAAAAGTGCTGGGAGCATTAGTCAAACCAAACGGCATAACCAACCATTCATATAAACCAAATTTAGTTTTAAAAGCCGTTTTCCATTCATCGCCCAATTTCATTCGAATCTGATGGTAACCACTACGCAAATCAATCTTAGTAAAAATAATGGCACCACTAAGCTCATCTAGCATATCATCAAGGCGTGGTATAGGATATCGATAACGAATAGTGATGTTATTAATAGCACGACAATCTACACACATACGCCACGTTCCATCCTTCTTTGGAACAAGTAACACTGGAACGGAGCAAGGACTAAGAGACTCACGAATGTACCCTTTGTCAAGCAACGCCTGGACCTGGCGCTGAATCTCTTTCGTCTCGTCGGGATTGGTGCGGTACGGGGCACGATTCGGAAGCTGTGCGCCGGGAATGAAGTCGATCTGGTGCTCAATGCCACGAAGTGGAGGTAGTCCCGATGGTAAATCTTTGGGGAAAACATCAGCGTACTCCTGCAAAATGTTAGCAACCGCAGGGGGAATATCCAAAGATGGTAGATCATCAAGTGAAACGAGCACACTAGAACATACAAGTGCATAACAAGGTAGCTCATCAACACAAAGATCATCAAAATCAGCACGTGTAGCAAATAAAACAGGCGCATTCAACTTGATTTCAGAAGGTGATGGTACAAGTTGTTTAGCATTTTTAGCGGCTCGAGCAAGGTCATCTTTAACAATTTGTTCAGGTGTCATGGGATGTATAATTATTTTCTGACCTTTAAACATGAGAGAATAATGATTCGAACGACCATGATGCAAGCTATCAGTATCATATTGCCAAGGTCTACCAAGTAACAAAGAACATGCCTCCATAGGAATAACATCACAATCAACAAAATCAGAATAGGCACCTATGGAGAACGGAACACGTACCGACTGTGTTACTTTAATCTTTCCACCATCATTAAGCCACTGAATATGATAGGGATGCGGATGCTTACGGGTGGGTAAGGACAACTTCTCTACCAGCGCTGTACTCGCCAAGTTGTTGCAGCTACCACTGTCAATGATGATGCGAATCGACCGCTCCTGCACAACACCCTTTGTATGGAAAAGAGTGTGTCGCTGATTTTTCTCTGGCGGAGCGACCTGTGTACTAAGAACACGCTGCACAACAAGACTTTCATACCTATCTGCGTCACTAGGAGTAGCATGGACCGCCTCATTATCTGCATGGTTAGTGGCAATCATAGTATGGTGAGGTTCATCGGAATCACTAGCAGAAGAGTACTCACCATCGTCACGTATGATCAAAGCACGGGTGTTGGGACAGTCCCGAATCATGTGCCCAAAGCCTTGGCAACGAAAACACCGAACATCTCGTGTACGTCCCGAGGAAGAAGCTGCGCCTGGTGTAGGTTTCGTCGAAGGTGCTGCAAGTTTCGTCGTCTTCTCACGCGGCGTAGTGCTAGGTGTAGAAGGTGCTGGAGTGGAAGGTGTAGAGCTGGACGACGGGCTTCTTCCTGCAAAAGGGTTAGTATATGTCTTCGAACGGCGTCCCTGCACTTCACGTTCAGCTTTGCAAGCATATTCAAATAACGTGGTCATATCATTATACTCCTTATAATCAAGTATATCCTGAATTTCCCTGTTCAATCCACCACGAAATCGTGCCATGGCAGCATCATCCTGTTCAAATAAACCACAACGAATCATACCCTTTTGTAACTCTTGGTAATACTCCTCAACGGATCGTTGGCCTTGCTGGAATCGCTGCATGGTGTTAAGCAAATCTCGGGCATAATAAGAAGGAACAAAACGATGTCGCATAGCGGCTTTTAATTGAGCCCAAGTAGATGGAACAGCAGTGGGATGTTTGAGTTTATATTCACGCCACCAAATTAAAGCAAACTCAGTAAATTCACTAATAGCAGCCTTAACTTGAGACGTAGCAGGGATATCATGACATGAAAATTTTTGTTCTACCTCTAACTCCCAATCAAGATATGCAGCAGGATCATACTTGCCATTAAAGGTAGGAATCTTAAATTTAATCTTCGCAAATGAATCATTAACCGGATTACGTACCACACGGCGGGCACGAGGTTGACGGTCTCCATCCTCATATTCCGTGTCACCACCATAGCCCTCTGCAAGTCCGTGAGCGTCGCGTTCATCGTCGTGAGCGTCGTGTTCATCGCATCAAGCCGGGCCGTCAAGGCGTCAAATGTACACTTGGCGGCTGTCTGAGCAAGGTCCTGCTGGTCGAGACGCTCATTGGATGAAGAGAGCGCGGAATCAACCTTCTCGTGAAGCGTCTTTATGTCGTCTTTAAGTCCATCAAGATCTGCTCGCATGCCTTGCAGCTTGGAGTCCATCTTGTCGTCGTCTCCTGACATGGTTAGCGCAAACACAAGAAAAACAGATCCTACGACAACAAAGGTGTGGGTGGAAAGCTCACAAAGATGCTGCGATCAAGTTCTTATCCGTTCTTACCAAGCAACAGGGGCGATCGCAGACAACAAGTGGCACCTGTGAAAGATTGGAGCAGCGATTGCCTGGAGAAACAAAAGTCTGCTCGTCGTAGGAATATGTGTAGTTCTGGGTAGGCTGCACTCAAGTCAAGGATTAGCACAATCAAACAATAAATGCAAAGCTGAATAATAGTGCTAAACACGTAACAAAGCTGCTGGTAACAAGTGCCACCCGCGATGGATCAAGGGAAGGCAACAAGGAAGTGGGCTGCAGAAACGGAAAATCTCTCGGGCCGCGTTACGCTGTGTAAACGGCGTTTTTTGGCCTCGAAACTGGCTTCACCTGGCGCTACGCGGGGTGCCCTGTATAGGAAATTTCGTAAGCTTTCCGGGAAAAAAAAGAACGCTGAAATCGGAGATCCGAGCGAAAAGTTATGGCCGTTACAAAACGGGTGTTCGTAACGACACAAAACTGCCAAACGAAAAACCGAACTTTCCAAAAACGAACTGCTCTTTCCTTTTTATTTTTAATTCTTTCCTTTGTCTTTCTTCTCAGAACTTTCCTTTTTTTTTCTTTCCTTTCTTTTTTTTCTTTCCTTTTTTTTCTTTCCTCAAACAGAAACACGAAACCGAGTAGGGTTCGGTTGGATCGGCGGCGCGTGGAGTGCGGCTTGGGGAAGGAACGAAACCGAGTAGGGTTCGGTTGGAGGGGGTAACGGTGCTGGTGATGATGATTGCGGCGGCGGTGGTGCTGGTGGCAAGGTAGGACAGCGTCGGCGGCGGCGGCGGTGGAGATGGAAAGCGGCGGAAGCACAAAGTGACCAGCAACAAATTAACGCGAAGCACACAAATTCAACAACGCAAATTATTGAAAGAAAGTGCAAGGCGAAGAAAGGTTTTGGGACAATGGTCTAACCTGAATTTTTTTTTTGGGTTTTTGTGGACTGTAGGTAATGGAACAACACTCGATAAAAACTCACCGATCAACCTGGAAAGCTGATACCACTTGATAGAGCTGGAGTGCCCGATCTTTCGGTGAGTGGAGGATAATTTTGATTTGGTGGAAGTCGACCCTCACGATCCGACTACGACGAGCGAACCCGAAGCGCCAATGCAATCGCTGAACCAACTCCCTGTGGTTACCGACCCTGTTGCAATCAAGATCAGAACTTCCTGTACGCAATCAAAGAACGAACAAGAAAAAGAAGGCGAGCAATCTTAATATCACTCGAAGGTGGAGTTCTGAATCACACGAGGACAGCACGTATTTGTGCGTGTTCGGTGTAGCTAAAGCTAGATGTAAAACAAAACTCGAGGATGCTAATGACGGCTATAGGGTTTAATAGCACGGCCACAAGGGAGTTGGGGTCGTGCTACAACCCTAGGACGCGTCCCTAATGGACCCAACTCGATACACGGCCCATTGGGCCAAAATAAGGTGGCGCAGCACCTTGGACAGAAAACAGTCCGACTCAAAATGACGATTGCGGCCGCCTCGGTGAAGATATGAAGGTGAGTCCGGATCCATCTGAAAGTAGACTTGATAAGCTTTCCATCAAGTACTTGATCGCCCAAAACGGAGTCCGGATGAAGTCGTGGCGGCCGTCACAAGTTGACGTTCGTGCGCAGTCCGAATCCAGCCACATATCCTTCATTCTTTAGCACCATGACGTAGTTCAACTCTCTTGCACGAGCCCGAGTGATCGGCCCTGAAGGTGGTGCTTGGGGTGAAGTTGCTGCTGGTGTAGATGTACCGGTGATGTCCTCATCAGTCCGGCCCAGGCAAGGATTGGATTATGGCAAGCCCGATGCACCGATTACACAGTTTAGCATCGCACACCAGGTTAGACGACCCTCACGATCCGACTACGACGAGCAAGCCCGAAGCGCCAATGCAATCGCTGAACCGCAACTCTGGTGGCCCCCTTGGGGAAAGGCCCAATCACCCCAAAAGACTAGTCCGATAGGGGAAGGGTCGCTCTCCCTTTTAAGGTGGCTTCCTCCTCCCAAGCTAAGCAAGGTGGGATTATTCAGAGGCTCACACGGTCGCCGCCCGACTACAACTGGGCCACTTTGCCCATCTTGTTGCGTCTTTGCCAGCGGATAATAGTGGAGGATGTCCTCATCAAAAACGTCTGAAGAAGGATACATCCGAGTAATGAAAAGAAACCTCAGATAATTGGAAACTTGGATGAGGACATAATACTCTCAAGGATAAAGAAAATCTGAGAGTTAATTGAAGAATCATGAACTGAACTTAAGGAAGATTTCAGTTAATTTTTCCATAAGTGGGATGAAGAATCACAGAATATGGTATCACAGGAGGAGATAAACTGGTACGGGAATGACTCCGACGATCGAGAATGAGCTATCCTGGAGGTACCAGGACCTGACATGGATATATCAAGACAAAAGAAAACCCTGGATAAGAAATCTAGGTAGAAACCCCAATAATCCAGGATATCTACCGAAAAAAGGAAAATCCTAGGCTAACGATAAGTTAGTTCTCCTTAAGTGGGGTAGCAACCTAAAAGGAAGAAAGAAAATCCGACCTCAAGAACTTGATGATTAAAACAACATAGAAAAGAGATTATCCTCAAGACATTCCAGGTACTGCCAGAAATTATTGGACGTATTCTGGGAATAACGGACGAAAGCATCAGTGATGATATTCCCTCTCATGGAAATAAAGAATAAATATGTTACAAGAAGAAATAAACCCCAGACTTTAAAGGGGAGAAGAAATTCCTTTTGATAAATAATGGAAACACCGATCTCGCATTCGTTAAGGAAATAATAGGATAAACCCTAACTTTTCTTTCTAGCCCTAAATCTCAGGACGAGATTACGCTTAAGTGGGGTAGGCCTGTAACACCCTGCTTTTTAAGGCATTTAAAAATACAGGCTTTACAAAATTTTTCTTTAATTAAACCTAATCTCCTTCCCTAACAATATTCAAAATATCTTTTCTAAAATAAACTATGCATCAAATTAAACATATGTGTTGCATTTGAATGTCTTAGAAATCTCTTCTAATCCTTGAATCCCAAGAGATAGATACTTCCTTCCAAATTCCTCTCCAAATCTTGGGTTTAATATTTAAATCAAATTTAAATATTAAGTCCTATTTCAATTTCCACCAGAATCCCCCAAAATAATATTCGATTCAAGCCTCACATCAAAACTCTACTCAAATTTGAATCCCCATTCAAATTTGAGCTCCAAACCATATTCAAACAATTAGAAAAGCCTTTTAGTTGATAAATGGGCCGAACCTCGCTTTCAGCCCAGCCGCAAAGTCTATGTTTCCCCCTTAAACTTTCTCCCTTACCCGCCCCTCCTCCTCTCTCCGCTCGGCCCACTGGCGCCCCGCAGCCCAGCCAGCCTCCCTGGGCCGCGCGCACCCTCCCTCCCTACTCGGCCAGGCCAGCAGGCCGCCAGGCCGCGGCCCACGCGCGCGCCGCCAGCAGGTCGTCGTCCCACGTGCGGCCTAGTGCCCTTTCTCGTTCCTCAACCCTAGCGCAGCAGGAAGCGCCGCCGTCTCCAGCCAGGCTCCGCCGCCGGTGCCGCCGTCGCCACCTAGCGCCGACGCTCCGGTGCCAGTTCTCTCGCCGGACCTCGCCGCTGTGACCCTACCTCCTCCCCTCATTCCATTTTCCCCTCTATTCCTCCTTCCGTGCACGCTGATGCTAGCACCCAGGGCACCGCCGGCCGTGGCCGGCATGGGCGCCGCCGTGCCTGCCCGTGACAGCTACTAGTCACACGGACCACCTCACCCCAACCCCCATGCGCCATGCCACCCGCTCCGCCCTCGCCTTGCCCAGCCCGGCTTCGCAGCCCGAGCGCCACGCGCCCCTGCGCCTTGACTCGCTCGCTCCGCATACTGCCACGTCGCCCGGCCGTTGCTTCACGCTGAAGGAAGCCCTGGCCTCAGGCCAACGCCCAGACCCTCCCTCGGCGCCTATAAAAGGCCCTCGAGGCCTCTGCTCCGGCTGGCACAGCACCCGCACACGGAGAGCTGCAGCTCTCGCACGAGAGTGCAGGGAGAGCCCCAGCTCTCAACGTGCACGAGAGCTCATAACTCTCTAACACATGCGATAACGCATGCACGAGAGCATAGCTCTCTACACACTGCGAAGTCGCTGCCCACGTACACGTAGGAGAAAGTGCGCCAACTGCTGCTCTACTCTGCTCCCGGGTACGCCCAGAACAGTCCAACTAGGGGCGTAGCTTTAGTCATATCACACCGCGCACGTACACATAGGAAAGTTGCGCCAACTGCTGCTCTGCTCTGCTCCCGGGAATGCCCGGAATAGTCCAACCAGCGGCGTAGCATTAGCCATTTAGCCCTAGCATTGTGGACGATGCCAGTTCGGCTGGCCGCACAATGCTCAACCCCCGCCGCACACCCACAAACAATCGTACACAAAAACCTCTCTGTGCGTCGGATCTTAGGCTGGATGATCCGACCCCTAAGTTCCGGCGTGCTGTGTCTGAAATTCATTTTCCATCGGAAGATCCGAACCTAGAGTCAGATCTTTCAACACCTAGACAGATTTGGGTTTACCTCTCTGGCGTCGGATCTTCCATCGGATGATCCGACCCACAAGTTCCGGTGCGCTCTGTCTCTAATTTATTTTCCATCGGAAGATCCGAGTCTTGTATCAGATCTTTCATGACTTAGCCAAAATTCAGAGCACATGCTTTTCAAGGCAGCTCGTCGGATCTTCCATTGCTTGATCCGGCACCTAAGTTCTGGCGCGCTATGTCTCTAATATTTTTCCGTCGGATGATCCTAACATTGCATCAGAACTTGTGTAGGAACTTGTATCGGATGATCCGACCCTTGCATCAGATCTTTCCTGACTTAGCCACATTTTAGTGTTTCTGCCTCATGAAATTCAAATTTCGGAAGATGCGACACTCCGTCGGAAGATCCGGTACCCCTTCGCAGAACACATAACGGCTAATTTTTGGGGGTTGGGTATTTATACCCCCTCACCCCCTTGTTCAATGCTGCTGCCTCCACGACCAAACACACTCCAAAAGCATTCATTCCATTCCTCTGCTCTCACCCAAAGCTTGATTCTTGCATTGATTCACGTAGGGTTGGAGTGAGAGAGAAAGATTTGGTGTGTGACCTTTGAGCACTTGTGAGCTTTCACTAGTTCATCTCAAGAAGCACTTGAAGCAAGCTTGATTCGTCGATTCGCAGTTTGTTACTCTTGGAGCTTTGCTCCTAGACGGTTAGGCATCGCCAGTAGCTCTCATTCCTTTGTAGTTTGAGCACCGGAAAGTGTATTACCCCTCTCTTTGTGAGAGCAATAGTAAGTGACTCAATCCTCCTTTGTGGTCGATTGAGAGAGGCAAGGGGTTAGTGACAACCCAGTTCTTTGTGAACCCCTTAACGGGGACGTAGCTCCTTTGTGGAGTGAACCTCAGGAACAAATCTCGTGTCTCTTTGTTCTTGCTATTGTTCTTATTGTTCCTCACCTTATTTGTGCCTGATCCATGTGCTTGGTGTTGTTCGACCTTAGAGATCATATTTAGGTGATTGTTTACTTCATCTAGCAGCTTTGTATTCAAAGGGAGTCTTGAATAGCTTGTTAGAATTTGAATCTCGAATTTAGTTATCCCTCTGTGTCGGAAGATCCTACACAGTGTCGGTTCTTTCGGGGTTCAAAAGATCCGAGACCGCGTCGGATCATCCGACCATCTGACAATTTCGTGAAGAATTTTCAGAATTTTTCAACAGTCCCTATTCACCCCTCCTCAAGGCCTAGTGTTGGTCCTTTCAATTGGTATCAGAGTAGGTTCTCTTGATTAAGGTTTAACTACCTAAGAGAAAACACTATGGCTCCTTCCGGGGATGGTTCCGGAGTTGGTTGTTCCAGCAAGGATGATACTCATGAGGTGATCGTATCAAGTGATGATGATTTTGATGTGAGTGACGTCGAAGAAACCTTGGATAAGGTCGAGAAGAACAAGAAAAGAAAAGAGAAGCTCAAGAAGAAGTTTGATGTGAAGGTTGAAAGAAAAGCTTTCAAAATGGTTAAAGAGAAGATGAAGGAAAAGGAAGTTCTTGCAAGTTTTCATTCCGTATCTCACAAGTATGATGATACTTCCTCCTCGTCCAAGAAATATCCAGATGCAATTTCATTTTCTTCGGTCCAATTGGGCAAGGTTCCGCACTTTGATGGAAATGACTACTCTCGGTGGAAAGATGACATGAAGATGTATTTGTATGGTCTTCATCCACACCTTTGGACCGTGACATGTGTGAGTATTGACAAGAAGGCCAAGCCACCCCTCATAAGAGAGCAAGAACATGACGACTTCCGTAATGCACAAACTGTCATCATTCTTAGAAGTTGTTTGAGCACCTATGAGTACAACAAGGTTAGAGGGCTTGAGATAGCCAAGGAAATTTGGGATGAACTTAGAAGATCACATGAAGGAGATGAGATCATCAAGGAAGGAAAGATGGATGTGTTTCAAGGAGAACTTGAGGCATTCACTATGAAGGATGATGAAGATTTGGAAGCCATGTACAATCGGTTAAAGCTACTTGTGACCGCAATAAGACTTCTTGGAAGTGATGATTGGGATGAGCACAAGGTCACGAAGAAAATGCTTAGAGCATATGCACCAAGAGATCCTACTCTTGCCACTATGATTAGGGACAAGAGAAAGTTCAAGACCATGACTCCCATCGACTTGTACAACAAATTGCAATATCATGAGTCACATAGAGTGGAGAAGATCAAGGCCAAGGCAAGTGAGCCTCAAGAAGTCAAAGCCATTGCTTTCAAGGCTGAGCCAAGCAAGAAGAGTGAAACCAAGGACAAATCATCAAAGTCCTCCAAGTCTCGCAAGAAGGAAGACTCTAGTGATGAAGCCCCCACCGATGAAGAGACCGTCATGATGGTGAGAGAGTACAAGAACTTCATCAAGAGAAAGGGTGTCAAGAAGCCGGTCTCACAAAGAAGATGCTATGAGTGTGGTGAAAGAGGGCATTACATTGCGGATTGCCCCCATAGGAAGGAAAGCAAGGAGGACAAGAAGTCCAAGGACTAGTCCTACGACAAAGAAAAGAAGTACAAGCAGAAGAGCAATGAATACAAGAAGAAGAATAGACATGCTTATGTTGGTGAAGGTTGGGATTCTAGTGAGGACTCCGACAAAGAAGGTGTGGCAACCCTTGCCATCCATGATTCTTCACCAACACCAAGGCTCTTCAAGAACCTTGATAGTGATGATGATGATGAAGCTCCCATGTGTCTCATGGCACAAGGGACCAAGGTACTAACTGACTCCACTCCTCCATCATCCACTCCCTCTACATCTAGTGACATAGAAAACCTAGATGAGGAAGAAGCTAAGCATAATAAGAACTTAATAAGTGTATTTGGCAAGAAAGGTGCTAAACACAAAAAAAAGCTAATGGAGAAGTTGGAAATGAGAGAAGCGTCTCTTGATAGGCAGGAAGACTTGCTCATCCTTGAAAAGGAGAGAAACCTTGCTCTTGAGAAAGCACTAAATGAGGAAAAGGCTAAGGTGGAGAAATTGGCCAAGGACTCAAATGAGACGATGTCCAAGGAAATGACCTTGGCAAATGATTCTCTAGCTTGTCTAAAGAATATTCATAGTGAGCTTCAACAAAGGAATTCAAGCCTTGAGGTCAAATACAAAGACCGTGAAGCTAAGTATGACATTCTTCGGAAAAGCATCAAGGCCGACTCTAAAGCTACTCTTGATTCCGATGCCTCTAGTAGCAAAGGTTGCTCAAAATGCTATAAAATAAATGTGGATGGATGTGTTGCTAACCTTGCTGAGCTAGAGAAGGAGATCAAGGCAAAAGATGCTCAACTCAAAGAGTTGAACAAGGTCATTGGCAAGGGCAAGGGCAAAGCCCAAGAGAAGAGTGTATTTGAGTCCCATCCAGCATACAACGCCAGAAGATTTGAGAGTATCAAGGATGGACTTGTATTCACTAGAGGTGGAAAGGCAAATGGCACAAAAAGAGTTAAAGGGCAAGACTTGCCTTTGTTCAACCAATGTGCCAACCTTTGTGATATGATGAACTTTTCTCATGGTGTGTCAAGGGAGACCACCCCATAGCAAAGCCTGTTGTTGAGATTCCTAGCAAGGGTGCCTAGGGTTCAACTTCGAAGAAGACAAATGAGAAGATCAATGAGCACAAGCCATCTCCCAACTACACTATTGATTATCAGATTTACTCCTTGTAAGTTGACTTAGATCCTGTCTTTGTCTAAGTCAACCAGCTCAACCGTTGCATTTGTTTGTGATTGGTTTAAGCGATTTCGGGTCCGCGTGACTGTTTCTGCGTGCACCATTAGTTGCAGTTGGGTCCTCACCTGCATGCACTCTCAGCAGGGCCACTCCTCTTTTGGTCATTTCCAATTTTTCAATTCATCTTCCTTTCCCCTTTCTCTTCGTTCTCATCTCGCGAGCTGCTATGTCACTGTGTGCGGGTCGCCGGAGGATGAGATGCAGCGGCTGGAGAAGGTGGGCTGGCGAGAGAGCACGCGCGGGGCCGCGACATGGATAGGGCGGCGGTGCTAGGGAGCACGGGCGTGACGGGTGCTGCAGCGCCGCATCGGTGGGAGCGGCGGCGAGCCCCGCATAGCGGCGCGCCGACGAGGCGCCGGCTAGTGGATCCAGGCAAAGCACGCTAGTGGGCGGCGGGTCCGCATGTGGTAGAGGGCAGCTGTGCGCTGGCGAGGCAGGCGGGCGGCAGATCCAGGCGGAGCGCGCTAGCGAGCAGCGGGCCCGCACATGGGAGAGGGCGATGGAAAGTGTGGGTGCCAGAGAATTCTTGCATGCGATGAATCGACGATCTCGGCTGATGAGGACATCACCCGTACATCTACACCAGCAGCACCTTCACCCCAAGCACCACCTTCAGGGCCAATCACTCGGGCTCGTGCAAGAGAGTTGAACTACGTCATGGTGCTAAAGAATGAAGGATATGTGGCTGGATTCGGACTGCGCACGAACGTCAACTTGTGACGGCCGCCACGGCTTCATCCGGACTCTGTTTTGGGCAATCAAGTACTTGATGGAAAGCTTATCAAGTCTACTTTCAGATGGATCCAGAATCACCGTCATATCTTCACTGAGGCGGCCGCAATCTTCATTTTGAATCGGACTGTTTTCTGTCCAAGGTGCTGCGTCACCTTATTTTGGCCCAATGGGCCGTGTATCGAGTTGGGTCCATTAGAGACGTGTCCTAGGGTTGTAGCACGACCCCAACTCCCTTGTGGCCGTGCTATTAAACCCTATAGCCGTCATTAGCATCCTTGAGTTTTGTTTTACATCAAGCTTTTAGCTACATTCACGGCCGCACAAATACATGCTGTCCTCGTGATTCAGAACTCCACCTTCGAGTGATAATAAGATTGCTCGCCTCTCGTTCTTGTTCGTTCTTCGATTGCGCACAGGAATTGATCTTTGTGATCAGGTTGATCTTGCTTCAACAAGGTCGGTAACCACAGGGAGTTGGTTCAGCGATTGCATTGGCGCTTCGGGTTCGCTCGTCGTAGTCGGATCGTGAGCGTCTACTTCCGCCCAAGTCGAAATTATCCTCCACTCACCGAAGATCGGGCACTTCACCTCTATCAAGTGGTATCAGCTTTCCAGGTTGATCGGTGAGTTTTATCCAGTGTTCTTCCATTACCTACAGTCCGCAAAACCGAACAAAAAATTTCACAGGTTAGATCCTTGTCCCAGAAACCTTCTTCGCCTTGCACTTTCTTTCAATATTTGCATTGTTGAATTTGCGTGCTTTCGCGTCGATTGTTGCTGGTCACTTTGTGTTTTTCCATCGCCACACCTTGCCGCTTTTTCACGTCTCGCCGCCGCCGCCAAGTCGTCGTCGTCTCTGTTTTCCCCTTCCCCCCTCCCACGCCGCCGCCAACCAATTTTGGTACTGTTTTTTTTGGGAAGTCAAAAAAAAGGAAAGAAACAAAAAAAGGAAAGAAAAGAAAAGGAAAGACAAAACAAAAAGAAGGAAAAAACAGCAAGAAGTTTTCTTCGTCGGATCGGTTTTCGGTTGGAAGTTGAGTCGAATTCGGACACCCTATCTTAAAACGGGCATAACTTTTCGCTCAGAACTCCGATTTCAGTGCTCTTTTTTTTCTCGGAAAGCTCTCGAAAAGTTCCAGGTAGGCACCCCGCGTAGTGCCAGGTGGCCTTCTCAGAATTGCAAAAAAAATTCGGAAAGACAGCCTACCGCGCGGCCCAAGTTTCCCATACTTTCCATCTTCGCCACCTTTGTGCACTCGGTTTCCAGCAACACTTGTTCTGTGTTTAGCACTCTTATTCAACTTTGCATTATTGTTTGATTGTGCTAATCCTTGTCCTGAGTGCAGCCTACCCAGAACTCCACATATTTCTATGACAGGTTCACCTTGTTTATCTAGGCAATCGCTCCTCCAATCTCTCGCCGGTACTACCTGTTTGGTTGCAGTCGCCCTTGTGTGCGTGGTAAGAACGGATAAGAATTTGATAACAGCATTGTAGTAAGCGCCTTGTGAGCTGTTACACCCTGGTTGTCGTAGTCTTTTGTTTGTGTTTGCTCTAACCATGTCAGGTGACGATGACAAGAAGGACATGCAAGCCATGCAGTCACGAGTGGATGACCTTACCAAGGACATCAAGACGATTTATGAGCGTTTTGATTAGAACGACCTCGCTCAGATAGCCACGAGGCTCGCGCTTGACACCATCACCGCACGCCTTGATGGACTGAAGGACATCACCGCACGCCTCGATGCAATGGGTACACAAATTGCCGATCTACAGCAGGGTTATGGCGGTGACACGGAGGATGATGGCGGCCGCCGACAGTCCCGCTGTGTGGTACGTCCTTCCGCTAATGATTCATTTCCTAAGATTAAGTTTAAAATTCCATCTTTTAATGGCAAATATGATCCGACTGCATATCTTGATTGGGAGTTAGAGGTAGAAAAAAAATTTCTTGCCATGATATTCCTGCAACGTCTCAAGTTAAAGCTGCTATTAGTGAGTTTACTGATTTTGCTTTAATTTGGTGGCGTGAATATAAGCTCACACACCCCACTGATATTCCATCTACTTGCGCTCAATTGAAGGCTGCTATGCGACATCGATTTGTTCCTTCTTATTTTGCCCGTGATTTGCTTAATACCATGCAGCGTTTTCAGCAAGGTCACCGCTCCGTTGAGGAGTATTACCAAGAGTTGCAAAAGGGTATGATTCGTTGTGGGTTGTTTGAGGAGGATAATGCGGCTATGGCACGATTTCGTGGTGGGTTGAACCGCGAAATTCAGGACATACTTGATTATAAAGAGTACACTGATATGACCACATTATTTGAATATGCCTGCAAAGCTGAACGTGAAGTGCAGGGACGCCGTCCGAAGACATTTTCTAACCCTTTTGCAGGTAGAAGTTCAACATCATCAACGCCGGCAAAGCCAGTACCAGTTACGCCAACTTCGGCCTCGGCAAAGATTCCTACAACTGCAGCAACACAACCGACAGGAGCTGCCCCTCCAACAGGACGTACACGAGATGTTCGTTGTTTTCGTTGTCAAGGCTTTGGGCACATGATTCGGGACTGCCCCAACAAGCGTGCCTTGATCATACGTGACAATGGTGAGTACTCTTCCACTAGTGATTCTGATGAACCTCATCTTGCTATGATTGCCACTAACCATGCAGATACTGAGGCGATCCATGCTAATCCCACCGACGCAGATCGGTTTGAGAGTCTTGTTGCGCAGTGTGTTCTTAGTACACAGGTCGCCCCACCGGAGACAAATCAGCGACACGCTCTTTTCCATACAAAGGGTGTTGTGCAGGAGCGGTCCTTTCGCATCATCATCGACAGCGGTAGCTGCAATAACTTGGCAAGTTCTGTGCTAGTTGAGAAGTTGTGGCTACCCACTCGTAAGCATCCGCACCCATATCATATTCAATGGCTTAATGATGGTGGAAAGATTAGAGTGTCAAGGTCAGTGCATGTTCCGTTTTCCATAGGTGCTTATTTTGATTTTGTTGATTGTGATGTTATTCCTATGGAGGCATGTTCCTTGTTACTTGGTAGACCTTGGCAATATGATACTGATAGCTTACATCAGGGTCGTTCAAATCATTATTCTCTCATGTTTAAGGGTCAGAAAATAATTATACATCCAATGACACCTGAACAGATTATTAAGGATGATCTTGCTAGGGCTGCTAAGAATGCTAAACAACTTGAACCGTCACCTTCTACTACTGAAATCAAATTGAATGCTCCTGTTTTACTTGCCACACGTGCTGATTTGGATGATATATACACTGATCATTTGCCCTGCTATGCACTTGTATGCACTAATATGCTCGTTTCACATAATGATGCACCGTCTTTGGATATTCCTCCTGTTGTGTCTAACCTTTTGCAGGAATACACTGATGTTTTTCCCAAAGACTTGCCGCCGGGCCTTCCACCACTTCGTGGCATTGAGCACTAGATCGATCTCATCCCCGGCACCCAGCTTCCGAACCGTGCACCATATCATACAAATCTAGAGGAGACAAAGGAGATCCAGCGCCAGGTACAGGCGTTGCTTGATAAAGGTTACATTCGTGAGTCCCTTAGCCCTTGCTCAGTTCCTGTCTTACTTGTTCCAAAGAAAGATGGTTCATGGCGTATGTGTGTCGACTGTCGTGCTATTAATAATATCACCATTCGTTATCGATATCCCGTACCACGTCTTGACGATATGCTAGATGAGCTTAGTGGTGCCATTTATTTTACTAAGATTGATTTGCATAGTGGTTACCACCAGATTCGAATGAAATTAGGTGATGAATGGAAAACGGCTTTTAAAACGAAATTTGGTTTATATGAATGGTTGGTTATGCCGTTGGATTGACAAATGCTCCCAGCACTTTTATGCGTTTGATGAATGAAGTTCTTAGGCCCTTCATAGGATTGTTCGTTGTTATCTATTTTGATGATATCCTTATTTACAGCAAGTCTATGGAAGAGCATTTAGAACATTTGCGTGCTGTTTTTGATGCGTTGCGTGCTGCTCATTTATTTGCTAACATGGAAAAATGCAACTTTTGAACACAACGTGTCTCGTTTCTTGGTTATGTTGTGACTCCACAGGGCATTGAGGTGGATAGCAGCAAGATTGATGCCATCTGGGAGTGGCCTACTCCAACGACGATTACGCAGATTCAGAGTTTTCTTGGGCTTGCAGGTTTCTACCGCAGATTCGTGCGTGATTTTAGCTCCATTGCAGCGCCTTTACACGAGCTTACAAAGAAAGGTGTTCCTTTTGATTGGGGTGATTCGCAGGAGGTTGCGTTCACTACTTTGAAAGATAGGTTAACACATGCTCCCCTTTTGCAATTGCTTGACTTTAATAAAGTGTTTGAGCTTGAATGTGATGCTAGTGGTGTTGGGCTTGGTGCTGTTTTGTTGCAAGAAGGAAAACCAGTTGCTTACTTTAGTGAAAAATTAAGCGGTGCTAGTCTGCGATATTCTACTTATGATAAAGAACTATATGCTTTAGTGCGTACTTTACAAACTTGGCAGCACTATCTGTGGCATCGTGAGTTTATAATCCATTCTGATCATGAGGCTTTAAAACATATTCGTACCCAAACTAATCTGAACCGTCGTCATGCTAATTGGGTAGAATTTATTGAGTCTTTTCCTTACATCATTAAACACAAGAATGGGAAGGAAAATGTCATTGCTGATGCTTTATCTCGTCGATATACTATGCTATCCCAATTAGATTTTCAGATCTTTGGTTTGCAGGCTATGAAAGATCAATATGTCAACGATGCTGATTTTAATGATGCTATTACACATTGTATGAATGGCAAACCTTGGGGCAAATTTCATATGCAGGATGGGTTCTTGTTTCGCGCTAACAAGCTGTGTATTCCAGCAAGCTCGGTTCGTCTTTTGTTGTTACAGGAAGCGCATGGAGGTGGTCTCATGGGCCACTTTGGAGTCTACAAGACACATGAGGTGTTGGCTGCTCACTTCGTTTGGCCCCGGATGTGTCGTGATGTTGAGCGTCTTGTTGCACGATGCACTACTTATCAGAAAGCTAAGTCACATTTGAACAACCATGGTTTGTATATGCCTTTGCCTGTCCCTACTTTACCTTGGCTTGATATTTCTATGGACTTTGTTTTGGGATTGCCTAGAACTAAGAAGGGGAGGGATAGCATTTTTGTGGTTGTTGATAGATTCTCTAATGGCTCATTTCATTCCTTGTCATAAAACTGATGATGCTAGTAATGTTGCTGAATTGTTCTTTAGGGAGATTATTCGTTTACATGGTGTTCCTAAAACAATTGTGTCTGATCGTGATGCTAAGTTTCTAAGTCACTTTTGGAGATCTCTTTGGAACAAATTAGGCACTAAATTGCTGTTTAGCACAACTTGTCACCCACAAACTGATGGACAAACTGAAGTGGTCAATAGAACTTTGTCAACCATGCTTAGGGCTGTTTTGGATAAACATCTGAACCGTTGGGAAGATTGTTTACCTCATGTTGAGTTTGCTTATAATCATGCAACACATTCTTCTACAAAGATGTGCCCTTTTCGGATTGTTTATGGTTATATTCCTCGGGCGCCTATTGATTTATTTTCGCTTGATGCTGTGGACGCCCCACATATTTATGCCGTTGAACATGTTGACCATATGATTAACCTACATGAACAAACACAACAAACCATTGCTGCTACTAATGCTAAGTATCAAGTTGCTGGTAGTAAAGGAAGAAAACATGTTACTTTTGAACCCGGTGATATGGTTTGGTTGCATTTGAGGAAGGATCGTTTTCCTACTTTGCATCGTTCTAAATTAATGCCTCGTGCTGCTGGTCCTTTTAAAGTGCTAACCAAGATTAATGATAATGCTTATGTACTTGACCTGCCTGCGGAGTTTGGTGTTTCCACTAGTTTTAATGTTGCAGATTTGAAACCAATATGCGGGCGAGGATGAGGAGTTGCCGTCGAGGACGACTTCAGTTCAACAAGGGGAGGATGATGAGGACATCACTAGTACATCTACACCAGCAGCACCTTCACCCCAAGCACCACCTTCAGGGCCAATCACTCGGGCTCGTGCAAGAGAGTTGAACTACGTCATGGTGCTAAAGAATGAAGGATATGTGGCTGGATTCGGACTGCGCACGAACGTCAACTTGTGACGGCCGCCACGGCTTCATCCGGACTCCGTTTTGGGCGATCAAGTACTTGATGGAAAGCTTATCAAGTCTACTTTCAGATGGATCTGGAATCACCGTCATATCTTCAATGAGGCGGCCGCAATCGTCATTTTGAGTCGGACTGTTTTCTGTCCAAGGTGCTGCGTCACCTTATTTTGGCCCAATGGGCCGTGTATCGAGTTGGGTCCATTAGGGACGCGTCCTAGGGTTGTAGCACGACCCCAACTCCCTTGTGGCCGTGCTATTAAACCCTATAGCCGTCATTAGCATCCTTGAGTTTTGTTTTACATCTAGCTTTTAGCTACATTCACGGCCGCACAAATACGTGCTGTCCTCGTGATTCAGAACTCCACCTTCGAGTGATAATAGGATTGCTCGCCTCTCGTTCTTGTTCGTTCTTCGATTGCGCACAGGAATTGATCTTCGTGATCAGGCTGATCTTGCTTCAACAAGGTCGGTAACCACAGGGAGTTGGTTGAGCGATTGCATTGGCGCTTCGGGTTCGCTCGTCGTAGTCGGATCGTGAGGGTCTACTTCCGCCCAAGTCGAAATTATCCTCCACTCACTGAAAGATCGGGCACTTCGCCTCTATCATCGTCCCACATCAATCAAGTAATTTCTGCCATGTTTCTTCATAGCATACAAAGTTTTCCCCATTGAGATTATCCTGGTTCCAATTTGTACAACGCTAGGTTTTTGAGATCTTAATTTGCTCTTTGTTGTTCGATCTGGGGGATAATTGGGTTTGATTAGTGGTTTGATCTATCAATTGCGCCTAATTGTGTTAAGTTGCCTGATTACAGGAAGTGTGAGGAGGGGAGAGGGATGTGGGGAGGAAGGGAGAGTGAGGGATACTTAGACATTTGTCTGTGCGTGTGGGTTGTTTAACTTGCTCATTAGTAAGCACCATCTGAATTTTTGCAACTGTGCTATAAATCTTGTTGTACTATTCGATCTGTACAAATATTATTTACTTGTTTCGCTTCATAATTGTTGTTGCACATTGAGATGTCACTGCAATTATAGGTTTTTAAGGTGTTATCCTCTGCTAATTAAAAAACCTGTTATCCTCTGTTAATTATAAGGATTCTAAGCTATGCATAGCTTTAAGAAGAAATCTTTCGGCCTAGGACATTGAACATGTACATTTAACTTGTTGCTTATCCCTTTTCTTTACCACTTCATGCTATGGTGTTACGTACCTAGCTACATGTGTATAATGTGTCATGGAAATGACATAGTTTCCTTGTACGGGCGTATATATACTATGCTATGCGGTGTAACTTGCTAACTCATCAAGTGTAGTTATTAACTTTCTTTTGGTTATCTGTAATTTTTGTTTGTTCTTTTTTTAGGGGTGCAATGTGCTCAGACAGGTGTTTGTTCTTTTCATTTTGCAGCCAAAGAGTTGACAAATTTGTTAGCTTGTGTGGTCGCCTATAGAGGTATAGGAGTTTTGTGTCTTATAAGATTTTGTGTGGTGTGATCATGTACCATAATACATATCCTTTTTTGTGCCTGCCATGTAATGGTAACATGTCCCGTGGAGTTTTTCTTTCATAATAGTATTGTGACTGTTGTCTTCAGCAAATTAAGCACCATTGCTTCACCTAACTTGACATTTTTTTTGTGTTTACAGTAAGGTTTGTTAAAGTTGCATTCAGGATTTAGCTCGAGGTTGTTTGATTGCGAGGTTTGTCCCTGATTCCCTTTCTACTTGTGTTGTTGCAGTTGCAATGAGGCTATTTTTTGTGTTGCATTCATGGGATGGATCTCATTTTGGTTTTCAGGTGCACTTATTATTGCTAGGTAGCTAAATTGTACTGCTATTGTATTGTTCAAATTTATCAGACTTGTACTGCAAATTCTTTTTTCCCCATCCTTAATCCTACAGTTTTATGTGATACTGTACTTGTGTGTTTCTGTGCAGATGTCTGTGAGGCATGGGAATTGGCAAGTGTGCTTGCTATGGTCTGTAGTGTTAGATTGAGGTATGTCAAGCCCCTCCAGATTTATGTATCTTTCTTTGAGGTAGGAAGAGATGGAAGGAATGGCAACCTAATTTTGCATATCTTAAAACATAATATGGTTGTTTAAATTCTTTCTCCCCGTGTATACCTGCAATATAAGAGATTATAGTTTGGCTATATAATATTTCCAAATGATATGGATGGTGTAATTTAGTTAATTTGTGTTGTAATATTCCACCTCTAATTCATATTGATGCACTAGTACATTCTAATATCTTATGTGTCTTGCGGTGTTGAAATTTTGTCTAGTTTTTCCTTCATTCATAGTATGTCAGACTGATTCAACAACATGAACTATGTATTTGTAGAGCTTTGGCCTTGGATTGGCGGCTGTTGGATCACAACGTCTATTTTTGGCCTCTTTTCATAAGCTTCGTTCTTGGTAAGCTATTGCTTTCGCCTTGTGAAACCACAAGCATACTCTCTTGATACCCCCATTCTAATTATTGTAGAGTTTGGCTGTATTAGTTCTCCATCCTTGCTTTTGCAATTCAACAACTTTTGAAAGTTTTTGCTACCATTCCATTTTGTCCTTTTTCTATAACATGTAGAACCATGAAAATTGCTTTTACAGAACTATAATGAGTTGGATAGTTGATTACAAAAAAGATTAAAAATTTCATTGAGTCACAAACCTTTGAAAATTGGACTTCCTTCTATTCTTTAATAAATTGTTTGACAAATGGAACTAGAAACTATTATCCTCTATTTCTTCTTGGTCTTGTTCATTTCTTCTTGTTGACAACTATCTGTAGGTCCTGTTCATATAGTATATGTGTCGTAGAATAAGAATGGAGTTATGAATATATGGACCGAAGATGGTAACAATTTAGATATCAAATTGCAATAATTAACTATTGCTAGAATTACATTGTGATGTTATATCATAAGTTTTTTTAATGTTAATTTAGATTTGTAATTGTTCATCAGCGTGACAGTTTTTTAAGAGGCTCTACTTACATGGCTTGCTAATCACACTCCATTTGTGGAGAATTCATCACCATGCTCAGTCTTTTGTTGTCTAACTTAGAAGAAGTTTGTGGGTATTATGTTTGTATTTCATTTTATTTTTCCATAAGAATTCTTAATCTTTTCAATCTTTTCTCATATCTTCTGTTAGAGCCTCTGTAGATATAACTACGTAAGTCATTCTGCATTCAGATGGATACAATTTGGTAGAGCTGGGAGAAGATATCATTTCTAGTCTTTCGTTAAGTCATTATTATCCAGTGGTATAATGTTTTAAATTTGTATGGGTCTATTGGCAAGGCATCATTGTTCTTCTTAGAAATAAATCCTTATTTTACTAGCTGTTGTACAAGGTGCAAGTAAAGGAGCTAGTGTTTACGCATGAATGGTCTCTTCTGTTGTTGGTTTTATGTGTTGTGTGTGATTTGCAATTTGTGGATTATTTTATCACTGTGTGTAATGTGATGTTGATGCTCAGATCCACTATTGCCTCACCTTCTTGCTCTTATGGCAGATCTGTGAGGTAGCGCCAACAGGCCTCTGCTCCCCATCTGGAGCTGTGAGGTAACCACGCACCCATAACACCATTTTTATGGTTATGATGTATTAGATTACTGAAAGTTCTGAACATGATGACCACTTTTAATTCATATTGGTAAAAGTTCATAATATTATGGCTACTCTTAGTTCATATTAGAGAGAAGTTCAGATTAGTTCACGTCTAGATTGTTAACTAACCATGTGTTAGAACCTTTTTTGATGTGTATTGTGGCTATAAAATTTAAGTAACTTATACTAGAATTACACCCTCAACTAGCATTGTAATTTTCTCGTTTTAACTATAAAATATGATATTGTTACTGTATGCTAGACAAGTGAGACAACAGAGTGTAAAGCTTGTGGATAGCCTATATGGTGGTTTACAAGCTTTATGTGCTATAGTTTTATTTCCCAATTTCTAGTTTGTGTTGCCTAGATTAATGATGTGTTGCCCAACAACCGTGGTTAGTAGTTATAAAGGGAGAAGTAAACTACAGAGAAATTTACATTATTGTGCCTCTATGGTTCAAAGATGAACTCTTTTATACCTGTCGTGTGATGATGAGAGAGGGAGCTTTATATAACCTTTAATGTGTACTAGTATAACTGTGCATTATTTTTCTGAACTGCAATGTTCATATTTTCTTCCTACTAATACTATGATTGTTGTCTTCAACAATTCAAGCACCATTGTTTCACCTAATTTGACATTTTTAATTTTTCTTCCTGCTTGCAATGAGGTTTGTTCGAGTTTCATTCAGTATTTTACTAAAGAAGTGTGGCGAAAACTACTTAGTGAAGGAGACACAGGTAGTTGTCATTTGACCATCATTGTTGTCAATGCAATATTTTGGACAATAGTTAATCACACTAGTGGTTAATTAGCATCATATTTTTGGTTAAAAAATTATTTACATCCATAATTTCTAAAAATTATATTTCTCATCCAACATGTAAACGGTGCATGTGGGTATTTAGAATCATTCTTGATCTATCTTTGTGCACGTTGCTATCATTCCATGTCTATTTTAACAAAGTTCCGCTCTGGTTGGGGCCCATACTTGCCTTTTGGATGCTGAATGGCCACGGCCACTCTGCTACATCTATAGATGAGTTTCATATATGTAAAGTTTCATCTACAATGATGTTGGATCTCTTACTATACCATTTTTTGCTACTAGGATCTACTTATATTTCCTCTGGTCAGATCCTATGGCAACTAGTTCAAATGCTTTTGCATCTGGTGGTGGTGGTGAAAGCGGAATATTTATTGCAAATCGAGTCTTGGTTGCTGCTCGTGTGACTCCTCCAGATGATGGGAAGAAGCCATTGTGGAGATATGTTCAGATACTTGAGAGAACAAAGGGTCAGGGGCAAAGATGAAATGTAGATTTTGTAACAATCTTTTCCAAGGAAGCTACTCTAGAGTTAAAGCACATCTGTTTTTGGCGTGAGGGTTTATCGAGGCATGACTGTAGATGTCCTTGAACAACTGCAAGCTGAAGTTGCTGCTGCCGATGCTGCCGCTGGCAAAGCCATGCCTAGAGATATTCCACTTCCAATTGGCTCCCTAGACGACATAGACTAGCAGCATGTCATGTTATCATGTCATCGTTTTACCATTGTTATCATGCCGTGTCGTTAATCTAGGTACTATATGTTGAACCTAAACTCCCTAGACTTGAAGATTTGATGGCTTGATGGCCTAAAGCCCTAAACGTTATGCTCTGAACAATATTGTGCTATGAAATATTTATGGTCCGTATGTTTATCTCGGTGTCTTTATTATTATTACTACTATTATTATTTATTTATATATATGGTGTATCCCTGTATCCATGTTTTTTTTTTGGAAAAATGGTGTATCGGAGTATCGCCGTATCGCGTACCGGTATCTGTATCCGCATATCCGTGCAACATAGTTGTTTTGTACCTTGAACCTAGCTGCTTATGGTCTGATAATATGTCTAATCTAGTAATCTAGTAATTAATCAGCTTGTAGCACATGTTCCTTTTACTTGACTGAGTTGCTGTTCTGCATGTTTTGTTTTGTCTATTTTTTTTGCAGTGTGTTCCTGTGCAAGCTGGATAAAATACACCCTCTTCTTGCAGTACTTTGGTAGGGAAGCTCAATGCGCCTTTTGAGTCTCTGGAGCTATCTCAATTTGTTGTTATTCAGAACAACTTTCTGAAAAATTGGTTGGCAGGAGACAAACTTGATTACCGTGAAGAACTAGGAGATCATTCCAAGTTAATGTGAGTTGTCTTTATTGATTGCATGGGTTGTGCCATGTTTTCTTACCAAATTGCATGCATTGTCTTGTCTGAACGCACATTTCGAGCTCCAAGTTACTTTTGGATCCAATGTTGTAGACCTGTTTCCTTTTTTACATTGGCTCATAGTTACATTGGCCAATGTGGGCTGTAATTTTTGTTGTAATCATGTATAATTAGGAAGGTTGGATTAAATGTTAGTTAATGGTCCGTAGGCTCTCTTGGTTTTTTTCAAGAAAGAAGTAACCGTTGGTATGTTGTTGCTTGGTAACAATAGTAACAGGCACAAACAGGACAGCCCAATATAATACCTCACTCAAAACAGTCCATAAGCCCATCCACAAGAACAAAACAGCCCAAATGGCGTAAACAGTAACCCGCGTTCCTGAAAACAGGTTATCACTAGGCGCGTGTACATACTGCATGCCAACAGCTCACAAAAGTGACTTACATGAAAGCAAAATCTAAGTCATTGGTGACTTACATGAATGTGACTTATGCGAAAGCAAATTCTAAGTCACCTTACGAGGAGACAGACCCATTGATTATTCGGTCATGTGGGACCATAATGGGAGAATGGTTGTCAAGTATGTTGGTATTCATGCCAAGAAGATGTTGAGAAGTGTTTAGGTGCCCAAGTTGCCTAGTTCTAACACTCAAGGACCCAAGTTCTTCGGGGTACCTAAACACAAAGCTTAACTTCTTTTGTAGGCATATTCCTCCGGCGGTCCTTCATGGTTGCTTGATAGTGGTTGTTGAAATCATATGACCGGAGAGAAGAATATGTTCACCAAGCTAGAAGAATATGACTCACCCATTGAAAGAACTACATTTGGTGATAATAATCATGGTGATGTTGTTGGTCAAGGTGACATTGCTATCTCAAATGATTCATCTCTTTCCAATGTTTATTTAGTTGGTTCTTTGAGGTACAATTTGTTGTCGGTTTCACAACTTTGTGAGAAAGGCTACAATTGTCTCTTTACTAATGAGGGTGTGAGCATTCTTAGAAGAGAGGATTCCTCCATTGCTTTTACGGGTCAACTTAAGGGAAAACTTTACTTGGTTGATTTCACAACCACTAAAGTGGAACCGAAGACTTGTTTAGTAGCAAAATCTAGCTTGGGTTGGCTTTGGCATCGCCGGCTAGCCCATGTTAGCATGAGGAACTTGGCCAAACTCCAAAAGGATGAACACATTCTAGGACTAACAAATGTTTTGTTTGAGAAAGATAGGTTGTGTAGCGCTTGTCAAGCCGGGAAGCAAGTTGGTGCTCCTCATCCACCCAAGATTATATTGACTAGCTCTAGACCATTATAGTTGATTCATATGGATTTATTTGGACCAATTGCTTACATTAGTATTGGTGGAAACAAATATGGTCTTGTGATTTTTGATGACTACTCAAGATTCACTTGGGTATTTTTCTTGAGAGACAAGAGTGAAGCTCAAGGAATCATCAAGAAATTTATTAGAAGAGCTCAAAATGAATTTGAGTTGAAGATCAAGCATATGAGAAGTGACAATGGATCGGAGTTTAGAAATACAAATGTTGAAGAACTACTTGATGAAGAAGGGATCAAGCATGCACTCTTCGCTCCATATACACCTCAACAAAATGGCATTGTTGAGAGGAAGAATCGGACATTGATTGAAATGGCAAGAACAATGCTTGATGAATACAAAACTCCGGATGTATTTTGGGCCGAGGCGGTTAACACGGCTTGCCATGCCTCTAACCGTCTCTTTCTAAACAAGTACTTGAGAAGACTCCATATGAAGCACTCACCGGTAACAAACCCAAAGTACATTACTTTAGAGTTTTTGGATGCAAATGTTATATTCTTAATAAGAAAACCAAGAGCTCTAAATTTGCACCTAAAGTAGATGAAGGTTTCTTACTTGGTTAGGGCACTCATGAGCATGCCTATCGTATCTTCAACAAAACCTCCGGTTGTGTTGAAGTCACGGTAGACGTGAAATTTGATGAACCAAACGGCTGTCAAGTAGAGCAAGTTGAGAATGACTTTGTAGAAAATGAAGAGCCTCCAAGTCAATCTATCATGAGAATGGGTATTGGTGAAGTGCGGCCACTAGAAGCTCAAGATGAAGCTCATACTCTGGAAAATGTGAACATTTATCCATCATCATCGACAAGAGTTGAAGCACCAAGCTCTCTACAAGATCAAGCTCAAGTTCATGGTCACGATCATGATCATAGCAATGATCTAGGGGGAGTTCATGGTGATGAAGCTCAAGTCGATGCACCACACAATCAAGATGAAGATGATGGATTCATTCAACATCAATCTACATTCATCCATCCAAGAGTTCATCAAAGTGTCCAACGAGATCATCCCGTTGATAATATTCATGGGAGCATCTGGAGAGGGGTAACTACTCATTCACGTCTAGCAAATTTTTGTGCATGTTACTCGTTTGTTTCCTCTTTGGAACCTCTCAAGGTTGAAGATGCTCTTGGCGATGTGGATTGGATTGTGGCCATGGAAGAAGAGTTGAATAATTTCACAAGAAATGAAGTTTGGGAATTGGTTCCAAGGCCCAAGCAAAATGTGATTGGCACCAAGTGGGTTTTCCGGAACAAGCAAGATGAACATGGCATTGTCACAAGAAACAAAGCTAGATTGGTTGCTCAAGGCTACACTCAAATTGAAGGTCTAGACTTTGGTGAAACTTATGCTCCGGTGGCAAGGCTTGAATCCATTCGCATCCTTCTAGCCTATGCCGCTCATCATGACTTCAAGTAATATCAAATGGATGTCAAGAGTACATTCTTGAATGGGCCTCTCTCCGAGCTAGTGTATTTGAAGCAACCACCGGGATTTGAAGACCTTGACCACCGCGGCTACATGTACAAGCTGCATAAGGCGCTCTATGGGCTCAAGCAAGCTCCTAGAGCATGGTATGAATGCCTTATGCATTTTCTTCTCAAGAACAGATTTGTTATGGGCAAAGCCGATTCTACTCTCTTCACTCAAAAAGTAGACAAGGATTTATTTGTATGTCAAATTTATGTGGGTCTACTAATGAAAAGTTTTGTGAGGAGCTTAGTAGGATCATGACCAAAAGATTTGAAATGTCTATGATGGGTGAATTGAAGCTCTTTCTCGGGTTTCAAATTAAACAATTGAAGAATGGAACTTTCATATGTCAAACCAAATACACAAGTGATATGCTCAAGAAGTTTGACATGGCTGATGCTAAAGCTATCAAAACTCCAATGTCGGTGAATGGACATCTTGATCTCAATGAAGAAGGAAAATCGGTTGATCAAAAGGTATATCGCTCCATGATTGGTTCTTTGCTCTACCTTTGTGCATCTAGGCCGAATATAATGCTTAGTGTGTGCATGTGTACAAGATTTCAAGCCAATCCTAAGGAATGTCATTTGATGGCCGTGAAAAAGAATCTTTAGATATTTAGTGCATACTCCAAACCTTGGCTTGTGGTATCCCAAGGGCTCCACTTTTGATTTACTTGGCTATTCCGATTCGGATTATGTCGGTTGCAAGGTAGATCGAAAGAGTACTGCCGAAACTTGCCAATTTCTTGGTCGGTCCTTGGTGTCTTGGAGTTCTAAGAAAGAAAATTCCGTTGCGCTATCCACCGCCGAGGCCAAGTATGTTGCGATCGGTGCTTGTTGCGCCGAACTCCTATGGATGAGACAAACCTTGAGAGACTTTGGTTGTGAGTTCAAAAATATTCCACTCTTGTGTGACAATGAGAGTGCCATAAAGTTAGCCAACAACCCCGTCCAACACTCAAGAACCAAGCACATTGACATTAGACATCATTTCCTTAGAGATCATGAAGCCAAAGGAGATATCACCCTAAGCCATGTACGAACCGAAAGTGAACTAGCCGATATCTTCACAAAGCCTCTTGATGAGCAAAGGTTTTGTTCTTTAAGGAGTGAGCTAAATATCTTGGACTCTCGTTACTTGGCTTGACATGTTGCATACACCTTGATTGTTGCCTAGACTAGGTTAAAAATGCCTTTTTTGTGTGAGTTTTTCAAAATATTTGGATTTGTGATCGTTGGATCATTTCTTGTCTCAAATTGATCATTGTTATGTAATGATGATTGCGCCTGATCAATTTGGAGCAAGTGTTCTTATATGTCCATAAGCTAAATCTCTCAAAATCATCGTTCGAATCTCATCTTCCGATGAATCTGATTTCGCCGGATCATCCGACCCACCGTCGGATCATCCGACAAGTGCATCGAGTATATATATCGGGACTTAACCGTTCACTTCTAGTTCTTTCTTTTCAACACCGTCAGCGCTCGCTCTCTCCTCCACGCACCTGCGCCCGGCAATTTCTTGATTCCACCAATGGATTCGTGATCTTCAAGCACCTTTGGCCTCCCCCTTGTTAGTGGCCCAGCATTCGCCATTGAGTCGACATGCTACACAAGAAAAGATGAACGAGGTATGCCATTGTGTCATTTAGTTTTAAAGACTAATATCTTTCGGAGATTTGTTTGTTCGAGCATTAGGAACTGGAAGCAACCATGTCGAGCAAAGAGGAAAAGAGGAGAGCTTTACATTGAGGAGATGATTTGGGAGTGATTAGCATTGAAGGAGAAGATTGGATGGTCGAGGGAGACTTAAGCATGAAGCGATTGAAGATTTCGAAAGTTATCCACAAGATCAACTCAACCTCGGAATTATTCGCGTCGTCCAGGACAGGGCTGACTTTCGGAGCAGATTCGGGAACCTAAATGGCCTCCAATGAAAAAAGTTTGACTACCAAAGCTGTAGCTGTCGTCGATGGCTTCGATTTGGATCTATGGAAAGCATGATTTGGAATTTGAAGCTAGGATATATGGCCCCCGAAATACATGCTGCACAGAGAGCCCGAAATCAGACAGATTATCTTACAATGCATTTTCAGCGATCTTAACTTCATTTACAAGCCAAGTCATGAACAGAAAAGTTGGAGAAAATTTCGTGCTACATAATTTAGGCTCTGAGTTTGCCCTATATGGAGTCCAGACGTGGGAGATATGACATCAGGAATGAAGGACTTCGAATCTGAAAATTCTGGGCGAGTTGGATCTTAAGGAAATCAGGTTTGCTTAACTCCCAAGTAAGATCTTGTGCAAGGAAGGATGAGGAGCACCCCAAGGCTTTCCCTACAACTCTCTAAGCACCAGGACACCATTAATCTCCTCTAGCAAGACACTCAAGAACCTCCTATGGCGATTGAGTAACAAGACCAAGAAAGAAGATCGTTCATATCATTTATACGAAGTGTAAGCACCTCCTCTCATCCCATCACTTTGGCTTGATCAAAAATTATGGATGAAACACACCATTGCCACCGCGGAGTTGCTGGTGTACTGATGGTGATGACCTTGAAGCCGAAGTATGCGCGACATGTGCCCTAAAGACAACAAGATCAAGACATCAACATCTCCGGATCAATACAAGAGAAGATACAAATGTCATCAAGTTTTTGCACGACCTTAGAAGCAAACAATAGGATATATATGGATTTTCAGAACTGCCATGAAGTTCATATTCCAACGGATCAAGCGGCATGGCAATTGGAGGTTCCTATGAGCGGTAATGGCCAAATCATCCAACGTCGCACGTCCTGAAATCAGCTCAGGACAGCACGCAGCGCCGGAATAAAATGAGCATAACTCCCTCATTTGAACTCCGATTTTGATGAACGACCACCTGTTGGAAAGGTAATTTCATATGCTATTCAATAAAAATATATTTCGGTATATGCTCTGTACTGGATGCAGGGGTAAATCCACGAACAAGAGGCAGTAGCATGACGATGACAACAAGAAAGAGGAGATGGAGATGAGGATCATGAAGAGAAGATGGGGCAACGGTTTCATGATGCGTACATGATCAAATTCAGAAGCTTAGGATAAGAACAAATCCCCTGCAGCATTAATGGATGAAGACACAAGCGGACAACCTTGGACATACGAAGATGTTGCAAGCGAACCACGACGAATCATACAAGGAGACATCAAGCTGCATGGATTACTTCGGATTCTCGCACGGAGGACCATTGCTTCACGACAATGAAAGGTACGTGAGAAAGTCAAGCTCTACGACTTTAAATGAAGCGCTTTGTGGGAGGCAACCTGTTCTATCTATCTATATATACGAAGATGACCGTCTACATTGTGATAACTAAATGAAAACATCAAGTAACATTGTACCATTGCTCTAACAAAAGCAACAACGACATGTTGTTTGATCTAAAAGATATTGAGAGAGCACTTTGTTTCTTGATCATGGAAAACTTGTAGACCCTTTTTGTGTGCCTATTAGCGTTTAGAGTCTTTTTCTTTGTGTCTTTTTAGAGAGACTAGCAGAGAGGCACGTGCCACAGACACGTGCTTCGAAAAATATGGCATGAGAAAGAGTCCTGGCTGCCGACGTATAGCGTGAGAACGAAAGAGTCCTGGCTGCCGACGTATAACGTGAGAAAGAGTCCTGGCCGCTAACGTACATGACTCATGGCCCACTTATCGGATTTGACGAAACAAAATTCTTTCGCTCTTTTTAGTATAGATGTATAAATCTTAGCACAACCCTTTTGATTCTAAACTTGTGGCTATTTGACTTAGGCTAACCTTTTTTGAAAACCACCATTTCATGTCATGTTCATGTTGTTCTCCACCTTGCATTGCATTACATGTATACTTCTAACCCTTGTCAACCCTTACCTACGCCTTCCCATTAAACCCCACCAAAAACCATAGCCAACAAGGATAGGATCGACTTGTAGTCTATTCTATCCCTTGTTCTAACTAAAACTTTTGACTAGCCTCCCTTTGCAATCCTAAACCTTAGGAGAAAACTCTCATACCTTTAGGAATCCTAATACAAACCATAGGTTTTGTTTTCCATCCAAAAATCTAACCTTTTATTTTGCTTTTGTTTCAAAACTTCCTTAGATAGATTTTCTATAACCGATTTCTCTCTTCAAAATTCTTGTTCTAAGCCAAAAACATAGGACACCCATAAACCTACCCCTTGTTGGCGGTCGATATCCATGACTTTTACCGCCAACATTTCTCCGGATTTCATGCTCATATAGTGATAATCATGCTAATATCATTTATACTAATGAGTCCCACAAGTTTTGTACAATTTGCGAGTCAAGGAGCAAACAGGGAAAACGGGAGGCCATTTGGGCTCAGGAACAGGCCGGCCGACCTAGCCTAGGCTGGTCGGCCCACTTTTTCCTCTTCTGGCCACGACAATGATCCACAAGTTTACTAATGTATCAAGGATGATCATGAGCCGTGCATTTGATGTCAGTTTGATCAAAGGACCCGGAAGGCCTAGGATGGGATAAACATGGATTGAAGGGCCTACAACCTAGGATTCTTGGACAGCTTCAACCGAACGCAACCGTTACCGACTTCAGGACATCATCCAAGCCGTCCCTGCAAAAGTCGGTGCCACTTGGCACCAGGGCCAGGCCGGCCGGCCTCCCACCATGGCCTCTATGCTTCCTCTTTCGCGTGGAAGTTAAGCAAGTAGTTGGCGTCACTCCTAAGCAAGATTTCACCCTTGGATGGCTATAAAAGGCGCCCTTCACCTCCACACAAGACACACCATCCATTGGAAAGAAGAGAAGGATCAAGATGTAGTCCACTATTATCTTCGAGTAGAGTAGAGAGAGTAGTGGGTGAGTGCTTGGATGAGAGCCAAGCGTGTAGAGGGAGTTCGGGAGTCATCTCAGCCTCCCCTCAACATTGTTCCGCCCCCGAGGAATAAAGCTTCAGAGATATATTCAGTAAGTTCCTCGGTCTCTTGCCTTAGTACCTCGCTAGTTTACTCTTCACTTTCAGCAATTTATCTTGTCTATCTATGATCTGCGGGTACCTGAGTCTGCGCGAGTGACAGCGACTCTTGTTTGGGGTTTCCTCTATAGCCCTTCGCGTTGGGTGGAGGTCAGTGGCTGGAAGCTTAGGCGTGGTGCATGTGCTGGCTAGTCACCTCAGGTTGTGTTGCACCCCACGGAACTGCAGTGGTAGGCGGTAGGTGGTGACAGCCCTGTCCGTCCTTTGTACTCCACCACGTTCGGGTGTACTCATAACAGTAGTGCTAAGCCCGGAAGAACCCCTCTCTCACCACGTTCGGAGTTCTTCCCGTTCTAGCCGTCGAAGCAGATCATGTTAGATTAAGATAGGTTGTCTGGGGTAACGAGTGGCTAACTAAGGTTAAGCTCTCTACACCCTTTACCCTTTTCTCCCCTGGTGGGTCCGGTTAAGATATTTTTAGGCTAGTCGCGTCTACCGTTCCTTGGATTTGACATCCAGGTTTCTACTCCCATGGTGAAAGGCTACATCGTACTCCGTGCACTTGCGGATTTAGTTAGGATAAGGAGTGCCAACCAGCTTTTCTGGCGCCGTTGCCGGGGAACGGTAACAACACTAGTGTACGATCTTTTTAGCCGTTTGGAATTGCCACCATCCTTCCACCCCGTTATCTGATGGCTTCGTGATCCGCCCCAATCTCGTTGCCATCGTTTGTTCACACTCCTTGCAATAGATGAGGAGAACTGCTCTCCTAACATTTCCGGGATGAACCAAGATGGAACTCTTCCTGTTTTTCTCTGACGGGGGAAGCAAAGTTTTGGTACAATCGGAGTGCAAGAGGAGTTGGAGGAGATTGGATCAAAGTGAAGATTGAAGTTTGTCTGTTTCTCTATCCCATCCCCAAAGCTCAGAGCTGTGTTGACGATTTATCAACAAGGTGATGAGTTACTTGGAGCAACCTGGGAGAAGTTTGGTATGGTGCTCATACAATGATTCGTTGGTAGATTGAGACATAGTGCTCATCCTCAGGATCAGTTTTTCTGATTCTCCCACCGACTTCCCCATGAACCAAACAGCAAATCCTCACTCTTTCATTAGATCCACCGCCTCCAACCATACGACGTGAGCGAACAAAAGCCCCCATACCAAAAGAATACCCTTAAGGATCTGCCACGTTAAGTGTGCATGCTCAAGGTTTGAGTAATTCATTCCGGAAGTCACGACCGCGGACCAAGGGTCTCTCTGCGGTTACGAGCAAGGAATGACAGATGAAGCAAAAGTTAGTCGACCCTAGCTTTAATGCCCTCCACCTATTGAGGGGACTGACACACAAGAAGTTGTCCATGATCTTTCGTAAGCACCTGAAAGGGATCAACGGCCAGATGTTGGAAAACAAAGGAATTATTCGAGTTGTGCCTGAGGGGCGCACTAGAGTGATCTTGGATTTCCACATCTTCGATATCCTCGAAGGTGACAAAATCTTCTTGTTGGATCAGCCAATAGAGCATTTGTCAACTTAATCACGATCGAGCTATAGCTCAGAGTTGACAAAAAGGAAACGTCCTGATCGACCTTGCACGATCAGTGAGTTTAGCCTTGCATGATCAGTATTGCAAAAGGCTAGACAGACCCCGTGAAGAATCAGTGAGCATATTTTTCAGATACTCACCCAATCCCAGGGGCAGAACCGGGCAGTCAAGCTCGACATGGTGGAGAACCGCAGCCTCCTCCACTAGACTTGCTGATTGCTGCCACTTGGATTGAGACATGTATCTCTTCCACTTGGAATAGAGATATTTACCTCTTCATGACAATCGTAGCATGCCAGTCATCATCAGTGATAAAGTGACAGAGAATGAGGCTTGGCAGGCTGCAACAGTCTTAGAGAAGTATCGGTCCGTTTTCAGGTATTCTCTACAACTAGACGGGGATCAACCCCAACACCCATCGTATCGCTTTGAACCGGACAAACAGCCTTTTGGCTGAATGATGCAATGAGGGAGGTAGGCACACCTGCATGTGGGTATTACTTACCCTGTGCAAGCACCCACTTCAAGTGGAGAAGCACTAGTCAATTTTCATCTACCTCCACCTGTCCTTATTGTTGGGTCTATGCAATGCACCAACAAAGGTGTATGATACCATCCTTCTCTCCCATTATCAAGGACATCCTTTGTCCTTGTCGAGAACATCATGGAGGAATTCCTTGATGATTTCTCAGTCCATGGACAACCTTTGGTTTATGCCTCGCGGATATGGATAGAGTTCATGAGAATCCCAAAGGCTCCACCTTGTCCCAAATTGGGAGAAGTGTCAACTGAGAAGGCCCCCATCATACAGCCTCCTGATTGGATTCTTCCTATCAAGATCATGTGCAATGCTAGTAACCATACAATTGGGGCAGAGCTGGATCAATGCACGAAAGCATCATTATCAGAAGCATTGACCGGAGTTCGACAAACAACGGAGAAGGAACTGTATGTAGTGGTATTCACCCATGACAAGTTCAGATCCTACTTGGTCGATGTCAAAGTGATAGCACACGGACCATGCTACACCAAGATATCACTTGACCAAGAAGGATGACAAGCCTCTACTCATCCGTTGGATTTTTGCTCCTTCAAGAATTCACAAATCAAGAAACAAAAGGAAGAGAGCAAGGAAATGAGTGGCATATCATCTCCAAGGACATAAGAATAATCATATGAGATGATACTCTCTCAAGGGTCATTTTACGGATTTGGATTTACACCCTCAGACAGAAAAAATTCATTCACCCTACCAGATTCCACCTAAGGGATTTCTATCGTACTGGTTTACTCCACCGCTACAACCACCATGTGATGAGACCCGCAAGACTCCAAGTCCTTCGACGGCGTGTCTTGCATATCGCGCTCGCCGTCGAGGACACTCGTTGCGTATCTCTGTTTCTCTCATAGAGAATGAACTCCTCATATAGGATGACTACAGATTTTTATTTTCTGTACAAACCTTGTGCTAAGGTTAGACAGACTGATCACCTGGCTAACCAAAGCACAACACGCTAAGAGTCTTTGCGGAGCCATGATGCTATACTCATTGAGTCAACTTCAGTTAACTCGACTAATGAGCATCTTGGTGATCATGAACTAGACGTCCATATTGGTTGAAGCACTTCATATTGTGGTAAGGATATGGAGACTCACACTCCATCCTTAGAAGTGCATCAGCGGGTTGGAGAGAAATCACCGGGTTGCCAGTCCAGACCATCCCTAGACAAGTCAAGCGGAAATCATGAATATGGAGGAGGGATGGAAGGGCAATCACCCGAGGCACTTTATGCACACGAAACATCATTCCCATTAGGAGATCAAAAGGTGAAACATAGACCCCCCCCAATCAGCCAGAGTCAAAATGATGAAATCAAGTGGCTGAATTGGAGGATGGAGAAGGAAGGTTTTCCTTTACACTTCTCCTCGAGGACAATGACAGGGATGTTTTCAGTTGAAACTATTCCTCGAGCCCGACATCCCGGAACTCGAAGTTATGGACTGCTATGAGTATTCGAGTTACAACCATAGTCCATGGTCATGGCCAGACCTAAAATGTGCCATTATCTTAGTATAGGTTTGGGTGCTGAAATTTCCCTTTTTGTTTTTGATTTCCCAAAGTTTATTTTCCAACAATACCCCCATATTTCCCTTTTGAATAAAATGTTGCTTTGTTCTACCATGCCTTGAGTGGTTGGTGCACACTTGTGTACCAATCACACCCCTGCTCTAACTCTACACTAAGTGCACAGGAAACAGGACGAGCAACACATCAACGAGAAGTCTTCACCCGTGCCCAAATAACTACATGGCAGCCATCTGCTGAGATTCAACTACGCACGGAGGTTTGAAACCCTTTTCCCGTTTCCTTTCTTGGTTTTAATTCAAATGCGAGCATGAGTTCATGACAATTAAAATTTGAATGAAACACCTAGAAAGAGATGGAAATCCTACATGTTTATCAAAAGTGCATAAGCTTTATTTCCTTAGCAAGTACCGATGTGCCTTTGTGATAGAGCTGAAGTGCCCGATCTTTCGGTGAGTGGAGGATAATTTTGATTTGGTGGAAGTCGACCCTCACGATCCGACTACGACGAGCGAACCCGAAGCGCCAATGCAATCGCTGAACCAACTCCCTGTGGTTACCGACCTTGTTGCAATCAAGATCAGAACTTCCTGTATGCAATCAAAGAACGAACAAGAAAAAGAAGGCGAGCAATCTTAATATCACTCGAAGGTGGAGTTCTGAATCACACGAGGACAGCACGTATTTGTGCGTGTTCGGTGTAGCTAAAGCTAGATGTAAAACAAAACTCAAACCCTAATGTGACGGCGGCTACTGAATATATGGGGGATAGGTCGTGACCTACCCCCATGGTCACACCCCTATGGGCTCCAACACGATACACGGGCCACCGGCCCAAAAGACGGCGGCGCAGCGCCCTGGCAGATTCTGGACGTCCACTTGTTTCGACGATTCCCGTTGAGTCAGAAGGAATTTGGGCATGAGACCGGTGCCATTGGAAAGTGCGTCTCCTTAGCTTTCCATCCATATGTAGAACGCCCAAAACGGATACCGTATGTGGCCGGGGCGACCAAAACATCACGGACTGCTCCTGAACTCTGAGATGGACTCGAACTTGAGTTGTTTTGGGCCTCCACCTTGGTGACTCGAATTGAATTAGCCTTGGGCCTCCTTCATGACTTGGACAACCTTGTTGGACTCCTCCTTCACTAATGCATGACCCAATCATGGTCGTATGCATGTGTTTCATGTCCTCATCATCCTCCCCTTCTTGACGAAAAGCCGTCCTCGGCGTCAATTGTACTTCAAACCGATCCTGCATAAGACAAAGGAGAACGGGGTTTCGAAAACCAAGGAAAACAAAAATATTAAGAGAAGAGATGTCACTATGTATCCGATTGGCGAAAGGATCATCTCGCATAGAACTTTTAGCAAGCATGTAAGCTTCTTGATCGGGCGACACACGATGTGTTTCAACACGATCCTGCACAAGATTAGTACCAACAAAAGACCAAGCAGGCATAGAGAGCAACCAGCAAGGCTCCCCTTCTTTATAGTAAACTTGTTTCATGAAAATAGAACTAGAGGAATGTAAATTAGGATGTGTAGTATGGCTGTCCTCTAATTGATCATAATCTGTCACAACAAAAGGAGTACTCATATCGCAAACAATGTAGACTCTTTGTATCATATATTGTCCTTTGTTGTCATATTTGCCAATAACATGATAAGTGTGTTTAGCAAACCAAGGCAAATCAGCATTGTGAAAAAGTCGCTCTTGCAAACAATCTAGATTACACAAATCATCAAATTCAATGTAACCCAAAGTATGTAAAGAAGACAACAATCTTAGTTCATCATTTGCGCTAGCAATATGCATAACATGTTTATTTTCAGTACAAATGGTTGGTTCCAAAACATATAGAACTGAAGCATGATCAACCAATTCATCTTTATCACAAGGAACAACAAGCTCATCATCATGTGACAAAGATTCGTCAAGAGATGGGTCCACTAACAATTGCTCTATGATAGCATGAGGTGTGGAAAAATTCAGCACAGGAGAAGTGGTCTCACCATCCGTGAGTGGAACACCTGTGATCGTGGGCGCTGTAGGTGTGACCGTCCTCTCGCACGGTGTAGTGCTAGGCGTGGATGGCGCAGGGAGAGCAAGATCTACACTGGATGCCGGACTTCGTCCTGCAAAGGAGTTAGTATATGTCGTCGAGCGGCGTCCCTGCACTTCACGTTCAGCTTTGCAAGCATATTCAAGCAATGTGGGCATGTCAAAATAATCTTTATAATCAAGGATGTCCTGAATTTCGCGGTTCAAACCACCGCGAAAACGTGCCATAGCAGCGTCATCCGTCTCAAACAAACCACAACGAATCATACCTTTTTGTAGCTCCTGGTAATAGTCCTCAACAGATTGTTGACCTTGCTGAAATTGCTGCATTTGTTTAAGCAAATCTCGGGCATAATATGAAGGTACAAAGCGATGTCGCATAGCAGTTTTTAATTGGGCCCAAGTGGTTGGAATAGCAGTGGGATGTCGTTGTTTATAATCACGCCACCACATTAAAGCAAAAAGAGTAAATGCACTAATAGCAGCTTTAACTTGTGCACTAGCAGGAATATCATGGCATGAAAAATTCTGTTCAACCTCTAATTCCCAATCAAGATATGCAGCAGGATCATATTTGCCATTATAAGATGGAATTTTAAATTGAATCGTAGCAAATGAGTCAATGTGTGGATGACATACCACACGGCGGGCACAACCGTGGCGATCTCCATTGTCTAGCTCCATGTCACTGTTATAGTCCTTGTGCAACGCCATGACCGACGTGGACCACGCATCGAATCGTGCCACGATGCCGTTGACGTCTCCTGACATGATTAGCGCAAACACAAAAACAAATCCTATGGCAACAAAGGTGTGGATGGAATGCTCACAAAGATGCTGCGATCAAGTTCTTATCCGTTCTTACCAAGCAACAGGGGTGACCTGCAAGCAACAAGTAGCACCTGCGAAAGATTGGAGCAGCGATTGCCTGGAGAAACAAAGTCGGCTCGTCGTAGGAATATGTGTAGTTCTGGGTAGGCTGCACTCAAATCAAGGATTAGCACAATCAATCAATAATGCAAAGTTGAATTATAGTGCTAAACACGTAACTATGCTGCTGGAAACAAGTGCAACGCGCTATGGAGCAAGCAAAGGGAACAAGGAAGTGGGTATGCAGAAACGGGAAATCTCCGGAGCCCGGTACGCTGTGTAAACGGCGTTTTTGGCTTCTAAACCAACTTCATTATAGGAGAATTTCGTAAGCTTTTCGGAAAAAAAAAGAACGCTGAAAACGGAGATCCGAGCAAAAAGTTATGGCCGTTTTCGTGAAAGTGTTCGAAACTGCACAAAACTTCCAAACGTAAACCGAGCAAGATTAGGCAACTTTGCTGTTTCCTTTTTTTTATTCTATCCTTTTTCTTTCTTTTCCTTTTTTTATATTTCTTTTTTGTTTCTTTCCTTTTTTTGTTTCTTTTTTTCCAAACTTTGAACACGCGGCCGAGTAGGACTCGGTGTGGGAGGCGCGGCCGAGGCAGGGAGGGTTTCGGTTTGGGGGGGGGGCTGCGATGTGAGGCGGCGAGGTGGGGCAGCGGCGGTGATGGAAAAGCGGCGGAAGCACAAAGTGACCAGCAACAATTGAACGCGAAGCACACAAATTCAACAACGCAAATTATTGAAAGAAAGTGCAAGGCGAAGAAAGGTGTTGGGACAATGATCTAACCTGAATTTTTTTTTGGTTTTTGTGGACTGTAGGTAAAGGAACAACACTCGATAAAACTCACCGATCAACCTGGACTTTTGATACCACTTGATAGAGCTGAAGTGCCCGATCTTTCGGTGAGTGGAGGATAATTTTGATTTGGTGGAAGTCGACCCTCACGATCCGACTACGACGAGCGAACCCGAAGCGCCAATGCAATCGCTGAACCAACTCCCTGTGGTTACCGACCCTGTTGCAATCAAGATCAGAACTTCCTGTACGCAATCAAAGAACGAACAAGAAAAAGAAGGCGAGCAATCTTAATATCACTCGAAGGTGGAGTTCTGAATCACACGAGGACAGCACGTATTTGTGCGTGTTCGGTGTAGCTAAAGCTAGATGTAAAACAAAACTCAAACCCTAATGTGACGGCGGCTACTGAATATATGGGGGCTAGGTCGTGACCTACCCCCATGGTCACGCCCCTATGGGCTCCAACACGATACACGGGCCACCGGCCCAAAAGACGGCGGCGCAGCGCCCTGGCAGATTCTGGACGTCCACTTGTTTCGACGATTCCCGTTGACTCAGAAGGAATTTGGGCATGAGACCGGTGCCATTGGAAAGTGCGTCTCCTTAGCTTTCCATCCATATGTAGAACGCCCAAAACGGACACCGTATGTGGCCGGGGCGACCAAAACATCACGGACTGCTCCTGAACTCCGAGATGGACTCGAACTTGAGTTGTTTTGGGCCTCCACCTTGGTGACTCGAATTGAATTAGCCTTGGGCCTCCTTCATGACTTGGACAACCTTGTTGGACTCCTCCTTCACTAATGCATGACCCAATCATGGTCGTATGCATGTGTTTCATGTCCTCATCACTTTGGAACTTTGTGATAGGATCACTTGATCTTTCGCTTATTGACCCTTACGATATAACGACATGAGAAGCTTGTTCTTTTCCAATTCAAAGTCTTGGAGAATTTCATTTTGAAAATGAAAAAAATGAGGCAACTCTCATTCATGCTCAACTTTACCAAGTCCTATCCAGAGCCATATCATACATGACACAGTTTTGAAACTCCACATAGATATCTTTATATTTTGAGCTTGATCAAACATCGTGCCTTTTGAGACATGCATGTTCTTCCTAGCACTTTGGTCATTCACGTACACGTTTCATCAAATAAAGTCCATCATAGAATAAAAGCCCATCAAAAGTGGTTCTCAAGCAGCTCTTCATCCCCCTAAAAAAAAGAGAAAAAAAAGTGATGAGTGGGAGGTCCTACTCGAGCAAAAAAAAAAAAACAGAGAGAGAGAGAAGAAGGGGAAAGATGGAAGAAGCTGGAATCAAATACCACTCAAGGACATTCATCATTGATCATCCACATACACTTGCACTTGACCAAAGTACATGGTTGACATGATCTCTCAAAGACAACTTATTTGATCTCGCAACATAGATGGAAGAGATAAGCATTTCTATCGATCCATACCTTGAGCCCCACATATAACCTTGTAGAGGTAGGTGAGGCTACTTGAAAATCCTTTGTGAGGATCAAACACTTCGAGAGAATGAGAGTATGCCTCCATATTTTGAAAAAAAAATCTCCAAGTACTGAGAAGGAGGAATCAGGCTCGCCGTTGATTTATTCTGAGGTTCGATAGGTGAAAGTGAAGGTGTTAGCCACCTGGAATCCCAGGTATTAGGGAAAGCTTTGAAATAATTCTTATGCATACTCTTGATTTCATGACCATAGGCTTTGCTTGATCCTCTGGATCTAACTCAACCCTTTGCTCGGGACGAGCAAAGTCTAGGTGTGGGGGCGTGTTGGCGGTCGATATCCTTGACTTTTACCGCCAACATTTCTCCGAATTTCATGCTCATATAGTGATAATCATGCTAATATCATTTATACTAATGAGTTCCACAAGTTTTGTACAATTTGTGAGTGAAGGAGCAAACAGGGAAAAAAGGAGGCCATTTGGGCTCAGGGACAGGCCGGCCGTCCTAGCCTAGGCCAGCCGGCCCACTTTTTCCTCTTCTGGCCACGGCATTGATCCACAAGTTTACTAATGTATCAAGGATGGTCATGAGCCGTGCATTTGATGTCAGTTTGATCAAAGGACCCGAAAGGCCTAGGATGGGATAAACATGGATTGAAGGGCCCACAACCTAGGATTCTTGGACAGCTTCAGCCGAACGCAACCGTTACCGACTTCATACATCATCCAAGCCGTCCATGCAAAAGTCGGTGCCACTTGGCACCAAGGCCAGGTCGGCCGGCCTAGATGAGGCCGGCCGGCCTCCCACCATGGCCTCTACGCTTCCTCTTTCGCGTGGAAGTTAAGCAAGTAGTTGGCGTCACTCCTAAGCAGGATTTCACCCTTGGAGGGCTATAAAAGGCGCCCTTCACCTCCAAACAAGACACACCATCCATTGGAGAGAAGAGAAGGATCAAGATGTAGTCCACTATTATCTTAGAGTAGAGTAGAGAGAGTAGTGGGTGAGTGCTTGGGTGACAGCCAAGCGTGTAGAGGGAGTTCGGGAGTCATCTCGGCCTTCCCACAAAATTGTTCCGCCCCCGAGGAATAAAGCTTTAGAGATATCTTCAGTAAGTTCCTCGGTCTCTTGCCTTAGTACCTTGCTAGTTTACTCTTTACTTTCAGCAATTTATCTTGTCTATCTATGATCTGCGGGTACCTGAGTCTGCACGAGTGACAGCGACTCTTGTTTGGGGTTTCCTCTATAGCCCTTCGCGTTGGGTGGAGGTTAGTGGCTGAAAGCTTAGGCATGGTGCCTGTGCTGGCTAGTCACCTCAGGTTGTGTTGCACCCCACGGAACTGCAGTGGTAGGCGGCAGGTTGTGACAGCCCTGTCCGTCCTTTGTACTCCACCACGTTCGGGTGTACTCATAACAGTAGTGCTGAGCCCAGAAGAACCCCTCTCTCACCCCGTTCTGAGTTCTTCCCGTTCTAGCCGTTGAAGCAGATCATGTTAGATTAAGATAGGTTGTCTGGGGTAACGAGTGGCTAACTAAGGTTAAGCTCTCTACACCCTTTACCCTTTTCTCCCCTGGTGGGTCCGGTTAGATATTTCTAGGCTAGTCGCGTCTACCGTTCCTTGTATTTGACATCCAGGTTTCTACTCCCCTGGTGAAAGGCTACATCGTACTCCGTGCACTTGCGGATTTAGTGAGGCTAAGGAGTGCCAACACCCCTAACCCTTGTTCTTTTGTTAACTCTTTGCATTTTGCATGTTGCATTCATCTCATTGTTCCATAATGCATTTGTTAGCTTGGCTTTTCTATAAAACTTTTTGATGAGTGCTTCATATCTATGATCGTGCTTCACATGTGGCACCTTCTCTTTTGTAATATTGTGTGAACATGGTGTTTAGACATAATTGCGTACCACCATCATTTTGTTTTATAAGCCTTGTTAATATTCATATTACATTGGTTGATTTAAAAACTTAGCAATGCGCTCTATTTTTCTAAATGCTTTAAAGAATTGTTGGCCTTGCGATAAGCGTGGTGTTTTGACCTTGGCTAACAAAACTTTATGGTTATGGAGGAATAGAGCAACCTGGTTATAAACATGGTGTTTAAAACTTGGTGTAAACATTGTTTATGTTTTTATATCTCCCTATCTTTTGCATGCTCACTTGCACACACGAACACTCATTAGGATTGGCTTTTACTAAGCTAACTATGCCACAAGTTAAGGTCTTAGGGAATTCATTGGTTTGTTGGCATTTGTATAGTGGTGAGTACTCCCGACCATAACCCCAGGGGTAGTGTACACGCTTAAATTGTTTTGCAGGCATGACGAAACTTTCCCAAGAAATTGTGATCAAAGAATTAAAACCAAAATCATAGACACCTCCTAGTCTCGGAAGGAACACTGCTGTTTTCATCAATTTTAAGCACATCTTCAGAGATGTGCAACAAGGGAAAAATTAATATTCAGAAGCACCATTAAGTTTTCATTCCAACGCATCCAAAATCAAGAGATTTGAAGACCCGAACAGGGAGTTATGGCGAAAACATTGAGCGCTACGCGTGCTGAAATCAGCTCGGAACAGACTGCGTCCCCGGAGTAAAAATAGCGTAACTCTCTTGTCCGAAATCCGTTTTGGGAAAATGAGGACTCATTGGAAAGATAATTTTGAGTACTTTGCACTGGAGCAATAGCTCAGTACATGTTCTATTCTGGAAGATGAAGAAAAAATAGTGGAAGATGAACAGCAATGAAGGAAAACGCGGAAGGAGGTGAGGATGATGTGAAGAATGATTGGGACAATGGATTAGAGACAACAAGAAGCTGAGGACAATTAAGGGAACAAAGGTGAAGGAGCAAGAAGATAATCTCCAGACATGGCAATAGGATTTCAAGAACAATGAGATAATTCACTTTTCTCTTCCATGCTAAGCATGGGGGAGGCACGCTGCACTTCACTACGAGCATCGAAAAGGATAGTAACTCTCCCTCAACCTTCTCTGTGTCCATTGTTTTCTAAATTCCTGTACATATACATGTCATCGACCTTAGTGTAGAAAACCTTTGTATATCTTTCTTGTTAATAACATGGCTACTAGGAGGACAAGCTAGTCTTGTTTTTGTTTTTCATAAATAATAATCACCACCATATTTGTGCTCACCACGATGATATCATTTGTTTGTGCTTTGATTATGGAAAAATGATGAAAGTTGCTACTTTGTTTTACCAACGCTATCTAATTGCTCTCAATTAAATGGATATAAATTGACATAATTACCGGCTCTTTAATTGGTGGAGGTTAGCCATTTAGACCCACATACTCTATGATTGCTCTTTGATTTAAGTTTACCGATAACCTTAAGCCTTGTGTTGTTTTTATTTAAAACTTAAATCTTATGCTATCAACATTCGTGAGTCTCTTGCAACGTTCTACCTACCAAAGCCTACACATGCATGTTCTTTCATGATGAAACATTTAGTTGCAAGCATATATTCTGATGAGTTGGATTAGGACTGATTTCTTTGGTACGAGACTAAGAAGCTGGCCATTCCATTTTGCGTAACTTCTTTTTGCTAGCCTTTTCTATCCATGCACTACTAATTTCCACACCAGGAATTTTGCAAACCTCGCTGGTTATCCACCCTAAACCCAAAATCATCTTTTTTTGATTACCTCCTTGACCACGACCCAAATATTGAGTATGGAAAATTATTTTGACAGAGATTCTGACAACACAGAGACATCAACTGAAGAATATACATTTGGAAGGACTCTGCAAGCATACTGGAGAAAAATCAAAAGAAACAGAGGCGAGAACGGCCTGAGCGGCGCGGCCAGAGACCCTCTGAGCCGCGCAGCCAGGGGTGTTTTCACCCCCGTTGTCCTCGAAAATTTTTGTGGATGTCCCTCCTGTAGATTCAAGTCATTCTCTACAAGATCAGCGGTCATTTAATTTCCCACTCATTTGCTCAAGGACGAGCGATCGTTCAAGCATGGGGGGAAGGAGTCATCGCATTTCTCTTACTACCGTTGAGTAAGTATCATGTTACAAAAAGGTTCTATGGAGCATAAATGAAAATAAAGAAGAAAAAAGTGAAAGAAGAACAAAGAAAAATGAAGAAAAGAAAGAAAATAAAGATAAAAATGCTCCTTAGTTCTTTTTTGTTTCATTAAATTCTTGGTGCCTAAAAGATTTATTCCATACTCATTTATTCCAACCATGTGCAATCCGATAACGAGGACTTCATTTGTGCCTCGGTGTCACCCTTTGCCATTTGCACATGTCCACCATCTAAAAAGTGTGTGTTCCATCTCTCCCTCTCCAACATTTATTTTCTCATGGCCTTTTTGATGAGTCTTGGTAAATCCATTAGATTTCTCTCTTAGTTTGACAATATTTCAGATATAATGTTTTGCTAGGATTGTTTTGACCTACCAAGCTCCACATAAGCCTTCCACTTTCATATATGAGTAGAATAGGTTGAGAATAATCTAGTATAGGCTTGAGCGACTTGATGAGATGTGAGTTTCCATGAACTTTTGCAAGAGAACCTCACTTATGTTTGATGTGCATGTTTTTGAAAACTCCTCACAATGGAACAAGGTAAAGGTTTGAAGTTCGCTTAAGTTTGAGAGCATTATATTTATTTAATTGTGGATTGAGCTTTATTGTTAGTCTATCTTCCATAAAGAAAAGTAGCTGGTCACAACTTTAACTTTAAATGCTAAACACTTGAGAGAGCACTGTGTCTTGTTGTGTATGACTAAGTGCAGGGAAGGCATTCAAGAGCAACACTGATTTCTATGGTAAGCATGTTCTTGGACTTACTCGAGGACGAGCAAGGTTTAAGCCTGGGGGATTGTTGGCGCTGTTAAATGGCACACTTTTAGTGCATCTAGGTTATGTTTTTTGACTAATCTTTATACTAACCCCGCCACTTGTCACTGAAATAGCCCTGTTTCCGCTTGTGCATATATTTCTGGAGCATTTTGGTTTACGCAGGTTATTTGGCTATTTAGGAGCGAATATGGGCTGAAGGCCAAAAGCCCTAATGAAGCCCAAAGGAACCAAAGCCTGTTTATGCTCTACTCCAACGAGCCACCTCTAGGCAAGGCTTAATTGAAGATAAGGCCGGAGCAAAATCCAGCGCAGACTCTGAGGACACGTAAAGACCTATCCATATCCCGAAGCAAACGACGTCCAAAGCCCACAAGAATTGGAACACAATATATTGAACATCAGAGAAGCTTGCACGCAAAAGATGGGCCTGAGGCGGGCCAAAAAGGGCCTAGGCTGGCCGGCCTAGGGCCCCCTTGGTCGCGCCGCCCAAGGGGTTTTTGAGGTGGTTCGGCCTCCCCTTCGAGCTAGGGTTTTCTCGCTATATAAACAGCCAATCTTCCAGAGGAGGGCATGATCCATTCACCAGAAGTCGGCGAAACTTAGAAGTGAGCACCGGAGGGAGACGACGGTCGCCGCAAGTGTAACACCCCATCCTTTTTAAAAGCATTTAAACCACATTTTAAATGATTTCCCTTAATTAAATATACTTCCCTTACTCCTCCCCTAATATTCAAAATATAATTTCTAAATAAACCCATGCATTTAATCTTGACATGTGGATGCATTCGAATGCATTAGAGCCCTTTCCGATCTTAAATTCTAAGAGATAGAAATTCCTCCAATTATCTCTCAATTCAATATTCAAATCTAATTTGGATAATAATTCCCGATTTTACACCTTTCCAAAATATTCTATCGTCATCCCCCTCGAGCCACATCTCCGAAATCCATTTGGATTTGAATCTCCGTTTCAAATTCTAAACCTAAACCTAGTTTAGATAAATAGGAAAACCCTTTTAATCCTAACCGGGCCACACCCTCCCTTTCGGCCGCTCCTCTTCTCGACCCATTTCGAGAGTCCATAAACTCCCCCTAAACTCCCCTCCCTCGCCACTCCCTCCTCCTCCCCGAGCGGCCCGGCCCAGCCGCCCCTTCCTTCCCCAGCCACAGCCCACCGCCACCACGAGGCCCACCCGCGCGTGCCGCACCTTCTGGCCCGCTCCACCGCCTGGCCGCCTCCCGCTCCCTCTGGCCCACGCGCGCGCCAGCAGGCCGCCAGCCCAGCACAGGCCCGCGCGCCCCCACCTCCAGTAGGCCACGGCTCAGCAGTCCGGACGGCCCGCTCACGCGTGGCCCACGCGGCCCGCGAACTGCCTCCGCCTCCAACCCTAGCAGGCTGAACCGCCGCCGCCTCCTCCAGTACTCCGCCGCCAGCGCCGCCGCCGCTCCGGCGCCCGGCCGGCCGCCGGACCTCGTCGCCGAGGACCCCCTCCCCCTCCTCTTCCCATTTTCACCTTCTTTTTCCCCTCTCCATGGCCGCCCGACGCCGCCCCATCGCCGCCCGGCCACCGTGCCGCCATGAACGCCGCCGCCTCTCTCCGCTCCACCTGCACACGGGTCGAGCCCCTCCTTGGCCACCACGCGGCACCACGACCTCGCCCCTGCACGCCACCTCACCACACCGCGCATTGATGGCCGGAAGCCGACCGAGACGAGCAGCATGCTCTGGCCGGCACGCCGCGCCTCAACGGCCAGGTTCACCCTGGCAGGCCGCTCGGCCTTTCACCGTGCGCCGCGTTGCCTCACCCGCCACCCACAAGCCGCCACACCACCCCTGCCCCGCTGCCACCGTGCTCGCTCGACGCCCGCTCTTCCTGCTGCAGGCCGCTGACGCCCGCAACTTTGCCGGCCTCGCTTGCTACGCGTAGAAGCAACGTAGAGGCAACGGCGAGCAGCAGCCAGCGCCGGCGCCCTCCCTCCGCTCGCCTATAAAAGGGGCAGCAGGCCCCATGTCCCTGCTCGCCCGCAAATGAGAGGTCGAGCTCTCCAGCGCTCTGTGAGAGTGAGAGCTTGAGCTCTCACCGGGAGCGCAGGAAGAGCTCGGCTCTCACATGCGATAACACACGCACGAGAGCGCAGCTCTCTATACAATGCGGAAGCGCTGCCGACATAAACAATAGAAAGGTGCGCTACCTGCTGCTCTGCTCTGTTCCCGGGTACGCTCGGAAACAGTCCAACCAGCGGCATAGCTTTAGTCCTACCACACTGTCCATGTACACGTAGGAAAAGGTGCGCCAACTGTTGCTCTGTTCCGTTTTCGGGTACGCCCGGAACAGTCTAACCAGCGGCGTAGCTTTAGCCATTTCGCCCAGCATTGTGGACGATGCCAGTTCGGCTGGCCGCGCAATGCCCGACCCCCCGCCGCTAAACCCCATCGCTGCTCGCTGCTTCGCAACCCTAGCCGGGATGCTGCCCGATCCGAGTTTCCCGCTCAGTCCACCCTAGCCGTTGTAATGCCCAAATAAAACCCTAGATAAAACCCAGCCCTTATGCTACCCGACCCAAAATCCTAGATATTAGCAAACCCTAGCCGTCATGCCGCCCATAATATTCTCAGAAAATTATATTAATAATTTTCCAGAATATTATTAGAAATCCAATCCAATATCCCCTAATTATTTAGAAATCTATTTCTAAATAATTAATATAATTATTTGGAAATTATTTAGATATCCAGTAATTCCCAGAATAATTATCCCTAGCCTTCCTTCCACACATAGAAGCCATCTCACCAGCTAAACCCCTCCTAAGCCCCATCATCCTACACATTAATTATTATTAAATAATTAATGGATAATTCATCAACAAATCCATCCGGATCCGTAGCATGACCGGGCCCTGACGAGACGCTGAAGCTCCAGAAGGCCTGAAGCCCAGCCCGGTCAACATATGGTATACGCCCGCGTACGGAACGTCTAAGGACCGACAATGAAGGCAAGTCTCACCAATAATATCACTTTAATTACTAAAGTTTACCGTTCTTGCAGCGTAAGCTATGAGGAGGCATCACGTGGGTGAATGCCTGGCCCCGCTGTAGTTATAGGATACCGATTGGGAGTGGAAGGAAGATCCCAAGGAAGGGGATTCTATCCTAAGAGCCACTCTGATCCCAGCTAAGGACCGGTTCACAGGGAGAGTCTTTCTAGTGCCCAGTACAACCTCGCATGCCAAAAAGGCATAGCCTTCGGGAATGCCTATTTATGTGAGGCCTTGATTCACACCCCACCAGCTGAACCTAGTAATCCATCCCAAGGAGCCGTATGATTGGCGCAGAGTGCTGACCGGCGAACTAGGGAGCGCCTGGTGCCGGGTCGAGCATGCGCCAAGTCGGGAAACGGGTATACTGGAGCCCCAGACAGAGGGCTGGGACTGGGCGGCACGGGTTGACTAGGATACAGGGTCAGAGACCCTGAGGGCCAAAGGCCCGATGAGCTCATCAAAAACCCGGGTTGATATCCGCGAGGCGGATGATTAGTAGCTCCTGCTTAGCCCCCAGTATGCACGTGGCTGGACCTAGGGAATGCTGACCAGCAATGGTCACCGGTGGGTACAAGTCTCGTAGGTCGGTACCACCGAGGTACACGGTACGGGCCGACCGAATGCAGGGTAGATAAGTACGACCTCTGCAGAGTGTAGAATCTATCTGGATAGCCGCGACTCCGGCAAGAGTCCACTTAGTCAAAGCTCCCACTGATTAGATTTCTTTTATTGCATGGGGAACCCAGACGGCAGGAGTGCCGATGACTGGGTTCTGGGGCTAATGTCGGGACTGGCAGGCAGGAAATGCCCCTCCAGGCCCAACATTTATATTCTTTCAATTTATAATTATATTATTGAATTTGTGAGATTTGCTGGGTATTCAACTCTGAATACTCACTCTTGCTTTCATTGTCATACAGGGTCAAACTCCAGGGCGATATGGTGCTGCCACCCACCCCAGTGGCGAACAAGTGCACGCCGCCCTCCGCTAGCTAAATCGGTGTAAATATTTAGCTTATACGTTATTTACTGCTTCTGACACTAATCTGTGTCGAAATCCATATCAGCGTACTGATCCAGGGACTGATACGGGTGATCGAGGGACGTCCTGGCCAAGGGGTCCCCACAGGGTGGTATCAGAGCCGTAAATAAATTCTTAGCACCATATAAGACAGCTCATACGCATTAGGAAGCCTGAAACCTTCTATTCTTTTCATATTTTTCAAAAATTGTCGAAAAATCCTTATTTCGTGCCCTGAATTCCCCTTACCTTATGCTTAACTCCAGATGTTACTCTGACAAATACGGATCATAGGAATGAAGTTCGGAAGATGATCTGGAATATGGAAATTATAAGATGAAGGTTTGCCGAAAAGCGAACGCTACCGGAGTAACTAGAAATCGAGTTACGATAATAATGAGTTTTCTATTGGTAATGAGCCTACGACCTTATAATAACGTACTTTTGATTGAATAATGGTTGATTAATCCCCGGATAATAGTTTCCCCCTTTCCATATAATAGATATGGATTTGATTGGTAGTTGATTGTAGAAATGCGTGGATAGAACCACTCTTTCCTTTAAAACCTAAGGATTATCTATAGCTCTTGTCCTTCTAACGTTATCAGATCAAGCCAAGGTTCAGAAATGAAAAAAAATTCTGAAAAATAATTCTACATGTCGAATACGGAATACGGGATCTAATCCTCTTAAGTGGGGTAGATTCCAAAATAATCAAGACATTATACTCGAAAAACCGCAGGATATGAGCCACCACATACAGATCCCAGGGAAATATGGAATAATCACAGGAATAGTATAAACCAAGTTTATACTACGAATGTGACAAGAATTGAATCCCTGAGTAAAATCTTGGAGCAGAAATCTGTGAAAGCTGAAGAAACCAATAAAGAAGATATAAGGATCTCCGTTAGAAACCTCGACCCTAGGTTCTACGATCCTTGAATCCTCCGCCCACAATTAAACATCTACCCTTGCCATACCCAGGTCAACCCCATAAGTATCTCTGGATTGACCAACATCATTTCTTGAATCAGGACTGACAATATCCGCACGACCCTGAAATCCCTGTCATTCCTGACACCACCTCTCCCTTGATTCCCTTCAGCTTTCGAAAAATCCTACTCATCGGCTCCGCACTTTGGGATTCCCAAGGTCATTTTCATCATGTCCACTTCCACGATGATCCTCTCGGGAAAACCTGAATCCCCACTTATTCTTCAAGACAATCAAATTTTTGATGACATCAGATCCCTTAATCACCACTCGTCCCTACCAACTCCTCATTAACCCTCCCCAGAAAACCAAGTCCACTTTCACATAAATTGCTAAACTTCGCATTCATCAAGACATGCAAGTTCCTTGATAAAACTAGCTCCCTCCCAACCATCATCATCCCCGAGCAACACCATCATCACCATCCCCTGAAAATTCGCACCTATTCCATCCCAAAAAAAATTAGCTAAACCCACCCCTTCTCATATACCGAATATGTCGACCCACCGAATGAGTCGACAATATCTCCCAACAAGGACTCGTCCTTCAATCACCCGAGGAAAATCTCGTACACCCATGTCACTTCCTCACCCACACTCATTCCCAAGGAATTGACATGTTTATATTCTTCTTTCCAGCAGTGCACTCTAAAACCCACAAACTTACCACCACAGTACCACCCTCTGACGTACACTCACCAACCCCCATTCGCCATCTTTTCATAACACGTCCAAACCCAAACCAATAATCTGCCAAAATACCTTGGCCACCACCGGAATCCGGAGCTTTTTCTTAACAGGAAATCATCTTGTTTCCTAGCAGATCATTGAAGCATGCAAGCTTCTCTGAGCCTGCCCCTCATCCGTCATCCATCCACGGAAACCTCAGGACCATCCTAGGAATACAACCCGTCACAACTCGACAACCATAGCCATTCTTCCATCCATACTCCGCTACTAAGAATAAACCATTCGGATCTCACAAATCACTGAGGCATGCAAGTTTCTTTAAAGAAAAATGCTCCTCAGCCACATTCTTTTTCCTCCATAACCAAGAACCCCCTAACCCTTCCTAAGAATCGTCCCCTCACCATTTCCGGCAACGGCCATCATCCAACCATCCATTCTTAGCCACCATAACTATTACTCCAAACAAACCCTAGCAATCTCATGATCAGCCATGACCATCATCTCACTCCGAAAGGAGAAAAACTTTCAAAACACCCAATACAACCATCCCGTCATACCCTATCCAAAGAATGGTTAAACTAGGCTCATCCACCTGGAACGACCATTCTAGTCTGACATTCCAGAAACAAACCACCCCCCCCCCTAGCAACCCCTTAGGGAATCCAAGATAACCTTTTCCAGGTATAAGAAACATAAGGAAGGAATCTTAGTGGAAAAATTAGGTGATTTAGCAGAAAAATCACTACACAAATTTGGAAAACCAAAATCCACTAAGAATAGCTAGCAAACCCGTCCACCCAAGATCCACAACCACCTGTCTATTCCCAGAGGAGACACTTCTCAATCCAGAAGAATCACCATACCAAATTTTCTGGTGAGAAGTGGTCACCCAAGTTTTCTTACCCTAAATTCCTTTTTCCCCATCTGGTAACCCCCAACCAATTACCAGATTCCTTGTAACCCTAGCTAGGATCAAAACCTTTCCCGAGCCTAACCGCCCTAGGTGAAGCGAGGTTATCAAGAGGAGAGCTACAAGGAGATAGTTCTAATAATCAAGAATAGGACATTTAAAGAAGTAGTAAGATCCCACGAGGACATAACCGAGTAAAGGAAAAGCTTGGATAAGAAGTTTGGACGGAAACCCTAAGAAGACATGGAAATCCGAGGTTTACATTTCGAAAAGTAATTTGAGAAATCCATTCGGAAGGAAAATCTCGGATTAAAATCAAGGAAATCCTGAGTTGAATCCTTTTAGGTGGGGTAGTCACCCAAACAAAGGAAAATGTGCTTGACCTCAAGAACTTGAGGATTAAAACAACTCAGGAAAAGTATCTCATCAAATCACCCCAAGTATGACGGAAATTAATTGGATACATTCGGGAGTAAGGGAAATAAAGGTCAACCATCATACTCCCACACCTGGAAATGAGAAACAAGAAATTACAAAGAGAAAGAATCTCCGAAATTAAAAGGGAGAAGAAATCCTTTTTATTAAACATTTGAAACCCTTATCGACACCGTAACCTAGAAAAATGATAGGATAAAGCCCTAGACTTTCTTTCTAACCCTAAATCTCAGGATGAGATTTCTTTAAGTGGGGTAGCCGTGTAACACCCCATCCTTTTTAAAAGCATTTAAACCACATTTTAAATGATTTCCCTTAGTTAAATATACTTCCCTTACTCCTCCCCTAATATTCAAAATATAATTTCTAAACAAAGCCATGCATTTAATCTTGACATGTGTGATGCATTCGAATGCATTAGAGCCCTTTCCGATCTCTAAATTCTAAGAGATAGAAATTCCTCCAATTATCTCTCGATTCAATATTCAAATCTAATTTGGATATTAATTCCCGATTTTAAACCTTTCCAAAATATTCTATCGTCATCCCCCTCGAGCCACATCTCCGAAATCCATTTGGATTTGAATCTCCGTTTCAAATTCTAAACCTAAACCTAGTTTAGATAAATAGGAAAACCCTTTTAATCCTAACCGGGCCACACCCTCCCTTTCAGCCGCTCCTCTTCTCGGCCCATTTCGAGAGTCCATAAACTCCCCCTAAACTCCCCTCCCTCACCACTCCCTCCTCCTCCCCGAGCGGCCCGGCCCAGCCGCCCCTTCCTTCCCCAGCCACAGCCCACCGCCACCACGAGGCCCACCCGCGCGCGCCGCACCTCCTGGCCCGCTCCACCGCCTGGCCGCCTCCCGCTCCCTCTGGCCCACGCGCATGCCAGCAGGCCGCCAGCCCAGCACAGGCCCGCGCGCCCCCACCTCCAGTAGGCCGCGGCTCAGCAGTCCGGACGGCCCGCTCACGCGTGGCCCACGCGGCCCGCGAACTGCCTCCGCCTCCAACCTTAGCAGGCTGAACCGCCGCCGCCGCCTCCAGTACTCCGCCGCCAGCGCCGCCGCCGCCGCCTAACGCCGCCGCTCCGGCGCCCGGCCGGCCGCCGGACCTCGTCGCCGAGGACCCCCTCCCCCTCCTCTTCCCATTTTCACCTTCTTTTTCCCCTCTCCATGGCCGCCCGACGCCGCCCCATCGCCGCCCGGCCACCGTGCCGCCATGAATGCCGCCGCCTCTCTCCGCTCCACCTGCACACGGGTCGAGCCCCTCCTCGGCCACCACGCGGCACCACGACCTCGCCCCTGCACGCCACCTCACCACACCGCGCATTGATGGCCGGAAGCCGGCCGAGCCGAGCAGCATGCTCTGGCCGGCACGCCGCGCCGCAACGGCCAGGTTCACCCTGGCAGGCCGCTCGGCCTTTCACTGTGCGCCGCGTTGCCTCACCCGCCACCCACTTCAAGCCGCCACACCACCCCTGCCCCGCTGCCACCGTGCTCGCTCGACGCCCGCTCTTCCTGCTGCAGGCCGCTGACGCCCGCAGCTTTGCCGGCCTCGCTTGCTGCGCGTAGAAGCAACGCAGAGGCAACGGCGAGCAGCAGCCAGCGCCGGCGTCCTCCCTCCGCTCGCCTATAAAAGGGGCAGCAGGCCCCCTGTCCCTGCTCGCCTGCAAACGAGAGCTCGAGCTCTCCAGCGCTTTGTGAGAGTGAGAGCTTGAGCTCTCACCGGGAGCGCAGGAAGAGCTCGGCTCTCACATGCGATAACACACGCACGAGAGCGCAGCTCTCTATACAATGCGGAAGCGCTGCCCACATACACAATAGAAAGGTGCGCCACCTGCTGCTCTGCTCTGTTCCCGGGTACGCTTCGAAACAGTCCAACCAGCGGCGTAGCTTTAGTCCTACCACACTGTCCACGTACACGTAGGAAAAGGTGCGCCAACCGCTGCTCTGTTCCGTTTTCGGGTACGCTCGGAACAGTCTAACCAGCGGCGTAGCTTTAGCCATTTCGCCCAGCATTGTGGACGATGCCAGTTCGGCTGGCCGCGCAATGCCTGACCCCCTGCCGCTAAACCCCATCGCTGCTCGCTGCTTCGCAACCCTAGCCGGGTTGCTGCCCGATCCGAGTTTCCCGCTCAGTCCACCCTAGCCGTTGTAAAACCCAAATAAAACCCTAGATAAAACCCAGCCCTGATGCTACCTGACCCAAAATCCTAGATATTAGCAAACCCTAGCCGTCATGCCGCCCATAATATTCCCGGAAAATTATATTAATAATTTTCCAGAATATTATTAGAAATCCAATCCAATATCCCCTAATTATTTAGAAATCTATTTCTAAATAATTAATATAATTATTCGGGAATTATTTAGATATCCAGTAATTCCCAGAATAATTATCCCTAGCCCTTCCTTCCACACTTAGAAGCCATCTCACCAGCTAAACCCCTCCTAAGCCCCATCATGATAATCCATCAACAACTCCATCCGGATCCGTAGCATGACCGGGCCCTGACGAGACGCTGAAGCTCCAGAAGGCCTGAAGCCCAGCCCGGTCAACATATGGTATACGCCCGCGTATAGAACGTCTAAGGACCGACAATGAAGGCAAGTCTCACCAATAATATCACTTTAATTACTAAAGTTTACCGTTCTTGCAGTGTAAGCTATGAGGAGGCATCACGTGGGTAAATGCCTTGCCCCGCTGTAGTTATAGGATGCCGATTGGGAGTGGAAGGAAGATCCCAAGGAAGGGGATTCTATCCTAAGAGCCACTCTGATCCCAGCTAAGGACCGGTTCACAGGAGAGTCTTTCTAGTGCCCAGTACAACCTCGCATGCCAAAAAGGCATAGCCTTCGGGAATGCCTATTTATGTGAGGCCTTGATTCACACCCCACCAGCTGAACCTAGTAATCCATCCCAAGGAGCCGTATGATTAGGGCAGAGTGCTGACCGACGAACTAGGGAGCGCCTGGTGCCGGGTCGAGCACGCACCAGGTCGGGAAACGTGTATACTAGAGACAGCCCCAGACAGAGGGCTGGGACTGGGCGGCACGGGTTGACTAGGATACAGGGTCAGAGACCCTGAGGGCCAATGGCCCGATGAGATCATCAAAAACCCGGGTTGATATCCGCGAGGCGGATGATTAGTAGCCCCTACTTAGCCCCCAGTATGCACGTGGCTGGACCTAGGGAATGCTTACCAGCAATGGTCACCGGTGGGTACGAGTCTCGTAGGTCGGTACCACCGAGGTACACGGTACGGGCCGACCGAATGCGGGGTAGATATGTACGACCTCTGCAGAGTGTAGAATCTATCTGGATAGCCGCGACTCCGGAAAGAGTCCACTTAGTCAAAGCCCCACTGATTAGATTTCTTTTATTGCATGGGGAACCCGGACGTCAGGAGTGCCGATGACTGGGTTCTGGGGCTAATGTCGGGACTGGCAGGGAGGAAATGCCCCTCCAGGCCCAACATTTATATTCTTTCAATTTATAATTATATTATTGAATTTGTGAGATTTGCTGGGTATTCAACTCTGAATACTCACTCTTGCTTTCATTGTCATACAGGGTTAAACTCCAGGGCGATATGGTGCTGCCACCCACCCCAGTGGCGAACAAGTGCCCGCCGCCCTCCGCTAGCTAAATCGGTGTAAATATTTAGCTTATACGTTATTTACTGCTTCTGACACTAATCTGTGTCGAAATCCGTATCAGTGTACTGATCCAGGGACTGATATGGGTGATCGAGGGACGTCCTGGCCAAGGGGTCCCCACAGCAAGTCCTCGAAGTTGTCTAGGGAATGGCCTAGGCCAACCCTAGCCGCCATGGCCACTCTGTGTGGTTGAGCTATGGTGGAGTTCAGGAGCCAATCATTCATCGACCATGGTATGGCCTCGGAGGTGATGATGTAATGAATACTTCATTTGAGTAATGATAATCTTGTCATCCGATTCTTTAGCGATCAAAGTGCCTCTCTTTATGATATTGTGCTTGCTTGGGTTTGCTTAGCTTTCAATCTATTAATCGATATAGATTGCTCGGGGTGTTCTTGTAGCCATGGGGGCTAGGGGTTCATACCGGATCTACCAAGGAGTACAACACATTCTTCGAACATGCCCTTGTAATTGCTAGACTGATAAGGAGCGTCGTGACAGGGCGTGGCCTGTGTAGGGTGGTAGTTCTCAGGGGTTTGACCAGAGGTGGTGATTTAAATAGGCTTCAAATGAGATGCTTGATGTTTACCGTTCTTGGCTAGAGCTACAACTAGAAGGCGATAGGCTTAGTCAATCTTTGGTTTACCTTCAGCTTTGCCTATGTTTGTGGATGTGATCAACATATACTACATTCATATCTATCATGTTTACCTTTATATGCAATCAACGCTTAATGTTAGGATTAGATCTATTAGATTAGATGGAAAACCCTAGGTAGTTCGCTGTCGATCCATGGATTGATAACCTTGGAAGAATACTCTAAGGGAAAGGCTACGATGATCCGTGCGCTTACGGTTAATCTTGGTGTGTGTTTACGCCGCCAACTGTGGGCGCGCCTCAATTGTGCGCTTCTGTGTCGGCGGCGTCGGGAATAGGCGCGTCGAGGGGCCCGGAAGGTGTCGAGGTTCCTTGCGGTGATGGAGGGATTAAGGGGGTCAAGGGGACACCATGCCGGATGCGGGCATACCATCCCCGTTGAGTGATGCAGAAGAAGAGATGGCTGTCGGCGGTCATGGGGATCCGCACCCAGACATGCCGAGTTTAGAGGGAGCGACTGGATCGGAAAGTGGGAAGAGTGCTGCAGAGCTGATGGCCTCGACTCAGGCTATCAATGCTGAGTTGGGGAAGCTGCGAAAAGCCAGCAACATCATCATTGGCTCAGTTCAGGTATGTTGGTGTACAATTTGCTGACTAGTGCCTATTGTTTCTTGGTCAGAATCTGCTAAGCCAAGCCGCCCGGGGTGCTGGCATTGTCCGGGAGGCCGAGGTTCAGCGGAGGAACTGAAGCGCGGGCGATGGCCGGCAAGGCGCGGGCTGCCGTGGTCGAAAAGTGAGTCATGACTCGGGACGCCGCTTTGAATGCCTATTTGTGCTTGATGTAACTCGACATTGTGATAGGCACCGAGAAGAAGGAAAAGATGCTCGAGACTAAGATCAGGAAGTTCACCGAAAAACAGGCGGCTTTGGAAGAGAAGGTGCAATGCCTAGAGGAAGAGAAGACGAAACTAGCGTCTGACCACTTGGCTATCGTGCAAGGTAGGTTCCTAAACTTTATCTTGGTCAGTGTTGAACTTACCCTGCAACACTGACATGTCGGCAACTCGGCAGGTCTACAGTCAGAGCTGACTGAGCGGCACAAGGCCGCAGAGGAGAATGTTATAGCGCTGATGCCGCTGGATGCATGTCCAGGCTCAATGGCGTTGGTGGATCATCTTCGGACAACGCCGGCTCGGGTAACCCAGCTGCTAAGGGAGATGACAGTTGAGGTTGGTAGCCGTGTCTTGGCGATCCTGAAGACTCAATTCCCGAACCTGCTTATGGAGCGTGCCTAGGAAGGAATGGCGGTGGACTTCCATGAGACCGACTTCGAGCCACTCACATATAGTTATGTGCCAGTGGATGAGATTGTAGCCACCAAATTAGGCCTGTAGGAAAATGTCAAACAATGTTTGTATTAAAGAAGTTAATGTATGTTTAACAAAATCGAGTAAATGTGCTATGAATTTGCTTGATAAGATTCTTGAGCCTAAGAGTCCTTGCCCTTTTTGCAACGTGAACAGGTGGGCTATCAGCTGACCACCACCTTGTGCCACTAAGCACCCTTTTTACCCGGCTGACCACTGCTCTCATGGAGGATGGCTTACCACTCTATGATGCTTTACGTGAAGGCTTACTTGTAGGTGGCGCACGGGGTGAGTACGAAACCCAGGGTTTCACGGTTGGGGATTTTGTGCCGACTGAATTAACCCATCACGGTACACATGGGGGTATAAGAGATGTTAATTCGGGTGGCGGAAAGCTGTGTCCTCATGGGATTGTTTTTATGAAGTTGTATCACTCCCTTTAGGGATACCAGAGGGGCAGTCCCCAAATTTATCAAGGGTGATTGTGAAAGGAACATTTAGACAAAAGAAATTGTATTTATTCATGTGTTAAGAGAGAAACAAAGGTACATAGCTGTGATAATCTAGTGGTAGAACTTCACGAGGTGCTCGATATTCTAGACGTTCGGTACTACTTGACCGTCGGCCCACTGGAGCTTGTACGTGCCGGGTTATATCACTTCCTTTATGATGAACGGGCCCTCCCAAGGAGCTGAAAGCTTGTGCTGGTCTTTTGCGGACATGACCTGTCGCAGGGCTAAGTCGCCAACATTGAGCGCTCGTTCGCACGCGGTTCGATCGTGGTAGCGCCATATTTGTTGTTCGGGACGAGCATGTTGAATCATTGTAGCGAGGTGGTGCTCCTCCATGCTGTCCTTATCAAATTGCCGACTTGTTTCAGCCTCGCCTTCGTCGTAATGTTGTATCCGCGGGGCGCTGTATGCCAAATCGGTAGGTAGAACGGCTTTCGAGCCATAAACAAGGAAGAAGGGCTTGTACCTTATGGTGTGACTTTTTTGAGTGCGTAGGCCGCACACAATGTGGGGGACCTCTCGTGCCAATCGACCAGCATGCTGGTTAAGACCGTCATATAGGTCCCTTTTAAGGCCTTAACCATGCCATTGGCTCACTCGACTTGCCCACTGCACCTGGGATGGCCTGAGGAGGAGTAGATGTCGATGCATTTATCTTGACAGAAATCCCAGAATTCACGCCAAGTGAATTGGGGGCCCAAGTCGATGACGATGCGGTTTGGTATCCCGACCTGTGTGTTAATTCTTCAATGAATTTTGCCGCTATGGATGACTTGGTGTCTTGCACTACCTTGTACTCGATCCATTTAGTGAACTTGTCCACTGCCACTAGGAGGTGTTTGAATCCGCCAGGCGCCATTTTGAAGGGTCTGACATTGTCGAGTCGCCACACGGCAAAGGGCCAGGAAAGTGGGATGGTTCACAGCTTTTGTGCTGGCAAGTGCTTCTGCTTTTAAAAGAACTGGCAACCGGCGCGTCTTTGTACTAGCTCTTTTGTGTCGGCGAGAGCGGTGGGCCAGTAGAACCCTGACCTGTAGGCCTTGCCGACTAAGCTTCCCGCTGCTGCGTGATTGCTGCATGAGCTCGAGTGGATGTCGTGCAGGAGGCTGATCCCATCGTTGCGTGGTATGCACTTCATGAGGATTGTTTGACTATAAAATTATCATGCCTAAGAGCTGAATCCTTATGCACACATAAAAGAGCTAGCTTGTCATTAGCATATCGAAATATTTAGCATTAACACTTAAGTTTAATTGGCTGAGAAAGTATATATGTGTGGAAAATACCTAAGTGGGCTATGCACAGCAAGGCAATTAAAATATTTGGACGAGATTCATGTTCAAAGGCCTAGTCCACCAATTGCCGGGCAGCTTTTATGCTATTTACGGCCCCTGCAAGCCCATTAATGGCTATACGTATGTCCCTACGCGTATATACACAGCAAGGAGAGGATTATCTAGAAACTTATGGGCCAGAGTCCGTGCACAACGCAAATATCCCTTGATGCTGCGATGGGTAATCATTCTGGACAGTAAAACAAAGGAGATACGGCGCTGCTAGCGCCCGGACGTCCAATCCGGGCGCTAGCGTCAGACGGTCAGACAGCAAGGGAAAAGTCCCACTGCAACATGCGTTCCATGTTGCATGCAACATGCGTTCCATGTTGCATGCAACATCTAAGAAGTACAATTTAAAAATAAATTCCACTGCAACATATGTCAATGTTTCAGGTCACATTTTTGTTGAAAAAATTCCAACACAACCTTTTGCAACAAGCGAACCAACGAGCAAAACTTCAAAATTAATTACTGCAACATTTCAAGGCACATATGCAACATCAAAACTCAATCAATGAAACATCTCTCATACATGCATGCAACATCAAAGACCATCCTCTTGTAACACATTGCAGATCCACTTGGTAAAATGCAACATCAAAGATCAATTACTAAGACATCGTAAATCAATAATGGAAACATTCCATGAAAGCTAATACAACATTAAAAAAAATTTGTAGATCCAATCATACAAATGTCCTCATCCATGAAAGAGTTCCACATTTTCCACGAAGAATCTCAACATCAAGTACTTATTCCATGCAACATCTTGAACCTAATAGCGTCGAATTTGAGTTCATATGAGTGAAACATCAAAATATAATGTTTGCAACATAAAAATTCAATGGTTGCAACATTGAAAATCATGAAACATCTCAAAATCACCCCAATCAAAAATCATAGTTTGCAACATCGCATATCGCACTGTGAAACACCACAAAAATCATGTTGCAACATCTAAAAAATTCGACTAAAATTCCTAATCGCGGATGCAACATCGCGTAATCGAACCTGCAACATCACGAGATCAAAACTGCAACATGGTGGACGAGCATCGGTGCCAGCCGTGTGGCCACTCGAAGGTCGTCCGCCATGGCTGCCATCGATGCTTCCCTGCCATGGTTCGCCGCTCGAAGCTCCTCCACAGCACCTCGGTCTGCCCGTCAAGGCCGCCATCGGGCCTCCTCCGTGGCCGTCGACCTCCTCCTCTGCGATCTCCCGGAGTTTGGGCAGATCCGGCGGCACGCCATGGCTCACTGTCGGCCTCATGTGACTCCCTTCTCACTAGACCGGCGGCCTCGAGGGATGTGCACCCAGGAGGCGTGCCTGACGGCAAAGAGCCCCTCGACTATGAGAATGTTGGGGATGTCGATGGCGAGGTGCCAGCCTTGAAGGTGCTCGGTGACGTCGACGATGGGAAAGCCATGAGTTGTGGGACCCGGTGTGCAGGACGGAGCTCTTCCAGGCAGCGCAGCACCGGCGCCAGCGTTTTGCCATACATCTCCAGCAAGCAGAGCGAGTTCCAAAGGAACAGCGAAGGGAGAGAAAAGTTTAAGAGAGGAAATGTGTGGCTGGAACGAGCACGCGAGAGGAGAGGATAAGAACGTAGGTAGGAGGTGAGGACGAACGGGAGTGGGCCCACGGCAGCGTCCGACGTCGTTGGACGACCGAATCGGAGCATTGTCGAAGGAGATATCATTTTTGTTTGACCGATCCCACTTGTTGGTGGGACCTTTCTCTAAGCTGGGCCAACGCTCCAGTGATTAGCAAGTCCAGCCGTTAGCATGTTTTCCTACGTACAGGTTGATCAGGATTAGCGTTCGAATTTTGAACGATCAAGGACGCGCCGAGAGGGAACGGCCTGCTCTTATCTCGGACCATCTAAACTGAAGGCCGCCGGCGCTCACCTCCCAAGCGCTACCTGCTTGACCTATCATCCTTCTGCTATAAATAGCCTTCCATCTCGCAGGTGAAGGCCCCCGGCTGGACCTCTCCAGAAATCACACACGCACACCATCATCATTCGCACACACCACCCACCCTCATCCATTCACGCACACCACCGCCGCCTCGAGATTGGCCTCGCCGTCGCAGACGAGCTTGGCAGGTCTCGCCGCCGAATCGGCTTCATCGCCATCGGCGCTTCTTCTCCTCATGCTTATGGCACTGTCTCGTGGTAAGTGATTGTATGGCACGGAGGCCTGCAATTTTCTTTTTGTTATTCTCTCATAGGAACATGCCTTGTAAAAAGACAACGCGGCAAGTATCAGATCTTCAGCCGTGATCTTAAAAGAAAACAATGCCGCTGACACTTGTGTCTTGGAAATAAAAGATCATTGGTATACACCACTGCCGGTAGCACTTGGTGCATGTATATTCTCTTCTCTCCTATTTTTTGCAGGTACAAAATAGATCAATGAGTATTGTCGTATGGGCAACAGTGCATAGCACATTTGTGTGAGCAGGTGTGCAATATATGTTGTTCTGGCAGCCGGATTGCAACATTTGTAACGTGAATTGCAGAGTCATTACATGAGCTCGCGTTACAACAATTATGGGCAAAGAAGGGATATGCTGCTATAATGCCCTTCCTTGATCTAAGGCATTTGTTTAATCAAGTTGCAAGCCCCGCATGTTGTGTGATTATGCAGGTTTATTAAAAGGGAATAAAGAAATCAAGTTTATGCTAATGGCCCGGCCATAGATGAGAGTTATATTCTATGATGCTAGGGATTTAGCTAAAAGTCTCGAATTAATTATTCATTATTCTTTCGATACCGATGAGGCCGGAAGTCTTTACCATGTCCTGACCGACGAGGATGGACATATTCGTTCGTGACTAACGAGGCCGAACACATTTTCATATCTAGAGATTTTAGTTAAATTCTTGTGCGTGGTGGAATATGGCGTCAAGTCGCTTGGCATTTTCTCTTTTATATATATGCAGCATTCATCTATGGAGTACAAGACAAGATGCTTGATCACGATGACCGTTTGATGCAGCAGCATAATCGGAGGCATTCTATGGGCTTGACCTATAGATGTAATTAACTAGAATTCGTGCGAGGCTCTAGGATTCAAGAACTATGCAATCGTCTGTACCTTGAGGCGCTATGCAGAGATATATGTAAAAGGAGACTTGTAAAAGATTTTTTTGAGAATGAATAAAGAAAGCAAGTTTCCCACTTTATTGTGCCTCTGTGTGTTTTATTTATTTATTTGTATACTATAGTATACTGGCACGCCCGCACTCTATTTACGCCGTACGCAGAGAAATTTTGAGTATTTCTCTCGCGAAAACAAGGATATCTGTGAATGCTGCCTTGCGGTATAACTCGTCGCCGACCACAATGTAGTTGGCTGCTCGTCTAGCTAGACGCTTGTGCTCCGCCTTGTCTTTCGGGCCTTATTTTCTACTATGAAGGCGATGAACGGGAAGCGCTAGTCGCTTTCTATGACTAGTACTTTGTTGCCGACTATATTTGGTTCGTCGTCTTGTTCTGGTACGGGGCTGTCGTCTTCCAACATCATTGATGCATGGAGCACGGAGGTCTTGCACGAAGATTCCCACCGGTACCTGGGCCCGCTTGGAGCCGAGTTTTGGAAGTACGTCGGTGGCTACATAGTTGTCCCTGAAGACATAATGGACTTCAAGCCCATAGAAGTGGGCCTCGAGCTTGCGGACCTCGACGCAGTATGCGCTCATTGTCTCTTTCGTGGCATCCCAATTTTTATTGACCTGTTCAACGACCAATTTTGAATCACCGTAGCACAAGAGTCGCTTTATACCGAGGCTGACTGCTATGCAAAGGCCATTGTTGGATGCTTTCTAGTGGATTTGAAGCACGTATTTGAGCTGCCACCCATCGGGGAAGATGAAAAGGACGCCTACCCCTTTAAGATAATGCGCTCCGTCAAAGTACAAGACCCAATGTTCTGGTGGGTATTCAGGTGTTGGGGCTTGGATCTCTGTCCACTCGGTTATGGAGTCGGCCAGTATATGGGACTTGATTGATTCTCGGGCAGAAAACGTGAGGTCGAACACGCCGAGTTCCATGGCCCATTTGACGATGCGGCCATTGATGTCTCTATTGTGGATGATGGCCCCTAGGGGAAAGTTTGACACGATCGTGATTGTGTGGGCCTGGAAATACTGTTGTAGCTTCCTAGACGTGATGAAAAGCACGTATAGCAGCTTTTGAGGATGAGGGTAACGCATTTTTGAGTCGGCCAGGACTTCGCTGACATAATAGATCAGCCGCTGGACTCTGTAGGTGTGGTTTGGTTCCTGTCGTGGATATGTAGAGGGGCAGGGGTACATGTGGGTCTAGCCCGACTAAGACCAGCGGCGTTACCATGAACTCTTTTAAGTCGGCCAGAGCTTGCTCGACCTTTGAGGTCCATTCAAACTTGTTGTTTTTCTTTAGGAGCTTAAAGAAGGGCATGCCTTTTTCTCCTAGCTTGCTAGTGAATCGACTTAAGGTGGCCATCATGCCAGTTAGCTTCATGATGTCTTTTTTGGAGGTTGGTGTTTTGAGGTTGCGTATGGCGTTCACCTTGACTAGATTGGCTTCGATGCCTCGCTGGATGACTAAGAACCCTAAGAGCTTGCGTGATGGAACCCCGAATACGCGCTTGGTCCCGTTACCCTTCCACCTGAAGCGATGCAGGTTATTGAACGTCTCTTGGAGGTCGGTGACTAAGTTGTCGGCATCGTAAGACTTGACCACGACGTCATCCATGTAGGCTTCCACGTTGCGCCCTATTTGGTCGTTGGGGCAATTCTGGATTGCCTTCTGGTATGTTGCGCCTACGTTTTTAAGCCCGAAAGTCCTTGACTTGTAGCAGTATATGCCGTAGGGCGTGATGAACGTTGTTTTATCTTGGTCAGACTCTTTCATCGATATCTAGTGGTACCCTGAGTAGCAATCAAGGAAACATAGGATAACACATCCTGAGGTGGAGTCGACGACTTAGTCGATCCGCGAGAGCAGAAAGGTGTCTCTAGGGTAGTAACGGGTAAGATCGGTGTAATCAATGCACATTCTCCATTCACCGGTTTCCTTTCGCACGAGTACAGGATTTCTAAGCCACTCTAGGTGCTTACATTCTCTAATAAAACCAGTTGCTAAGAGTTTATTAATCTATACCCTAATGGCCTCCTTGTGATCCTGCTTGAACCGACGTAGCTTCTGCTTGATTGGCTTGGCGGTTTTGATCAGGTCCAAGGAGTGCTCAGCCTTCTCCCTTAGGACTCCTGGCATATCTGATGGCTTCCATGCAAATATGTCCCATTTGGCCCACAGGAAGGAGGTGAGCGTGTCTTCCTATTTAGGAGATAGTCCTGGCCCTATGAGGGCCGTCTTTTTGGGGTCGTCGAGGCCCAAGCTGACTTTCTTGGGTGGCACGGCGGGCTCCAGTGCTGTGGGTGTGGCTTGGTGCTCTGAGATCTCCATTGGATCGGCAGATGTCGTGGTGGCGATGGCTACCATGAGCTTGCTGTTGCCGACTTCCTCGGACAGCTCGACGAGGCGGATCACCTCACTGTTGCAATCGGCGATGTCCCCACGAATGGTAAGGACTCTGTTGGGGGCCGGCATCTTCAGGACGAGGTATGTGCGGTTTGGTATGGCCATGAAGCGGGCTAGCATGGGCCAGCCGAAGATTGCATGGTAGGAACTCTTGAAGTCGACCACCTCGAAATGGATGTGCTCTATGCGGTAGTTTTCTATCGTGCCAAAGGTGACCGGCAGGGTAGCTCGGTCGACTGGGTATGTAGCTTTACCCGGCACTATACCGAAGAACGGGTCTTCAGCTTACTGCAGCTTGCTGTAGTCAAAGCCCATGCTGTTCAGCATGGCTGTAAATATGATGTTGAGGGCATTGCCCCCGTCTACCAGGACCTTGGATAGCAGGACCCGATCCACCACTGGAGTGACCACGAAGGGATAGAATCCGGGCTCTAGTAGGTGAATCCAGTGGTCGGCATGGCTGAATGTAATGGGTAGCTCTGACCAATTGAGATACTCGATTGACCGTGTGGAGATAAGGTTGACTTCGCGGGTCCGGAGCTTCTGGCGACGCTTGGTCTTACTTTGCCCGCCGATGATGACATGGACTTCCCTGTCGGCAGGCTGGAATTCGCCATGGCGTTGTCTCATGGTGCCGGCGCATGGCACGGTTCTTCAGCCAATCGGTGTTTCTCTTCGCGCCGCCTCTCGTCGTCATGATGATGGTCATCGTTGTGGCGGTAGTTGGGATACTGGTAGTCATCCCGGCCGTAGTCGTTGCGGTGGTAATAGTCACGGCCAGTGTTGTATGGTCGGGCGCCGTCGTTGTAGCGTGCCCCTGGGTTGAAGCGTGGATTCTTGGCCGAAGGATGGATGCCAAGTTCTCTCAGGAGGTTGCGGCATTCGCGCAGAGTGTGGGAGGCATCCTTGTGGAAGGGATAGAGGTCATTAAGTGTGTCGTTGAATTCTTCTAGTAAGAACCTAGACTGTACCCGTCCTTCTCCTTTGGCGACGACGACCATGGGCTCGGAGCCTGGCCTCCTGGCTCTAGCCGACTCATGTTTCTTGACGTGGTCGTGGCGGTCGTCTTCTTTCACTTGTTTGCCCTTGTTCTTGAACTGGGCTTGCTCGGCTTCGTTGGCGCGTGCTTCTAAGTTGACGACATCCATGAGTTCCCCCATGTCATTGGGGTCCGCCTTGAATAGTGTGCGGCAGAATCCTGGGTGATGAAGGCGGCAGCAGAAGGCATCAATAACTTCCCGATCGGTGACGTCCATAAGCTTGTTACGGCTGTCAAAAAAGCGGTTCATGTAGCCGCGAAGGCTCTCGCCTTTCTTCTGCTTTACATTGTCTAGGTCATAGCGTGAACCTAGAGGCGTGTAGCTGGCCTGGTAGTTTTTGGAGAAAGCTGCGCAAAGGTCTTGCCAACTGCCGATGGAATTGCATGGGATCCCCTCGAACCATAGCATAGCCTCTGGCCCGACCATGACTCGGAAGTAGCCGACTACCTGGTCGTTGGACTCTTGGGCAACTCAGGCTGTTGTGTGGTACTGCTTGAGCCACAACTTTGGGTCGGATCGCCCATTCTATTTCTCGACCTGGGTTGGCTTGAACCCATCGGGATAAACGACGCCTCGCAACCTTGGAGTGAAGTTGACAAAACATCAAAGTTGTCATTTTCGCCTGGAATTCTCTTGTAACAAAGGAGTTGGCCAGCCTCGACCCTAAGTCGGACGCGCCTAGGGCGTCGTGGTTCTGGCTGCGGGCGTGGGCGTCTGGCGTCACGCGGCGTGCCGAATTGCTGATTGTATTGATCTCAAGCCATTAACTCATTGAAGGCGCACTGTTCTACTTCTGCTGCTGCTGCGTCGCCACCATCAGCTCCGAGTCCACCACGGACAGGGGGCCATAATCCTCATCGTATCGGGCGTGTCGTTCCAGCTCTGCTGCATTGCAAGCCACGTGACTGTTGTGTGGTACTGCTTGAGCCACAACCGTAGTTTCTGTTCTGGTCGTGGAGATCTCCTGCGGCTTGTCAACATCGATCTTGGCGACGGGCGTCAGGTCAGCGATCGTCGCGGCGGTGTTCCTCCGGTGGGGCACGCCTGTTCCGGGGGTTGTGGCCATCTTCTTGCTCCAGGTCATCATGATCGGGGTTGTGCTGATCGACCTCCTCATTGACGGCCTGCAGTCTAGGTTCGTTGTAGCGCCACCTATTCTAGGCTGACCAGTTGTATGCATAGCGGTTACTACCGGAACGCCCTAAAAACCGCTCCTGGATCCATACTGGTATGGTCTCTCAACTTGCTACTGAGCAGCCTCAAGTCTCTCTCTAGCCTAGCGCACGGCGGGGGTGTCGCCCACATGCGCTAGTTCTGCTAGGGCAACGGCAACGTTTGTCTGTGGTGTTCGAAAAGCTCTTTCGAACTCGGCTTCGAGGTTCCTCGGGTTTACGAGGCGCTCATGGCGCATGCGGTGATCCTGTCGACCGTCGTTCTGACAGGCATTAGCTCCATGAGCGTCGTTATTGGGGGGTGCCCCTACAGGTGGTTGCTGTCGGGGTAGGTGTGACACCCCTGCAGGGCGGTCGGCTGGTGCTGCTGCCTCGACAGCTACTTGAGCCTCTCTTCCACGCTGGCGAGCCTCTCGTCCTGGGTGGATTGGTCTTCAGATACGAAAACTTCACTGCGCGCGGGAGCATGCTGTAGTTCTCCATGTTGGCCTGATTAGGCAGTTCTAGTGGCAGAATGTTGCCAGCGATTTGGAATTCGCCGCCATCTGGGAACCGAGTGTGCTGGGGATGGGTTTTCAGATGGGATCTGAGCCGGTGGCTTGCGCAGTTGGTCTGTTTATGCAGTGGCGGCATTCTTTGGGCCGATCGGGAGCCATGCCGATGAGCCGCGAAGCGCCTCCTCCGATATGGCGGTGCACTCGGAGAGGGTGCTCTGGATGCGATCTAACCTGGCAACGATCTCATCCGGCGCTGGGAGCCTGCGCCAAGGCAGCAGGTCTGAAATCTTGTCCCGTAGAGCCAGCAGACCTGGTCAGTGGAAAAGCGGGATGACGATCCGAGAGCATGCCTCTGGATCTTCATCGTCATGCCCGGTCGGATCTGACGACATGCTGGGCGTTGTGTCGGTTGTGGTGTTGCCGACCGAGTCGGAATCGAACGTGTCGTTGCTGGGGATCTCCGCGAAAAAGTTGATCCCCTCGAGGTGGTGTGGAATCTCCTCGAGGTTCTTGGGGAAGATGACTTCACGCGAAGGGTGTGGCAGAACCACCTCCAATTATGTCAGCTCAAGTGCATTGTCCCTTAGCTAATGCAAGCAGTACAGCACACTCGCACTTCAACTGACATAACCGTGTAGTTGCTGTCGGGTAACTCCCGATTACACCACTGATCACATTGTCGAAACCAATACGAGGCAAGTCTCACTCCACAATGAGCACAGATGATTAACGAGTCACAAATTTTACAACACAATACACGTGGATTTAATTTACAAAACAGGACATAATAAAAAGTTATTACAACATAGAGTTTTTCAAAGCACAGCGGAAGTTTAAAACATTACGAGTCTACGACGATAACAACATAATAATGCACAGGTAGCCCAGCTGGCATTATCAATCCCTCGGCTCCACACCCTGCGAAGCCGGAACAAACTGCAACTGAAAACCTTCGAGAACACCGAACGGGAAAGCTTCAGCGGCCTGCTCTGCTAAGCTAGACTCAGACTCTGAAAAAGGGTTAACACAAGCAGGTTGAGTAATTTAATACTCAGCAAGACTTAACCGACTTAAGATTACTAAGACCCCTAGTATGCAAGGCTTTTGGCTGGGTTTTTGTTTTGCCAGAAAGAGCAACTAAATAGATCCTTACTTTCAAATTTTAGCAATCAAATTTTAGTTGAGCTATTTGATCTAGATTGGCATTTATAAAACTTTTACAAAGAGAGCAAGAACTTGATTAATAATTCATACAGCATATGATCAACAACCATATTCAAGTTCTTAACTAGCGATGCTGCCCAGTGATCAAGAGCTCAATACCGTGAGTACGGCGAATCGATTCGGTTTTATCCCTTGCAAGGTTAACCTACCCACACGGCACAAACGAGCCCCGTCGAGCCGCTTATGCCAGCCGTTCCTTCAGCCAACACTAAATACTTGACCTACCCTGCGACCCTCAAGTACCAGTCCCCACCGATACCAACGACGGGTCAGCCATGAGTTACTCTAACCGGTACATGAATAGGCAGTCAGGCGTAGTTCAACATATCAGTGCGAGCTAAAGTACATAAGTTACCAGTTTCAACTACCTCTTACTCCCAGCATGTGAGGTAGTACAATTCAATCTTGATCCCAGAGCCAACAACGAACGGGCCTTAAATGACACAGGCGGAGCTACAACATTCCATTCCTTTCCCTATCAACATTCTCCGCCCGGTCTAAACTTTTTCCAGTCTAGTTGACATGTTAACAAAACTTGCTGAAAGAACCAACTTAGCTTCTCGCGAGTAACAGGCAATTACTCGACTTCTACCGTTTAACCAGCCTAGCAATTCTATCGACCTACACATACTAGAAAAACTCTGGGTTTTCCTAAGGATCATGCAACTAGGTTTTCAGTCAACTCCTATGAAAACTTAAATGCATAAGGTAAAGACTTGTAAATTAAATAATTTAAATTGCGGCTACGTTAAAAAGGTTGGATGCACTCCGGTGCTTGCCTTCGCTGGCCTTGGGCCCTTCCGAGTCTTGGCTCGGGTCTTGATCTGCCTCAACAACAACGACCTCGGGCTCTGGCTGCTCGGCTTCGGACTCAGGCACCAAGTTATAAACCCCGTCAGCTAGCACGTTCTCTACATGAAGATGCATATGTGTGAGCTAAGAACAACAGTTGGAAAAGATACAAAAACTTAAATGCAGCAATTCAATTATACAGCTTAAGTACAAACAAGGTATGCACATGAAATCTCATGAAAGGTTGCCAAAACCACTTTTAGCATTTTATAGAGTAAGTGCATATCTCCTTAAACAAGATTAACTTATCATTAAGAAAGAAAGATTACAACAGATTCAACTTAACTGAGTTCACCAAAACTATTTAGGAAACATTTTATTAGCATAAAGATATATATATAAAACCATTTAAACACATATATAAGGGGTTATTAAACAACTAATTAACTAAACAAGCCTACACAGGTTATCTAGCAGCACAAAAACTTCTCTGAGAAGCTTTTAACTCAAGATTACCACTGAAAATTTTCCAACATTTTATTCTAACAGAAACTAATTATTTTGAAAAAGACAAAAAGGCTAGAAATCTACCAAAACAACAAACAGCAACAAGATTAGGCACAAAAATGCAAAACTTCACAGAAACACTAACTACATACTAACACAGATTTACCATGATTTATTGAGCTCAAAAACATATCCACAACTATTTTTAACAGCACAAACAAGCTAAACATGGAGAAAAAGCTTAACTTAAACTACACAGACAGCATGCAACCCAAAAATTTACTGTGCTCATAAAAACACATTTTAGAGCTACTGTGATTTTCTCAAAATTTTTGGACATGCAGAACTATTTATTTTGACAGAAAGCTAATAAACTAACTAAAACTTCTACACAGAAAACAGCATAAAAACAACATGATTTTATAATTTTCTGCTGTACCCAAAGATGCAACAAGTACAACAAAATTGGTTTCACAATTTTCTCACTCTCCTATGATTTTCTATGCATTAAACAAGAAATACATGTATGCTGAAATTAAAAACAAAAGAAAAATCCGAAAACACTTTTGCGCTTAGGCCCCTGGATCTAAAAGATCTATTACCAACCAGTCCCTTCTTTACAAAACAGCCCCTGGATCTTCCGAGAAACCCCCCAGAACTTTTCCACCTTCACACTTAACTCCGGAACTTTTCCACAAAACCCCCTATAACTTTTGCTTCTTCTAATTAAACACCCCTGGAGACATTTCACAGAACAGAGCGTCGCCGCCGCGGTTGACCGGCCGGGTTCGCCGGAGAAGAAGGCCGGAGACCCGCCGGAGATGACCCACGGCCACGGAATTCCAAACCGCACCACCTGAGGAGGAAAAACCCGAGGATTAGAGGCGGCACGGCCCTTAGCCATGGCCGGCGGCGGACGGCAAGAAAAACGACCGACGCTAGTGCTCACCGGAGCTTCGGAGTTCACGAGAAGAGTGGGTACGGCTTCAGGAAGTCAAGGACTATCCATTTGAGCGGTTTGGAGAGGCGGAGGAGGATGGGAAGATGCAGTTCCGTGTGAGGGTGGGACGGCGGCAATGGCGGCCGGGTTTCTGGGATTTGCCGGCGATGGAGAGGGTGGCGAAGCTGGCGGAGTGGACGAGGACGAAGAGAGCGATGTGGAGGAGTTACTGGGGCGGTGAATTGGGACGAGATGGATTGACAGCGGTGAAACCCGCGTGTCCCTCACGGGCGGCTTACAGCGCGGTCAATTTCGTCGCCGAAGCGGTGTTGCCGGCCGAGCTCGCCACCGAGGCAGTTCGCATGGCGTGGGGCGCGACTTGGCGACGCAAAGTGATGGCGCGTGGCAAGGACCAGCCGAGCACGGCGCGTGGCACGGGCGGCGCCAGCGCACGAGCGCTCGCCTTTCTGCAGATCGAAGTCTGAATCGAAAAGTTCGATTCAGTCTCTACAGTGACCGCCGAAGCTCACCCCAAAGATTTGATTCAAACTCGAAAATTCGTGTAGAAACTTTCCAAAACTCCAATACAAAAGTTGTAGCTGGCACCAAGGGGAACAACTTTTGTTAAAGTCACCAGGTTCAAAAAGATTTGGTTTGAGAGATAAACTTGATCAAACTTCAGCGAAAATCTCGAACTCAGAAAATTTTCTAAGTCCCAGAACTGAATTGAATTTAACTGACTTTGAGCATGAAAAAGAAATAGCTAGAGTTTGAGATCCTGGAGTTGTTCATGATTTTTGAAGAGTTCAAACTACCAGCTTTCAAACCATGGACTTGATTTGGTTTGGATAGATTGAAAAATAAAAGATATAGAGCTCTAAAGTTGGCTCAAAGCTGCTGTCAGGAATTGGACTTAGCCAATTTCAGGAGTGCTGAAATCAGCAGTTTGACCGCTATTTGACCAAGAGTTTGAGCAAGTAAAAGATGTTTTTGCTCAAAACCAAAACTTCTAGCTGAAAGTAGATAGTTCACTAATGAATTTTCAAATTGGCCAAAAGCCACTTGTTTAAACATTTTTAATTTTAAACAAGCCCCCAAGAGGGTTAAAAGGAAAAGGTTTAACTTAACCAAATTTGAATTCAAAGGAGTTTAAAACGAAATTTGACCTTTGGGAGTCCATTCAAATATGATACTCAGTTCAAAAACATGATGAGCCCCACAATCTTTGTACAATGAGTAGATGTGCATGATAAAATTTTCAAAAGTGACACGGGGTGTCACAAAGGGGCTGCTCCGCGGTCTCTCCTACCTAGCGCGCCAACTATCGGACTTTCGATCCAGCAAATCTAGGGAGCTCGAGGTAACACAGGAGACACAAGGTTTATAGAGGTTCAGGCGTCCGGGAGGCACAAACCCTACATCCTGTGTTCGGTGTCGCTTGTATTGATGAACTCGGCAAAACTCTTGAGCAATGACGAGTTGGTGGGTGGCTACAATGGGTGAGAGCCGAATGATCGAATACCCTCGGGGGTTGACCTAGGCCGCCTTATGTAGGCTGACGACCTAGGGTTACAAGTCGGTTGAGATCTAATCCTATCGGCTTACAACTAGGAAAGTAATCCGAGTCGGTTACAATATAATCTTTAAGATATCCGGGCGCGATCTGCCAGCTGGGTCGCGCTTATCTCGCAGGATCCGGGTGTCGCTCTGCTCGCCTTGCGGGCCAAGTCTTTGTGGTCTTGTCCGGCAAGTCCAGGGCTTCCTGTGGGTCGGCGCATGGGTCGGCCCACGTTCCTGTCAGACGTGGGCCTAGGACGACTGACATCCTGGTCGGTGAGTGGCCCCTGGTGCCCATATCCCACAATTGCATTGTTCCAAAATTGGTATTTCATGGTAGTTGCTAATAGTTGATGAAGGAAGGGGGAGCGAGGAAGAAAGGGTCAGCAATTCCTTTCTTCCATTTCTAGCTTCGCCCCCGTCTTTGTGGTAAAGAATATAATTAAAGCTTTTGCTGGACTATTAAGCGTCGAAGATTTCCTCTATGTTTACTCATTATTAGCTTTTAGTTTTTGTTTAAATTCCTTCTTTTGCGTGGTTCAGATTTATATATCTGATACTCGATATGATCCTCTAAAATCTTTGCTACGCCATCTCGTACGTTGTTACTTGCATGCCTAGTTGTTTAATCTTTTGATTTTTTTTTTAATTTAGTTCCGGAAACATTAGCACAACTAAGGGACCAGGAGATTTCTAGGATGGAGAGTAGAGATGGACAACGAATTAGCATCGCATGATGTGTGAGAAAGAAGCTGCTTTGCTTGCATTTTTTTAAGGACTAGCAGGCACGTGTTTTAGTAAAAAAATACTAATTTAGATGTGTAATTTACATGGACTCTTTAGATTAATCTAGAGCGTTCGATCATCATAAAATCCGACGGTGTACGCTCAAAGGTAAGATATAGTCAATATGGACTCTTTAGATTAATTTAAAACGTTGAATCATTATAAAATCCGACGGTGTGGGATATAGATGACGACGGACGAAACAAAAGACGACGGACGAAACGAAAATTTCGTCGTGCTTTATGGTATATGGTATAGATAATAACTGCAGCACCCGTCTCCGCTAATTGCAAACGAGAATCTTCTTGCTTGTAGTTCGGATACAATACTCGCATGCATCGACAAGAAAGCTAAAACAAAATATTTCTCGCGGTGGGGATTCAGGTCTCTCAGAGTGCCTAGCCAGACGGGGTTATTGGTCCAGTCAGCACGACCAGCAGAACGGGTTGTGCGCCCTGAGCTCTTCCACGACTCCGGCGATTGACCCAGCCGCAGCGGCGACGGACACGACGAGGCACCCGGCGCTGAGCGCATGCAGTAGCAACCACCGCGTGCTCCCCCGCGGCACCCGGCGCCGCGCGATGTACATCTCCACGGGGAAGTACACGGTGAGCGGCCAGAAGGAGACCGCGCCGATGAACCCCACAACGGAGCCGAAGAAGGGGAGCAGCATGGCTACCGCCGTGGTCACGCACACGTACGACGTGCGCCACGCCAGCCGGATCGGGCTCACGGAGAAGGCCACGGCACGGCCCACCCTGACGTCCCTCTTGCGGACCAACGCGCTGCCGGGCCACGCGGCGGCGGCCCGGCGCTCCACGTAGGCGAAGACCGGCTGGGTCATGACCTGGTAGGTCCCCACCAGGTGCACCACGACGAAGGCGTTAGCCACGTCCAGCAGCCAGAAGGGCTCGTAGAACCCGAAGCCCGTGAGCATGTTGTCGGGGGCCGTGCTGCCGAACGCCGCATAGCCCCACGCACCCGCACAGCAGGTAGATCACAGTGGTCACCGCCACGCTCACTGCCGTCGCTTTCTTCATCACGTTGGCCTCCGACGGCGGCGGCGACTTTATCGTGTCCTGGATGACAGCCAGCACATGCGTATTTTAGGTAGGTGACAACCAATAAGCATTCCCATACAGACTGGCAAAGATGAGACGGAGAAATCACTGTTAGTCTTAGCTGGTGATGACATGCCTGGATCTCGAGCAGGATGATGGAGAAACCGTAAGCGAAGGCGATGTTCCCAAATGCCTGAAGGCTGCGCCAGACCTTCTGCATCAAGGTCACTCCGGCGCCGGCGCCGATGACGCCGGCGAGGCTGCCCCTTAGTTCCCTGTTTGCTGCAATTCTTGCAAACCTCAGCACTTACTAACAACACAGGTTCATCAATCACAAGGAGAATTTTAATCCCATATTTTCTCACAAACCGAGACATACCTACGATTTCCACAACGCCGAGGGAGACGCCGATGGTGGAGTAGGAGAAGGACATGATAGCGGCGACGATGGAGAGCCACCAGACCTTGTCCAGGTCGGGGATCTGCGAGAAAACGACCTGCATGACGCCGAAGATGGCGATGTACGGGCTGGTCGAGGCGTGGCACGGGTCCTCGTGCCCTTTGTAGTGGAAGCAGCCCGCCCTCCTTATCGCCCTGCTCGTGTAACAAAACTACTCGTCATCGCTACCTCAAAAAAAAAAATGCTGGCCATCGCCGTGAAGGCGTGGCACGGGTCGTCATGGAGGGAGAGTGAGGACTCGGACTACCACTTACTGCATGCTGACGGAGGCGGCGATGGAGACACCGATGCCGATGCCGAAGAGGTTGGAGAGCTGGATGGCACCGCATAACCTCTCCTTGGACTCGCCCAGCGTGGCGCGGACGGCGTCGATGTAGGTGCGGTTGCGGGGGCCGAACACGGGGTCGCCGGAGCGGTAGCACTCGGCGAGGAGGGTGGAGGTGTAGTAGATGACGCCGGCGAAGAGCGCCATCACGGCGGGGCCCGCTGCCCACCCAAGCTGCGCGACTCCCCACGCCAGCGAGAGCACGCCGGAGCCGATGACTGCCGTGATGATGTGCGCGCTCGCCGTCCACAGCGTGCCCGTGCGCAGCGGCCGGCCGTCGTCGTCAACCAGCGGCTTGGATGGCTCCGCCTGTGCACAGCTCTCAACATGGTTGCCGGCGGTGCCCAGCTCCAACTCCGCTGCGCGACCGTGGAGGGGCGCCACGCTAACGGTGTGGGACATTGTTGCCGGAGATGCTTTGTTTCTGAGTAGTGGAGAAACGGGTGGGGAACTAGTATCAGAGGAAATCCAAGGTCAGCACCAGGAATTTAAAGCTGAAGCTTGCACAGATTGGATTTGAGGGTAGCGAATATTTATGAAGTAGCAAAAGTGAGGTCATATACTTATTTAAACCGATTAATTGCTGCACCAACCGACTGGGTCGCTGCTTTCCCAATATGTCACCAAACACAACCACAATTGACAAGAATGTGACAAGCCAGCGAAGGCAGTCAAACAAACATTTTGTTTATCATACCAAATTTGAAACCACGAAAAGTTTAATAAACATTTAAATATGATCAATGAAACGAATCGGAAAAACAGATGCCCGATTTTCAAGCATGATCGGGACAACCTCTTCATACTCTCCTAATTAATTACTATTTATTGGGCCCGTTTGTTTGGTCGGAATTTAGAGAAATTGGAGTCTAATGATAAATTATCTCCCACTTCATGAATAAGTCTATCTTTTTATAACAAACATATCGTTTTATCTTCTGTCGGTGGGAGAACCCAGAGGCGGTCCAAACACCTGCAGAAATGCGCTGTGTCCCGTCTCTCGATGGTCGATGCAGAGGCAACGCGATGACACGAGATTTATCCTGGTTCCGATCTTTCGATCGTACGTCCAGCAGGGTGTGCGTTCGCACTATATTGCCTTGCACCGGGGTGCTCGTAGTAGGGGGGCTACAAGCTTGGCGGGAGAGGAGGATGAGCCTCCAAGTCCCTAGAACGGGTGGGAGGTTGAGTGTTGTGTTCTGATGAATTTGGTGGTGAATGAGCTGGTGAGCGTGTCGTGTGTTTCTAGAGGGCTGCCCCCTCCTTTTATAGTCTAATGAGGGGCAGTTACAAATAGAGAAAGTACAGTGCGCAGTACAGTGACAGCGTATGACGGGGTATGGTCGCGGGCATGGCTCCCGTCCTGGCATGTGTTGTCGGATTGCATGAATTGGTCCGGCGTATGGGGCTTCAGTACATGGCGTGGCAACCCCTGTACATGACGTGTACCCCCTGTGCTCCTGGTTTTGAGGGCTTACGTCGTGCGGCCTCATCTAGCGCAGCAGGCCGTACATCCTTTCGAGGGCTCCCCATGCCTGTTCGAGGGGTTCCCGTACCGGAGTTGGCGGAACAGGAGAGCGTGACAGCACAGGCCTGTTCGCGCCGCACGGGCCTGTGCACAGTGTTGAGGATGACCGCACGGTGTCAGGAGTTGGCGGAGATGACCGGAGATGGGAGGGATTCGTCGCTTGACTTTTACGTCCAAGGCCGTACAAGGTCATTAAATGCTCTTGTCCATGGGGCAGGTGAACCGCCAGTGGGCCCCACGGGTGAGAGGCGGCCTCGAGCGAGGCGGAGATGGGTTGTCGAGGGTGGCTCCCGGGCCTCAAGCGAGGAGGCTTCGAGCGAGGCGGAGTTCCGATTCGCTTGAGGGGTGCAAGGCACCCTCGAGCCCGACGGAGGCTTGATGCTGCCTTGCCTAGCTTCCGTCAGGTTTACTCGTTCCTGTTGCTTAGTTGGTTATTTTCCCGTCGTGTTAGGGCCCTCCCTAGGGTTGACACCGACAGTAGCCCCCGAGGCCATGCAGTGATGAAGGTCAGACCTGTATGGGCTAATCATCCCTCTGGAGGTAGAGTCTTTTGAAATTCATTCGCAGGACGGGAGTATTTTTCCGCGGGGCGCGCTAGCGCACCCGCGGGTGTAGCCCCCGAGGCCTTGGAGGAGTGAACATTATCGTCCAAGGTCTTCTTTGAGTGCATCTTCGTTTGCAAATTGGCGAGAGTGGTCTACAGACCTAGTCATTCGTTATTTCAGCCGGTACCGGTAAATTACGAGGGGTTTCTGTAGTTAAATCTTGCCTTGGTTATGCCCTCGAGGTTCCGGGCACGTTGCTGTATTTCGGTGTGAGGCGCCCTCTGTAGGCCGGGCCCTATCGTGACTGATTTCAAGGGAATCTTGACTTTGTGTTTCGACCCTCGTCACCCCGTCACGGGGAGGAGGGGTGACACAGTTCCGTGCTACCCATGAGCGGGCCGCGAGTCACGGTCGTGTCAGTGAGCTGGTAACGGGTAGTTCAAGTGGACGCCCGTGCCCCGTTCGCTTGGGGTTGGCTTGTGGTCCGGAGACACGTCTCATGCGAGCTTACACTAAGGTACGCCAGGCAAGGCTCGATCCCATTCGCTGGGATCGAGGGCTCGATGCACTCCCTCGTTGGGATCCTTCTAGCTGGCCTCCTCTGTCTAGCCTTGAACGCGGAACGAGGCACCCTCAAAAGCTTTTGTTCGAGGTTGAGCGTGTTCGTGCGTGCCCCGTTCGCCCCTGACTCCGTTAATCTGGAGAGCCTGTCGAAACTCTCGACTTGAGCCAGGCTTCGATCTCCTAATTAGTAAGGCCTAAGTCGTATATGCCTTACCTGTGAAGGTGTCACGTAGGGGAATATTCCGTTGGCAATTTGACGGGGCGAGAATCGGAGTGCTCGATCATGCAGTCGTGGCCAACGTGGCGTGGGCAGGGCGTACTGGCTCGCGTTTTCAGGCACGCGCAGCGCTGGCGGGGGCGGTTGGACGGGACGTGCTACAAGACACGACGACGCCTCGGGCGGCCACAGTCATAAATGCACCCCTGCGCCGGTCCTCCACGTTTGCAGGGCCCACTTGTCAGTGACAGCACCGAGCACGCAGTTAACGCGTGCCCGCGGCTGCGCTCACCCGCGGCCGAGTAAATTTTTCCAATAAATAAGGGGAGAAGGAGGGGCAGTTTCCCTTACCTTAGCCAAGCAGCCATTCTCTCCGCCTCTTCGCCTTTGCGAACCCTCGAAAACTTAGATCCAATCCACCCCTTTTTCTCACATTCCGCCATGGTGAAGCTGAAGGAAGCCGCCCCATGGAGTGCGTCCACTGCTGATACGCATTACCTGGAGTCGCTTGTTGCGAAGGGCCTGCTCCCCAAGATCACCACCCCTGATAAGCCGGAGTGGATCGCGCCGCCACCTTCGCACAGGGCACCGTCCCCGCCTCCAGGATACGTCGTTAGTTTGGCGCGTCTGCACGAGCGCGGATTTGGCTCCCCTCCCGGGAGATTCATCCGTGCGTTATGCCAGTATCTCCCCGGACTCGCCAGGAAGGCCTCAAGGTCTTCATCGAGGCGCTCCAATCCTTGGCGAGGAAAGGATTGAACGCCGCCGCCGTCATCGCCCACTTCCATCGGCGGCGGGTGGTTCCTCTTATGGAGAGGAGATTGCGTATTTTCGAGCTGACATCGGAGGCACCCTTCGAGGGCTCGAGGATGATGGAAGAACTGCTCCCCTTCGAGCAGGCGGCTCAGCGGGCGCGACGAGCGGTGGATTGCACCAAGATGGACGTCCAGGATGACATCCTCTGGGGCCTCAAGATGCGCCCTGACGAGGGCTACCTGACATTCGTGAATGTCCTTCCTTCTTCTTCAATTTGGCCCCTGATTATGCTAAATTTTCTGAAATGCGACATGTCGTGGCATCAGGGGCTATCCCACAGAGGGTACCGGTCGTCTCCTCCCCTTTTCGAGACCCGCGCGGTCAACCGCGTCCACGCCGAGCGGCAAAAAGCGCGCAAGGACGCTGAGACGCAGGCGCGGCTCCGGAAGCAGAGGAGGAAGGACGTGCACGAGAAGGAGAACCGGAAGCGGGAGAGGGAAGGCATCCCCCTGCTGCCGACCCCCGAGAGCACGCCCGAGCGAGAGGACGACGATTCGTCCGACGACGAGGCTCTTCGAGAGTTGTCCACGGCGAGGCGCCCCGTCGACGCGCCTTCGTCCGTGGCCGCGGCGCCGGAGGAAGACACGGGCATGCAGGATGTTTCTGGCCTGATTCCCGACGAGCTCGTCTAGGCGCCCGCCGCGCCTGTCCCGCCGACAAGCGCTGGAGTCGCCAGCGAACGAGCCCCCGCAGGGGAGGCCTCAGGCACGCGGCAGCCCCCGCGCCGTTCCCAGAAGCGGAAGCTGAAGGGGATCAACCGGTGAGGATCATCCTGCTCTTCAAGGTTTTGATTGGTCATCGTTTGTGTGGTTGCACTGATGCTCTTTTGTTCACTGCTCAGTGGGACAGCTTCTCCCGCTGCTCCTCTCCTCGCCCCCGTAAAAGCTCTCAAGACGAGGGCTCACTCGACGCCCCATATCGAGCCCGCGCCCTCGCGCACGGCGCTCAAGACTGGAGCCTCGATCGTCACTAGCTACAAGGCGGCCATGGCGAGGGGGGTCGAGCAGGCGCGGCAGGAACTCGGCCGAGGAGAGGCCATTGGGGAACGAGAGCCTGGTCTCGTTGAAGCGGAAGGGCAAGGCCCTCTGGGGATGCCCATGGGCCTGAGCGTGGAGGAGGAGGAGGAGGGAACCGGTGCCGGGGCGATCGCCAGCCCCGCTAGTGAGGAAGAGGAGGCACCAGGGTTCGGGCTACTGCCTGACGTGCAGGTGCCTTGCCCTGATGACGCGGCGCCCCTGCTCGAAGGTGGGGGTGCCACCGCGGAAAGGGTCCTCGCGTCGGGGGATATCACCGCAACGGCTGTGGGGCCCGCTGGTGCAGCTGCGGACTCGACCACGCCTTCTGGTCTGGAGGTGGTCGAGGGTCGTGGAGTGTCGGCCAACGTCGATGCTGGTGAGTGCGGAGGCGTCCGGGGCACGCTCGGGCTCGATCGCCTCGGGGTTCCGGCGGAGTTCGTCAGCATCAGTGGAGAACGAGAACAGGTTGTGGCTGGAACATCACCAGCTCAGCACCAGCATCCAGAACACCCTCTCCTCCGCGCTCGAGGTTCACCGAAACAGAGGACTCCGGCTCCATGAGGTAGGTCTGCTTTCCTCTTGCTTGGTCCTTTGGTTCTCTCCTTCGCATCTCAGTTCGCGGCACTTCTTGCCACCAGCAATTGCGAGACATGGCGGGGGCCAAGGTTTCTTACATCACCGGCCAACACGCCTATATACATGAGCTGGAGCAGAAGAACACCTTGCTGGTTTCCGTGGTGGATCAGTCCCGCGCCAGTGATTAACGACATGGGGATTGACGCCCGCTCGAGGGGTGACGCCCTGATCCGCGCAGAGAGAGAGCGTGATGCGCAGCGGTCGGCGGCCACAGAGAGAACCCTCGAGGTGGAACGCCTGAACGCTCTGCTCCAGGAGAGGGACGCTTCTTTTGCTGCGGCGCAATCCCAGCTCCTGCAGGAACGACGAGCACACGACAGTACGCGACTTCTGCTTCGTCAGCAGAACGAGGCGGCTGCTGCAACTGAGGCCCAACTCTTCGAGCGTAGCGTCGCCCTCGAGGTGCTGCAGTCTACAGCCCAAGAGCAAGGGGCCTCATTAGCTACCCTTCGACAGGAGGCGGGCACCGTTCGTGCGTTGTTGGCCGTCGAGAAGGAGCAGGCGAAGGGTAAGCTTCGAGCCTCTTTGTCACCCTTTCGTCCTTTCGTAACTCGTACTGGTCCTATTGCTGAAAGTCTTTTTATTTTTGATTCGATCCAGGTTTGCGGACGACCGTGGCGAACGCGCTGGCCAGAGTGGAAGCACTCGAGGTTGCCTACTCATCCTCGCAGCAGGAGCTCGAGGAGCTAAGGGAGGCCGCCGCGGCGGTTGTGCTTGGAGTATGAGGAGGACGGCGCCCAATCTGGCAGTTCGCTAGCCAGCCGCCTGAGGTCCCTGGGTGGTCGCATCGTGGAGCGGGTGAAGAGCACATTCCTCCTCGGCATCCGCAAGGCTCTGGGTGTGGTGTCAACGCACTACATCGTCCAGCTTGATGCATTGGCGACGGGCTACGTTGTCGCCGAGGGTCTCGATGATGACGCGGCGATGGCCGCAGCCGACCAAGCCGATGCCAACATTGATAGAGCTGGAGTGCCCGATCTTTCGGTGAGTGGAGGATAATTTCGACTTGGGCGGAAGTAGACCCTCACGATCCGACTACGACGAGCGAACCCGAAGCGCCAATGCAATCGCTGAACCAACTCCCTGTGGTTACCGACCCTGTTGAAGCAAGATCAGCCTAATCACGAAGATCAATTCCTGTGCGCAATCGAAGAATGAACAAGAACGAGAGGCGAGCAATCTTATTATCACTCGAAGGTGGAGTTCTGAATCACGAGGACAGCACGTATTTGTGCGGCCGTGAATGTAGCTAAAAGCTAGATGTAAAACAAAACTCAAGGATGCTAATGACGGCTATAGGGTTTAATAGCACGGCCGCAAGGGAGTTGGGGTCGTGCTACAACCCTAGGACGTGTCCCTAATGGACCCAACTCGATACACGGCCCATTGGGCCAAAATAAGGTGGCGCAGCACCTTGGACAAAAAACAGTCCGACTCAAAATGACGATTGAGGCCGCCTAAGGAAGATATGAAGGTGATTCCGGATCCATCTGAAGGTAGACTTGATAAGCTTTCCATCAAGTACTTGATCGCCAAAAACGGAGTCCGGATGAAGTCGTGGCGGCCGTCACAAGTTGACATTCGTGCGCAGTCCTGAATCCAGCCAAATATCCTTCATTCTTTAGCACCATGACGTAGTTCAACTCTCTTGCACGAGCCCGAGTGATTGGCCCTGAAGGTGGTGCTTGGGATGAAGGTGCTGCTGGTATAGATGTACCGGTGATGTCCTCATCATCCTCCCCTTCTTGAACTGAAGTCGTCCTCGACGGCAACTCCTCATCCTCGCCCGCATATGGTTTCAAATCTGCAACATTAAAACTAGTGGAAACACCAAACTCCGCAGGCAGGTCAAGGACATAAGCATTATCATTAATCTTAGTTAGCACTTTAAAAGGACCAGCAGCACGAGGCATTAATTTAGAACGACACAAAGTAGGAAAACGATCCTTCCTCAAATGCAACCAAACCATATCACCGGGTTCAAAAGTAACATGTTTTCTTCCTTTACTACCAGCAACTTGGTACTTAGCATTAGTAGCAGCAATGGTTTGTTGTGTTTGTTCATGTAGGTTAATCATATGGTCAACATGTTCAACGGCATCAATATGTGGGGCGTCCACAGCATCAAGCGAAAATAAATCAAAAGGCGCCCGAGGAATATAACCATAAACAATCTGAAAAGGGCACATCTTTGTAGAAGAATGTGTTGTATGATTATAAGCAAACTCAACATGAGGTAAACAATCTTCCCAATGGTTCAGATTATTATCCAAAACAGCCTAAGCATGGTTGACAAAGTTCTATTGACCACTTTAGTTTGTCCATCAGTTTGTGGGTGACAAGTTGTGCTAAACAGCAATTTAGTGCCTAATTTGTTCCAAAGAGATCTCCAAAAGTGACTTAGAAACTTAGCATCACGATCAGACACAATTGTTTTAGGAACACCATGTAAACGAATAATCTCCCTAAAGAACAATTCAGCAACATGACTAGCATCATCAGTTTTATGACAAGGAATGAAATGAGCCATTTTAGAGAATCTATCAACAACCACAAAAATGCTATCCCTCCCCTTCTTAGTTCTAGGCAATCCCAAAACAATGTCCATAGAAATATCAAGCCAAGGTAAAGTAGGGACAGGCAAAGGCATATTTCAAACATGACTTAGCCTTTTGACATGTAGTGCATCGTGCAACCAAGCGCTCAACATCAGGACGCATCCGAGGCCAAAAGAAGTGGGCGGCCAGCACCTCAAGCGTTTTGTAAACGCCAAAATGTCCCATTAGTCCGCCTCCATGAGCTTCCTGTAACAACAAAATACGAACCGAGCTAGCTGGAATACACAGCTTGTTAGCGCGAAACAGGAACCCATCCCGCATGTGAAATTTCCCCCATGGTTTACCAGTCATACAATGTTTATAAGCATCTTTAAAATCATTATCATCGACATATTGATCCTTCATAGTGTGTAAACCAAAAATTTTAAAATCCAATTGTGACAGCATATTATATCGGCGAGACAAAGCATCAGCAATCACATTGTCCTTCCCGTTCTTGTGTTTAATGATGTAAGGAAAAGACTCAATGAATTCTACCCAATTAGCATGACGACGGTTCAGATTAGTTTGGGTACGAATATGTTTTAAAGCCTCATGATCAGAATGGATTATAAACTCACGATGCCAGAGATAGTGCTGCCACGTTTGCAAAGTACGCACTAAAGCATAAAGTTCTTTATCATAAGTAGAATATTTCAAACTAGCACCGCTTAATTTTTCACTGAAATAAGCAACCGGTTTTCCTTCTTGTAACAGAACAACACCTAACCCAATACCACTGGCATCACATTCGAGCTCAAATATTTTACCAAAATCAGGCAATTGCAAAAGAGGAGCATGTGTTAACTTATCTTTCAAAGTAGTGAAGGCGAGCTCCTGGGAATCAGTCCAAGTAAAAGGCACACCTTTCTTTGTAAGCTCATGTAGAGGTGCTGCAATAGAGCTAAAATCTCGTACGAATCGACGGTAGAAACCTGCAAGCCCAAGAAAACTCCGAATTTGTGTAACCGTCGTCGGTGTAGGCCATTCCCGAATTGCATCAATCTTGCTGCTATCCACCTCAATACCCTATGGAGTAACAACATAACCAAGAAACGAAACACGTTGTGTGCAGAAGATGCATTTTTCCATGTTAGCAAACAAGTGAGCAGCACGCAACGCATTAAAAACAGCACGCAAATGTTCTAAATGCTCTTCCATAGACTTGCTGTAAATCAAGATATCATCAAAATATACAACAACAAACAAACCTATGAAAGGCCTGAGAACTTCATTCATCAAATGCATAAAAGTGCTGGGAGCATTAGTCAAACCAAACGGCATAACCAACCATTCATATAAGCCAAATTTAGTTTTAAAAGCCGTTTTCCATTCATCTCCCAATTTCATTCGAATCTGATGGTAACCACTACGCAAATCAATCTTAGTAAAAATAATGGCACCACTAAGCTCATCTAGCATATCATCAAGGCGTGGTATAGGATATCGATAACGAATGGTGATGTTATTAATAGCACGACAATCTACACACATACGCCACGATCCATCCTTCTTTGGAACAAGTAACACTGGAACGGAGCAAGGACTAAGAGACTCACGAATGTACCCTTTGTCAAGCAACGCCTGGACCTGGCGCTGAATCTCTTTCGTCTCGTCGGGATTTGTGCGGTACGGGGCGCGATTCGGAAGCTGTGCGCCGGGAATGAAGTCGATCTGGTGCTCAATGCCACGAAGTGGAGGTAGTCCCGATGGTAAATCTTTGGGAAAAACATCAGCGTACTCCTGCAAAATGTTAGCAACCGCAGGGGGAATATCCAAAGATGGTACATCATCAAGTGAAACGAGCACACTAGAACATACAAGTGCATAACAAGGTAGCTCATCAACACAAAGATCAACAAAATCAGCACGTGTAGCAAATAAAACAGGCGCATTCAACTTGATTTCAGAAGGTGATGGTACAAGTTGTTTAGCATTTTTAGCGGCTCGAGCAAGGTCATCTTTAACAATTTGTTCAGGTGTCATGGGATGTATAATTATTTTCTGACCTTTAAACATGAGAGAATAATGATTCAAACGACCATGATGCAAGCTATCAGTATCATATTGCCAAGGTCTACCAAGTAACAAAGAACATGCCTCCATAGGAATAACATCACAATCAACAAAATCAGAATAGGCACCTATGGAGAACGGAACACGTACCGACTGTGTTACTTTAATCTTTCCACCATCATTAAGCCACTGAATATGATAGGGATGCGGATGCTTACGGGTGGGTAAGGACAACTTCTCTACCAGCGCTGTACTCGCCAAGTTGTTGCAGCTACCACTGTCAATGATGATGCGAATCGACCGCTCCTGCACAACACCCTTTGTATGGAAAAGAGTGTGTCGCTGATTTTCTCTGGCGGGGCGACCTGTGTACTAAGAACACGCTGCACAACAAGACTTTCATACCTATCTGCGTCACTAGGAGTAGCATGGACCGCCTCATTATCTGCATGGTTAGTGGCAATCATAGTATGGTGAGGTTCATCGGAATCACTAGCAGAAGAGTACTCACCATCGTCACGTATGATCAAAGCACGGGTGTTGGGGCAGTCCCGAATCATGTGCCCAAAGCCTTGGCAACGAAAACACCGAACATCTCGTGTACGTCCCGAGGAAGAAGCTGCGCCTGGTGCAGGGGGTGCTGCAGGTTTCGTCGTCTTCTCACGCGGCGTAGTGCTAGGTGTAGAAGGTACTGGAGTGGAAGACGTAGAGCTGGACGACGGGCTTCTTCCTGCAAAAGAGTTAGTATATGTCTTCGAACGGCGTCCCTGCACTTCACGTTCAGCTTTGCAAGCATATTCAAATAACGTGGTCATATCATTATACTCCTTATAATCAAGTATATCCTGAATTTCCCTGTTCAACCCACCACGAAATCGTGCCATAGCAGCATCATCCTGTTCAAATAAACCACAACGAATCATACCCTTTGTAACTCTTGGTAATACTCCTCAACGGATCGTTGGCCTTGCTGGAATCGCTGCATGGTGTTAATGCAAATCTCGGGCATAATAAGAAGGAACAAAACGATGTCGCATAGCAGCTTTTAATTGAGCCCAAGTAGATGGAACAGCAGTGGGATGTTTGAGTTTATATTCACGCCACCAAATTAAAGCAAACTCAGTAAATTCACTAATAGCAGCCTTAACTTGAGACGTAGCAGGGATATCATGACATGAAAATTTTTGTTCTACCTCTAACTCCCAATCAAGATATGCAGCAGGATCATACTTGCCATTAAAAGTAGGAATCTTAAATTTAATCTTCGCAAATGAGTCATTAACCGGATTACGTACCACACGGCGGGCACGAGGTTGGCGGTCTCCATCCTCATATTCCGTGTCACCACCATAGCCCTTCTGCAATTCCGTGAGCGTCGCGTTCATCGTCGTGAGCGTCGTGTTCATCGCATCAAGCCGGGCCGTCAAGGTGTCAAATGTACACTTGGCGGCTGTCTGAGCAAGGTCCTGCTGGTCGAGACGCTCGTTGGATGAAGAGAGTGCGGAATCAACCTTCTCGTGCAGCGTCTTTATGTCGTCTTTAAGTCCATCAAGGTCGGCCCGCATGCCTTGCAACTTGGAGTCCATCTTGTCGTCGTCTCCTGACATGGTTAGCGCAAACACAAGAAAAACAGATCCTACGACAACAAATGTGTGGGTGGAAAGCTCACAAAGATGCTGCGATCAAGGTCTTATCCGTTCTTACCAAGCAACAGGGGCGATCGCAAACAACAAGTAGCACCTGTGAAAGATTGGAGCAGCGATTGCCTGGAGAAACAAAAGTCTGCTCGTCGTAGGAATATGTGTAGTTCTGGGTAGGCTGCACTCAAGTCAAGGATTAGCACAATCAAACAATAAATGCAAAGCTGAATAATAGTGCTAAACACGTAACAAAGCTGCTGGAAACAAGTGCCACCCGCGATGGATCAAGCAAAGGCAACAAGGAAGTGAGGTGCAGAAACGAAAATCTCCCAGGCCGCGTTACGCTGTGTAAACGGCGTTTTTTGGCCTCGAAACCGGCTTCACCGGGCGCTACGCTGGGTGCCCCGTATAGGAAATTTCGTAAGCTTTCCGAAAAAAAAGAACGCTGAAATCGGAGATCCGAGCGAAAAGTTATGGCCGTTACAAAACAGGTGTTCGTAACGACACAAAACTGCCAAACGAAAAACCGAACTTTCCAAAAACGAACTGCTCTTTCCTTTTTTTAATTCTTTCCTTTGTCTTTCTTCTCAGAACTTTCCTTTTTTTATTTCCTTTTTTGTCTTTCCTTTTTTTCTTTCCTTTTTTTCTCTCTTTCCTCAAACAGAAACACGAAACCGAGTAGGGTTCGGTTGGATCGGCGGCGCGTGGAGTGCGGCTTGGGGAAGGAAAACGAAACCGAGTAGGGTTCAGTTGGAGGGAGGTAACGGCAGTGGTAACTCGGCGTGGTGGCGGCGGCGTGGTTTTGTAGGGTTTGTGGTGATGCAAACGGCGGCGAAGGCGCTGGTGGTGATGATGATTGCGGCGGCGGTGGCGCTGGTGGCGAGGTAGGACGGCGGCGGCAGGCGGTGGTGGAGATGGAAAGCGGCGGAAGCACAAAGTGACCAGCAACAAATTAACGCGAAGCACACAAATTCAACAACGCAAATTATTGAAAGAAAGTGCAAGGCGAAGAAAGGTTTTGGGACAATGGTCTAACCTGAATTTTTTTTTGGTTTTGTGGACTGTAGGTAATGGAACAACACTCGATAAAAACTCACCGATCAACCTGGAAAGCTGATACCACTTGATAGAGCTGGAGTGCCGATCTTTCGGTGAGTGGAGGATAATTTCGACTTGGGCGGAAGTAGACCCTCACGATCCGACTACGACGAGCGAACCCGAAGCGCCAATGCAATCGCTGAACCAACTCCCTGTGGTTACCGACCCTGTTGAAGCAAGATCAGCCTGATCACGAAGATCAATTCCTGTGCGCAATCGAAGAACGAACAAGAACGAGAGGCGAGCAATCTTATTATCACTCGAAGGTGGAGTTCTGAATCACGAGGACAGCACGTATTTGTGCGGCCGTGAATGTAGCTAAAAGCTAGATGTAAAACAAAACTCAAGGATGCTAATGACGGCTATAGGGTTTAATAGCACGGCCACAAGGGAGTTGGGGTCGTGCTACAACCCTAGGACGCGTCCCTAATGGACCCAACTCGATACACGGCCCATTGGGCCAAAATAAGGTGGCGCAGCACCTTGGACAGAAAACAGTCCGACTCAAAATGACGATTGCGGCCGCCTCGGTGAAGATATGAAGGTGATTCTAGATCCATCTGAAAGTAGACTTGATAAGCTTTCCATCAAGTACTTGATCGCCCAAAACGGAGTCCGGATGAAGTCGTGGCGGCCGTCACAAGTTGACGTTCGTGCGCAGTCCGAATCCAGCCACATATCCTTCATTCTTTAGCACCATGACGTAGTTCAACTCTCTTGCACGAGCCCGAGTGATTGGCCCTGAAGGTGGTGCTTGGGGTGAAGGTGCTGCTGGTGTAGATGTACCGGTGATGTCCTCATCAAACATAGCAGAAATGGCCGTCGCCCTCGCCACGCTTTTCGCTGATGAGATCCTTCCCGGCTCGAGTGAGGGTGACGACGAAGTCTCCGCGGAGCGTACCATCGAAGGGGGTGGCCCTAGAGAACTTTTTGTGATGGTGGTGCCTGTAAGGCACATGTAATAGATTTCAGAGGAGAACTAACATTTCAACTTTGTCAGTGCTTGAAAACTTCGTTCTTGTGTTTGATTGTAGCGAATCTTGCAATACTTATTGTCATCTTGGTTGTGTGACTTAAAAGGACTTCGACCAGGTTAGACTGTCTTTCTTCGCACAGCGTAGGCCCGGATAGTTTAGGTCCAAGGGTGTCGAGGGGGGACGCCATATCCCGGAGGTGTAAGCTTTCCCGCGACATCGCCACCCTTTGGCCTCGATCGTCCACACCCCGCCTTTCTGCGAATAGTTTAGGCTCCAGGGTGTCGAGGGGGGACGCCGTATCCCAGAGGCGTAGGCTATCCCACGACATTGCCACCCCTTTGCTTTGACTGTCCACGCCCAGCCTCTATCACTTCTTCGTGCGCCCAACCAAAATGCGACAATGCGACGAAAATTTATAGAAGATTATAAGAAAAAAATAGGAATAGTCAGAGGTGGAGCATTTGTTTCTCAGTGTAGCGTGCCCTGTGATAGCCCCCGAGGGAGTTTTTGGCTTTGCACGGGGCGAAGAAAAAGTCTCCCTACCTCGTGTGTAAAAAGCTGCGATCGAAATAATGGAACATGGAGCGCTGAAGAAACCGTAGGGTAGAAAGGTGGCTTAGCTTTTTTGTCGAAACGGCTCAGATGATTTGACGGGTGCCTGGCCTCGCTGCCTCGTTCTATCATGGGCCCCCGGCCTGCGTGCAGAGCGTTCAGCGAGGGCCATGGCCTCGGCCTGCGCGTTTAGGGAGGACGCGCTGCTTCTTTTGATGCCGTCCGCCCCCCCCCCCCCCCCCCTCTTTTTGACGAAAATAGTAACCTCGTGACCCTGGTAGTGGTGTATGTCCCTGTCGAGCTGCCACGCGTTGGGCGTATATCTTCTCCGAGTGGTGCCCGCCTCTGTCGTGCCGCCACACGTCGTTCTCTCGTCAGGTGGCCCCGTTGGGGTCCGGTGATAGAGCTGAAGTGCCCGATCTTTCGGTGAGTGGAGGATAATTTTGATTTGGTGGAAGTCGACCCTCACGATCCGACTACGACGAGCGAACCCGAAGCGCCAATGCAATCGCTGAACCAACTCCCTGCGGTTACCGACCCTGTTGCAATCAAGATCAGAACTTCCTGTACGCAATCAAATAACGAACAAGAAAAAGAAGGCGAGCAATCTTAATATCACTCGAAGGTGGAGTTCTGAATCACACGAGGACAGCACGTATTTGTGCGTGTTCGGTGTAGCTAAAGCTAGATGTAAAACAAAACTCGAGGATGCTAATGACGGCTATAAGGTTTAATAGCACTGCCACAAGGGAGTTGGGGTCGTGCTACAACCCTAGGACGCGTCCCTAATGGACCCAACTCGATACACGGCCCATTGGGCCAAAATAAGGTGGCGCAGCACCTTGGACAGAAAACAGTCCGACTCAAAATGACGATTGCGGCCGCCTCGGTGAAGATATGAAGGTGAGTCCGGATCCATCTGAAAGTAGACTTGATAAGCTTTCCATCAAGTACTTGATTGCCCAAAACGAAGTCCGGATGAAGTCGTGGCGGCCGTCACAAGTTGACGTTCGTGCGCAGTCCGAATCCAGCCACATATCCTTCATTCTTTAGGACCATGACGTAGTTCAACTCTCTTGCACGAGCCCGAGTGATTGGCCTTGAAGGTGGTACTTGGGATGAAGGTGCTGCTGGTGTAGATGTACCGGTGATGTCCTCATCAAACATAGCAGAAATGGTCGTCGCCCTCGCCACGCTTTTCGCTGATGAGATCCTTCCCGGCTCGAGTGAGGGTGACGACGAAGTCTCCGCGGAGCGTACCATCGAAGGGGGCGGCCCTAGAGAACTTTTTGTGATGGTGGTGCCTGTAAGGCACATGTAATAGATTTCAGAGGAGAACTAACATTTCAACTTTGTCAGTGCTTGAAAACTTCGTTCTTGTGTTTGATTGTAGCGAATCTTGCAATACTTATTGTCATCTTGGTTGTGTGACTTAAAAGGACTTCGACCAGGTTAGACTGTCTTTCTTCGCACAGCGTAGGCCCGGATAGTTTAGGTCCAAGGGTGTCGAGGGGGGACGCCATATCCCGGAGGTGTAAGCTTTCCCGCGACATCGCCACCCTTTGGCCTCGATCGTCCACACCCCGCCTTTCTGCGAATAGTTTAGGCTCCAGGGTGTCGAGGGGGGACGCCGTATCCCAGAGGCATAGGCTATCCCACGACATCGCCACCCCTTTGCTTTGACTGTCCACGCCCAGCCTCTATCACTTCTTCGTGCGCCCAACCAAAATGCGACAATGCGACGAAAATTTATAGAAGATTATAAGAAAAAAATAGGAATAGTCAGAGGTGGAGCATTTGTTTCTCAGTGTAGCGTGCCCTGTGATAGCCCCCGAGGGAGTTTTTGGCTTTGCACGGGGCGAAGAAAAAGTCTCCCTACCTCGTGTGTAAAAAGCTGCGATCGAAATAATGGAACATGGAGCGCTGAAGAAACCGTAGGGTAGAAAGGTGGCTTAGCTTTTTTGTCGAAACGGCTCAGATGATTTGACGGGTGCCTGGCCTCGCTGCCTCGTTCTATCATGGGCCCCCGGCCTGCGTGCAGAGCGTTCAGCGAGGGCCATGGCCTCGGCCTGCGCGTTTAGGGAGGACGCGCTGCTTCTTTTGATGCCGTCCGCCCCCCCCCTCTTTTTGACGAAAATAGTAACCTCGTGACCCTGGTAGTGGTGTATGTCCCTGTCGAGCTGCCACGCGTTGGGCGTATATCTTCTCCGAGTGGTGCCCGCCTCTGTCGTGCCGCCACACGTCGTTCTCTCGTCAGGTGGCCCCGTTGGGGTCCGGTGATAGAGCTGAAGTGCCCGATCTTTCGGTGAGTGGAGGATAATTTTGATTTGGTGGAAGTCGACCCTCACGATCCGACTACGACGAGCGAACCCGAAGCGCCAATGCAATCGCTGAACCAACTCCCTGTGGTTACCGACCCTGTTGCAATCAAGATCAGAACTTCCTGTACGCAATCAAAGAACGAACAAGAAAAAGAAGGCGAGCAATCTTAATATCACTCGAAGGTGGAGTTCTGAATCACACGAGGACAGCACGTATTTGTGCGTGTTCGGTGTAGCTAAAGCTAGATGTAAAACAAAACTCGAGGATGCTAATGACGGCTATAGGGTTTAATAGCACGGCCACAAGGGAGTTGGGGTCGTGCTACAACCCTAGGACGCGTCCCTAATGGACCCAACTCGATACACGGCCCATTGGGCCAAAATAAGGTGGCGCAGCACCTTGGACAGAAAACAGTCCGACTCAAAATGACGATTGCGGCCGCCTCGGTGAAGATATGAAGGTGAGTCCGGATCCATCTGAAAGTAGACTTGATAAGCTTTCCATCAAGTACTTGATCGCCCAAAACGGAGTCCGGATGAAGTCGTGGCGGCCGTCACAAGTTGACGTTCGTGCGCAGTCCGAATCCAGCCACATATCCTTCATTCTTTAGCACCATGACGTAGTTCAACTCTCTTGCACGAGCCCGAGTGATCGGCCCTGAAGGTGGTGCTTGGGGTGAAGGTGCTGCTGGTGTAGATGTACCGGTGATGTCCTCATCATCCTCCCCTTCTTGAACTGAAGTCGTCCTCGACGGCAACTCCTCATCCTCGCCCGCATATGGTTTCAAATCTGCAACATTAAAACTAGTGGAAACACCAAACTCCGCAGGCAGGTCAAGGACATAAGCATTATCATTAATCTTGGTTAGCACTTTAAAAGGACCAGCAGCACGAGGCATTAATTTAGAACGACGCAAAGTAGGAAAACGATCCTTCCTCAAATGCAACCAAACCATATCACCGGGTTCAAAAGTAACATGTTTTCTTCCTTTACTACCAGCAACTTGATACTTAGCATTAGTAGCAGCAATGGTTTGTTGTGTTTGTTCATGTAGGTTAATCATATGGTCAACATGTTCAACGGCATCAATATGTGGGGCGTCCACAGCATCAAGCGAAAATAAATCAATAGGCGCCCGAGGAATATAACCATAAACAATCTGAAAAGGGCACATCTTTGTAGAAGAATGTGTTGCATGATTATAAGCAAACTCAACATGAGGTAAACAATCTTCCCAACGGTTCAGATTTTTATCCAAAACAGCCCTAAGCATGGTTGACAAAGTTCTATTGACCACTTCAGTTTGTCCATCAGTTTGTGGGTGACAAGTTGTGCTAAACAGCAATTTAGTGCCTAATTTGTTCCAAAGAGATCTCCAAAAGTGACTTAGAAACTTAGCATCACGATCAGACACAATTGTTTTAGGAACACCATGTAAACGAATAATCTCCCTAAAGAACAATTCAGCAACATTACTAGCATCATCAGTTTTATGACAAGGAATGAAATGAGCCATTTTAGAGAATCTATCAACAACCACAAAAATGCTATCCCTCCCCTTCTTAGTTCTAGGCAATCCCAAAACAAAGTCCATAGAAATATCAAGCCAAGGTAAAGTAGGGACAGGCAAAGGCATATACAAACCATGGTTGTTCAAACGTGACTTAGCCTTTTGACATGTAGTGCATCGTGCAACCAAGCGCTCAACATCAGGACGCATCCGAGGCCAAAAGAAGTGGGTGGCCAGCACCTCAAGCGTTTTGTAAACGCCAAAATGTCCCATTAGTCCGCCTCCATGAGCTTCCTGTAACAACAAAAGACGAACCGAGCTAGCTGGAATACACAGCTTGTTAGCGCGAAACAGGAACCCATCCTGCATGTGAAATTTCCCCCATGGTTTACCAGTCATACAATGTTTATAAGCATCTTTAAAATCATTATCATCGACATATTGATCCTTCATAGTGTGTAAACCAAAAATTTTAAAATCCAATTGTGACAGCATATTATATCGGCGAGACAAAGCATCAGCAATCACATTGTCCTTCCCGTTCTTGTGTTTAATGATGTAAGGAAAAGACTCAATGAATTCTACCCAATTAGCATGACGACGGTTCAGATTAGTTTGGGTACGAATATGTTTTAAAGCCTCATGATCAGAATGGATTATAAACTCACGATGCCAGAGATAGTGCTGCCACGTTTGCAAAGTACGCACTAAAGCATAAAGTTCTTTATCATAAGTAGAATATTTCAAACTAGCACCGCTTAATTTTTCACTGAAATAAGCAACCGGTTTTCCTTCTTGTAACAGAACAGCACCTAACCCAATACCACTGGCATCACATTCGAGCTCAAATATTTTACCAAAATCAGGCAATTGCAAAAGAGGAGCATGTGTTAACTTATCTTTCAATGTAGTGAAGGCGAGCTCCTGGGAATCAGTCCAAGTAAAAGGCACACCTTTCTTTGTAAGCTCATGTAGAGGTGCTGCAATAGAGCTAAAATCTCGTACGAATCGACGGTAGAAACCTGCAAGCCCAAGAAAACTCCGAATCTGCGTAACCGTCGTCGGTGTAGGCCATTCCCGAATTGCATCAATCTTGCTGCTATCCACCTCAATACCCTGTGGAGTAACAACATAACCAAGAAACGAAACACGTTGTGTGCAGAAGATGCATTTTTCCATGTTAGCAAACAAGTGAGCTGCACGCAACGCATTAAAAACAGCACGCAAATGTTCTAAATGCTCTTCCATAGACTTGCTGTAAATCAAGATATCATCAAAATAGACAACAACAAACAAACCTATGAAAGGCCTGAGGACTTCATTCATCAAACGCATAAAAGTGCTGGGAGCATTAGTCAAACCAAACGGCATAACCAACCATTCATATAAACCAAATTTAGTTTTAAAAGCCGTTTTCCATTCATCGCCCAATTTCATTCGAATCTGATGGTAACCACTACGCAAATCAATCTTAGTAAAAATAATGGCACCACTAAGCTCATCTAGCATATCATCAAGGCGTGGTATAGGATATCGATAACGAATAGTGATGTTATTAATAGCACGACAATCTACACACATACGCCACGATCCATCCTTCTTTGGAACAAGTAACACTGGAACGGAGCAAGGACTAAGAGACTCACGAATGTACCCTTTGTCAAGCAACACCTGGACCTGGCGCTGAATCTCTTTCGTCTCGTCGGGATTTGTGCGGTACGGAGCGCGATTCGGAAGCTGTGCGCCGGGAATGAAGTCGATCTGGTGCTCAATGCCACGAAGTGGAGGTAGTCCCGATGGTAAATCTTTGGGAAAAACATCAGCGTACTCCTGCAAAATGTTAGCAACCGCAGGGGGAATATCCAAAGATGGTACATCATCAAGTGAAACGAGCACACTAGAACATACAAGTGCATAACAAGGTAGCTCATCAACACAAAGATCAACAAAATCAGCACGTGTAGCAAATAAAACAGGCGCATTCAACTTGATTTCAGAAGGTGATGGTACAAGTTGTTTAGCATTTTTAGCGGCTCGAGCAAGGTCATCTTTAACAATTTGTTCAGGTGTCATGGGATGTATAATTATTTTCTGACCTTTAAACATGAGAGAATAATGATTCGAACGACCATGATGCAAGCTATCAGTATCATATTGCCAAGGTCTACCAAGTAACAAAGAACATGCCTCCATAGGAATAACATCACAATCAACAAAATCAGAATAGGCACCTATGGAGAACGGAACACGTACCGACTGTGTTACTTTAATCTTTCCACCATCATTAAGCCACTGAATATGATAGGGATGCGGATGCTTATGGGTGGGTAAGGACAACTTCTCTACCAGCGCTGTACTCGCCAAGTTGTTGCAGCTACCACTGTCAATGATGATGCGAATCGACCGCTCCTGCACAACACCCTTTGTATGGAAAAGAGTGTGTCGCTGATTTTTCTCTGGCGGGGCGACCTGTGTACTAAGAACACGCTGCACAACAAGACTTTCATACCTATCTGCGTCACTAAGAGTAGCATGGACCGCCTCATTATCTGCATGGTTAGTGGCAATCATAGTATGGTGAGGTTCATCGGAATCACTAGCAGAAGAGTACTCACCATCGTCACGTATGATCAAAGCACGGGTGTTGGGACAGTCCCGAATCATGTGCCCAAAGCCTTGGCAACGAAAACACCGAACATCTCGTGTACGTCCCGAGGAAGAAGCTGCGCTTGGTGTAGGTTTCGTCGAAGGTGCTGCAAGTTTCGTCGTCTTCTCACGCGGCGTAGTGCTAGGCGTAGAAGGTGCTGGAGTGGAAGATGTAGAGCTGGACGACGGGCTTCTTCCTGCAAAAGGGTTAGTATATGTCTTCGAACGGCGTCCCTGCACTTCACGTTCAGCTTTGCAAGCATATTCAAATAACGTGGTCATATCATTATACTCCTTATAATCAAGTATATCCTGAATTTCCCTGTTCAATCCACCACGAAATCGTGCCATGGCAGCATCATCCTGTTCAAATAAACCACAACGAATCATACCCTTTTGTAACTCTTGGTAATACTCCTCAACGGATCGTTGGCCTTGCTGGAATCGTTGCATGGTGTTAAGCAAATCTCGGGCATAATAAGAAGGAACAAAACGATGTCGCATAGCGGCTTTTAATTGAGCCCAAGTAGATGGAACAGCAGTGGGATGTTTGAGTTTATATTCACGCCACCAAATTAAAGCAAACTCAGTAAATTCACTAATAGCAGCCTTAACTTGAGACGTAGCAGGGATATCATGACATGAAAATTTTTGTTCTACCTCTAACTCCCAATCAAGATATGCAGCAGGATCATACTTGCCATTAAAAGTAGGAATCTTAAATTTAATCTTCGCAAATGAATCATTAACCGGATTACGTACCACACGGCGGGCACGTGGTTGACGGTCTCCATCCTCATATTCCGTGTCACCACCATAGCCCTTCTGCAAGTCCGTGAGCGTCGCGTTCATCGTCGTGAGCGTCGTGTTCATCGCATCAAGCCGGGCCGTCAAGGTGTCAAATGTACACTTGGCGGCTGTCTGAGCAAGGTCCTGCTGGTCGAGACGCTCATTGGATGAAGAGAGCGCGGAATCAACCTTCTCGTGCAGCGTCTTTATGTCGTCTTTAAGTCCATCAAGGTCTGCTCGCATGCCTTGCAGCTTGGAGTCCATCTTGTCGTCGTCTCCTGACATGGTTAGCGCAAACACAAGAAAAACAGATCCTACGACAACAAAGGTGTGGGTGGAAAGCTCACAAAGATGCTGCGATCAAGTTCTTATCCGTTCTTACCAAGCAACAGGGCGATCGCAGACAACAAGTGGCACCTGTGAAAGATTGGAGCAGCGATTGCCTGGAGAAACAAAAGTCTGCTCGTCGTAGGAATATGTGTAGTTCTGGGTAGGCTGCACTCAAGTCAAGGATTAGCACAATCAAACAATAAATGTAAAGCTGAATAATAGTGCTAAACACGTAACAAAGCTGCTGGTAACAAGTGCCACCCGCGATGGATCAAGGGAAGGCAACAAGGAAGTGGGACTGCAGAAACGGAAAATCTCTCGGGCCGCGTTACGCTGTGTAAACGACATTTTTTGGCCTCGAAACCGACTTCACCCGGCGCTACTGCGGGTGCCCCGTATAGGAAATTTCGTAAGCTTTCCGGAAAAAAAAAAGAACGCTGAAATCGGAGATCCGAGCGAAAAGTTATGGCCGTTACAAAACGGGTGTTCGTAACGACACAAAACTGCCAAACGAAAAACCGAACTTTCCAAAAACGAACTGCTCTTTCCTTTTTTTTTGTAATTCTTTCCTTTGTCTTTCTTCTCAGAACTTTCCTTTTCTTTCTTTCCTTTTTTTTTCTTTCCTTTCTTTTTTTTCTTTCCTTTTTTTCTCTTTCCTCAAACAGAAACACGAAACCGAGTAGGGTTCGGTTGGATCGGCGGCGCGTGGAGTGCGGCTTGGGGAAGGAAAACGAAACCGAGTAGGGTTCGGTTGGAGGGGGTAACGGTGCTGGTGGTGATGATGATTGCGGCGGCGGTGGTGCTGGTGGCGAGGTGGAAAGCGGCGGAAGCACAAAGTGACCAACAACAAATTAACGCGAAGCACACAAATTCAACAACGCAAATTATTGAAAGAAAGTGCAAGGCGAAGAAAGGTTTTGGGACAATGGTCTAACCTGAATTTTTTTGGGTTTTGTGGACTGTAGGTAATGGAACAACACTCGATAAAAACTCACCGATCAACCTGGAAAGCTGATACCACTTGATAGAGCTGTAGTGCCCTGATCTTTCGGTGAGTGGAGGATAATTTTGATTTGGTGGAAGTCGACCCTCACGATCCGACTACGACGAGCGAACCCGAAGCGCCAATGCAATCGCTGAACCAACTCCCTACGGTTACCGACCCTGTTGCAATCAAGATTAGAACTTCCTGTACGCAATCAAAGAACGAACAAGAAAAAGAAGGCGAGCAATCTTAATATCACTCGAAGGTGGAGTTCTGAATCACACGAGGACAACACGTATTTGTGCGTGTTCGGTGTAGCTAAAGCTAGATGTAAAACAAAACTCGAGGATGCTAATGACGGCTATAGGGTTTAATAGCACGGCCACAAGGGAGTTGGGGTCGTGCTACAACCCTAGGACGCGTCCCTAATGGACCCAACTCGATACACGGCCCATTGGGCCAAAATAAGGTGGCGCAGCACCTTGGACAGAAAACAGTCCGACTCAAAATGACGATTGCGGCCGCCTCGGTGAAGATATGAAGGTGATTCCAGATCCATCTGAAAGTAGACTTGATAAGCTTTCCATCAAGTACTTGATCGCCCAAAACGGAGTCTGGATGAAGTCGTGGCGGCTGTCACAATTTGACGTTCGTGCGCAGTCCGAATCCAGCCACATATCCTTCATTCTTTAGCACCATGACGTAGTTCAACTCTCTTGCACGAGCCCGAGTGATCGGCCCTGAAGGTGGTGCTTGGGGTGAAGGTGCTGCTGGTGTAGATGTACCGGTGATGTCCTCATCATCCGGCCTGTGAGCAGGGCGCGTGGGACGGCTCGCGCAGAGGGCCGGTTGCGCGCTACGGAGCGGGTCACGGCGCGGGCGCTATAAATAGGCGCGGCGGTGGCGGCAGAGATCACAAGTGTTGTAAGCTTTTCACGAGCACGATGGGTTTAGAGTTAGGAATGAAGGGGTGGGGCGAAGCTCGCCCCCCTGACTTAGTTCGAGGGTGGGCAGGGCCTTGGTGTTAGAAGAATGCTAGCGAAGGAGGAGGTAAATGGATGAGAAAAGGTGCCGGCCAGAGCCGCCTCGTCAGCAACCGCTGCCTCATCTTCCAGCTTGGGCTGGTCGATACATAGGCGATGGTTGAATGACGCAGGTGCTCTGGCCACCTGTCCACGGCGTACGGTAGTGGCACGCCCAAGTGGCAGAGCGGTCTTGCTACTAGGTGTGTGCCACGGCCTCATAGGTGGGCGTCGCAGCCCCCATTGCGCCGCACGTGCCTCCGCTTCGTTGGCGAAGGCCGCTCCCCTAGTCGGGGCGTGTGACGAACTGGAGGTCGACGAGATCCTTCGAGGCGTCACCAGTGTTGAGAAATGGGCATGGCCGCTTGCGTTTTTTGGCCGCTAAGAAGCGGCTTTGTATCTTGTTTGTTGTACACGACCGTTCGCCGGTCATGCGTGTGTTGGAAATAAAGAGCTTCCTTCATCCATTCGATGGGCGTCACGCCTTTCTCTCCACGAGACAAGCGATGATCTTGATATTTTGAGTTGTACACGAGTTTTATTATCATCGAATCGTGCGCCCTCGAGTATCTTGTCATAGCCTGAGCACCAGATCCCCTTGTTGAAGTCTCGACATCACACCTTCCGTGCCTGGTACTGGTGGAGCGTCTGCTGGTATCTTGCCGAGTTTAGCAATGCGACATCACGTGCCTCATCTACGCAGTTCAGGGAGTCTTGTCGGGCTTGCTGATTCGATTCTTCTTGATACGCCTTGAGCCTCGGGGACCCGTATTCCAGATCTGTGGGCAGGACTGCCTCAGCACCGTGAACTAGAAAGAAAGGGGTGAAGCCCGTGGCTCTGCTTGGGGTCGTCCTGAGGCTCCACACGACTGAGGGCACTTCATCAACCCACTTTCGACCAAACTTGTTTAATTTGTTGAAGATCCTTGATTTCAGTCCCTGCAGTACCATGCCGTTAGCGCGTTCCACCTGCCCGTTCGTTTGAGGGTGTGCAACGGCCGACCGATCCACGCGGATGTGGTGGTGGTCACAGAATTCCAAGAACTTCTTGCCGGTGAACTGGGTGCCATTGTCGGTGATTATCGAGTTAGTCACCCCGAATCTGTGGATTATATCGGTGAAGAACTGCACCGCCTGTTCGGACCGAATGTTGGTGATGGGTCGGACCTCAATCCATTTTGAGAACCTGTCGGTTGCAACCAACAAGTGGGTAAAGCCCCTTGGCGCCTTCGACAACGGCCCTACGAGGTCCAATCCCCATACAGCGAAAGGCCAGGTGATTAGGATGGTTTGCAGAACATGCCGGGAGGTGTGTCTTGCGGGCATAAAACTGGCACCCTTCTCAGGTACGCACGACTTCGATCGCGTCGGCAACCGCTGTGGGCCAATAGAAACCTTGTCAGAAGGCATTGCCCACGAGGGTTCGCGCCGCCGCGTGGTGCCCGCACGCTCCTGCGTGAATGTCGCGTATCAGCTGTCGCCCCGCAGGAACGGGGAGACAGCGCAGAATATTCCCGATGGACCGCGCTTGTACAGCTCGCCGTCAATCATGGCGAACGATTTGGCTCGCCTGGCGATGCGCCGCGCATCGGTTCGATCCGAAGGCAACGTGCCACGGTCGATCCAGTCTATATATTGGTGTCGCCAGTCTCGTGGTGCTGGGGATTCGTCGATCTCCATTGCCTCTTCTTCGCCAGGGAGAGGCGTCCCTGGTCGGGGGCTCTCGACGCCTTCCGTCGAGGGGTCCTCGTCCATAGGCTCGACACAAGCATCCCTCGAGGGCGCTCGTGCAGCCGCATCCGGACGCTGGAGTTCGACGGAGGGTTTCGAGCAGTCGCGGGCGAAGACGTTCGGGGGAACCGTAATTTGCCCCGACGCAATTTTTGCCAACTCATCTGCTTCTTCGTTGTACTTACGTGCAATGTGGTTGAGCTCGAGGACTGAGGAATCTGTCTTCGAGGCGCCGTACCGCGTGGCAGTATGCCTCCATTTTCTTGTCGTGGCAGTTTGAGTCCTTCATCACTTGATCTACGACTAGCTGTGAGTCTCCTCTGACGTCGAGGCGTTTGATGCCAAGCTCGATGGTGATATGGAGCCCATTGAGGAGGGCTTCGTACTCAGCCATGTTGTTGGATGCGGGGAAGTGCAGCCGCACCACATAGCGCATGTGTTCCCCGCACGGCGAGACGAAGAGAAGCCCGGCTCCCGCCCCAGTTTTCATCACTGATCCGTCGAAGTACATGGTCCAACATTCTGCTTGTATCTGAGGCGGGGGTAGCTGCGTGTCCGTCCACTCTGCGACGAAGTCCGCAAGAACCTGGGATTTTATGGCTTTACGAGGTGCGTACGTGAGCGTTTCACCCATCAGTTCCACTGACCATTTGATAATCCTACCAGAAGCGTCCTGGTTGCGGACTATCTCCCCCAAAGGGAACGAGGAGAACCGGGTGCGCCTCGAAATAATGTCTCAGCTTTCTTCGAGCCAGCACGATTGCGTACAGCAGCTTTTGGACCTAGGGATACCGTGTTTTGGTTTCCGACAACACTTCGCTTATGTAGTACACTGGCCGTTGTACCGGCAGTGCATGGCCTTCCTCCTCTCTTTCTACCACAATGACCGCGCTAACCACTTGGGTAGTGGCGGCCATGTATAGATAGAGAGTTTCCCCTTCCCTTGGCGGCGTAAGGATTGGCGAACTTGAGAGCGACGCGATGAGCTTATCGAGGGCTTCCTGTGCCTTTGGGGTCCTAGGAGAAGCGTTCGTGCTTCCTCAAGAGCCGGTATAGAGGCAAGCCCCTTTCTCCTAGTCGAGATATGAAACGGCTTAATGACGCTAAGCACCCCAGGACCCGTTGGACTCCTTTCAGATCCCGGATTGGCCCCATTCGCTCAAGGGCAGCGACTTTCTCGGGGTTGGGCTCAATGCCTCGCTGGGAGACTATGAAACCCAACAACATGCCTCCTGGTACTCCAAAAACGCACTTCTTCGGATTAAGCTTCACACCAGCGGCCCGGAGAGCCTCGAAAGCGGCACGTAAGTCGTTAACCAAGTCGTCCGCCTTCTCGACATCGTCGACATATGCTTCCACAGTACGCCCGATTTGGTCTCCGAAGACCCGAAGCATACATCGCTGATACGTAGCTCCTGCATTTCTAAGCCCAAATGGCATCGTGGTGTAGCAGTACATGCCGAAGGGGGTAATGAAATAAGTCACAAGCTGGTCGGATTCTTTCATTTTTATTTGGTGGTAGCCGAAATATGCATCAAGGAGACAAAGAAGTTCACACCCCATGGTGGAATCTACAATTTGATCTATTTGTGGCAAAGGAAAAGGAACCTTGGGGCATGCTTTATTTAAACCAGTGTAATCCACACACATCCGCCATTTCCCATTCTTTTTCTTAACTAATATAGGGTTAGCTAGCCACACGGGATGGAAAACCTCCTTGATGAATCCGGCCTTCAAGAGCTTGCGCAGCTCCTCTCCAATCGCTCGACGCTTCTGTTCGTCAAAGCGTCGAAGATGTTGGCTCACTGGCCTGGAGTTGGGCTGGATATCAAGGGAGTGCTCGGCGACCTCCATCGGTATGCCAGGCATATCTGAGGGGCTCCACGCAAAGATGTCGGTGTTCGCGCGGAGGAAGTCGACGAGCACCACTTCCTATTTGCGGTCGAGGATAGAGCTGACCCTCAACACCTTGCCATCAGGGTCGTTGGGGTCGAGGGGCACGTCTTTGGCTTGCTCGGCAGGCTCGAAGTTGCCCATATGCTTTGGCACGGGGTCGTCGATCTCGTGCACCAGCCTTTCCAGATGAGCTATGCAAGCTTCGTCCTCAGCGAGCGCCTCAGTGCATTCGACGCACTCGACGTCACATTCGTAGGCGTGCTCAAACGAGGGCCCCACAGTGATGACTCCCTTTGGGCTCGGCATCTTCATCTTGAGGTAGGTATAGTTCGGGACGGCCATAAACTTGGCGTAGCACGGTCGCCCAAGGATGGCGTGATAGGCTCCCCGAAATCCCACCACCTCAAAAGTGAGGACTTCCTTCTGGAAGTTGTCCGGCGTCCCGAAGTAGACCGGCAGGTCGATCTGCCCGAGGGGTTGGACCCGCTTCCCTAGAGCGACGCCATGAAACGGCGCCTTGCTCGGGCGTAGCTGATCCTTGCCGATCCCTAGGAGCTCCAGGGTGGGGGCGTACATGATGTTGAGGCTGCTGCCTCCATCCATGAGCACCTTGGAGAAACGTGTGTTGCCGATGACGGGTTCGACGACGAGCGGATACTGCCCCGGATTTGGGATGAAATCGGGGTGATCCTCTCTGCTGAAGGAGATGGTATCCTTCGACCAGTCAAGGTACTTTGGGGCCGCCCGGTGCACAGCAAGGACCTCTCGACGTTCGCGCTTGCGCTGTCGAGGCGTCATGTTGACCGTGGACCCTCCAAAGATGAAGAACACGTTCTCCACTTGGGGGAATCCGTCCTTGTCTTTGTCATCGGCATCCCCCTTCGCGTTGTCGTCCTTCGCGGCCACGCGATTGTAGTATTTCTTCAACATCTCACACTACTCGAGGGTGTGGGTGACTGGGCCTCTCTGGTACGGGCACGGCTTCTTGAGCATGTCGTCAAAGATTCCCGGGCCTCGAGGGTGGCCTCCTAGACCTTTGCGGGCGGGGTCCGCCGCGAATGGCCTCGTCGGAGTCGTCGTCGGGTTCCTGTCCTCGCGGCGCTTGCTGTGCCTTCTTCCCTTTCTTCCCCTGCTTTGGCTTTTTCGCAGGGGCCTTGAGCTTACCGCCCTCCGCGGGCGTTCCTTCCACGCGCTTCCCCTTCTTGTCAACAAAGTTGGCGCCCTCTGCCTCTTCGCCAGAGGCATAGCGCGTGGCGATGTCAAACAACCCACTGATGGTAGTGGGGGGCTTCCGCCCGAGGTTGCGCACCAACCCTCGATTCGTCAGTGCCCAAGAGGAAGGCATGGAGCACCTCTGAGTCACCGACGTTTAGGAGGTCAGTGCAGCACTTGGAAAAGCGGCGGACGTAATCCCTCAAGGACTCATTAGGCTTCTAGCAGCACTATCGAAGATCCTAGGGGTTCCCTGGGCGCACATAAGTGCCTTGGAAATTGCCCACGAAGGTGTTGACGAGATCATCCCAATCGTGGATCTGGTTCGGAGGCAGGTGCTCCAACCATGCTCGCGCAGAGTCCGCGAGGTGGAGGGGCAGGTTACGGATGATGACCTCATCGTTGGACGCGCCGCCTAGCATACACGCCAGGCGGTAGTCATTGAGCCAAACTCAAGGGTCGGTTTCCCCGGAGTACTTGACGATGGTGGTCGGCTGTCAAAACCGCGGAGGTATCAGCGCCGTCCGGATCTCGCGACTGAACACTCGAGTGCCAGGGAGGTTCCGGTGAGGGGCTCCGGTCCTCCCGGCTGTCGTAGCGGCCTCCGCGTCGGACGTGGTATCCGTGGGCCGAGGTGGCGCCAAGTTTGCTTTTGTTCAGGATGTGACGGGCGTCGTCTTTGTCGGCAGCGTGTGTCCAGCATGCGCTCCTTCATAGGAGCCTTCTGGTCGTGGCGCGGGGCCGACGCTGTCATCCGGCTCCTGAGAGGAGTACGGACTGACTCCGCCGGGTTTTGTGCTGCCCCTCCATCTCCCGTGCTGATGGAACAGCGCATGCGGGACGCTGAGCTTTCAGCCTGCGGTACCAGCAGCCTGTTCGACCAGGGCTTGCGCCTCGCGGCGCAGATTGCGACCTTGTGGCGTCGACGGTTCCGGCATTGCCCGTATCAGCGTTGTCGCGGCGATCAGCTTCTGGCTGGTCCTTGCCAGGGCCAGGGGGTCATCCCCGTGGTCGTCGGCCATGATCCGAGCCTGAGTGGAACGCCTAGCCTCTTGGGCGAAGTTGCTGGGTCCGGGACGCCCTGTTTCGAGGGCGGCATGAAGCCGGCGAACCTGGTGTCGCTCGTCTTCGTGGCTAGCCTCGAGTTCCCGCACTTGGATCAGCTGTGCCTGGACCAGCGCGGCGTCACCACCCGCGGGCGGTGCCGCTTGTCGAGGCGCTACAGCTCCTGCAGGGTCTCGAGGCCCGGCGGTTTCGTCGTCCTCTGTGTCAGGATCAAACACCACAGCAACGAGACACTCCAGCGTAGGGTCGTGATCCCCTGTGCTAGAGTCGTCGGTGTAATCGAGACAGTAGTCTGCCATGGCTTGGAATGCCGCAAAAGCTTCACGGTCGCAAAGCCCAGAGTAATCCCACTCTAGGACCTCTTGCGAACGCGAAGTCTCCCCCATGTCCGTGCTGAGGTACGAGTCGCCTGGTGAGGTCGCGACGAGGTTTCGGATAAAAAGTAAGTGATGGCCGGGGAGGTCGTCGTAGGCGTCCATCGTCGTGCTGATCGATGAAGAGTAGACCAGGTCCGCTCCACGCATCCCATATGGGAAACGCGACGGCCCAGTCTCGTCGTCCTTGTCCGGGCGCGTAGTCGGAGGCATCGATGGAGGCGCGGTCTTTGCATCCTCGGCGACGGAGTCCTTGCTGAGGTCGACGTCGTCAAGGTGGCGCGCGCGCACTGCCCGTCGCCGCTCCATGCGTGCCCGTCGTGAGCGTTGCCCTGAGCGCTTCTTGCGCCCGGGTGTTGGTGACGGCGGTGGCGCCACTGCGACGGTCGCGTCCTTTGAGAGGAGCCGCATGAGGTAGCCGTTCCCGGTGGCCTCAAACTCCAAACTCCCGAACCAGATGGTAAATCTGGCCGGGAGCGGGTCGGACGAACTGTAGGAGCAACGGTCAACTAGACGCTCTGTGCGGATCACCATCGAGAGAACTGGTGGGTCAGCAAGTCGATCACAGCGCGTACCCCCTACCTGGCGCGCCACTATCGGTGGGAGAACCCAGAGGGGGTCCAAACACCTGCAGAAATGTGATGTGTCCCAGTCTCTCGATGGTCGATGCAGAGGCAACGCGATGACATGAGATTTATCCTGGTTCCGATCTTTCGATCGTACGTCCAGCAGGGTGTGCGTTCGCACTATATTGCCTTGCACCGGGGTGCTCGTAGTAGGGGGCTACAAGCTTGGCGGGAGAGGAGGATGAGCCTCCAAGTCCCTAGAACGGGTGGGAGGTTGAGTGTTGTGTTCTGATGAACTTGCTGCTGAATGAGCTGGTGAGCGTGTCGTGTATTTCTAGGGGGCTACCCCCTCCTTTTATAGTCTAAGGAGGGGCAGTTACAAATAAAGGAAGTACAGTGCGCAGTACAGTGACAGCGTATGACGGGGTATGGTCGCGAGCATGGCTCCCGTCCTGGTATGTGTTGTCGGATTGCATGACTTGGTCCGGCTTATGGGGCTTCAGTACATGGCGTGGCATCCCCTTTACATGACGTGTACCCCCTGTGCTCCTGGTTTTGAGGGCTTACGTCGTGCGGCATCATCAAGCGCAGCTGGCCGTACATCCTTTCGAGGGCTCCCCATGCCTGTTCGAGGGGTTCCCGTACCGGAGTTGGCGGAACAGGAGAGCGTGACAGCACAGGCCTGTTCGCGCCGCACGGGCCTGTGCACAGTGTTGAGGATGACCACACGGTGTCAGGAGTTGGCGGAGATGACCGGAGATGGGAGGGATTCGTCGCTTGACTTTTGCGTCCAAGGCCGTACAAGGTCATTAAATGCTCGTGTCCATGGGGCAGGTGAACCGCCAGCGGGCCCCACGGGTGAGAGGCGGCCTCGAGCGAGGCGGAGATGGGTTGTCGAGGGTGGCTCCCGGGCCTCGAGCGAGGAGGCTTCGAGTGAGGCGGAGTTCTGATTCGCTCGAGGGGTGCCAGGCACCCTCGAGCCCGACGGAGGCTTGATCCTGCCTTGCCTAGCTTCCGTCAGTTTTACTCGTTCCTGTTGCTTAGTTGGTGATTTTCCTGTCGTGTTAGGGCCCTCCCTAGGGTTGACACCGACATGTTCCACCCTATAAAATGCATTTCCATCTCATACCGTATGATTTTGTGATAGGTGGGGCTTAGGCAATACCATCTTTTTTTCATATCAACAAATCCACTGTCACGGCTGGCCCCATATCAATAGGATACGTCTTCATCAATTTCAATATTGGTTGCCCAATCTTATAAAGTTGCTTATAGATGCAGAACATACGTGTGTGTATGTGAGCGTTTATGTTTATGCTATGTTTCATGGGAAAAAAAATACTCAAACCCAGTTGAATGTGTATCCTTTGTCTATTTTTTGTTTCATGAAAAACTATGTATTGTCATAAATTACCAAATAATGGTGAAGTTTATCTGTTTTAATTCAAGGCATCATAAAAAAAGGAATTTCAGTTTAGTTGCTGATAATCTGTGACGCAAAAGGGCTGCAACATGATTGAGGCAGACCGGATGGAAAGAGTAATCTAAACTGTTCTATAGGTCTCACAATTGTTACACAGCCATGTGTGTTTCATTGATTAAAATGAACACGTTCTAGAGGGAAAAAAATCCCCTGCTCCTGCCACCAGGAACGAAGAATCAAGCAAACTATTTGTGTTTAATACTTGGGAACACATATGTAGGAAACTAGGAATTGACCTGCCGGAGGAAACTGCATGGTACAGAGATGATGATGCCCGTGCCAGGGCCGAGGATGCCATTACCCCAGCAGTCGTCCTCCGTTATCGCAGGACCTTGCCGTCGGGCCGCTGCCAAGCCAAAGGGATGGCCATATCATTGCCGCCTCGGCGCGTATGCTTGGTCCGTTGACTTCCTCGGCTCAAGGAGGACAGCGGTGGTGGAAGGATCTCGCTCTAGCCGTCGAGGACCACCGCGTCACACCGAATGTGGAGTCTTTTACCTGTGTACCATTAAAAAAGATTGAGGTTACGCACGTACCACTAAAAAGTTGGGAGACACCTATGTACCATGACGTGAACTTTTTTACCTCTGTACCATTCCATTCGCGTTCTGTTAAAAACATCTCCTGACACGTGGGACCCACGTAAGGAAAGGTCATTTTTACCCCTGAAGTCATTTGCATCTGGATCGGTTTCTCTCCCGGGAAGTGTCGCTCGTTCGTCCTCCCTCCTAAAGCGCTCGACTCCAGCGCCCAGCGCCGCTCCTCCCGATCCCAAACCCTAGATCCCGCGCCGCCGGCCAAGAGCTTCGCCGCCGCCGGCCAAAACCGCCGCCGCCGCCAGTGAAGACCGCGTCCGGTCCGTGCCCTCCTCCTGCTCTTCCCTCCTCGCGCGCAGGGGGAGGCCGCGCGTGGCCGAGGGTAGGACGCGCGTGGTCCAGGCCGGACGCCCGCGACCAGCCCCCGACGAGGCAGAGGCGAGGTCCAGGTGAGGTCGGGCCGCCATATCCAGTCAAGGTACGTTCCCCTCCCTCCTTCCCTTCCTTTCCACAGTACTATATTGGACATGTTTGTATTTGTGATAAGGATACTCTGTTGTTCATCTGTAGGATGGACTCTGAGAATAGTTTCAACATAGAATTTCGGATTCTTTCTTCCAATTGCCGTGATCGATGGTTTAGCTTTTTCGAAATTGTGGATGCTGAGTTCACCAAGTTCAGAGATCTGATTGATGTGGTTAATGAAAAGCATCCTCCTATGGGTGGTGACATACTGAGGAAGGTACTAGCAGGAAGGGGCATGAGTGCCCAATATGTCACCAGTTTGGCCACCATTGGTACACTTGTAAGAATGGAAATCCAGAAGACATAGCTGCAATGGAGCTTGAGAGGTAAACTTTCTAGACATAGACCACTTGTACATGACATAACTTTGAAGTTTGAGTCTCTTCATGTTAACCTATGCAAAACAACACTTTATTTCAGGGGTCCACCAAAGAAAAGGCTGAAAAAGGCATAGCAGTAACATAGAGACTACCCTTATTGTGGCCACTCCTGCATCAGGAATGGTATTTCCACACAATGAGGCAGTGCAAAACGCTACACACCAGAAAAAGAGAAAAGATCTTCTTCAGGTGTAAAAAGAAGGGGCCAGCAGTCACTACAAGTAGTGCCAATACTGTGTCTAGCAGGTATGGTCTCATATATTTTCAATATTCCACACTTTGCCATTTACAACCTCACTGATCTCTAATTCTTGCTTTCACAAAAGATCTGTAACAGGATCCAATGACCCTTTTCCTCTCCAAATTGAGCAACCTCCTATTGTTCATCAAGATACTGTGAACTGTGAAACCTCTCTACAGACAGTGCAAGCACCAAGGAAGAAGCATGCCATCATGAAGAAGCTTACACCAAAGAAGGTTTCAGTTGAGGTAGCCAACCCAGCCAGCCCAGCTTCAAACACCAGAAGCAAGAAGAAACTCCATCTTGATTGAATTTTGATTTTGGAGTGTTATTTTGGTAGTGTTTTTCCTATCTGATGAAGCATTATTGTCTTCTTTTGGACATGGCCAGTACTTGTAGTGGTCTGGAGGAACTACTTTTGCAGTATTATTTTTATGCAATGTGTGGAGAAACTACTTTAGCTTTGATGTAATTTAAGAAAAATACTTGTGTGGAGGAACTACTTAAATGTTTGTGATGCAATGGAAATGATGCTTAAATGTTGGTGTTCATTTTTTTATTGTAAGATCGATCACTCAATTTGTCCAGGGAAATGATACCCTTTTTTATTTCCATATTAACGTTTTTTCTAGGCCAATGATACCTTTTTAATTCTTTTTCCATTTTTTCAACCAAAAATCATTAATAAATTTATTTACATTTTTAAATTTCATCTTTTCATTCTCAGTCACGGTAGCACGGTATTTTTTCCCCTCACACGATCAGCAAACTAACTAGAAACAAACTTCTTTTAGCCTCTCCAAAAGGAACAAGGGTATAATGGTCTTTCCCCCCTCCATTAGGCTCCGTTAGTGCTGTTTCCGTTCAAAATGGTACAGAGGTAAAAAAAAGTTCGCGTCATGGTACACAGGTGTCTCACAACTTGTTAGTGGTATGTGCGTAGAGTCAATTCCTTGTATGCCATTGCAAAATACAACTCATCCTTTATGTGCCATTGAAAAATAGCTCATCCCTTCTATGCCATTGGTTATAATTTTTGATCCCTTATGTGCCATTGCCGTTAAAAGTGGCTAGCGGAGCCGTTAAATGGAAGGGTTGAAAAGACCATAGTACCCCTAGTTAGAATAAACATATTTATGACATTTCATCCTTGTCATGTCATTCCAATCAACAACAATAATGAGATGACATTAGAAGTATGTAAAATGGGTTATATACAGATATATAAAATAAATAAAATTCATTGTTAGACCAGAATACCCCTAGTTAGAATGAATTTTATTTATTTCATATATCTCTGCATGACCCATTTTACATACTTCCAGTATTAGCTCATTATTGTTGTTGATTGTAATGACATGTCAAGGGTGAAACGTCACAAAATATGTTCCATTCTAGCTAGGGGTATTATGGTCATTTTGCCCTTCCATTTAACGGCCCCGTTAGCCTCTTTTAACGGCAATGGCATGTACGGGATCAAAAATTATAACCAATGACATAGAAGGGATGAGCTATTTTCCAATGACACATAAGAGATGGGTTATATTTTCCAATGACATATAAGGAATTTACTCATGTGCGTAACCTCCATCTTTTTTTAATGATACAAAGGTAAAAGACTCGAATTTGGAGCACCGGAGCCGCATCGCAAATCCCAACCCAATTCCTGTCACCCATGCCGTGAGGCACCCTGAATCTCCGGCTGCCGCGGGTCGTTGAGCAATTTTGATGGGGAAGGCAACAGTATTGAATGCCCGTGAGGAACAGTATTGAACGCCCGTGAGGCACCCTGAATCGAAGCAAATTAATCCCCTCAACTAGGGACGGGAATGGTGAACCCTACAGTAAATATGTATTTTACAGTCACGTAACAATTTGGAGTAATTTAATTACTGTTAAGCTGCTCAGGTGATTTTGCCTGCGGGTGAGCGGCGCTCCGCCGTGGCGCTTAATAATATTCAGCGCACAGTGCCCTGAATATATATTCTCTAAATAGCACCGGCGCGCTCCTAAACAACGTAGCGCGCCAGCCCAAAGCTACCTATCCGACCGAGCCAGTCCCGTCCCGTTTCCCGTGTACCACACGACCAGAAAATACACACCCGCAATCGGAAAAGGAGAAAAAGGAACCGAACCATTTTTTCACGGATCATGGGTCCCACGGTGCAGCCATTACTTTTCCTCGTTTTCCTCTCTCATTCCCCGTTAACTGCTGTAACTCAGGTCATCCAAATCGCCCCTTCCTCGTGAGATCTCGCCATGGTGCGGCCTCCTACCTCCTCGCGGCCGCGGGGACGACGATGTTGCTTGGATGGCGCGGCCTCTGTTCCGGGCATGGGGTGCGCGACCCCCTTCCCTTCGTCTGGCATGGCTTCCAAGCCCCCGTCCCGGCGCGTCTGTGGTCCTGTGGAGGTCATAGCAGCCCGGCGTCGATCAGGCTGCAGGCGCAGCACTTTCCCTCTCACGACGGCGTCGATCCAGGTATGATTGAGAGAAAATCCGTCCGTAGTCATTTTATCTTGTTTAACTCGTTCCCATTTAATTCGTTGACTGCAGATTGGAGCGGATACTCTCTGCCTCAATCACAACTAGGTATGCCCCAAATCCTCCCGTGATGCGACCTCGTTCCAACCTCGAAACCGTTTCCCTGCTGTCGGCATCCCTGGATCCCCTTGGATTTTCTTGGTTGTTTACCGTCCAGGCTAGCGGACACGAATAGCCTGAGGTGAGCAGCAGCAAAAATCTATCTATGTTGCTAACTCTGCTCCCTTTGGATTAGCGCTCGATTCCCTCTAGATAAGCAACCTCCCTTCAATTAGATTTATCCTTTTCACTGTGCATCCAATTTTCAAATTCTCTTCCGTTACTTATATTCCTACCAGATTAGCAAAAAGGGGACACTGCCTATGTTAGATTGGTTCCCCAACTCCTGCCTGTGCCATCCGTTCTTGACTGCCAGGGTTATTGGCGACAGGGTGCCTGCTTCACTCTACATCAAGTATTTTTTAGCCTTAATTTATTTGTCTAACTAGCCTGTTGCAGTAGGAGTTCTGGTTATAGCCGAATTTTCCGATTGATCATATATGGGAATCTCCATAGTTTCGTTTTGGTTTATTCGAATTTAGATGGCTACAGCTTGCATAGCATCCATCCACAGTTTCATATGTTTTCGTTTCATTCAATCTATTTTAGATACAGGCAGATTTTACTGCTTTATATAGCAGGCTGCATAGATTTTAGGTACCGAACATTGAATGATTGATTTATTTTAGGCACCAGCGATCTGAGAAGCACGGCGAGCAGGCCCAGGTGAGTGGGCACGGGGTGGCTCATTCCCTTTGCCCCTTCCCGCTCCGGACGGCGCGGGTAGAAGCCCAGCGATGCGGGGGGGGGGGGGGGGGGGGGGGCTCCCTCACCGGTGGCGGTGCCAACTCCGGCCAGTGTCGATGGAGGTCCTCGACAGCGCGACACACATTAAGTTTGGGTAAATTTCTGCGTCGAGTCTACCACCCTACCCTACCTGAGTTGTTTCGATTGGATTTTCGTATATGAAATGGTCGATCCACTTCAATGATGGGAGCAGAAGTTTGTGTTCCACACTGGCTACAGCACAAGAGATTACCCTTCCACATAAAATTATCAGATCGATTGTTTTCCACTAGGGATGAGCTAACATGTGCAACCATCAGTAAATTATAATCTGTTGGCAGCAGTGTAGTGGAGATTTCTGCAGGAAATTTTTTCCCACAGCTGTGCAAAGTGTGCAAGCTTCTGTTCAGAATTGCCACGGTCATCAGCTAATTTTGTTTATGTACAATCTGAAAATGACTGCAGTTTCTAGCAGCAGCTGCACACACCAGTGAATAGGAACTTGTTTGTGCAATTGCTAGATAGTTTGTGTACAAATTTCTATTTTCCCCCAAATTTCAAATCTCTGACGAACTGAAGAAAGCAATGGATAGCCATGGGTAGGGATTGCTCATGCCATTCATACACAACAGTTCTTCGTTACGAAGATTTTCCGTTTTCCTAAACCCAAATATATTTCCGTTCTGGTTAATCTTTTGAAATGGTTATACTAAATCATTAATATTGTCAAATGGTTAATTAAAATATGCTGTGATCTGATGGTGTTGAAATTTGCAAGCTTTTCATGCATTTCCAGCATTTCATTTAGCTGAGATATTGTAACATTGCTTGTAATTTTCCTTGTGGAGATGCATGTCCACTCTCTACCTATAGCACGTATTGCCAAAAGGAAAATGAAATATTTCCGTAGTAACCTTATGCCCCAAATTTGCTTATCAAATTTTAGCTGATACCTTTATTCTTAACCTATCTTACTTAATAATTGTTGCGCTCGAGCTTAATTGACTTGGATGTGCCACATACAGTCTGACTCTATGGAGAAATCAGCTCTATACATTTCTATTTTGCTGATGGATTCTTTCATTTGTCCACAATAAGTTGGGTGGAAATTTCCTTTTTGGCTTGCAGAACAGAAGATGGAGAGGAGGCCATAAGCAAACTGAATAAGGTGGAGGAAGCTCCCATGAAAAAGATACGGGGCTCAAGGATGAAGCCTATTTGATAGAATAATTGTTGTAACAAATTATACATGAGGAATAAAGTCTAGTAAACAAGGTGTAATACGAAATCGCAACGAGTCATGTTATGAACACTGTCAAGAATTTTTCCGGTGAAGTAATTTATCTGCTTGTCCCGTGAGCAAAAAATGCATTTCAGTCACGGGCGTGCTACACAAATCACGAGAGTAATCCAATTCAACATTTTTCCAGTAATAGCTGAAGCCCCCATGAATATTTAAAGTATTCTAGTTAAACCAACACATTTTCCGGTCATCATAATCTTTTTACCGGCTCCACCTAAAGCCACGGGGACTAAGGCTAATACATCTCATTTTCACGTCATGTTAGACTTTTTCCGGGTCTAATTCAAGTTTTCCGGTTAAACTTCATCTTTTTCTGGTCTTGGTAAACTTTTTCTGGTCTCCGCACGACACTAGAGGGGCAAATTCACGTTTTTCCGGTTAAAGCACCTCAGTTTCCGGTCACGGTGGACTTTTTCCGGTTGCGGGAGCATTAGGCACGGGGGCAGGCTGCCCAGCGCGCTATCTATGCTACAAAGAGTGTCACGATTGAAACAGTTTCTCACCTAAAAAATTACCCTCCTAAACCTCACAGATGACCCACAATTCAGAGCCAAACGGTGGCCCCGGACGACCAAATGGGAGGGGGGTAGACGCATGGTCGTCACTCCTTCCGTTAAAATCCTCTACCGCGCCCCCTCCCATCCGATTTTTTTGTCACCCTCGTACCCGCCGGTCCCACTTCCTCACTCGACGTACGCAGATGCAACCATCACGCTCCGCTTTCCTTCCTCTTCGCTCTTCCCCCATCCTTTCCCCTTCCTGCGCCACCGCTCCCATTCCCCTCCCAGTGTCTTCCGTCCTGTGCATGCCGCAGCACATCCCCTTCCATCTATACCGCTCGCTAATGCCCAACCCCTTTGCGCCGCCCTCCGCCCCCCCCCCCTCCCCCCAGGGAGGAGGCAGATCTCCGCGTGAATCCACTTGTGCCCCCGGCGGCGCGTGGCGGCGTTTGCACCGCCAACCTCGCCCGCTCCACCACCGCCTTCTCCGTCCAGCACGCCGAGCTCGAGCGCGCGCTCGCTGTGGAATCCTCCGCCCCCGCGTACTCCAACCCGGACACCGCCGGGTCGATGGTCGCCGCCGCCGCCCTTGGTAAGCCTTCTTCCCCCCACTCGGATCCCCCTCCATTCTAGCTTCTCGGCGCGGTATCTCAGCGGTCGGTGTCTCAAACCCTAGCGGCGATGGTGGTGCCAGCCTCCGGTCGCCACCTATGAAAGGGAGCAAGCCCGCCACTCTCGCCAACACCATCAACGTCAGGAAGCCCAACGCCGCCGCCACTGGGTAAGTCCTCTCTTCCCCCTTCTTGGATCCTCCTCACGGTGGGGCTTCCTCCTCGAGTGCATGTCGTGGCGGCTCCCTACAAGAAGATCTCGCACAGGGGCTCCCCCTGCATCTCGGCATGCACGGCAGCCAGCGCGATGTGGCTGGCATGGGCTGGTGGCAGCGGGGCTAGCAGCCCGGGCGGAGCTCCTCCAACCCCAGCACCAGTCGTGAGTTGTTGGAGCTCCATGTGGCGAAGCACGGCAGCCGACGTCCTGTCGGAGCATCAATGCGGAGCAACGAACCAGGCGGAACGACGCTGGGTGTGCCCCTACAGGTAAAGCATTCGATTATATGCCCCTGAGGCAGTAGCGACAGCACTGGAGCTCTTGTGCTAAGTAAATTGGTTTGTTTCTTGTGCTCCACAGTTCGACAAATTTTTGTTAATTTCCACCATATGGTTTATTCACCTTTTTGTTTTGTGCGTGTTAGCGAAATCAAACTGGAGGCTGCTATCCTGCATTGCACCTAGACAAGGAAGGATAGGTGTGGCTGCAAACCCACTAAAGAAGATGTGAAGCGATGCTTCATCTTGGAGATCGAGGTATGGGAATCTACATTCTCTGAGGCTTACTCATTTTACCACACCTGGTTTCTTAGATCTCTATCGTCCCCAAATTAATATGAGCACATACTGATCTCTGAAAAAAAATCTATTACAGCTTTCTGTGGGTTGTAATTTCAGTTTTGTTGGGTCTTTGATATGGCCGGAGACAGTGGCAATGAAAAGATGTACAGAGGATTGACAATCAAGTTCATGGTAACAAGATGATCGAGTCAGTTATTAATTCATTTATCTTGGTAGATCTCTGTTTTTAAATTGAGATAACAATTCTGTCTTCTACACATCTAGAGGTCCTTTTGTTATACACTCTGATGGAGACTTGCAGGATCTCTCTATTTTCATTTATGCTGATCTCTCTTTTTATATGCTTATATGTGTGTATCATATTTTAAGTAAATCAGAAGCATATTGAATGGCATGAATTAACAGATCACTGCTAGGCTTAGTAGAAGTTAAGTTTCAGACATTCCATTGTTGGTTTCCAATCCTGATGCAAGTACACTAATATATGACATGAGGATTTTGAAGGTATGTGTTGTGAGAGATAGTTATTTACTATCCAATTTTTTTTACTAGCAATTTTTTGTGCTCGTAAACGATGAATGCCTTGACCTGCAGAGTAATGAGCTGTATCTAATTTTCTGTACATCTGAAATTGGTCTGGGTTCAGTAATAAAAAGGTAATTTTGTGGGCAGTATTAATTTGTTGTTTACCATGTATCTTTTTTTTTTCCAGAAAACAAATATCTGATGATTAGTGTGCTGTCATAGCTACCCTGTGAGGCAATATAAACCAAAATTGATAGTCGTTGTCATGAGGGGTCCTATGAGGAGGAGAAGTTCTTATAGATAGTATATCTGAGGTATATACTTTCATTCACTTTATATGGATTACCGAAACAATACTTAGGTTTCAAATCTGACGATTTTCTTTGCTCAAATTACATGCCTACTTAGGATGCAGCAAATTTAACTACTAATAAAGTTCTCTTGGTTCAAATTTTCTTTCTCAGATCTAACGGAGGTTCCATATTTGATCGGCGAAGGGTGTTGTGCACATCATGATTTAGAATTGGAAGCCTGCATTAATGAATTCAGGTAATATATGCATGCAACAAGCACTCTCCTGTGTTGTTTTATTGTTCAACATTTTTACAGTCCTTTATTTCTTTTGCTGGTCTTAAGAAATAGTAGTATGGAATTTTTTAGGCAATGAGAGATTACCCAATTAATGTGTGGTAGTGGGACATATAAAGTTTCAGTACTGTGGTTTATTCAGTCGAGATGATAAGACACTATCTGCCATACAAATGATAAGACATTATTTCTAAAGTGTTGCCTTTATATGATTCCTGACTGATGGATGGGGGTTTAATGGTTTAATCTCTAACCTGAGTACAAGATATATGTGTTCCACTGTGTGGCCCAACGCAACCATATGTGCATCTTTGTTAAATGTTTGAAACATACATAGGAACACACTTATATTGTGTGACATCCTAATTAAATTTACCATTATGGTAGCTAATCTAGCATGGTATGGCCCACAATCACCACAAACTTCTGTGACTGCCAAGATTTCTCTGGATCGGTGTATAGTTGTTAAAAATTCAGATGTTAGGAGGAATGAACATGACTTGCCGTTCTGATTCACCATTATTTATTCACATAGCTATTTTTTAAAGATTGATCATGTCATTTGTTAAACTTTCAGCTTCTCCAAATGATAGACAGTGGTGAAGGCATTGGTATTTCTGAAATATCTGACAAGTCATTGGTGGAGCGCTGGAAGAAACTTTTCAAATGTCTGAGGCTGCAATCTTATTCAAAGTGCAAATATCTGATAATGCTGTGTAAAATACCTGTGATTTTTTTCCATCTCAAATAGCCACAACAATGTTTGGAAAGTGTTTTCCATTTTCTTTAGACGATAGTTGTGTGTTGGGATGTTGTTTGATACTCGAAGACACTACTGGAAACTAAAGAAACATGATGATGAAGGAAACAGAAAAGAAGTTTAGAGTTGTAGGGTAGATATTACCTCAAGATCTTTTAGTCACGGGTTACAATTTTTGTTTACAAAGTTTTAATTAAGTAAAGTTCATATGTTTTGGCTGAGGCCTTAATTTAAGTGTGCAGCAAAGGGTTGAGAGTTTTTAATTTCACATGTTACCTATGCTTTCTTAACTCGGTGAAATATTTTCATTGTTTTATTTGATAAATTGTTTGATAGATATGCTTTGTGGCTATTTGATTGGGAGATTAATAACCTACGTGAAAAGATTATGACGGGTTTTTCCTCTTCTTATCTATGGTCTATAATTGCTCATTTATCTACGTGAAAAGAGTGTCACAATTGAAACGGTTTCTCACCCAAAAGTCTACCTCCCTACCCCTCACAAAGGACCCACAAATCAGGGCCAAAAGGTGGCCCCGAACGACCGGGGGGGGGGGGGGGGGGGGGTAGACGCGTTTGGTCGTCACCCCCCCGTTCTTTTGCGCCTCGGCGCCGTCCCGACCCCTTATTCTTTCTCACCTTGGCATTTTTGTATACCGCTGCCTTCCTTTCCTTTTTGATCGCGTTCTTTGTATGGTAATGCAATCAAGGCGCCGCTTTTCTTTCCTTTCTGTTCGTTGTATTCGTATGAAAGAAGATATGTTGGTTTCCTTTCAAAAAAATGCCCCTTTCCTTTCCTCCACCTTCCTTTGTAAATTCGCCGGCCTTTCTTTCCTTTTGATCGCGTTCTTTGTATGGTAATGCAATCAAGACGTCGCTTTTCTTTCCTTTCTATTCGTTGTATTCGTATGAAAAAGATACGCTGGTTTCCTTCCAAAAAAACATCCCTTTCCTTTCCTCCACCTTCCTTTGTAAATTCGCATGCCTTTCTTTCCTTTTGATCGCGTTCTTTGTATGGTAATGCAATCAAGGCGCCGCTTTCCTTTCCTTTCTATTCTTTGTATTCGTATGCAAAAAGATACACTGGTTTCCTTCCCAAAAAAACACCCTTTTCCTTTCCTCCACCTTCCTATGCAATCAGGGCGCCTACACCTTCCTTTTGAAATTCGCCGCTTTCCTTTCTTTATATGGCCGTGTGCATCAAGGAATTTGAATTCCCTTCTTTCCTTTTGTAGATGGCTAGCGTCCATATATGTGTTGTGTACCAGTCAAGGTTTCCTTTAAAAAAAGGAATGACATCTACGCAATCGGGTGTCTCCTTCCTTTTAAAATTTGATTACTTACCATAGTTGTGGGAGTCAATCAGGGAATCGATTACTTACCATAGTCGTGGGCGTCCAGGTTCATATCCTTAGCCCTCCTACCCCCTATATAAGGCGCCCCTCCTTATTCTCAAAGCACACAATCTCTCCCTTCATTCTCATCATCTATTCAGAGTTCATATTTCTTTGCAAGGGTGTCGGCGTCGAGCGCGGCGCAAGGGTGGCCACGATGCTCGTCGTGTCCAAGCTCGTCAGGTAGAAGCGGAACGTGCTCCGCGTTGTGACAGTGTCCGGTGCCGTCGAGTGCGTGGTGTCGTTGCTCCACGACACCGGCGACGAGGAGAGCAACCTTCTCGGCCTCCTCATCATCAAAAAGCTGGCTGCGGTGCCGAGTTGCTCATGGGTACATGTATCGTGAATATACTCTTTTATATATGTTGCTGATTGTTTAAGATTTAATTATACAAAAATTTCCTTCTGTTTCCGCCGGAGGCCCAAGCTTTCGATATATGAATATATAATTTTTAATATGAGATGCTATTGAATAATTTTAATATGCGATCTAACAAAAGTATACATTATTTTAGATACTTATTTTTAAAAAATTAAGATTTTTTTTAAATTTATGTTATTTTTATAACACGTGCCTGTGGCACGTGCCAACCTACTAGTTTAGTTAAATAGCGCGCTTGGTGCTGTTTAGCGCCACACATATATATATATACACACTTATATATGAGAGAGAGAGTGATTAGATAAAGATATAGACATAGATATAGACACGGATACACATACAGGTATAGTTAAAGAGATATAGATACATATGATGTAGATAAATATATAGATATAGATATAAAAATTTCAATAATAAAGCAAAAGTCAACAAACGTCGTCGACTATTATCCGTAGCTTTCCAAGCTTAAATGGAGTTATGGCATTATAAGAAGTCCTTTTGAATGATAAAGCTAGGGAGACAACAAAACTGACATCAATATATGGCCACTATCCTATGACTAAACCATAAACCATATTTTTGTGAAGACCTCAACATATGGCCACTATCAACTCCACTACATTGGCATGCCTTTTATATTTCCTTCCTTTGATCCTCCTTTTTAGCAACCTCCTAAACCGTAGCAGAAAATAATTAAACTCTCTAAAAGTTGCTGAAACGTGGGGCTTTAGAAAATGATACAATTTCAGCATAGCTACATGAAGTAACAGAGGCAGCCACACTCTACTAATAGTCTATTTTATTTCTAGCTCCCTATTACGATAGATAATATATAATTTTGACATATTCAGATGGAAACACAGTTATAGCAATGTGATATTCTTTAATTTTTTAGCAATGTGATGTTGTTTGGTCTAGATATTTGATTCATATGTAGCATAGTGTTTCCTTCAAGGGGCCATTTGGAAGGGCTCCGGCTTTATGGACATGTTTGGTTTGTTGCCAATACTAACCAAACCAAAATTTTGGCGTGCCCATAGAGATTGGCGTTCGTTTGGTAAAGTTCAAACTTTTGTCGTGCCAATGCTAGCTAATGCAAAATACATGCAGACATTGGCGAAAACGCGGGCAAGCGAAAGCTTCGCCAAGAATTTGGTGGCCACCGACGTCCACCAGCAGCAGTCATATGGAACCTGATTGGCTGCACGTGGATCGATGTGGCCATTGTTGGTGGGTTAGCCACACTTAAATGCTATTATCTCTTAAATGACCTATCTAATTAAAATTCTTATTTCAATATTCATGATAATTAAATCTATAAAATAAGATGTCACATGACTGTCTTCTGATATAAAAAAGAATCATGACAAATAGACCCCACATGTCATACTAAGAAGTTAAATAGGTTGGCTATATTTGGCAAGGTTGCAATCCAAACATAACTATGCCAATATTTTGGTGTTACCCTTGATTTTGGCTATGACCAAAATTTGGTAAGGCTAGATGGGGCAAAAACTAAACAAGCCCTAACAACTCGCGAGAGCCGATGAAGCCAATTTGCCTTTTTCTTCAGCTAACCGTTTCATTTTGGGAATAGCATTTACAAGCCATTTTCGGAGGTGAAGCTTGCCTATCAAATTTAGCCTTAAGTACTAGTCACCGCTAACCAAAAATATTAAATCCGGGTGACCATAAGGAACAGCGTGCACCATTTAGAAGAAAAGAGCAAGTATCAATATGAATAGAATTAGGACGAGCCAAATCATATTAAGGTTACATCAGGCAGAACCCCCAATATAAGGGACTTGCAATAAGGCAATTCTCAGTAGGAGCTTCATGGACACAATTACCTAGTCTGAGAACTAGATAACTGAGCCACTGGAGTTTCATGGGCAAAAAACTCATCTCTCATCCCTTGAAACTCTCTCATTTAATAACATTGTCACGTCAGCAATTTTGATGATGTGACATAGAAATTTATGCCCTTTAAACTCTCATGAAACACCCATTAAGACTGGCCTAAGGCCAACCCCAGTGGGAGTTTCGTTAGAGTTTCGTGCACATTAAATATAGTGCCACGTCAGCTCATCTGGTGATGTGGCAAAAAAATTAGAGACGTGGCAGAAAACCCTGCTGGCATGGATACCGACTTTGAGTGAGTCACGTAATAAATGATATATGGTGTCTATTAAACATCAACATGAAACTATGCATTGTAGGTGTCCTTTCAAACAACATTTCATTTTATTTGAGCTGACGTGACTATTTTGAAAACATCAATATGAACTATGAAGTTACTATCCACTGGGATTAGCCTAAATAGTATTAGAAGATCCTTATCCCACACTGAAGATTATTACTAGTAGAGATGCTGCAGCAGTCTCGCATTAACTCACTCCCAGAATTGTATAGAGATGCTGCAGAGAAGATTGACCCGTTTTCTTTGCCTATCCGCCAGTAATTACTCCGTATATTATTATTATTGTTGAGTGTGGCGATTCGGCCAGTCAGTGGGAGTTTCACGAACACAATTACCTAGAGTGACACATTATCTAAAAGATATTTGAAACTATGATGAAACACCATCTCTCAATGCAAAGTTTCATCTTTTGTTGTTCCCTAGGCTACATGTAAGACGAGCTGTGTAGCTAAGGCCAGTCTTAGTGGGGGTTTCATAGACATTAAATAGACTGCCATGTCAGCAATTTTGATGATGTGGCAGTGTATTAATGAAGAGAGAGGTGAAATGAGTTTCATGGTGATGAAACCCTCTTAACACAGTTACCTAGATAGGTTGTGTCTTGCATGTAACCTTGAAAACAACAATAGATGAAATTATGCATTGAGAGAGAGTGTTTCATCAAAGTTTCAACCATTTTTTTCATGATGTGTCACTCTAGGTAACTGTGCAATAAAACTTCCCACTGAGACTGGCCTAAGGCCAGTCTCAGTGGGGGTTTCATCGACACACTTATTTAGAGTGACACATCATCTAAGAGAAGTTTGAAACTATGATGAAACATCCTCCCTCAATGCAAAGTTTCATCTCGTATTGTTCCCAAGACAACATGCAAGACACAAGCTGTCTAGAGTACCGTGTAGAGAGAGTTTCATGAGGATGAAACTCATTTCACATCTCTCTTCATTAATACACTGCCACATCATCAAAAATGCTGACATGGCAGTCTATTTAATGCTGATGAAACTCCCACTGAGACTGGCCTAACTGTTTCACCTATCTCTTCATTAATACAGTGTCACATCATAAAAAACGCTGGCATGACAGTCTATTTAATGCCCATGAAACCCTCACTAAGAATGGCCTTACAACTTAAACCCAACGAATGAATAAATGCCACATAAGTTTGATGACAACCATCAAGACACCTCTTGCATGGGGCTCGCTCATTTGTTTCACGTCTGCTAGGTTCAAGCATGCGAATTTCTTCGATCGGATAGCTAGCAAGAGGCAAAAATGTGACTTTTCAACAAATAATATATGGATACTGGTCGATGCTATATATGGACAACTTTGTAATAGTATCGCAGCTAAAGGAGCTGTATAATCAAACCCCAATGGAGAAGGCACTTCATCTTCTAACTGTTGTAAAACAACCGGACTTTTCAAGAAGGAAAGGAGGACTAGAAGTCCTAGTCCTTGTCCGGTTGCTTGTGGGCTCTTACCATAAGTCTCTAGCCTTAGTTCGGACTATATAATCGGAGGAGCACCCTCTATTGTAATACATCGATTTGAGGAATAAAGACAAGCTCCACCTATATTGTCTCTTGTCTACTTTATAATACTTGTTCTTGTGTGTTTGTCGTGAGAGGTGTGAGAGGGAGAAGATCCAACCGTTGACGACGTGTTTTACAACACGTTATCAGCACGAACGCTCTTCGTCGACTACGCTGGAGGAGTCGCCATCAAGCTTGACGCCGGCGATCTCGCCGTCGTCCTCGCCGACGACTACTTCGACGACGTCGACCACATCAACGTCGCCAGCAAACGGATCTGCACCGTCTCGCCATCAAGCAGGCATGTCTACGACCATGCCTAACGCACTACGCGGTATGTATCTACTGATAACTGCCCTACGCGGCAAGTGAAGTAGATCAAATTGGCACCAAATCAAACAAGGTACGCATAGATCGTATTGGGAAACAAATTTTCAATCTACTGTGCCTGTATAGCGTGAACTAGCACTCTAGCAGTCACATGCACATGTTTTGAAAAAAAAGGGAAGGTAAACATGCATATTATATTGGTTCATTGCATGCAGATGCGACATGTAGTATCGATAGACATGAAGTCTACGCAAAAGTTCCTGCCGAACTATATGTGCTTGCAGCACACCGCGAGCGCGAGCAAATCCTAGTCGCCGGCATGCAGACCAGCGACACACACATGCACGGATCACCCGAAAAGACCGCTCACCGCTATTGCATCCTTGTCGCTTTGCATCGTCGCCCCTATGGACGCATTGCATGCACTTGATCTGCACATCGAGGACTGGTGCCAGCAACAGCGAGGCAGCCCGAAGCCACAATCGCAGCTCGAAACCGAGCCCCATCTGCATACAAATATATGGCACGAAGTCAAACTAGCCTGCAGGCGAGCCGAGCTCCACGACATGTGCACCACCGGCAGTTGAGCACTGCTGTCTGAAGACGGCTAAAACAACGTTACCCCACGGCCCACGCCAGAAGCTTTGCGGCACCCATCGAAACCGAGTCACTGCCGGAAGCCAAGTTATACATGAAGTCGAACCCTGAAACCGTACGCCGCTCGCCGCCCGAAGCTGCACGCCATCTAAAGTTGAAATCCTGTCCGCAAATAATCTTGTTCATCGCTTGAAGCCTTGTATCCGCTCTCGACGAAGCTCAGGTCTCCAGAAGATGAATCACTACCGAAGACGAACTCGTTGCCGGAAGACCGCGAGTGTCGTATGAATTAGCTGAGTTGTTTGTCACATATACAAGCCAAATTAAAACGAAACCGCCCGCACGGCCGTATACCTGCGAGCTGGCGCAACCAGTCCATGCACACTAGCCTGCACGCCCGCCGCTCGCCCGCATGCGAGATCCGCTGGATTCACCCGACGGACAATAGACCAAGAATGTCATCAGGGCTGGCATAGCAGCCATATCTTACATTGTGTGGCTTGGTCCATTAAGATAGAACTAAATAAAAAACAGCTAGGATAAATTTGTGGGAACCCCTTGAAGGATGAATAATTGGGATCACAACACAAGAAACTTGCAGTTTCACCCATGCTATATCTTTAATATTTTCTAGCAGAAAATACCTTGGGTAATCCGGTTTTTGGGAATATGATAATTTTTAAATGTCTTTTATAGTATATACACTCCCTGTTTTTTATGAAAAGTTATTTAATTTACTGTTTTATGGTATTTTATTATTTTTACTCATAAATTCAGTAAGAAAGTGCCTTTAAATCATAGAAACATGGTTTTTAGGCGCATGAGCTTCTAAACTTTGAAATCCCCACTGAGGCTCATATTTGTTTTTTTAGCATATTTGTTTTTTTAGCGTGTTTGATGGATATATAATTTTGAAAATTGAACCATTAATACCTGAAGTGGCTAGAATTTTTACCTTTTATCATAGAAAATGGTTTTAGGTTAATGACCTCCCTCAATCTTGAAGAACCTTAGACATGTTATGATAGAGCTGGAGTGCCTGATCTTTCGGTGAGTGGAGATAATTTCGACTTGGTGGAAGTAGACCCTCACGATCCGACTACGACGAGCAAACCCGAAGCGCCAATGCAATCGCTGAACCAACTCCCTGTGGTTACCGACCTTGTTGAAGCAAGATCAGCCTGATCACGAAGATCAATTCCTGTACGCAATCGAAGAACGAACAAGAAAAAGAGGCGAGCAATCTTAATATCACTCGAAGGTGGAGTTCTGAATCACACGAGGACAGCACGTATTTGTGCGTGTTCGGTGCAGCTAAAGCTAGATGTAAAACAAAACTCAAGACTTCTTGGCGGTGGCTAGGGGGTATATGATAGGTGGAGGATGACCAAAGGGGTGCTGGGGTCGTGCTCCAACCCTAGGACGCGTCCCTAATGGACCCAACTTGATACACGGCCCGTGGGCCAAAATAAGGTGTCGCAGCACCTGGACAGAAAAACCTTCGGTCAATGATTTTACGATTTCAGCCGCCTCGGAACAGATATGGACATGAGTCCAGATCCATATGAAAGTAGACTTCATAAGCTTTCCATCAAGTACTTGAACGCCCCAAACGGAGTCCGGATGAAGTCGTGGTGGCCGTTGAAAATCAGGACTTTCCTGTAGTCCGAATCTAGCGTTTCCAAAACGTGTTGGATTCAATCTCTTTATTTCCTTAGACCAAAAGTGACGTGATAGCCTGGTGTAAAACATGTGAATACTTTGACTTGGTCCCCAATCGACCTCTTTGGTGCTCCGTGCCTTCCATGTGTGTTTAACACTCTTCATGTATTTCATGTCCTCATCATCCTCCCCTTCTTGACGAAAAGCCGTCCTCGGCGTCAATTGTACTTGAAACCGATCCTGCACAACGCAAAGGAGAACGGGGTTGCGAAAACAAAAGAAACCAAATGTATTGGGAGGAGGAGGGTCACTATGCTTCGAATTGTCAAATGTGTCATCTCGCATAGACATTTCAGCAGGAATGTAGACTTCTGGATCGGACGACACAATATGGTTGTCAACATGATCCTGCACAAGATTAGTACCAACAAAAGATAAAGCAGGCATAGGTAGCAACCAGCAAGACTCCCCTTCTTTGGATTGAACATGTTTCTTTAAAACAAAGCTAGAGAAATTGGATGTGACATGATTATTCTTAGTGCAGCTCTCTAACTTATCACATTGTTGTCTAACCATATTTGAACAAATATAAACTCGATGCACCATATATTCTCCATTGTGATTATATTTGCCAATGAAGTGATATGTGTTCCTAGATAAGCATGACAATTTGAGATATGCAAGAAATCTCTCCTCCAAACAATTTAGATTACATAGAACAGCAAAGTCAATATAACCTAAAGTATTTAAAGAAGATAGCAATTTTTGTTCATCATTTGCACAAGTAATTGGAACAAACATTTGATTTTCAGCATAATTATATGGCTCCAAAGCATGTGTATCATCATGATTAAGTAATTGTGGCAGAGGAATAAAAGAATCACTATCACACGACTCTTCTTCATCACAAGGTACATCAAGCAAATGATCTTGTGACAAAGGCAAAATTAGTAAGGGTTCTACCGATAGTTGTTCTATGTTATCATGTTTAATTTCAGCACAAGGGTGTGATTTTAAAACATGTACAACAGAAGCATTGTCACACAAATCATCTTTATCACAAGGAACAATAAGCACATCATCATGTGACAAAGGTTCGTCAAGAGATTGTTCCACTAATAATTGCTCTATGATAGCATGAGGTGTGGAAAAATTCAGTACAGTAGAAGTGGTCTCACCTTCCGTGAGTGGAGCACCTGTGGTCGACGGCGCTATTGTGGCCGTCCTCTCGCGCGGTGTAGTGCTTGACGTGGATGGCGTAGGGAGAGCAGGATCTGCGCTGGATGCCGGGCTTCGTCGTGCAAAAGAGTTAGTATATGTCATCGAGCGGCGTCCCTGCACTTCACGTTCAGCTTTGCAAGCATATTCAAACAATGTGGTCATATCAGCATAAGTATTAGAATCAAGTATGTCCTGAATGTCGCGGTTCAAACCACCGCGAAAACGTGCCATAGCAGCGGCATCCGTCTCAAATAAACCACAACGGATCATACCCTTTTGTAATTCCTGGTAATATTCCTCAACAGATTGTTGCCCTTGCTGAAACCGCTGCATTTGTTTAAGCAAATCTCGGGCATAATATGAAGGTACAAAGCGATGACGCATAGCAACTTTTAATTGAGCCCAAGTGGTTGGAATAGCCGTGGGATGTTTTAGCTTATATTCACGCCACCACTGTTAAAGCAAAAAGAGTATCACTAATAGCAGCTGTTAACTTGTACTCTAGCAGGAATATCATGGCATGAAAATTTTTGTTCTACCTCTAACTCCCAATCAAGATATGCAGCAGGATCATATTTGCCATTATAAGATGGAATTTTAAATTGAATCGTAGCAAATGAGTCAATGTGTGAATGACATACCACACGGCGGGTACAACCGTGGCGATCTCCATCGTCTAGCTCCATGTCACTGTTATAGTCCTTGTGCAACGCCGTGACCAACGTGGACCACGCATCGAATCGTGCCACGATGCCGTTGACGTCTCCTGACATGATTAGCGCAAACACAAAAACAAATCCTACGGCAACAAAGGTGTGGATGGAATGCTCACAAAGATGCTGCGATCAAGTTCTTATCCATTCTTACCAAGCAACAGGGGCGACCGAAAAACAAACAAGTAGTACCTGTGAAAGATTGGTGCAGCGATTGCCTGGAGAAACAAAAGTCCGCTCGTCGAAGGAATATGTGTAGTTCTGGGTAGGCTGCACTCAAATCAAGGATTAGCACAATCAAACAATAATGCAAAGTTGAATTATAGTGCTAAACACGTAACAAAGCTGCTGGAAACAAGTGCCACGCGCTATGGATCGAGCAAAGGTAACAAGGAAGTGGGATGCAGAAACGAAAAATCTCCCGGGCCGCGTTACGCTGTGTAAACGGTGTTTTTTTGCCTCGAAACCGACTTCACCGGGCGATATGCCGGGTGCACCGTATAGGAAATTTCGTAAGGTTTCCGTAAAAAAAAAGAACGCTGAAATCGGAGATCCGAGCGAAAAGTTATGGCCGTTTTCAGAAGGTGTTCGAAACTGCACAAAGCTTCCAAACGTAAACCGAGCAAGATTAGGCAACTTTGCTGTTTCCCTTTTTTTATTCTTTCTTTTTTCTTTCTTTTCCTTTTTTTATATTTCCTTTTTTGTTTCTTTCCTTTTTTGTTTCTTTTTTTTCCAAACTTCGAACACGCGGCCGAGTAGGACTCGGTGTGGGATGCACGGCCGAGGCAGCGAGGGTTTCAGTTTTTTTTTTGGGGGGGGGGGTGGAGTTGTAGGGTTTGGGTGGGACTCGATGAGAGAGAAAGTGGCTGCGGCTGCGATGTGAGGTGGCGACGGCGAGGTAAAGCGGCGGCGGCGAGGAAGGGCGGGCGGCGGCGAGGTAAAACTGCGGCGGCGAGGTGGGGCAGCGGCAGTGATGGAAAACCGGCGGAAGCACAAAGTGACCAGCAACAATTGAACGCGAAGCACACAAATTCAACAACGCAAATTATTGAAAGAAAGTGCAAGGTGAAGAACCTGAATTTTTTTTGGTTTTTGTGGACTGTAGGTAAAGGAACAACACTCGATAAAACTCACCGATCAACCTGGACCTTTGATACCACTTGATAGAGCTGGAGTGCCCGATCTTTCGGTGAGTGGAGATAATTTCGACTTGGTGGAAGTAGACCCTCACGATCCGACTACGACGAGCAAACCCGAAGCGCCAATGCAATCGCTGAACCAACTCCCTGTGGTTACCGACCTTGTTGAAGCAAGATCAGCCTGACCACGAAGATCAATTCCTGTACGCAATCAAAGAACGAACAAGAAAAAGAGGCGAGCAATCTTAATATCACTCGAAGGTGGAGTTCTGAATCATACGAGGACAACATGTATTTGTGCGTGTTCGGTGTAGCTAAAGCTAGATGTAAAACAAAACTCAAGACTTCTTGGTGGTGGCTAAGGGGTATATGATTGGTGGAGGACGACCAAAGGGGTCCTAGAACGCGTCCCTAATGGACCCAACTTGATACACGGCCCGTGGGCCAAAATAAGGTGTCGCAGCACCTGGACAGAAAAACCTTCGGTCAATGATTTGACGGTTGCGGCCGCGTCGGAAAATATATGGACATGAGTCCAGATCCATATGAAATTAGACTTCATAAGCTTTCTATTAAGTACTTGAACGCCCCAAACGGAGTCCGGATGAAGTCGTGGCGGCCGTTGAAAGTCAGGACTTTCCTGCAGTCCAAATCCAGCGTTTCCAAAACGTGTTGGATTCAATCTCTTTATTTCCTTAGACCAAAAGTGACGTGATAGCCTGGTATAAAACATGGGAATACTTTGACTTGGTCCCCAATCAACCTCTTTGGTCCTCCATGCCTTCCATGTGCGTTTAACACTCTTCATGTATTTCATGTCCTCATCATGTTACACCTCTGAGAGTGTCATATTTATTTTTCTTTCCTAGCAATGATAAATATGGTATATGTTGCTAGGAAAGTTCTGGGAAATTAAACAAACTATCTATTGAATAGATTAACCAAGCTCAATTAATTTTGCACTTGTTTCATGCATTTGAACACATGAAGTGTGCTTGTAGAAATTGCATGAATAATGTAGGAAGTGACATGAAGTTCACTATTTCTAGAAGAAATTTTTATCATTGGGTTAAAGTATAGTAATGTATAATTTCAAGAATAAATGCTATATAACTTTGTAAGTTATTTTGTCCATGTGAAACAATGTATTTTTTTTCCAACATGGCATTATGATTTTACAATAGCAGTAAATTCGTAAGTTGTATGCCAACCATATGAGTTTATAAATAACATGAAGTTATACAAAATTTATGTGTTTCGTGAAGAATCACATTATTTTCCACGTAGGTATTTTTGCAATTCAAGAAGAATATGCATAAACTCAATATAGAAAATATTTTTATACGATGCATAAATAATAGAATTGGAAGGAAAGTAAGGTACATTCCTGAAGTGATGTTAGGATCAGGGGGAGATGCATTGAAACAAAGAAGTTTCATACTCACTCTTTAACCATACATAAATAGAATTTTCTACATAAGGTGCATTATTAGTTATATTCGTGAAGAAATTTGGTTATGCTCACGAAGACAGAACAATTACTTTTTGCTCCATACTAGAAGTTTAGCAATATTTTAAGAATATTTCCCAGAATAGAAGGGCAAATTGAATATATTAGTGTTTCTTACCTCTGTATAGGTTTTCCTCACCTTATCTTATGCCCACTTGCTTGTAGCAATTTTTACCTGAAGTAATAACTTTAATCTCATGAAATAGATAAAAGAATTACATGCTGAATATTGTAAATAATTGCTTTGAATTGCCTATTTGATAATTATTTGAAACAAATTTTCCACTAAAAGCCTCAAATAACCATGAAGGTTACGGTTATTGTGCATTT